>JABJUM010000042.1:0-707802 GCA_016169955.1 Phytophthora vignae f. sp. vignae
GTTGCCTTTCTCGGAGAACATCGTTCGAGAAGGATTCTTATCCAGCGCTTCTCCACACATCTATTGAGACACAGGCTAAGCCCGATGTGTCTACTATTGGTTCTCAAGCTAAACCTGATACATCAACGAGTGCTTCTCAAGCTAAGCCTGATGTAACGACGAAGAAACGCAAACTAAAAGAGAACTAACGGAAGAGGTTAAGGAGGCTATACGTTTTATTCGTAAACATTACAAGACACGGTGACACTTTGGAAAAGCCTGAAAAGTCTGATAAGGTTCAGTTTACAAGAGGAACAGACACGGGTGATGACCAACGATGGGATCAGTCAAGTTTGATATGGCTATTACGATTAAACCAAGCTAAGTTAAACGAGGCCAATATCATCATTCATCCTGTGTATGATGCAGGGTCTACCGTAACATCAGACAAAGCACCAAAGCTTTTCAAACTACAGTTAAAACTAAATGAATCAAAACCGGATGAACTTCAGGCTATTCGGATTAAAACAAATGAAAACAATCCATCTATTATAAAGCTAATAAATTGGACCGAGACGGTTAAGTCAATACTTGCTAAAGCTAAAAAGAACAGAATAGATATAAATTTTGATCGCGTTGGCTACAAGGAATTAAAGACGAATAAGGATAGGTTTAAGCCAGCTAATGACTTATTTGCCGCAACGCCTGCACCTGGAGTTTCAGTTGGTACAGCTAAGTCTGATATTCGTTACAAAGTAGACATCCCTGCTAGTGATGCAAAGCGCTTCATAACTGACTTTCTTAAAGAGGCTCATGATAGGGATGGTATTGTACCAATCAAGCTTCCGCCTGTAATTGTTAGGAAAGACAAGGCTAAAGAGCATCGGAATTATTATCTTGCATGGTATCCAGCTGCTAATACGTTACGGATCAGAGATGGGTCTAAGAAAAACGATTCAATCATTAAAAGTAATAAGCTCTTCTTCAGCCATATTGAGTGGACTTACACGCTGGATATCCTTATTGAAGTTATGGAGGTTCTAGAGCTTGACAACGTAGATAACATTACTTGGGCGCAAGACAAAACCATCAGAAATACGCTCGCACTGTTTGAAGAAGTAGCTCTTAGAAATGGTGTGGTGAAGCGCAATTCTCGGAAATGTGTGATGGCAAGCGATTGGGCGAGAAATGGATCCGGACTCAGATGGATCTGGATCCAGAATCAGATGGATCTGGATCTGCATCCAGATCCAAATGGGTTCAATCCAAGATGGGTTCAATCCCTTATCCGGGCGTAATCACGAGGCCGTAAACACAACACGACGGGCAAGCAGCTGACGCGCAATGAAGGTAAAGGGAGCCCATAGAGTCGGTAGGTACAGATGGGATGATAGGATCCACATGATGATAGGACTTTGGGATAGGAACGAACTTAAGCATAAATCAGAAACGAATTTGCCTTGATCAACGCAAGTGCTTCCTCCCTCGCCTGGAAACGGGAACTACATTGGCCCTACGCGGCGTAGAGAGGTTAGCCGTAGCAGATCTAGTGTTGGTGGTAAGACTGGAGTAATACATTGGCCAGATCCAAAACCTTCCTAGTGAACTACTGTCAAGTGCGGATCCAAGATCCACCGGAGTTATCTGTTTGGCCGGTGCGTCCTTCGCTTCTCAACTGTCAACGACACCGTCATTGGAGGCGGCAGACACGACCAAGGAAGACCTGCGAAGGCAACGAAAAGGACAACAACAACAACCGAAAGGCAACAACCCGGCCGGATCCAGATCCAGGCCGCCAGATCCAAGTACAAGACTACTGGATTTGGAGTAAACTGCGAGCAGAGTGAAGATTTCCGCGCTGCTCCACCCACATCCCCGCGTCTCGCCCAGACTGTTCTGTCTTCAAGGCTCGGACGCTTCAGCAGACACCAGAGGAGCAGATCCAGCTCTACCGACGGGTACACAAGGTGACCAAGTTCAGCACACAGATCACGGATCATCGGGGGACCCCCTCCGTAAGTCGGTGTTCGGGCGCAGTTGGCAAGTTGGATCGGCGATCTCGCAGATTTTGCTGATCCCGCTACGTCACAATGGGATTAAGGCTATTAAATACAAGACTGGGTCTCGTCACAATCCTGTAACAGTTGATGACCCCGAGGATATGGATATTGTAGAAGATTTTAGTAACCGTCAAAATGATCGCGCTGTCAAGAAAACTATGGACGACATGCTTAATCAACTTAGCGGAAGCGGACTTACAGGACGCGGTCTAAGAGGCGCAGGTTTGCTTCCAGGCGGTCAGTCTATACCTAACAAAAAGCCAAAAGGAGCACCTGTCTACGCAAATATCAAACGCGCAGGCAACGGACGATACTACCTTAACGATATTCAGGGGACAGCTCTAGCGAGCGCATTCATCTATAAACAGATTGGAAGTAAGTATATCCGCATACCTGAACTAAACAATCAGGTTTTATACTAGTTAGGCCATCACGAGAAAAGATGGGACCAAGACGTGACATCAGCAAGGAGCTTGCCGAAATGCTGAAGGATCTTGTATATAACCAGAACATTAGTCAAGCTGCGTATGACAAACTTCCTATTGAAGATCAGAAGCTGTTCAAGGAAATCCTACGCATCACTCATATCCAGCACGTGTTTAGAGATGAGCTTCCGGACCCTCTTGGTAACCTAAGAATGGAATACGACAAGCTTAAAGGTGAGGTAATGCTTGGCAATGACAACCCTGATCTTTTGAAGCAGCTTAAAATCGTAACTGTTGACATGTACTCGAACAAGCTAATAAGTGATTCTGAATTTAAGGGCATTATTGTTCGTCTAATATAGAGCATCATGTTAGTTTTAGACACAAAACAAATTGCAAAACGCGGTGGGTTGTATAATCTGCACGCTGACCAGAACTTAACGGAGCTAAAGTCAATCATGAAAGACCTGGTCGTGAAGGAACGCTCGCCTAGTCAGACCCCTGCAGTATGGGCAAGCGATCGAACTGAATACTCGAAAAAAAAATGCGTCAACGCAGACTGAAGCAGTAACACCATCGCCTAGTGGTGGGCGTGTCTGGGCGTACGGACCGCGTAAAAAGAAGGCGCCTACTGTGAAGACTTTCGCGCTTTAGTGTTGCTACCATAGAAATTCTCTTACCAGCATCCCAGCAGGACCATTATTGTGTTGATGCCGCGCTAAGTAGCGTTGCTTTCGGTTCCAATCATTGTGGTCTAAGTATGCATAAAGCTTTAGAGGCGTTCAGTCTCGATAATGCTGATATCGTTTATCGCCGAAGTTGACATTCATAAACCTTCTACCGTTGATTACAACATCAGCGGCATATTTTTTATGCTTCTGCTTACTTCTTCGGATATCGAGAACTTCCATATTTATACTTACTCAGAGATAATTGCTCTTAGTTCATCTAGTTCGGCTTTAAGTTCCTGAATCGCTCGGCAAAGAATAGAAGTCAGGCACGCATAGTCAACACCCCACCCTGATTTTGGTGTTCTATCGGGGTTTAATTCATCTGCATCTTCCGGAATATGAACGGGTTCTGGAACGATATCAACCATTTCCTGTGCAATGAATCCAATGGCACGCTAATCATCAGTAATCCAAGTAAATTGACGCGGCTTCATTTGAAAAACTTCGTTCAATCCATACGGAAGATCTATAATATCTTTCTTTAGTCTCCGATCGCTTGAATTGGTATATGCTCCTCCAAACGTAGGACAATATCCATTATAAACCCAGCTGCCATCGCAAGTAGCAAATCGAATGCCGGAAACGTTATTTGTATTGTTTCCAATGCACGGATAACTAGTAGTTGAATTAGCCCATCTGTACATAGGGCTCACGCTTGAGGATTTGCAATGGAATCCATAATTTGACCAGATGGCTCCTGATGCGTGTATTGTACCTTCCGGGCTCCAATTAGATAGATCAACTGCTAGTCTCCCTGAGCTGTTGATATAGCACTGTGTAGTGTTTCCTACCATTAGACGTAACGGGTCTGAAGTAGTAGTACCTATAGCTACGCCGTCAGTGCCGCCAGCGGCTGAATTGTAAATTTGCACTTCGAACTCAATCGGCGTTGCTTGGTCATTTGCAATTCTCATAGCTCTTTGCCAACTTCCTGATAATAGATTTGCACTAGAAGTAATATCAAGCTTAGCTGTCGATGAAGATGATCCAAAACGAATATATCCAGCCTGAGTGATTCTCATGCGTTCTGTCATAGGACTAAGAGCATTGGATCCTGATCTAGTTGAAATAGCAAAATCGGCCATCGAATATTGAGAGGTAATAGCGGTTCTAGTACAATATAGATTGACAGATGGTGTATAGGTGCTCATATCTGATGTCCCCTCGATAACGAAGCTCAATCCAGCTTGCGCCCCAGTCGAGTTTGATTGATTTCGAATAATGAGGTTGAATTCTGATGCTTTACTAGTAGATGTGAATGAAGTACCAGCAGCGATCTGGCATTGCGTGCTTGTCGTTGAGATCAAATTGGTCGAGGTTAGAGATGTGATACCTGATGTTATTGTGCTATTAGAGTCTAGAACGAGTGCCTTTGATGCTTCCGCTGTTCCAGCTCCAGTAGTCAGATCAAGGTAGTTCAACTCAGCGGTAGTTGCTGTGCATCCGGAAAGCTTGTTCAGCTCCGTGCCAGTGGCATTAAGTGTTGTTCCTTTGATTTGAAGTGTACTAGGATTGATGTTAAGGGTAGTAGCTGTCATGTTTTGAGTACCCGATTTCGTGATTGTATCACAGGTGATAGTAGGCGCTGATACCGATGTCGATGCTGTAAAGTTGCGTGATATTGTTAGATCGCGAATGCCTGAGAAGTCTTTTGTACTGTTAAGAACAACTACACCGCTCGCTGAAGCACCTCCCTCGGTTACATTAAGGAAGTAAGCATGATTAAAGTTAACCCATGCACTGATGCCATCCCAGAACTTCAGATTTGGAATATAGAGACCTGTACCTCCGGTATCAAAGAGTTAAATTACTTAGCGTTCCAACGGATGTGATATTGGTCTGTGCCGCAGTCTGTAGCGTGCCTGTAATAGATGTTGCTGTTATCGAACTAAGACCAGTCAGCGTTCGGCTAGCTCCTGTAAATGTAAGATTACCTCCAATAGTCAAACCAGTCAGCGTTCCTAGACTGGTAATGTTAGGCTGTGCTGCTGTCGCTATTGTACCTGATATGTTTCCACTCACGGCTAGCGATGACAGCGTTCCTAGCGATGTTATATTAGGCTGAGCAGCCGTTGCTAATGTACCGGTAATATTTCCACTAACCGCCAGAGATGAGAGCGTCCCTAAGCTAGTGATATTCGGTTGAGATGCAGTTGCCAGCGTACCCGATATGTTTCCACTCACGGTTAGTGATGAGAGCGTACCTAAGCTAGTGATATTCGGTTGAGCAGCTGTTTGAAGCGTACCTGATATGTTTCCACTCACGGTTAGTAATGCCAGCGTTCCTAGCGATGTTATATTCGGTTGAGCAGCTGTTTGAAGCGTGCCTGTCAGCGTCGTTGCTGATAACGAACTGATTCCTGAAATATTTTTTGAACCATCAAGTACCAAAGCTTTGTTTAGATCCGCTGTTCCAGGCGTTATTCCTATAACGTAAGACGGTGCGCCTGATACCGCTGCTCCATTGACTGTCAAACTACTACAACTAAGAGCTCCAATTCCACTGATATCACCTCCCGTTCCAGGTACAAGAGCTATGCCAGGTGTTGCTGTTCCTTGCGTGATACCGGTAATGTAACTTAAGCGATAGTCGTTCCTACTAAGATAGAGCGTTTGAGCGTAGGCATACGTTAGGAACCCACTCTGATCGAGAGACAAAATAAAACGCGGGATTGTATGTTGACGAATCGAATATAGGCTGAGGGTAAGCAAATCCAGACATTTTTATTCACAGATTATTTATGTTATCTAAGATAACTAGAAATCTCTGATTTCATATATAGAGTACATTAAAATGAGTGGTATTCCGAGTTACGATGATGCTATACCTAAGAAATATCGCAATGCTGCTGTCAAGACTATCCCTGATCTAGACATTAAGAGTTTATTTCGAATGCTAATCCTTGGCCCAAGCTACTCCGGTAAGACGAACTTATCTCTGTTTATATTGAAGCATTCCCCTAACGTGTTTGCCCATCTCCATATCATTGCTAGAAACCCTGATCAGCCTATTTATCAATATTTGAAAGAAAAACTGGATGGATTCATCACATTTTACGATCAGCCTCCAAACGTAGACGCTGTCAGGCGAACGCCAATCAACAGTAAGAAAATCGAATTGGTTCTAATAGACGACTACGGGGCGGATAAGCTCTAACAAAAAAATGTGTTTAGCGGCTTCTTCATTAGAGGTCGTCATCATCTGTTGAGTACAATTTTTATTACGCATTCATATTTTGCTACTGATAAGCTTCTGAGGCTTAACTCAGAATATGTAGCTATCCTAAAAGCTAACTCAAAACGAGAAGTAGAAATGGTTGTTCGTGACTTCAATATTCGCAGCGTAACTGAAAAGTCGATACTCCACTACTACAACCAAGCTACGAGTCAGGTAGTTCAAATGTTACTAGTAGATTCGGTGAAAAGCCAGCTCAGATATAACTTCAACCGGGTCATAGCCATTGGCGAAAAAAAAATGAGGATGAGGATTAAGAACTAAGATTCCTTTTGTTTCATTAGACTAATATGTCGTTTTGTTTTTTCGTGTCGTTCTTTGTGATAGCGGGTATAGGTTAAACCACATGGACATTCAAATCGCTCTGCAGCCAATTCTCGAACTTGGTCTCTAATTCGTTCACGATTTTCTTGTCGATATTGATCTCGGTAGTCCTTAAGTCTCCCCTTGTTAGTTTCGCGATAAGTTTGTTGGTATTCTTGCTTCTGTTTCTCTGATCGAAACGCTCGGACTTTATTAACACATTCACTAGAATCAATGACAAACTGCTCAAATTCACGTAGTTGGGAATGCGTTTCGATCTTGTGTTCGCTGACTGTCATGATTCGAAATGCCTGAATTCCGTGATCTCTAAAATATGGAAATATTGAACAGGATTTGCTTTCGCCATTCAACCAACGATTATAAGAATGATTATGTACATCCCATCTTTTCTGTAGCGATAAGGTTGTAGAACCGATATAGACGATGCTCTCATCTTCGTTGGTGATCTTGTATACGCGTCCAATCATGATATACTTTATATATTTATTAGTATTTATCGCTTAAATATGATTTCACAAATATACTCTGAACCATGGCTTCATTTGTAAAGCTCGATTCAACTAATCTTGTTCAGAACGGATTAAACAACACCTGGCGCTATGAATTCGCTGGCTCGTCTGTAAACTTTAAAAACAATGAATTTGCTATTCAGTCAATTAGTCTCTACTGTTCCGATTTTAACATAGACAGTTTAGCGTTTTCCAATAATAGCTTTCAGATAGAAGTTCCAACCGCTGCTACTACTTCTACAATTACAGTAACACTAGCTGATGGTTGGTACGACTATTCTAACATTAATCTATATATTAAAAAAGCCCTTGTAGCGACTGGTGCTTATCTAATTGACGCTCAGGGAAACAACGTGTTCTTTATTCAAATCAGTGCAAATTCCACCTATTATGCCTGCCAACTTGATTGCTCGCCTACGCCTACTACGATCGGTACATGTACTAGACCTGCTTCTGGTTTATATAGCGCCGGCGGATCTGGTTTACCTACTACGTCTCGTGTGCCTCGTTTGATCATTAACAATGCCGCATTTGGCAAGGTTCTAGGGTTTTCAATAGGTACTTACCCTGCTACCAGCCAAACGTCTGCTGCAAGTATTCTTAGCAACATTGTGCCTCAGGTTCATCCAACATCTAGCTACATCGTCCGTTGTGACATTATCAAGAATGATTATGTTTTCGGGGGTGACTTGCTTGCCGCATTCGATAGAGGTGCCGCTAAAATCGGTGACCTTGTTCATTTTGCTCCTTCTAATTATGCTTGGATGAAGGTTAACGATGGTCCTCGTGCTTCAATCACAGTATCGATTTATAATCAAAATGACCAGCCGGTACACTTTCGCGATACAAGCGTGTCCATCATGCTCCTTATCAAGCCTCGTGAATTTCCTAATAACAAATAGGCGAAAAAAAATATTTTTTTATGACTTTTACAACTTGAAGCTCCCACCTGCCTTACTGGCTTTCTTACGCATAGCTCGTATTTTAGCCATGTGATCTTTTGCTTCTTGAGAGCCCTTAACGAAGCGTGTAGATTTGCTCGATTTAATACCAACACCGTATCTATTCTTGATGCCCTTGCGAACGTACTTAGTCATGTCTACATGTTCTGGTTTCGTAGCCTTATCAATAAGCTTACGCTCTCCAAGATCAACTAAATCAATGATGATACCCTTCTTCTTAGCATATCCTAACGCTCGCTTGGCGCCTTGTTTGATATCAGCCATACTAATGCGTCCCCCTTTGGTATCCGAATCACTATCGTGCCCATTAACACCAATACCAGTGAGTGACTTGATCGCTGCTCTTCCGGGGATAGCCGCTGTTGGTTGACCAGCATATGTTGCTAAAGCAGGTACAGCCGCATCTACAGCTTTCGAGAGTAAACCACTGTCTTTAGCGAACTTATAAGCTGATTTAATACCGCTCCACACCTTTGACCAAATGCTACCACCTTAAGCCTTTTTGAACCCTTTCTTGACCTCGTGCTTGGTAATTTCAAGACGAACGCCACGGTTCGCTTTTCGCGCCTTGACCGCCTTCTCATAACTGCTTGGATGTAAGTGAATAACACTACCGCTACCCTTTAGTTCAGCACTAGTTAGACTAAGTTTCCCTGTTTTGAACGCCTTCTTGAGCTTAGGCGCGCTGACGTTAATGTGCTGAACTAAAGGGTAGCGGTAGTGTTATTCACTTACATCCAAGCAGTTATGAGAAGGCGGTCAAGGCGCGAAAAGCGAACCGTGGCGTTCGTCTTGAAATTACCAAGCACGAGGTCAAGAAAGGGTTCAAAAAGGCTTAAGGTGGTAGCATTTGGTCAAAGGTGTGGAGCGGTATTAAATCAGCTTATAGTTAATTCGCGGTACATGATTGCTTGTCTATATATTCTGAATTAAAGCACAACCACATTTAAATTATTAAAACCATTCAGTAGATTTGGCTTATTCCGTTGTTTTGCGTATAGTCATAACATACAAAATACTCCACAATAGTTGTGGCGTAGCGGGATCAGCAAAATCTGCGAGATCGCCGATCCAACTTGCCAACTGCGCCCGAACACCGACTTACGGAGGGGGTCCCCCGATGATCCGTGATCTGTGTGCTGAACTTGGTCACCTTGTGTACCCGTCGGTAGGGCTGGATCTGCTCCTCTGGTGTCTGCTGAAGCGTCCGAGCCTTGAAGACAGAACAGTCTGGGCGAGACGCGGGGATGTGGGTGGAGCAGCGCGGAAATCTTCACTCTGCTCGCAGTTTACTCCAAATCCAGTAGTCTTGTACTTGGATCTGGCGGCCTGGATCTGGATCCGGCCGGGTTGTTGCCTTTCGGTTGTTGTAGTTCCTTTCCGATGCCTTCGCAGGTCTTCCTTGGTCGTGTTTGCCGCCTCCAATGACGGTGTCGTTGACAGTTGAGAAGCGAAGGACGCACCGGCCAAACAGATAACTCCGGTGGATCTTGGATCCGCACTTGACAGTAGTTCACTAGGAAGGTTTTGGATCTGGCCAATGTATTACTCCAGTCTTACCACCAACACTAGATCTGCTACGGCTAACCTCTCTACGCCGCGTAGGGCCAATGTAGTTCCCGTTTCCAGGCGAGTGAGGAAGCACTTGCGTTGATCAAGGCAAATTCGTTTCTGATTTATGCTTAAGTTCGTTCCTATCCCAAAGTCCTATCATCATGTGGATCCTATCATCCCATCTGTACCTACCGACTCTATGGGCTCCCTTTACCTTCCTTGCGTGTCAGCTGCTTGCCCGTCGTGTTGTGTTTACGGCCTCTTGATTACGCCCGGATAAGGGATTGAACCCATCTTGGATTGAACCCATTTGGATCTGGGTGCAGATCCAGATCCATCTGATTCTGGATCCAGATCCATCTGAGTCCGGATCCATCTCTCGCCCAATCACTTGCCATCACACATTTCCGAGAATTGCGCTTCACCACAACCTCCTCCTGACCGTAGTCGTTGCCGACCAACGGCATCACTGCGGGCACGTTTGCCACTTCTCCACTTCTCCAACGACATGCCCAAGTCCAGACGTAGTCCCTCTCGCGCCTCGTCGGCCTGCCGCGACCGCCATGCAGATCGGGCTTCGCCGGATCCGCCCGGCTTAGATCCCCAGGATCCTCGCGGGGAGGAATTGCATGCGCTAATTGCCTCCCGTGATGCTGCCATTCGTGACCAAGAAGAGATTGCGGCTCTGCTGCTACACCAGACGGGGGAGCTGGACGCCGCTCGGGTGCACATACGACAACAGAACGCGGAGCTGAACCGCCTGCGGTCGGAAGCCGACGCTCATCGTCACCAGGGCACCACTTCTGTAGCTGGTGTAACACGGGATCTCCAATTCCAAGCCCAGATTGATCAACAGGTGAACGAGATCCGGGATCTTCAGCGTCGTATCGGGCAGATTGAGCATGAGCGGGATCGCTTGCAGGAGAACAACGACCACTTGGCTTCTGAGGTCAACTTGGCTGCCGCCGAGATCCAGCAGCTTCAGGCTCAAAACACGGATCTGGATCGCGACTTGGAGGACACCAACTACGAGCGGGATATAGCTGGGCACAGCATGGATCGCGCACAGGCGGAACTTCTGAGGGTCGAGGCCGAGCTCCAGGCAAGGGACAAGATTGCCTCCGCGGATCTGCAGCGGATCAAGACTCTGACGCAGGAGCGGGATCGCGCGCACGCATCCCTGGCCGACGCCACCCGGGATCTTGCGAAGGTGCGCGAGGATCTACTTGCGCACCAACGGATGCACTCGGAGGCCCGTACCGAGTTGAATCAGCTGCGAGCCATCCACAGAGCTACCATGTCGGATCTGGATCAAGCGGTACGAGAGCGCGACAACCCGGAGCTGACTCGCCTGCGTGGCCTCCAGGAGACGACCGTCGCGGATCTGGCGCGAGTATGTCGGGAGCGGGATGCCGTTCGCAGTGAAGTGAGCCAAGTTCGTTCGGAATTCGACGAGCTCCAATCCGACTTTGACGCTTCCGAGCAGACCATCACGGCAATGGGGCACCGGATCCAGTCGATCGAGTCCGAGAACCGAAGACTGGCGCAGGATCTAATCCGAATGAGTCATGAGCGAGATGGGCTGCAGCAGGATCTCTCGGTCGCGCGTTGGCAGCTGACCTCCATCACCACCCTGGCGAGGGCGCGGCCCGGTGCGATCGAAGAGATCTTGGATCCAGCATACGTTCTCAGTCTAATCCGTATTGCGCCCCCCGGATCTGCTGAACAGCAGGCCCCTGGCGAAACTTCCGATCCAGCTCGGCAAGATCCAGATCCAGAGACGGATCCAGCATTGAGTCGGCGGCTAAACTTCGGCGCTTCGAAACGGGATCGGGATCCGGAGACACCCGATCCAGATCCAACTCCAGTGGTGAGACGCCGCCTCTCCTCGACATCCTCCCAGCGTGATGAAGCTATGGGCCAAGAGGGTGACCGTAGAGATCCCGGTTCGGCCATAGAGGGCGAGATCGACGACGACGGAGCTGGCAGCCAAGAAAACAACGAGCGTCATGGCGACCTTGAGAAGCCGGAACAGAACAGCGACGACCTCGACAAGGGAGATATCGATGACCAAGAGGAAGGCGACAACCAAGAGGAGGATGACGACCAAGAGGAGTGTGGTGTAGCGGGATCAGCCAAAATCTGGTTAAGGCTTGATCGAGCTTCCCACCAGCGCCCAGACACCGACTAACGGAGGGGGTTCCCCAACGATCCGTGATCGGCTGAACTTGTTCTCACCTTGTGTACCCGTCGGCGGGCTGGATCTGCTCTCTCGGGGCTCCGAGGATGCAGCACTGGGTGAAGATCGAATGTCTTGGCGTGACGCGGGGACAGTTCGTGGAGCAGTGCGGGAATCTTCGCTCTGCGTCCGAGTATACGCTCCGATCGAGGGTTATTCGCTGCGATCGGTCGGCCTGGAGTCGATCCAAGGCCTGTAGTTGCCTTTCCGGGTGTGTTCCTTCCTTCCTTGAGTTGCTTGCCGCTTCCTATAGCGGGATCGAGGTTGATCGAGAGGAGAACGATCGCCGGCCAAGCTGTATCCGGTCGATCGAGGACTTGCACACAAAAGATAGATCGCTAGAGCAGGTCAAGCTGGCCAATGTATTAATCCAGTCTTAACCGTACCGCTAGTTCACTACCCAAAGTGTCGACACTTGCCGAGGCCAATGTAGTTCCTGGGACTTGGTGTCTTGAGGGGACTTGTGGTCTTCTGTGCAAAAGCTCTTCTGATTTGTGTTTAGCTGGTGTCTCTCTACCGCTACCATCCTGCCTATCCTCCTACAACCAAACAACTACTGGATTCTTGCCCCGGCTTCGCTCTCCTGTGCCCCCCATCTTGGCTGATCGGCGATCCGCTCTCGATCGACTTCCACGATCGGCGATCCGCTCTCGATCGACTTCCACGATCGGCCCTTGATCGGTGATCGGCGATCAACCCTCGATCGATGACTTGGGTGCGTCGCAGTCCATCGCCGATCCGTCTTCTTCTGTCCCTGGTCATACCGGATCATCAATGCTTGCCTTCGATCGGGGCTTGAGTCGGCGTTGATCCCATGGGGCTAGCCCACCACGATCTGCCGTAGTCGATCGACAGCCTGCATGCTTCGACCTTGATCAGGCTTGGCCCACGTCCGTCCTCTATCAATCTTGACTTGACTTCACCATCCTTAAACACCTTGATCTTCTCATCAGCTTGAAGCCCCTTCACACGGTTGATCTACGTTCGCGTCGGGTTGATCGACGGCTTGGTAACACCAGAATCCACCGATCCACCGCTTCTTGACTATCGATCGCTCGTGCTGCCGTGGCACTCAATTTCGTGGTAGCGGGAACTTCTCCTTCAGCACTTCACCACAACCGCCCCCTGTCCGTAAGTCGGGTCGTACGGCGGCTCACTACGGACACAGTCTCCAACTTTCCATGCACCTCAGTTGCGTAGTCTGCCGAGATCAACCCGATTGTTGAGGCGAGCAAACACGATCGCTAGTGGGACCGATACTCTCCGGCGCTGCCGATCTCGCGTCTTCACTACGAGTTCAACCACGATGTCGGTATCCAGCAGCCGTAATATCAGTCCGGCTCACACGATCGGCTCACACGATCGGCTGCAGTGATCAGCTGCAGCGATCAGCCTGTCGATTGATCAGTCCACCCGAGGTCGTAGTCAATCCGATGACCGATCCTCTTCAATCGTCACCTGACGTCGCCAGCCGCGTCAATCAGCGGGGTGGACCATCGCGACGGTAGGGCGGAACATTGTGGCGAAACGTCGCGCGCGACCCTTCGACCTGAACAGCCGCCGGTTTCGTCGGCCACGTCAAATCATCAGCGGCCTGCGCGCTCGGATACTGCTGCGTCTGTGCAGCGGGTGCCGATCGAGCAGTACCGGGTAATGATGGCCGAGGCGGAGCAGGCCCGGAACGACGCGATGGACGTGCAGAATTCATTCCATTACAATACTTCGTCCCCGCCATGCGACTGTTGACCTTGATCGCTCCACTCATTTCCAACACGATCAGCCAAGATCCACCATCGTAACACATCGCGGTCGCTCCATAACCTTCCGATCTGCACTTCTCATACATATACATGCATCCACATACAACCTTTTCCTCCGATCGACGGCCTCCCCGTCGATCCGTCATCCATCTCGCTCACCAAGGCGACCAGCTCGCCCTGGCGGTCCGATCTCACTCTTCCTCGTGAGACTGCATCGCGTTAAACCGGTTCCGGTTCACACGATCTCGGAGGAACTCGTACAACAGAGCTCCACAGTTGAGATCGGCTTCATCCACCCAGTCAGGATCATCGTAACCCTTCCAGTGTACCAGGAACTCCCGATACGTCCGGCCGTACCGCGTCCTTCTGCCCGTC
This sequence comes from Phytophthora vignae f. sp. vignae, assembly GCA_016169955.1. NCBI lineage: Eukaryota > Oomycota > Peronosporomycetes > Peronosporales > Peronosporaceae > Phytophthora > Phytophthora vignae. The sequence continues at coordinate 14,154 of JABJUM010000042.1, forward strand.
CTCATGTCTACGATCTTTTCCACTTCGTACTTGTTCGCGTCTCGATCGGGGGTCCAGCTATCCTCCGGAAGTAGGATCTCGTCGAAATCCAGTCGATCGGCTTCGTTCACTGTGAGCGCGATCTGCGGTCGATCGGGGAAGTCCTTAACCAACTTCAGCTTGGACACATGTACGATCGGGAACAGGTGATAGTCCGTACCAGCAATCTGAAGCTTCATCGTGTACTCGTTCACCTTCTCGGCAACGCGAAATGGGCCGTGCCACAGGTGAGCTAGCTTCCGTGCATATCCTTCCTTCACGCGATCCAGGTACAACCACACCTGCGATCCAGCCTCGATCGAGTGCGGTCGAACTTCTTCATTGTGTCGATCGGCCCGATCAGCGATCGCCTCCCGTAAACGAGCATTCACCTGACTTCGAGCCTGATCGTAGTGCCTCTGGATCCGATAACGCCACCGCCGAGGGTTCCGGTCCCGCGTCCGAGTGCTACCCAAAGGTATCGTCGCCTCAAGCGTCGATCGAGGATCCCAACCATGCACCAGGTAAAAAGGCGAGTCTCCACGGATCCGATCTTGAGCCGTGTTGATCGCGAAGGTCAATCGTTCTGCGTATTCATCCCAATCCTTCTGATCCAGATCCTCCACGAACATCTTCAAGGCTCTCGTCGCTGTTTGTACCATTCGTTCCGCAGTACCGTTCGCTTGGGGCCGATATGCCATCGTCGCTCGCTGACGCATACCCAGGATCTTGTTAAAGGCGCGGAAGAAGTCAGGCATAAATCCCGGTTCGCGATCATGCCTGATCACCTCGCTGGCACCGAACCGCCGGAACACACACTCTTCGTAAGATTCGGCGATCGTCTGCGCCGTTCGGGAGGAGCTGGCCTTCGCGATCACGTATCCTGTGAACAGATCGACCCAGATCAACAGTTCAGTGTTACCCTTGTATGACTTGGGCAGCGAAGGTATGTGATCCATCGCTATGATCTGGAACGGGTAGGTCGCCTGGATGTTCCCCGGTGACTCGCCCCTGATCGTAGGTCGTCCTTTGCCGGTCTCGCAGTCGACACATTCTCCGACATACTTCTGCACACTCCTGAAGAGACCTCTCCAGTGAAAGTGATCACGGATCCGCTGATAGGTACGTCCAATCCCTTGGTGACCGCCTTCCACAGTAGAGTGATAGTGATGCAAGATATCTTGGTGCAGCGTCTCCGGTGCAACCAGTCTCATCAATCCATCTCGATCTGCCTCCGATCGCTTGGAGGGCGGACAGTAGAACAGCAGATCATTGTCATCGATCTCGTAGTCCGCCGCAATGTTGCCATAGGATCGAGCCTCATCCTGCGTCAGATCAGCCACATCTCCCATCAGGTACTTCTTCATGCCTGTGATCCACACCTCTTCATCTTGTGCTCGACGAATCCGATCGATCCGCAGTCCTCGCACGAATTCCTCTTGCATGACAGTCGGATTCGGTCGTGATCGGGCGTTCGATCGGGTAGTCATCGGCGATAGCCGGGCGATCGGTTCGTCAGATCTGACCACCAGGATCTCATCGAGCCGGTTCAATGTCACCAGATCCAAGTGATCGGCCTCATCCTCGACGACGACGCCCCCTTCACGTTGGAGTGCTGCGCTGGCCAGGCTGTCGGCGCTTCCGTTCCAATCTCGTTTCACATGTAACAGTTCATGAGCTGGCCAGTTCCGCAGCTGATCGAGCACCTTCTGCTTCAACAACGTCAGTTTGGGTGCCTTGCAGTCGATCTCGCCTCGTACTTGCCGGATCACCAGGTTGGAGTCGCCACAAATCACCAATCGGCCGCGATCCATGTCGTCGAGGAGGTCGAAGCCCAACAACAGACCGTGATACTCCGCCTCATTGACGGTCAGCCCTTCAGCATAGCCCGATCGCGCCTTCACCACACTCCATTCGGGCAACTTCCACAAGATCGCACTGTACGCGCCCCCGCCTCGCTTGACACGGGCGGATCCGTCAAAACTTATCACCAGCAGCTCCTCATCCGCGCGCACAGTCGGGATCGGGGCTTGGATCTTCCGCCGGGGTTCCTTCTTCGGCGCGATCGCGATCAGCGCGTCATCAACATCCGATCGAGGCGTAATACTGGCAGCGATCGCCCCCAATATCTCGTCCTCTCCCTTGGTGCACTTCGTGATTTCGAGAGTCCAGGGTGATAGGAGTGCAGCCCACTGACCCAATCGACCTTGGAGACCAGGCGATCGGAACAGCCACGCCAACGTCGAGTGTCGGGTCAGGACCCGGATCGATCGTCCGACCAGCATATTGTAGTTCAAGTCCAGGATCCGTAGCAGCGCCAGCACTTCCTTCTCCACCACGTTGTAGTTCAGTTCATTCGATTTCAGCGTTCGACTGGGGAAGGTAACAGGATGATAGATCTGGTCGTGCTCCTGCATCAGTGCGGCCGAGATCGCCCAATCACTCGCGTACACGATCACAACCGGGGTCCGATCACGATCGAAATGCCGCAGGATCGGCGTCGTCGCGATCTTCATCTTCAATGTCGAGAACGCACGATGAGCACGGATCCAACGTTCGTCTCCCACTTCGACTTCAGGCATGGGCGGCGTCTGATCGGGGTCTGCCGAGTTCCGATCCACTGAGTTCGGCGCTTCACAATCCAAGATCCGGCGTAGATCGGGACGCTTCTTCAGTTCGCCGAAGTCCACCTCGCGCAGTTCGTACAGGATCGCCGCGTAGATCGCGTAGTCTTCCAAGAAACGGCTGTAGTAGTTGAGGCTGCCCAAGAATGACTGCATTGATCGGAGCGATCCAGGGAACGGCAGATCTGTCAGTGCCGCGAGATCCTTCGGATTGGCTTCCAGTCCATCGCTCGACACGCGATGTCCTAGATAGTCCACCTTGCGCATCCCCCAAGAGCTCTTCTCCACACTGATCGAGAGGTTCCACTTATCGCAAGCATCCAGCAGGTGATCCACACGATCACACAGCTCATCCCATGATCCGGCCGTCACCAGGATGTCATCGATGTACGATCTGCGCCCCAGCACTGATGGACGCCCCGGATCTTCTGGTTCTCCTGACTCGATCAAGTCCGTAGTGACTTCAGAGCCCGACGACGATCGCGGGATCCTGGTGAACCCGTACAGCGCGTCGTCCAGAAGTCGCTGATAGATCTGAGGGGCGTTCTTCAGGCCAAACGGCATCCGATTCCACTCGAACAGACCCATGTGAGTGATAAAAGCTGAGATCGCACGAGCTCGATCGGTCATCGTTACCACCCAGAATCCACTAGCCATGTCCAGCGAGCAATACCAGAGCACCTTGTCCAGATCTTCCAGCAGATCATTGATCAGGGGCATTGGGTACACCATCAGCCTAGTCAGACTGTTGACGAGCCGATAATCGATACACAACCTGGTATCCACGCCGTTCTTCTTGATGATCACGACGATCGGCGAAGCCCACGGCGATCGGGACTTCCTGATCATCTTGGCTGACAGCAATCCCTTGATCAGATCCGACACTTTCTCCACGAACTGAGGAGCGACCTTCCGAACTCGTTGGGCGATCGGCTTCGCATCGCCCACGTCGATGTCGCAGGTGACACCTCGGGCAGCTGGCGGCAGCGCATTGCCTTTGCCGATCAGCAGGTGCCTCCTGTGCCAGATCTTCTTTCGCAGTCGGTCGATCTCCTCCGGGGTGTTGAACTCTAGATCTCCCACCTTGATGTCGTCAATCTTGACCTCGTCTGTCGTCGAGATCACAATTTCAGGAAGCACAGCTAATTCGCCTTCAACATCTTCGGCTGATAGATTCCCGCCCTCGTGGTAATGGACTTGATCATCAGCGTCAACATCTCGATCGTCCGTATCAACCTCTCGATCTGGTTCAGCCGCGACGGGATCCTCCCGATTGGCAGTGGATTTGGTCTCGACTTCTGCCCGATCGCCTCCAACGATCGATGGGTCTTCGGCCACATGCGGCCATCGTTCCGATGCTGGAACACCGCCGCCAGCTGTATCATCACTCGATTTCGATTCTTCGACGGCTAAGGTCACCACATAGGGTACCCGATCGGTACTCCCGCCCCCGAGATCTGGTTCGACGGCACAACCGTCGACCTGATCGACCGATGGCACGTGAGGGGACACTGTTCCACCGTTCTCTGAGACTGGGTCAGCTTGTGGCTTCACATCCTCCATCACTGCGTGCACTGGGTCTGCGATCGATGACGGTCGGTTCTCCGACGGCACCTGTTCCTGCTTCGGGAGACATCCGATCTCCAATCCGGAAGATTCACCCACCGACTTCATAGGATCTGACCGAGGCCCGGGCGAATCCTCGACTAAGGCTGACAGAATAGACAACCCTGACTCCTCGGCCACGTGATCGCTTCTCAGCAGCGATCCGCTCCCTGATCGAAGCGTGTCAACGGCAGCCACCCCCAGATCGGAGCACTTCACCTCCGATCCACTTGTCGGGTCGAGTGGCCCTATCGCCTGATCGGCGATCGGGGGCGCCTCGGGTCTCCGGAGGATGGCTCGGGGTGTCGGATAAGTCGGTCGCTCGACGGCTGATACTGGCGGTCCTGCTGGTATTTCCTCGTTAGCCAGCCGGTCCTCCGTCGTGGCTTGGAAGGCTAAGTTCTGCCATTCCATGTAGCGACGGGACCCGATCGACACGTATCCGGGCACCCGGGGTATCCGATCTCCGGCCAGCCACATCGCGATCCGTTTATTCCGGTGCAGGACGAGGTCCTTGTCCCCGATGTTGGTGATCTGGAGATATCGGATCCGACCAGGTCCACGGACCACGGTCGGCACCCAACGATCTCCGCGGGTAACCCACAGCTTCTCTCGATCTGTCACCTTCATCCGCAGCGGGAGCTCGAACGAATCTCCGATCGCGATCTGCACTCCTTGATCCACGCACACGTGCCGTACGTTGTCATTATACAGCTGTCGGCGTCCGCTTAGCTGGATCTTGACTTCGTCGGGCAGACAGATAGAGCCGTCCGCGAGATCGAGGCGGATCCCAGCAGGAACCATGAAGTCCATACCCAAGATCGCCTCTTGCCCTGACAGATCGCCGACCCAAATATCGAAGAAATACACCAGCGATCCTGCTAGTGTAACCTTGATCCTGGTCCTTCCTTCCGTCATGTACACGCTTTCTCCAATTCCCACACACTCCTGGCTCTGACTCGTGTCGACATAGCACCCCACCTTACGAGCAAAGGCGGTGTCCACGATGGACACCTCGGCGCCGGTGTCTAAGAGTAAGATCGACTTCTCATTGTTGATCTTGCCAGTGATCTTGGCCTGACGGAACCACTTACCTGGCGAATGGTGCTTCCAATACCCCCTGGACTCTCCAGGAAGTAGATCGGTCACCACATCACCAGATCGGCGGTGCTCGCTGACGCGAGGCAGACTCCGATCATGATCATGCGTCGGGATCTCAGTCGTCACCTCTCCATCAGCTGGCCTGAACCACTCTTCCGGTCTGCGTTGCTTCCAATAACCCCGAGTTTCTCCAGACTGGAGATCCAAGGGCATTTCGGCGTCAGAGCGGCTGAAGTCGTCCGATCGATGTAGACTCAAGACCTTGGCGGCAGATTTCGCATGCAGATCACATGTATTACCGCGTAGATCAGTCCGTCCACTTAATCGATCTACCGTGTTCTTGTTCACGTATGCATAGATGCAATACCTAGAACGCTCGGCTCGTACCGGATTCTAACCCGGCGAGCGTCCTAGCTTAACATCTTCTCGGCGATCGCGGGCAACATGCCTGCGTGCTTCACCGGGTTGAACCATTGACGGATCTGATTGTAGAATTCCTCCATCGGACACTTGCCCATCTCATGCAGCTCGCCGCATCCGCGGCACACGAACAGGCAGCGATCCGCCGGATGTCCTCGCTTTCCACACTTCTCGCACGTCAAACGTCTCCAGCAATCCAGATCCGTGTGCTTCCGCGATCCACAGTGTGAGCAGCGGCTTGATCGGTCCGATCCATCCGGCGACGGTCGCGATCTTGGGTCCGATCGAGGTGAATCGTGACTGATCGGCGCTTGGGTGTTTCGATCCTGCTTCGTCACGTCGCCCCCAGCGTTGCGAGGCTTGTCTTCGGCTGACGCTAGGTAAACGCGACGTAGATCGCCCTCTGAATCCGATCCGTCCGACCCGGTGTCTGATCCAGACTCCTGGCTCGCGATCTGAACTGCACGCACCGCTCGCTTGGTCGCAGCTGCTGGTGCTGAGGTCGGAACCTTCTGGCGATACTTCGATCCAAAGGCCGATCGCTTCTGCCTGCTCTTCGCACGTTCTCGAGCTCGCAGGACTTCCTCCAGATCATCCGCGTCCGCAAGCCGAAGTAGGGTTAGCTGATCGGCCAGTTCATGATCGCCCAAGGTCTCAATAAAATGTTCGACATGTTCTCGACGGGCCTTGGAATCTCCATCCTTGATCTTCAATCTCGCACGCAGAGCCGCCACATTCAGTCGATAGAGGTAATCCAGCGGCGATTCATCCGATCGTTTGCGAGAGTGATAGTACTGCCAAGCCACTGATACCCCTAGACCACAATACTGGATCTGGAAACTCCGGAGCAGATCGCTCCACTTGTTCCGTGTCGATCGGCCCAGCTGGCGATACCAGTTCTTCGCCGGTCCTGTCAGCAGATCTGCAAAAGCCAGGCACTTCTCGTCATCCGCAGCTTGATCGCGCATGAAGGCCGATTTCACCTTGCTGATCCACGATCGGGCGCGATCTTCGTCCTGATCTTTGCCGCTGAACTCCTTAAGATCGGACATTGCTGAGATCCGCACACGTTGGATCAGGGAGGACCCAGTGGATCCCGAGGCAGCGGTAGCCACCACCGCAGGGGCCGAACTCGGCAGATCGATGTCGTCCGGGTCGTATTCCCATTGCGAGCAGTCTTGATCCGGCGATCCGGCTGATTCCATCTCCACGTCTCGTGATCCCACATTATCGTCGACCGCTGGAGCGGGCGTCGCCACCGCGGCCTGTTGTTCGCTCAAGAATCTGGCCATCGCAGCCTGAAAGTAGGACTCCAATCTGCCGTTCGACTCATCCGATCCGGTCGCACTGGTGGTGCGATCGGCCGACTTGGGTTTCTGCTTCCGAGGTCCTGATCGCGTGCGTTCTTGGCGTTGACTACGCGATCGGGCCTCCAACATCGCCGATCCGGAAGGACCCAGAGACATACGCTGAGGCTCAGACGACGTATCGGATACATGTTCGGCTGCCGAGACGTAGGGAGATGACGATCGGTACCCTGTAGATTCCACCCGCGGTGACGACACAGGTGCTGGCGACGCAAGATCTGGCGCCTTCGGGTCCGGACGGTCCGCGATCACGTCGACCAGAGGTCTCAGCTTGTCGACCAATGTCTGGATCGCCGTCTGGATCACGTCCAGATCTAGATCGAAGAGATCATTCGCCTCGAAGGCGCCAGCTACGAAGCCGGCTTCCTTTAGCAGTCCGAGCAGGTTCTTCACCGCCGACAACTTGTTGTCCGTCGCGCGGGGGGCCGAGATCGGACCCTTCGGGTCGCCGATCTGCTTCGGCCGCACGATCACCATGACAGGATCTTGACGCAAGAAGTCCCGCAGCTCCTTCAGGTGATACTGACGTTCCAAGTCCGCCTCAGACCAGTCGGGCGCCAGCGATCCGGGATCTTCGTCGTCCAAGCCAGGCGCTCTCAGCTTCCTCCGCGCGATCTGGGCCTTGTCTACGATCGCGTCCAGGTAGTCGGGATCGAGCCTGATCGGCGAGTCTGCGAATGCATATCGGTCCGATCCAGCTTTGGTTTGTTTTGTTAGTGAATCTCGGTTCGCACCGAGATCCACCGGGGTCCCCGAAGGGACCTGGGGAGGATGTTGAGGTTTGTCTTCTAGATCTGTCTCCAGATCGCCCTCGATTCCGTCGACAGAAGTCTTCCGAGCACTCTGTCGATCCGCGGATCTCGTCTTGTTCAGCAGCGTCTCCGTCGATCCGATATCCGACGACGCCTCTTCCCCTGGTTCTTTCTTCACTTGCGCATCTTCTGCGGACTCACGGTGAAATCCGGAGTCCCCAAGAGATCCGGGCACGCGCACCATTGTGGTGTAGCGGGATCAGCCAAAATCTGGTTAAGGCTTGATCGAGCTTCCCACCAGCGCCCAGACACCGACTAACGGAGGGGGTTCCCCAACGATCCGTGATCGGCTGAACTTGTTCTCACCTTGTGTACCCGTCGGCGGGCTGGATCTGCTCTCTCGGGGCTCCGAGGATGCAGCACTGGGTGAAGATCGAATGTCTTGGCGTGACGCGGGGACAGTTCGTGGAGCAGTGCGGGAATCTTCGCTCTGCGTCCGAGTATACACTCCGATCGAGGGTTATTCGCTGCGATCGGTCGGCCTGGAGTCGATCCAAGGCCTGTAGTTGCCTTTCCGGGTGTGTTCCTTCCTTCCTTGAGTTGCTTGCCGCTTCCTATAGCGGGATCGAGGTTGATCGAGAGGAGAACGATCGCCGGCCAAGCTGTATCCGGTCGATCGAGGACTTGCACACAAAAGATAGATCGCTAGAGCAGGTCAAGCTGGCCTATGTATTAATCCAGTCTTAACCGTACCGCTAGTTCACTACCCAAAGTGTCGACACTTGCCGAGGCCAATGTAGTTCCTGGGACTTGGTGTCTTGAGGGGACTTGTGGTCTTCTGTGCAAAAGCTCTTCTGATTTGTGTTTAGCTGGTGTCTCTCTACCGCTACCATCCTGCCTATCCTCCTACAACCAAACAACTACTGGATTCTTGCCCCGGCTTCGCTCTCCTGTGCCCCCCATCTTGGCTGATCGGCGATCCGCTCTCGATCGACTTCCACGATCGGCGATCCGCTCTCGATCGACTTCCACGATCGGCCCTTGATCGGTGATCGGCGATCAACCCTCGATCGATGACTTGGGTGCGTCGCAGTCCATCGCCGATCCGTCTTCTTCTGTCCCTGGTCATACCGGATCATCAATGCTTGCCTTCGATCGGGGCTTGAGTCGGCGTTGATCCCATGGGGCTAGCCCACCACGATCTGCCGTAGTCGATCGACAGCCTGCATGCTTCGACCTTGATCAGGCTTGGCCCACGTCCGTCCTCTATCAATCTTGACTTGACTTCACCATCCTTAAACACCTTGATCTTCTCATCAGCTTGAAGCCCCTTCACACGGTTGATCTACGTTCGCGTCGGGTTGATCGACGGCTTGGTAACACCAGAATCCACCGATCCACCGCTTCTTGACTATCGATCGCTCGTGCTGCCGTGGCACTCAATTTCGTGGTAGCGGGAACTTCTCCTTCAGCACTTCACCACAGGAGGATGACGATGAAGCGGAGACCGAGGCCATGGCGAGCGAGCTGTTTGAAGCCCAGACCCGGGAGGCGTTATCACGGTCCCTATCCGACGAGAGACGGCGTCAGCACGCCTCTCCTCGTCGCCAACAGTCTTCGGGGGCAGGTGGCGCTCCAGATGACGGTGATGATGATGGATCGGATCCGCATGAAGATCCCGATCCGACTCCTCCGCAAGATCCCGATCCGCGCCGACTTCGTCCGAATCGCACCCGTCGACCTCCCGTGCAAGATCCATTGGCTCCTGTGGTCCCATTCGCTCCCGATGCCGACTGTATACCGGGTCGAGAGCGCCCACATGTACTTGTGCCGACCGACTGTGCCCCATGGCTGGCGGACCGGCTCAACCACGTGGCTATGACGACTATGTTGGTCGACGTTTTGTTTCCGATCCTGCCGACTGCTCCAGGCTGGCTGTTTCCGTACTTCGCTCCTGCGCAGGGCCGCAAACCGAAGATCCAACTGAGCGACTATTGCTGGGAGCTCATTACGGAGGATAATGTGCGAGCGCTGTTGGACACCCGCCCTTGGGAAACCCTCGAGAACGCTGGAGACGCCATTTCCTTCGAAGTCAACGTGGGTGGTCGACTTGGGATCCTGATCCGCGAGTATGGGATCTTTGAAGATGCCAACCTCATGTCTTACTGGGAGTCGACGCACCACTTCCCCATCCCTGACGCCATGGCTCAGAAGTATCCGTGGCTGCTCGTGTTCCAGAAGGAGCGTAGTAACCGCAGATCCCATGCAGGCCGCGCTTGGAAACAGTTCCTGGAGTTGCTGATCACCGTCATGCGCGAAGGGTGGTGCGACTTGGATCTCTTGCTGGATCCGCACTTCCTGCACTTCCCGAAGCGTGCAGAGTCCGTCACGTGGTACCCAGGATTGGCGTCACGTCGGGCCAACTTGGCGGATCGCACTCTGAAACGGCCAGAACCCACGGATCTCTTGGAGGCGTTGGATGAATGCAACAACGAAGATCCGTGGCGCAATCACTACCGGGACACTCCTCAATACCATCCTGCGCGCAACATCGCGCGTCTCCCGGCCAAATTCTTCAATCTCCGTGCAGTCGGCGACCCGTAAGAGCTGGATCCACGGTGCCAGGCCTCAAGTTGATCCAGATCCACAGATCCTTGCCGTTGAACTTAGTGCTTAGGAACTGGATGTACTCCTGTATGTCGTAATCGATAATCATATTGCTTCCATCCATGTCTTCTTCTTAGTTTCCAATCCAGCTTTTAAATTCCATCACAGCTCGAACTTGCAGATCCAGATCCATGTCACATGTCTTGGCGATCCAGATCCGCAATCACACTCGACCCCAGATCCAGCCGAGGTTCCTTTGTCATCTTTAGATTCTCCTTTCTTCCACATCGTCCGTGTGCGACGAACACCTTGTTATTCCATACAAAATACAAATTTCCCAATCCACCGATCTGCAACTACCTTGCAGATCCATCACCACATTCTCTACCCGAAGTGACCAGCTCACTTCTGGCGATCGCAGTCCCCACTACTCCTCGTGAGACTGCATCACACCGAACCGGTTCCGGTTGGTGCGGCTCCGCAAGAACTCATGTAGTATAGCGCCACAGTTGAGATCCGCTTCATCAACCCAGGATGGATCTTCATATCCGCGCCAGTGTACCAAGAATTCTCGATGGATCCGGCCGTAGCGAGTGCGTTTCCCAGTTCTCATGTCACTAATCTTCTCCACTTCGTACTCGTCTTCATCCAGATCCTGGATCCAGCTATCCTCCGGCAATAGTGCTTCATCAAAATCATATCGGTCTGTAGTGCCTTCAGTTAACTGGATCCGGGGTCGGTCTGGGAAACTCTTCACCAACTTAAGCTTGGACACGTGAACTACGGGAAACAACCGGTACTCCGTGCCTGGGGTCTCGATCCGCACTGCGTATTCGCCGATCTTCTCTGCCACACGGAATGGCCCATGCCACGTGTGCGCCAGTTTGCGGGCGTACCCTTCCTTGACGCGATCCAAGTATAGCCAGACTCTAGATCCAACCTCGATCTGGTGCGGATGGATCTCCTCGTTGTGTCGATCCGCCCGGTCTGAGATCGCCTCCCGTAATCGTGCGTTCACCTCTGCTCGTGCCTGCTGATAATAGCGCTGGATCTGGTATCTCCATCGTCTCGGATCCCGATCCTGACGGAGGGTACTACCCACGGGGATCGTGGCTTCAAGGGTGGATCTTGGATCCCAGCCGTGCACCAAGTAGAACGGTGTCTCTCCGCGGATCCGATCCTGAGCGGTATTGAGCGCGAAGGTGAGACGTTCGGCGTAATCATCCCAGTCACGCTGATCCAGATCCTGCACATACATCTTCAGAGCTCGAGTAGCTGTCTGCACCATGCGTTCAGCGGTTCCGTTAGCTTGCGGCCTGTACGCCATCGTCGCTCGTTGCCGCTGGCCCAGGATCCTGTTGAAGTGTGGAGAAGCGCTGGATAAGAATCCTTCTCGAATGATGTTCTCCGAGAAAGGCAACGTAGCCGATCGATGGAACCAGATGGGATCGGCGATCGGGCGACAGGCGTCGAGTGTGAACCCAGATCAAGAGAGGATATCAGGTGATCGAGTGACGTCGACGCGTAAGTGACGTATATCAGAGCGGGCGACGAGCGATCGCGTCGAGACAGTGGAGCGGAGTCAGCGAGTGAGGACCTAGACCAAGATCGAGGTCCAGCATCGGAGATCTGGGTAGTCCAAGCACCGGGGCGGACGGATCGGTGGTGGATTGCCGGTGTTTACCCGAGTCGATCGAGAGCGGATCGCCGGTCGCCGATCGAGGGCAAGTTGCCGATCAAGGGTGAGTTGCTGATCGAGGGTGAGTTGCCGATCGGGGCTGAGTTGCCGATCAAGGGTGAGTTGCTGATCGAGGGTGAGTTGCCGATCGGGGCTGAGTTGCCGATCGAGGGTGGATTGCTGATCGCCGATCGGCCAAGATGGGGGACACAGGAGAGCGAAGCCGGGACAAGGATCCAGTGGTTGTTTGTTCGTAGGAAGATAGGCAGGATGGTAGCGGTAGAGAGACACCAGCTAAACATAAATCAGAAGAGCTTTTGCACAGAAGACCACAAGTCCCCTCAAGACACCAAGTCCCAGGAACTACATTGGCCTCGGCAAGTGTCGACACTTTGGGTAGTGAACTAGCGGTACGGTTAAGACTGGATTAATACATTGGCCAGCTTGACCTGCTCTAGCGATCTATCTTTTGTGTGCAAGTCCTCGATCGACCGGATACAGCTTGGCCGGCGGTCGTTCTCCTCTCGATCAACCTCGATCCCGCTATAGGAAGCGGCAAGCAACTCAAGGAAGGAAGGAACACACCCGGAAAGGCAACTACAGGCCTTGGATCGACTCCAGGCCGACCGATCGCAGCGAATAACCCTCGATCGGAGCGTATACTCGGACGCAGAGCGAAGATTCCCGCACTGCTCCACGAACTGTCCCCGCGTCACGCCAAGACATTCGATCTTCACCCAGTGCTGCATCCTCGGAGCCCCGAGAGAGCAGATCCAGCCCGCCGACGGGTACACAAGGTGAGAACAAGTTCAGCCGATCACGGATCGTTGGGGAACCCCCTCCGTTAGTCGGTGTCTGGGCGCTGGTGGGAAGCTCGATCAAGCCTTAACCAGATTTTGGCTGATCCCGCTACACCACAATGGTGCGCGTGCCCGGATCTCTTGGGGACTCCGGATTTCACCGTGAGTCCGCAGAAGATGCGCAAGTGAAGAAAGAACCAGGGGAAGAGGCGTCGTCGGATATCGGATCGACGGAGACGCTGCTGAACAAGACGAGATCCGCGGATCGACAGAGTGCTCGGAAGACTTCTGTCGACGGAATCGAGGGCGATCTGGAGACAGATCTAGAAGACAAACCTCAACATCCTCCCCAGGTCCCTTCGGGGACCCCGGTGGATCTCGGTGCGAACCGAGATTCACTAACAAAACAAACCAAAGCTGGATCGGACCGATATGCATTCGCAGACTCGCCGATCAGGCTCGATCCCGACTACCTGGACGCGATCGTAGACAAGGCCCAGATCGCGCGGAGGAAGCTGAGAGCGCCTGGCTTGGACGACGAAGATCCCGGATCGCTGGCGCCCGACTGGTCTGAGGCGGACTTGGAACGTCAGTATCACCTGAAGGAGCTGGGACTTCTTGCGTCAAGATCCTGTCATGGTGATCGTGCGGCCGAAGCAGATCGGCGACCCGAAGGGTCCGATCTCGGCCCCCCGCGCGACGGACAACAAGTTGTCGGCGGTGAAGAACCTGCTCGGACTGCTAAAGGAAGCCGGCTTCGTAGCTGGCGCCTTCGAGGCGAATGATCTCTTCGATCTAGATCTGGACGTGATCCAGACGGCGATCCAGACATTGGTCGACAAGCTGAGACCTCTGGTCGACGTGATCGCGGACCGTCCGGACCCGAAGGCGCCAGATCTTGCGTCGCCAGCACCTGTGTCGTCACCGCGGGTGGAATCTACAGGGTACCGATCGTCATCTCCCTACGTCTCGGCAGCCGAACATGTATCCGATACGTCGTCTGAGCCTCAGTGTATGTCTCTGGGTCCTTCCGGATCGGCGATGTTGGAGGCCCGATCGCGTAGTCAACGCCAAGAACGCACGCGATCAGGACCTCGGAAGCAGAAACCCAAGTCGACCGATCGCACCACCAGTGCTACCGGATCGGACGAGTCGAATGGCAGACTGGGGTCCTACTTTCAGGCTGCGATGGCCAGATTCTTGAGCGAACAACAGGCCGCGGTGGCGACGCCCGCTCCAGCGGCCGACGACAACGTGGGATCACGGGACGTGGAGATGGAATCAGCCGGATCGCCGGATCAAGACTGCTCGCAATGGGAATACGACCCGGACGACATCGATCTGCCGAGTTCGGCCCCTGCGGTGGTGGCTACCGCTGCCTCGAGATCCACTGGGTCCTCCCTGATCCAACGTGTGCGGATCTCGGCGATGTCGGATCTTAAGGAGTTCAGCGGCAAAGATCAGGACGAAGATCGCGCCCGATCGTGGATCAGCAAGGTGAAATCGGCCTTCATGCGCGATCAAGCTGCGGATGACGAGAAGTGCCTGGCTTTTGCAGATCTGCTGACAGGACCGGCGAAGAACTGGTATCGCCAGCTGGGCCGATCGACACGGAACAAGTGGAGCGATCTGCTCCGGAGTTTCCAGATCCAGTATTGTGGTCTAGGGGTATCAGTGGCTTGGCAGTACTATCACTCTCGCAAACGATCGGATGAATCGCCGCTGGATTACCTCTATCGACTGAATGTGGCGGCTCTGCGTGCGAGATTGAAGATCAAGGATGGAGATTCCAAGGCCCGTCGAGAACATGTCGAACATTTTATTGAGACCTTGGGCGATCATGAACTGGCCGATCAGCTAACCCTACTTCGGCTTGCGGACGCGGATGATCTGGAGGAAGTCCTGCGAGCTCGAGAACGTGCGAAGAGCAGGCAGAAGCGATCGGCCTTTGGATCGAAGTATCGCCAGAAGGTTCCGACCTCAGCACCAGCAGCTGCGACCAAGCGAGCGGTGCGTGCAGTTCAGATCGCGAGCCAGGAGTCTGGATCAGACACCGGGTCGGACGGATCGGATTCAGAGGGCGATCTACGTCGCGTTTACCTAGCGTCAGCCGAAGACAAGCCTCGCAACGCTGGGGGCGACGTGACGAAGCAGGATCGAAACACCCAAGCGCCGATCAGTCACGATTCACCTCGATCGGACCCAAGATCGCGACCGTCGCCGGATGGATCGGACCGATCAAGCCGCTGCTCACACTGTGGATCGCGGAAGCACACGGATCTGGATTGCTGGAGACGTTTGACGTGCGAGAAGTGTGGAAAGCGAGGACATCCGGCGGATCGCTGCCTGTTCGTGTGCCGCGGATGCGGCGAGCTGCATGAGATGGGCAAGTGTCCGATGGAGGAATTCTACAATCAGATCCGTCAATGGTTCAACCCGGTGAAGCACGCAGGCATGTTGCCCGCGATCGCCGAGAAGATGTTAAGCTAGGACGCTCGCCGGGTTAGAATCCGGTACGAGCCGAGCGTTCTAGGTATTGCATCTATGCATACGTGAACAAGAACACGGTAGATCGATTAAGTGGACGGACTGATCTACGCGGTAATACATGTGATCTGCATGCGAAATCTGCCGCCAAGGTCTTGAGTCTACATCGATCGGACGACTTCAGCCGCTCTGACGCCGAAATGCCCTTGGATCTCCAGTCTGGAGAAACTCGGGGTTATTGGAAGCAACGCAGACCGGAAGAGTGGTTCAGGCCAGCTGATGGAGAGGTGACGACTGAGATCCCGACGCATGATCATGATCGGAGTCTGCCTCGCGTCAGCGAGCACCGCCGATCTGGTGATGTGGTGACCGATCTACTTCCGGGAGAGTCCAGGGGGTATTGGAAACACCATTCGCCAGGTAAGTGGTTCCGTCAGGCCAAGATCACTGGCAAGATCAACAATGAGAAGTCGATCTTACTCTTAGACACCGGCGCCGAGGTGTCCATCGTGGACACCGCCTTTGCTCGTAAGGTGGGGTGCTATGTCGACACGAGTCAGAGCCAGGAATGTGTGGGAATTGGTGAAAGCGTGTACATGACGGAAGGAAGGACCAGGATCAAGGTTACGCTGGCAGGATCGCTGGTGTATTTCTTCGATATCTGGGTCGGCGATCTCCAGGGCAGGAGGCGATCTTGGGTATGGACTTCATGGTTCCAGCTGGGATCCGTCTCGATCTCGCGGACGGCTCTATCTGTCTGCCCGACGAAGTCAAGATCCAGCTTAGCGGACGCCGGCAGCTGTATAACGACAACGTAAGGCACGTATGCGTGGATCAAGGAGTGCAGATTGCGATCGGAGCTTCGTTCGAGCCTCCGATGCGAATGAAGGTGACAGATCGAGAGAAGCTGTGGGTTACCCGCGGAGATCGTTGGGTGCCGACCGTGGTCCGTGGACCTGGTCGGATCCGATATCTCCAAGTTACCAACATCAGCGACAAAGACCTCGTCCTGCACCGGAATGAACGGATCGCGATGTGGCTGGCCGGAGATCGGATACCCCGGGTGCCAGGATACGTGTCGATCGGGTCCCGTCGCTACATGGAATGGCAGAACTTAGCCTTCCAAGCCACGACGGAGGACCGGCTGGCTAACGAGGAAATACCAGCAGGACCGCCAGTATCAGCCGTCGAGCGACCGACTTATCCGACACCCCGAGCCATTCTCCGGAGACCCGAGGCACCCCCGATCGCCGATCAGGCGATAGGGCCACTCGATCCGACAAGTGGATCGGAGATCGGATGTCTCCCGAAGCAGGAACAGGTGCCGTCGGAGAACCGACCGTCATCGATCTCAGACCCGGTGCACACAGTGATGGAGGACGTGAAGCCACAAGTTGATCCGGTCTCAGAGAACGGTGGAACAGTGTCCCCTCACGTGCCATCGGTCGATCAGGTCGACGGTTGTGCCGTCGAACCAGATCTCGGGGGCGGGAGTACCGATCGGGTACCCTATGTGATGACCTTAGCCGTCGAAGAATCGAAATCGAGTGGCGAAACAGCTGGCGGCGGTATTCCAGCATCGGAAGATGGCCGCATGTGGCCGAAGACCCATCGATCGTTGGAGGCGATCAGGCAGAAGTCGAGACCAAATCCACTGCCAATCGGGAGGATCCCGTCGCGGCTGAACCAGATCGAGAGGTTGATACGGACGATCGAGATGTTGACGCTGATGATCAAGTCCATTACCACGAGGGCGGGAATCTATCAGCCGAAGATGTTGAAGGCGAATTAGCTGTGCTTCCTGAAATTGTGATCTCGACGACAGATGAGGTCAAGATTGACGACATCAAGGTGGGAGATCTGGAGTTCAACACCCCGGAGGAGATCGACCGACTGCGAAAGAAGATCTGGCACAGGAGGCACCTGCTGATCGGCAAAGGCAATGCGCTGCCGCCAGCTGCCCGAGGTGTCACCTGCGACATCGACGTGGGCGATGCGAAACCGATCGTCCAACGAGTTCGGAAGGTCGCTCCTCAGTTCGTGGAGAAAGTGTCGGATCTGATCAAGGGGTTGCTGTCAGCCAAGATGATCAGGAAGTCCCGATCGCCGTGGGCTTCGCCGATCGTCGTGATCATCAAGAAGAACGGCGTGGATATCAGGTTGTGTATCGATTATCGGCTCGTCAACAGTCTGACTAGGCTGATGGTGTACCCAATGCCCCTGATCAATGATCTGCTGGAAGATCTGGACAAGGTGCTCTGGTATTGCTCGCTGGACATGGCTAGTGGATTCTGGGTGGTAACGATGACCGATCGAGCTCGTGCGATCTCAGCCTTTATCACTCACATGGGTCTGTTCGAGTGGAATCGGATGCCGTTTGGCCTGAAGAACGCTCCTCAGATCTATCAGCGACTTCTGGATGACGCGCTGTACGGGTTCACCAGGATCCCGCGATCGTCGGGCTCTGAAGTCACTACGGACTTGATCGAGTCAGGAGAACCAGAAGATCCGGGGCGTCCATCAGTGCTGGGGCGCAGATCGTACATCGATGACATCCTGGTGACGGCCGGATCATGGGATGAGCTGTGTGATCGTGTGGATCACCTGCTGGATGCTTGCGATAAGTGGAACCTCTCGATCAGTGTGGAGAAGAGCTCTTGGGGGATGCGCAAGGTGGACTATCTAGGACATCGCGTGTCGAACGATGGACTGGAGGCCAACCCGAAGGATCTCGCGGCACTGACAGATCTGCCGTTCCCTGGATCGCTCCGATCAATGCAGTCATTCTTGGGCAGCCTCAACTACTACAGCCGTTTCTTGGAAGACTACGCGATCTACGCGGCGATCCTGTACGAACTGCGCGAGGTGGACTTCGGCGAACTGAAGAAGCGTCCCGATCTACGCCGGATCTTGGATTGTGAAGCGCCGAACTCAGTGGATCGGAACTCGGCAGACCCCGATCAGACGCCGCCCATGCCTGAAGTCGAAGTGGGAGACGAACGTTGGATCCGTGCTCATCGTGCGTTCTCGACATTGAAGGTGAAGATCGCGACGACGCCGATCCTGCGGCATTTCGATCGTGATCGGACCCCGGTTGTGATCGTGTACGCGAGTGACTGGGCGATCTCGGCCGCACTGATGCAGGAGCACGACCAGATCTACCATCCTGTTACCTTCGCCAGTCGAACGCTGAAATCGAATGAACTGAACTACAACGTGGTGGAGAAGGAAGTGCTGGCGCTGCTACGGATCCTGGACTTGAACTACAATATGCTGGTCGGACGATCGATCCGGGTCCTGACCCGACACTCGACGTTGGCGTGGCTGTTCCGATCGCCTGGTCTTCAAGGTCGATTGGGTCAGTGGGCTGCACTCCTATCACCCTGGACTCTCGAGATCACGAAGTGCACCAAGGGAGAGGACGAGATATTGGGGGCGATCGCCGCCAGTATTACGCCTCGATCGGATGTTGACGACGCGCTGATCGCGATCGCGCCGAAGAAGGAACCCCGGCGGAAGATCCAAGCCCCGATCCCGACTGTGCGCGCGGATGAGGAGCTGCTGGTGATAAGTTTTGACAGATCCGCCCGTGTCAAGCGAGGCGGGGGCGCGTACAGTGCGATCTTGTGGAAGTTGCCCGAATGGAGTGTGGTGAAGGCGCGATCGGGCTATGCTGAAGGGCTGACCGTCAACGAGGCGGAGTATCACTGTCTGTTGTTGGGTTTCGACCTCCTCGACGACAGGGATCGCGGCCGATTGGTGATTTGTGGCGACTCCAACCTGGTGATCCGGCAAGTACGAGGCGAGATCGACTGCAAGGCACCCAAACTGACGTTGTTGAAGCAGAAGGTGCTCGATCGGTTACGGAACTGGCCAGATCATGAACTGTTACATGTGAAACGAGATTGGAACGGAAGCGCCGACAGCCTGGCCAGCACGGCACTCCAACGTGAAGGGGGCGTCGTCGTCGAGGATGAGGCCGATCACGTGGATCTGGTGACATTGAACCGGCTCGATGAGATCCTGGTTGTCAGATCTGACGAACCGATCGCCCGGCTATCACCGATGACTACCCGATCGAACGCCCGATCACGACCGAATCCGACTGTCATACAGGAAGAGTTCGTGCGAGGACTGCGGATCGATCGGATTCGTCGAGCACAAGATGAAGAGGTGTGGATCACAGGCATGAAGAAGTACCTGATGGGAGATGTGGCTGATCTGACGCAGGATGAGGCTCGATCCTATGGCAACATTGCGGCAGACTACGAGATTGATGACAACGATCTGCTGTTCTACTGTCCGCCCTCCAAGCGATCGGAGGCAGATCGAGACGGATTGATGAGACTGGTTGCACCAGAGACGCTGCACCAGGATATCTTGCATCACTATCACTCTACTGTGGAAGGCGGCCACCAAGGGATTGGGCGTACCTATCAGCGGATCCGTGATCATTTTCACTGGAGAGGTCTCTTCAGGAGTGTGCAGAAGTACGTCGGAGAGTGTGTCGATTGTGAGACCGGCAAAGGGCGACCCACGATCAGGGGCGAGTCGCCGGGGAATATCCAGGCGACCTACCCGTTCCAGATCATAGCGATGGATCACATACCTTCGCTGCCCAAGTCGTACAAGGGTAACACTGAACTGCTGATCTGGGTCGATCTGTTCACGGGATACGTGATCGCGAAGGCCAGCTCTTCTCGAACGGCGCAGACGATCGCCGAATCTTACGAAGAGTGCGTGTTCCGGCGGTTCGGTGCCAGCGAGGTGATCAGGCACGATCGCGAACCGGGATTTATGGCTGACTTCTTCCGCGCCTTTAACAAGATCCTGGGTATGCGTCAGCGAGCGACGATGGCCTATCGGCCCCAAGCGAACGGTACTGCGGAAAGAATGGTGCAGACAGCGACGAGAGCCTTGAAGATGTTCGTGGAGGATCTGGATCAGAGCGACTGGGACGTGTACGCTGAACGATTGACCTTTGCGATCAACACGGCTCAAGATCGGATCCGTGGAGACTCGCCCTTTTACCTGGTGCATGGTTGGGATCCTCGATCGACGCTCGAGGCGACGATACCTTTGGGTAGCACTCGGACGCGGGATCGGAACCCTCGGCGATGGCGTTATCGGATCCAGAGGCATTACGATCAGGCTCGAAGTCAGGTGAATGCTCGCCTACGGGAGGCGATCGCGGATCGGGCCGATCGACACAATGAAGAAGTTCGACCGCACTCGATCGAGGCTGGATCGCAGGTGTGGTTGTACCTGGATCGCGTGAAGGAAGGATATGCACGGAACCTAGCTCACCTGTGGCACGGTCCATTCCGCGTTGCCGAGAAGGTGAACGAGTACACGATGAAGCTTCAGATTGCTGGTACGGACTATCACCTGTTCCCGATCGTGCATGTGTCCAAGCTGAAGTTGGTTAAGGACTTCCCCGATCGACCGCAGATCGAGCTCACGGTGGACGAGGCGGATCGACTCGATTTCGATGAGATCCTACTTCCGGAGGACAGCTGGACTCCAGATCGAGATGCGAACGAGTATGAAGTGGAGAAGATCACGGATATGCGGACGGGCAGAAGGACGCGGTATGGCCGGACGTATCGGGAGTTCCTGGTACACTGGAAGGGTTACGATGATCCTGACTGGGTGGACGAAGCCGATCTCAACTGTGGAGCTCTGTTGTACGAGTTCCTTCGAGATCGTGTGAACCGGAACCGGTTTAACGCGATGCAGTCTCACGAGGAAGAGTGAGATCGGACCGCCAGGGCGGGCTGGTCGCCTTGGTGAGCGAGGTGGATGACGGATCGACGGGTAGGCCGTCGATCGGAGGAAAAGGTTGTATGTGGATGCATGTATATGTATGAGAAGTGCAGATCGGAAAGCTATGAAGCGACCGCGAGGAGTTACGATGATGGATCTTGGCTGATTAAGGTGGAATGGAGTGGATCGACACGAGATGAAGACATAAGACAAAGAGATGGGATATCGTAGTGGAATGAATTGAATCGAGTGGGGATCGCAGAGGATCGGCCTCCGAACGACTTCGATCCGGGGCGAGCTGCTTGACTAACGTGCTGGTCGCTGGAGCCGATCGTGCGAGGCTGAACTGAGCCTACGGCCGTTGAGTACCGACGTTGGGATTGAACTTGTTGCGGAGACGCGGGATCCGCAGAGCCGGGTGGTCCTGAGGGTGATCGCGATACTGGTTCCGCCAAGGATCATGGGTGTCGGCCTCGATCAGGGCGGTCAAGAGGTCGGTCGGCTCACCTTGGTGCTGAGTGGGATTACCGGCATTTGCCGCGCGAGAAACCACGCCGGGGTACCAGAACACCGAGTCCCGCGTCCGCACTGGGATATGAAGGAAAAACGGATCCAATAGCAGATCGACGTCGGCCCACATCGCCCGCATCATCGGCAACATGGTGGCCACCAGCTGGCGCCATCGATCTCCGAGACGGATCCGCCGCGATCAGCGATCCGCATGGTATTGCTCGACGACCGGGTCTTGGCGCTGACGGCCGGTGATCGGAAGGTAATGGGTCGTCTCCCAAAAAGCTTGTTGGTGTTGCTCCTCGAATTGCAGATAGGCGGCGGCGATCCGGCCCAATGGAGTGGCGGCGCCTCGATGGAGTGCCAGATCGAACGCCAACGGGTCTTCAGGGTTCTGCAGAACTTGCCAAGGACGGGTTGCCAGTAGCGCCGTGATATTTGGCCCGGTGATCAGGTCGTCCCGGTAGCCGGTCCCGGCGACGGGCTGTCGAGTGCCCCGAACGGCGGCCGGGAAGAGCCATCCTTCGGGCAAGAGCATATGATGGGTCAACGTGGACAAGATCATACCGGTGATCTGCAGCTGACGCAGTAGCATCGACGGCCACGGATCGGTGTCACCCTGAGTAAGCGCCCTGGGGGCGTTGAAGCCGGGGATCATGGTCCCGATCGGGAACAATGGCGGAGTCAGAGGCCGGGGCCCAGGCGATCCCGGCGGAGATCTCGGCGGCGATCCTGGGGGAGACCCGGGCGGCGATCCTGGTGGCGAACGCGGAAGCGATCGAGCGCGCGCCGATCCGGACTGAGAGTGTATCGATATGATGGAGGGCGATCGCGATCGGGTCTGAGAAGTGTGGGTACGTGCCGGCGAGGCAGATTGGCGGCGGCGGGCCTCCGATCGGGACCGAGCTAGCGCCGCGAGGGCTTCTTCGTCCGTTTCCTCGGACTCAGACTCCTCTTCACCGTTGCCAGACTCCACCGAGGTCGACTTCTCCTCGGATGGCTGATCCGTCTCCTGAGATCGGTGAGATGAACCCGATTCCTCCCGATCGGGCTCGCCCGACTCGCGTTCGTCGCCCTTCTCGCGGCGATCAGCAGGCGGCTGGTCTTTGGCGGGCGATTCTTGGTCTTGATCCGGCGGAGAGAAGGCAGGAGACGGGGATTTGGATGGTGATCGACTGCGCGGCGGAGGTGCCGATCGTGCGCGCTTGTGAGTGTGCCCTGCAGAATCAGGCGACCCGGAACGGCTGCGGCTACGACGAGCGGGTGTGAGCGGCGCACACTGTCGACGCCCGATCCACTGTGCCACCCCGGACAGGGTGTCGGCAACCCTCTCAAGATCCTCGTTGGAGCGATCGCTGACACGCCGTAGCAAGGCGTAGGCACTCTGGACGTCCACGAACTGGGCATCCTGGGCCCGGATCACCTGCTGCGCACTTTCGACGCAGGATCCTGTGCCACAGTGACAGGGTGAGTCAAGATCAGCGGGGGGATCGAAGTTGGGGAGAGGCTACTTACGGAGATCGGCGTTGTCTCGGAGGGCGGTGTCACGATCCTGATTAGCTTGTGCCAGATCGTCCCGGAGCTGTTGGACTTCTCTTGCCGACGCGTCCCGAGCGACACCCATCAGACGTAGTTCTTCCTCGGTCCGGCGGAGATCATCACGTAGCCGATCCAGATCGGCGCCGTCCCCAGCAGGAGGTGTCGGGACTGGGGCGGCCAGAGCAGGCGCGGAAGCAGAGGGTCTTCGTGCCGCTAGTGTAGCTTCGGCCGTTTGAAGGGCAGCCTGGACGCGATCGAGGCTCCCGCGTGTGATCTGCAGCTCATGGTTCGCCATGTCCAACTCATGCTCTTGAACCGAAACCTGCGATCGGAGGTCGGATATGTCGGCCGAGGCGAGATCCAGTTGGTGATCGAGGTCGTCGCGGGCGGCGCGAGCGTCGGAGAGCTCGGCCTGAGTGCGAGACAGTCGACGATCCATATCCCGCATCTCGGCCGCCTGTTGCGCGAGCTGGTCCCGGAGATCCTGGATCAGTTGCGGGCCTTGCCCCTGCGCGCTCAGTCGGAGGTCGTCCACTTCGGTCTGGAGACGGTGGATCTCGTCTTCTTGGGACTTGCGGTAACGCTCGAGATTCTGCAGGTCGGCGGTGAGCTCCCGGACGGTGTCATCCAGGCGCGCTCGATCGCGGAACATGGTCGATCGCGAGGCGTAAGCGCACGACAGTTCGGCTTCGAGACGGGCGATCCGGCGAGCAACGTCGGGGGAAGCTGCTGCGCGTCGGGAGGTCGACGATCGCGTCGATCGAGGCGTCGAGTGAGCTGATCGCGGAGAGCCGTGGGCGGAGTCGTCGCCGTCCGAGGGGCTAGGCGGACCAGGCGGTGGGGCACTCATCGGCGGGAGATCGGTGTTCGAGACGGCAAATTCGAAAGCGGCCAAGAAGCAACTGTCCGAAGTGAGCCGCTGTGCGACACAACTTACGGACAGGGGGCGGATGTGGAGAAGCGCTGGATAAGAATCCTTCTCGAATGATGTTCTCCGAGAAAGGCAACGTGGCCGATCGATGGAACCAGATGGGATCGGCGATCGGGCGACAGGCGTCGAGTGTGAACCCAGATCAAGAGAGGATATCAGGTGATCGAGTGACGTCGACGCGTAAGTGACGTATATCAGAGCGGGCGACAAGCGATCGCGTCGAGACAGTGGAGCGGAGTCAGCGAGTGAGGACCTAGACCAAGAACGAGGTCCAGCATCGGAGATCCGGGTAGTCCAAGCACCGGGGCAGACGGATCGGTGGTGGATTGCCGTTTACCCGAGTCGATCGAGAGCGGATTGCCGATCGCCGATCGAGGGCAAGTTGCCGATCAAGGGTGAGTTGCTGATCGAGGGTGAGTTGCCGATCGGGGTTGAGTTGCCGATCGAGGGTGGATTGCTGATCGCCGATCGGCCAAGATGGGGGGCACCGGAGAGCGAAGCCGGGGCAAGGATCCAGTGGTTGTTTGGTTGTAGGAAGATAGGCAGGATGGTAGCGGTAGGAGAACATCCGCTAAACATAAATCAGAAGAGCTTTTGCACAGAAGACCACAAGTCCCCTCAAGTCACCAAGTCCCAGGAACTACATTGGCCTCGGCAAGTGTCGACACTTTGGGTAGTGAACTAGCGGTACGGTTAAGACTGGATTAATACATTGGCCAGCTTGACCTGCTCTAGCGATCTATCTTTTGTGTGCAAGTCCTCGATCGACCGGATACAGCTTGGCCGGCGATCGTTCTCCTCTCGATCAACCTCGATCCCGCTATAGGAAGCGGCAAGCAACTCAAGGAAGGAAGGAAGGAACACACCCGGAAAGGCAACTACAGGCCTTGGATCGACTCCAGGCCGACCGATCGCAGCGAATAACCCTCGATCGGAGCGTATACTCGGACGCAGAGCGAAGATTCCCGCGCTGCTCCACGAACTGTCCCCGCGTCACGCCAAGACACTCGATCTTCACCCAGTGCTGCATCCTCGGAGCCCCGAGAGAGCAGATCCAGCCCGCCGACGGGTACACAAGGTGAGAACAAGTTCAGCCGATCACGGATCGTTGGGGAACCCCCTCCGTTAGTCGGTGTCTGGGCGCTGGTGGGAAGCTCGATCAAGCCTTAACCAGATTTTGGCTGATCCCGCTACACCACAATGGTGCGCGTGCCCGGATCTCTTGGGGACTCCGGATTTCACCGTGAGTCCGCAGAAGATGCGCAAGTGAAGAAAGAACCAGGGGAAGAGGCGTCGTCGGATATCGGATCGACGGAGACGCTGCTGAACAAGACGAGATCCGCGGATCGACAGAGTGCTCGGAGGACTTCTGTCGACGGAATCGAGGGCGATCTGGAGACAGATCTAGAAGACAAACCTCAACATCCTCCCCAGGTCCCTTCGGGGACCCCGGTGGATCTCGGTGCGAACCGAGATTCACTAACAAAACAAACCAAAGCTGGATCGGACCGATATGCATTCGCAGACTCTGAAGAAGTCGGCCATGAATCCCCGTTCCCGATCGTGCCGGATCACTTCGCTGGCACCGAACCGTCGGAATACACACTCTTCGTAGGATTCGGCTATTGTCTGTGCTGTTCTGGAGTCACTGGCCTTCGCGATCACGTATCCCGTGAACAGATCCACCCAGATCAATAACTCAGTATTACCTTTGTTGGATCTGGGCAGCGACGGTATGTGATCCATCGCTATAACTTGAAACGGGTACGTGGCTTGTATATTGCCGGGCGACTCTCCTTGGATCGTAGGTCGCCCCTTGCCAGTCTCACAATCGACACACTCTCCAACGTAGCGCTGTACACTCCGATACAGGCCTCTCCAGTGGAAGCGATCCCGGATCCGCTGGTAGGTGCGGCCGATCCCCTGGTGACCTCCTTCGAGGCTGACATGGTAATGATGGAGAACATCCTGTTGCAGAGTCTCCGGCAGCACCAACCTCATCAGTCCATCGCGATCCGCCTCCACTTTTTTCGTAGGAGGGCAATAAAACAGCAGGTCGTTGAGATCCACTTCGTAGTCCATCGCAATAGCCCCGTAGGATCTAGCCTCTTCTTGACTGAGATCTTGGATCTGGCCGGCTAAATACCTCTTCAGGCCGGAGATCCACGCCTCCTCGTCCTGCGCTTGGCGGATCCGTGCGATTCGGAGATCCCGCACTACTTCCTCTCGCAATACACTCGGGCTGGATCTGGATCTGGCGCGAGCCCGGGTTGTCACGGGTGAGACACGAGCGACGGAGGCTTCTTCTTCACGCTTTACCACCAGGATCTCGTCTAGGCGGTTCAGCGTAACTAGATCCTGCAGATCCGCCTCGTCCTCCACCATGATCCCAGCTTGGCGCTGAAGCGCTGCGCTGGCTAAGCTGTCAGCGCTGCCATTCCAATCGCGCTTTACGTGTACCAGCTCATGGTCAGGCCAGATCCGCAGCCGATCCAGGGCCTTCTGTCTCAGAAGCGTCAACCCCGGTGCCTTGCAGTCGATCTCACCTCGGATCTGGCGGACCACCAAGTTGGAGTCCCCGCAGATTACCAATCGCCTCTGCGCCTCGCCCTCAAGCAGATCCAAACATAGGAGAAGTCCGTGATACTCTGCTTCGTTAACCGTCAACCCTTCAGCATAGCCGGATCTAGCCTTTACGACGATCCATTCAGGCAACTTCCACAGGATCGCGCTGTAGGCGCCTCCACCACGTTTGACACGGGCAGATCCATCAAAGCTGACCACGTGTAGCTCTTCTCCAGGTCGGACTGTTGGGATCGGCGCTTGGATCTTACGCCGTGGCTCCTTCTTGGGTGCGATCCCGATCAACGCCTGATCCACCTTGGATCTAGGCGTGATACTAGCCGCAAGAGTTCCCAGAATCTCGTCTTCACCTTTCGTGCACTTCATAATCTCGAGGGTCCACGGCGAGAGCAGAGCTGCCCACTGTCCCAGTCGCCCTTGCAGGCCTGTGGATCTGAACAACCAGGCCAACGTCGAATGTCTAGTCAGGACTCGGATCGGGCGTCCAACCAACATGTTGTAGCTCAGATCCAGGATCCGTAGCAGAGCTAACACTTCCTTCTCAACCACGCCGTAGTTAAGCTCGTTTGACTTCAGGGTGCGGCTGGTGAACGTCACTGGATAGTGGATCCCGTCGTGCTCCTGCATCAGGGCAGCTGAGATCGCCCACTCGCTAGCATACACAACCACCACCGGCAACAGATCTGAGTCGAAGTGTCGGAGGATCGGAGTTGTCGCCATCTTGTCCTTCAGCCTGGCAAATGCCCGATGAGCACGAACCCAACGCGGATCCACATTGCTTGGATCGTTCGCCTCCAGATCCAAAGTCTTCTGCTTCAAAGTCTTGGTGGATCCAGAGTCGGGATCCAGCGTGTCTAGATCCGCCGCGTCGGACGAAGTTTGTTCCGCTGGATCTGGAGTTGTGGAGGTTATCACTGCTTGGATCCGGCGTCGATTCTCCGGTTTGCTCATCGCGGCATAGTCCACTTCTCGTAGTTCATAGAGGATCGCACCGTAGATCGCGTAGTCCTCCATAAACCGGCTGTAGTAATTCAAACTACCCAAGAACGACTGCATGGATCTAAGCGTGCCCGGGAAGGGCAGATCCGTCAGTGCCGAGAGATCCTTGGGATTCGCCTCCAGTCCAGCGCTTGACACGCGATGGCCGAGATATTCCACCTTACTCTTGCCCCAGAAGCTCTTCACCACGCTGATGGAGAGATTCCACTTGTCACACGCGTCGAGTAATGCGTCAACACGCTCACACAGATGCTCCCAGGATCCTCCAGTCACCAGTATGTCGTCGATGTAGGACCGGCGTCCCAGCACGGATGGTTTGCCAGGATCTTCAGGTTCTCCCGACTTCAGATCCAGATCCAGCGCTTGCGATCCGGATCCCTGCTTGGATCCCAGTTTCGGCTCCGATCTAGATCCATCCTCTAGACGTGGGATCCGAGTGAATCCGTACAGTGCGTTGTCTAGCATCCGTTGGTAGATCTGGGGCGCGTTCTTCAATCCAAAGGGCATCCGGTTCCACTCGAACAGCCCGAACGGGGTGATGAAGGCGGAGATCGCACGAGCCCGATCCGTCATCGTCACTACCCAAAATCCACTGGCCATATCCAAGGAGCAGTACCAAAGCACCTTGTCCAGATCCTCAAGAAGATCGTTGATCAGGGGCATCGGATAGACCATCAGCCGAGTCAAACTGTTAACCAGCCGGTAGTCAATACACAAACGTATGTCCACGCCATTCTTCTTGATGATCACTCCGATTGGAGACGCCCATGGTGAAGTCGAGATCTGGATGATCTTGGCTCCGAGCAGCCCCTTGATCAGATCCGACAGCTTCTCTTGGTATTGCGGGGCTACCTTGCGCACTCGTTGGGCAATAGGCTTCGCACCACCAACATCGATGTCACACACGACTCCTCGTGCTGCAGGCGGCAGCGCGTTGCCCTTGCCAATCAGCAGATGTCGGCGCCTCCAGATCCGTCGTCGCAGTTGATCGATCTCTTCCGCCGTGTTCAGATCTGGATCTCCCACTTGGATGTCTTCAATAGTCACCTCGTCAGTTGTCGAGGCGACTTCAGGCAGCACCGTCATCTCTGCTTCAACATCTTCAGCATGTAGATCCCCACTCTCATGATAGCAGACTTGGTCGTCCGCATCCGAGTCGTTGCACCTTGGATCTTCGGTAGCTGTTGGATCTACGTTGACAGTCGGATCTGGTGTCGGACCTGATTCCTGCACCGTCTCGCCATCTGGATCCGCACATCGTCCCATCTCACCATCCGAAACTGTAGGCTCCACTGGATCCATGACCTGTCCCGTAACACCATCTGTCGAATCTGCAGATCCGCCCCCTGTCTCTCCGTGATTACCACCCGATGTGACAACGGGATGGACCGCCTGTTCCACATCATCTGGATCCGGCGCCTCTTCGCAACTCAGCGTGTCACCAGTTGGATCTCGATCTGTCGATCCATCGTCTGGTCCCACCGCGTCGTCGACTCTCCGATCGACACTTGGATCTGGATCCGGTTGGCGCTCAGCAGGAACTTCGTCTGGATCTGGAACGTTGACTCCCATAATCTCCTTGTCGCTTGGATCTAGATCCGTTGGGTCTGCGGTCGGCCTGAGTATTTGATCTCCTGTCGGCGCCTTGATTGACGTCTGCAACTGGGCCACACCCGGTGTCCTGGCTATGGATCTGGCGGTCGACTAATCGGGTGGATCCGGCGGCGACTTGCCCCGTCCGCTCTCGGCACCTCTGGATCTTGTCTTCGCATGTCGGACTTGGCTTGGATCCGGCCTCCGCAATATTCCGCGCGGCGTCGGGTACTCAGAACGTTCCACCATCGACCCGATCGGGGTCTCTGGAGATGCCGCCTCCGCGGATCCAGCCTCCGTCGTGGCTTGCAGCGCGAGATTTTGCCATTCCAGATAGCGACGGGATCCAACGGACACGTAACCCTGGATCCGCGGCACCCGATCGCCGGCGAGCCACATTCCGACTTGATGATTCAGGTGCAGTATAAGCCCCTTCCCGCCGATGTTCGTGATCCGAAGGTAGCGTGTCTTGCCTGGACCCTTGATCACCGTTGGCACCCATCGATCTCCTCGTGTAACCCAAAGCTTGTCATGTTCCGATCCAGATCCTCGCAGTCGTGTAGGTAGCTCTGCGGACTCTCCGATCCCAAGCTGGAGATAGCGATCCAGCTTTACCGACTGCGCTTTGTCGCTATAGAGCGAACGGCGTCCGCTGAGCTGGATCCGGACTTCGTCAGGCAGGCAGAGGGTCCCGTCAGCTAGATCCAGTCGGATCCCGGCCGGGACCATAAAGTCCATACCGAGGATCGCCTCTTGGCCAGATAGATCTCCAACCCAAATGTCGAAGAAATACACCAGGTATCCACCCAATGTGATCTTGATCCGAGTTCTGCCTTCCGTTGTGTACACGTTGTCTCCGATCCCAACACACTCTTGGCTCTGACTCCTGTCGATGTAGCACCCAACCTTACGAGCAAAGGCGGTGTCCACGATGGACACCTCGGCACCGGTATCTAGGAGTAAGATCGCCTTCTCATTGTTGATCTTGCTGTGGATCTTGGCTTGACGGAACCACTTGCCTGGCGAGTGTTGCTTCCAGTATCCTCGCGACTCTCCCGGTAGGAGATACGGGGATCCTGGATCTTCGATCCGCCGGCTTGCAGCGACACGCCTGGATCTGGATCCCGAGGTGTCTTCGCCTTCCACTGGTTTGAACCACTGCTATGGATCTCGGTGTTTCCAAAATCCTTGGCGAACTTCTGGATCCAGACCCACCTCGACTGTCGCGTCGGATCTGGTGTAGTCATCAGCTTGCCGGAAACTCGAGATCATGGCAGTACGTTTCCCATGAAGATCACATGTATTACCGCGTAGATCCTGTCGTTTGCTAACTGGATCTGTCGATGTCTTGTTCACATATGCATAGATGCAATACCTAGAACGCTCGGCTCGTACCGGATTCCAACCCGGCGAGCGTCCTAGTTTAACATCTTCTCCGCCATCTCTGGCAGCATCCCCGCATGCTTGGCTGGATTGAACCACTGGCGGATCTGGTTGTAGAACTCCTCCATCGGGCATCGGCCCACGTCATGAAGCTCACCACATCCGCGGCACACGAAGAGGCAGTGGTCACCTGGATGGCCCTTCTTGCCGCACTTCTCACACGTCAGGCGCCTCCAACAGCCAAGGTGCGAGTGCCTCTTGGATCCACAGTGCGTACAGCGGCTGCGCTCGGATCCTTCAGCGTGGATCCTGGATCTTTGGTCGCGTGCTGTTGGATCCTGTTGTTGGCGGTCTGGCGGGTTTCGATCGGGGACCTTCGGCTCCTCCTCCGTGAGCTTCGCGTGATCTTGCGCGGCAGACAGGTAGATCCTGCGATACTCCTCGCACTCGGAGTCAGATCCATCGCTGGATCCAGACTCGGATCCGGAGTCAGGTTGGATCTGGATCGCACGCACGTGTTTAGCCGGAGCGACCTGTGCAGGCGTCGCGGGGGCCTTCTGCCGGTACTTGCTGGATCCATACGCGGACTTCTTTTGTCGATTCTTCGCCCGATCCAGTGCCCTCAGGACTTCTTCCAGCTCGTCAGCATCCGGTAGCCGGAGTAATGTCAGCCGATCTGCTAGATCCTGATCGCCCAAAGTTTCAATAAAATGACCCACATGCTCACGCTTCTCCTTGGATCCACCATCTTTGATCTTGAGTCGAGCGCGGAGTCCGGCGACATTGAGTCGGTACAGGTAATCCAGCGGAGACTCGTCAGAGCGCTTGCGGGCATGGTAATACTGGCGAGCCACGGAGATCCCCAATCCACAGTATTGAGTCTGGGAGCTGCGAAGCAGATCCGGCCACTTGTTGCGTGTGGATCGGGGCAGTTGGCGATACCAGTTTCTTGCCGATCCAGACAGAAGATCCGCGAAGGTCAGACACTTCTCTTCGTCGGGGGCTTGGTCACGCAGGAACGCAGACTTCACTTTACTGATCCAAGCTCTCGCTCGGTCCTCATCCTGGTCCTTCCCTGAAAACTCCTTCAGATCCGAGATCGCGGAGATCCGGACTCGTTGGATCAAGGCTGCGCCTGTGGATCCGGTCGCGGTGGTGGCCACTGTAGCGCGAGCTGGGGACGGAAGTCGATGTCATCTGGATCGTACTCCCAGTGTTGATCCGGATCGGACGAGCCAGTCGACTCCATTTCCACATCCTGGGATCCGGGGTTCTGCGTCGCCTCCGGCACCTGTGTCGGGGTCGGTATGCCTTGCTCTTTCAGGAACCTGCTCATGGCTGCTTGGAAGAATGACTCCAGCCTGCCAGTCGACATGTCGGATCCGGATAGCGTGGCAGTCGGATCCACTGATGGAGTTGACTGCTTCTTGGATCGGGATTGAGATCGAGGCTGAGGACTCGCTCCACGTTGGATCTGGGCTCGAGCGCGTAACATCGTGGCTCCCGAAGGTCCAAGTGACATGCGCCGCGGCTCCGAAGATGTATCCGATCCAAGTTCCGCAGCGGACACGTACGGTGACGACGTTCGGCCTCCTGTGGATCCAGCTTGTGGCGATCTTGGATCCGGGCTTGCTGGATCCGGCTTCGATTGGATCTCGCCCACCAACACCTTCAGTCGGTTGAACAGCATCTCTGTCGTAGCACGGAGTTGAATTGGGTCGATCTCGTACATCACTGACGCGTCGAACGATCCAGCCACGAGACCAGCATCCCTTAGCAGCTGCATCAGGCGCTCCATCTCGGGCAGGATCCCTGGGCGCTTGGCAGGCGCCGGAAGCGCTAGGGGTCCCTGCAGGTCTCCGATCTGCTTCACGCCGAACTGCTGCATGATGGGATCCAGAGTCAGGAAACCACGTAGTTGCCTCTCGTGGTGGTGGATCGAACCTGCCTCGGATCCATCCTGAGCAGGTGGCTTCGGATCTTCGTCTTCTGGATCCGGGGCCTTCATCTTCGTGCGCGCCTTCGGCTTGGTCTTGTCGAAGGAGAAGAAGTAGGCATCCGAGTTAACTGGTGAATCAGCGAATGCATACCGATCCTTGCCAGCCTTGGTTTGTTTTGTTGGTGGATCTTGACTCGCGTCGCGATCCACCGGGGTCCCCGAAGGGACCTGTGGAGGAGGTTGAGGTTTGTTTTCTGGATCCATGTCTGGATCCACCTCGGTTCCGCCGACAGAGGTCCTCCTTGCACTCTGCCGATCCGTGGATCTTGTTTCATTCAGCAGCGTCGTCGTCGATCCCAACTCCGATGACGCTTGATCCCCTTGTTCCTTCTTCACTCGAACTTCTTCTTGGGACTCACGGTGAAATCCCGAGTCACCAGAAGATCCGGGCACGCGCACCATTGTGGCGTAGCGGGATCAGCAAAATCTGCGAGATCGCCGATCCAACTTGCCAACTGCGCCCGAACACCGACTTACGGAGGGGGTTCCCCGATGATCCGTGATCTGTGTGCTGAACTTGGTCACCTTGTGTACCCGTCGGTAGGGCTGGTCTGCTCCTCTGGTGTCTGCTGAAGCGTCCGAGCCTTGAAGACAGAACAGTCTGGGCGAGACGCGGGGATGTGGGTGGAGCAGCGCGGAAATCTTCACTCTGCTCGCAGTTTACTCCAAATCCAGTAGTCTTGTACTTGGATCTGGCGGCCTGGATCTGGATCCGGCCGGGTTGTTGCCTTTCGGTTGTTGTAGTTCCTTTCCGATGCCTTCGCAGGTCTTCCTTGGTCGTGTTTGCCGCCTCCAATGACGGTGTCGTTGCCAGTTGAGAAGCGAAGGACGCACCAGCCAAACAGATAACTCCGGTGGATCTTGGATCCGCACTTGACAGTAGTTCACTAGGAAGGTTTTGGATCTGGCCAATGTATTACTCCAGTCTTACCACCAACACTAGATCTGCTACGGCTAACCTCTCTACGCCGCGTAGGGCCAATGTAGTTCCCGTTTCCAGGCGAGTGAGGAAGCACTTGCGTTGATCAAGGCAAATTCGTTTCTGATTTATGCTTAAGTTCGTTCCTATCCCAAAGTCCTATCATCATGTGGATCCTATCATCCCATCTGTACCTACCGACTCTATGGGCTCCCTTTACCTTCCTTGCGTGTCAGCTGCTTGCCCGTCGTGTTGTGTTTACGGCCTCTTGATTACGCCCGGATAAGGGATTGAACCCATCTTGGATTGAACCCATTTGGATCTGGGTGCAGATCCAGATCCATCTGAGTCCGGATCCATCTCTCGCCCAATCACTTGCCATCACACATTTCCGAGAATTGCGCTTCACCACATAGTCATCTCTGACTCCTTGGTATTGAAACTCGTTGTATTTACTTACCCCGTAAGACGTTGGCGGGCCTTCCCCCATCGAGTCGAAAAATTCATGATTATAGACCGCTGTCCAGTGTCCCACATCCATGTTAGGCTTGCGTAATAAAATTAAGAAAGACCCTTTCTTAGGTAGCGGCTTAGTAATCTTGCTAGACTCGTAGATGTTGTCCAAATGAACACCAAGTATATCGGCAAGTTTTATAAGTTCGTGATCACTAGTAACACCTTTAACAAGATTCATAATTATTTTATTTTTGAATTATTATACTTAGTCACATATAGTCTAACTCGAACAGCTATCAACATGTCTGATACTCAGCTAGCTGATCAATTCTTATATCAGTCTTCTCTGAAGGCTGACCCTTCAGTGCGCGTGTCTTCGCGCAAGCGTGTACCGTATGTAATCGATATTAATCAAGGTTCTTACACTAATGGTATTATCACAATTGATGCTACCTCCCAGCTAAATGGTGCGGAAGGTTTTGGTTGCCTCCGCGATGCATACATCATGATTCCTTATAAGGTAACAATGAAGAATACTCATGGTAGTATCGCACTTAGCAACCCCGCTAATCGTCTCTCAGTTGGTCTCAAATGCAGTGTATGGAATGTCATTGATAGTCTTAGTCTAGAGCTTAACGGTAAAAGCGTTATTTCGATGAGTGAGTACAAGCTATTCGCTAATAATCTTCGTGCTCAAACTGAAGCTAGCATTGATTATGTTCAAAAGCATGGTGCTGAAGCCTTCCTATATCCTGACACCTCTGGTTCACTAGTATTTACTAGCGATGGTACAAGTACAAGTGGCGATGGCTACTCGAATAACAACGCTGATATTTCTTCCGCTTTAAAAACTGCTGATACGGGGGCAGGTGTTCTACCCGCTAATGAAGGCTTTGTCAAACGTCTCCTAGCTAATCCTACTACAGCTGGCGGTAAGAACACAAATGGATGGCCTACGCTTGCTTCTGGTGTAGCTAACACACTTGCTTATCAATTCGGCCGCGGCGCGTTCGTACCTGGCAGTACCGCAGCTGGTACCGTTGCTGGTAGCTGGAACTACATGCTTAAGATTCGATTGGTTGATCTTCACCCTATCTTCAAGGAACTAGACATTCCTGGAGTGCATATAATCAATCTAGAGAGTCTCTTACTACCGTTTTCTATACTGCTCAAATTCGGGGAGATAAAACACCTTCTGTACGCAGAAATTGTATCTATACTGGTTCTAAGTCTTTTAGAGCCATCGTCCCCATACCGGACAGATCCGTTGCGGGTAGTAGAGCTATATTAGAGTACTTAGAGAGTGTCTCATAGCGTATGCTACATACCCGCTAACGCGGACAAGCTACTCCTCCTTAGCCTCGCCCTCAACAGTTGACTCCTCGATAGAGACGCTCTCCATCTGCGCCTCCAGATCACGCGCGCGCAACTCGTCCATGGCTTCCTCGAACCAGCTGTGCTGGCGGAGGATAGTCAGCATTGAGGCCTCCTCGCGGGTGATGTAGGCCCAGCCGGCTGCCGGATCCTGGTTGTTCGCGTGGGCCCAGCAGAAGGCGGGCGGGAACACGGCCTTCACGTTGCGGGGACTTCGGGGATGGTTGCCTGGGCATTGCACCGTCGGGAGCTGGCTCGTGTTCAGGTACAGCTCCACGCGAGGCAGCGGCATCGCTCTCTCAATTTCAGAAATAGCTCTGAATTTTAGAGATCGCCTGAGATTGAGAGATCCATCGCGATTAAGTGCGATTGAGATCTTATGGCTTTCTAGAGGTAGGCTAGCACCCGAAATCAGGTTTGGCGGTGTGAGTGTGGAAAACGCCACATCGTGATTATGCGACCTCCCCAAAACCTACTTTCGATGAGAGACGCCTATTCGCTGCGTACTCGATGCTAATGCGATGCTTGACGCGTGAGTGGTGAGTACAGAAAAAGGCAATCTCGCCAGAGTATTTTCATAAAATAGGAGGGGTACTCCACCCCCCCCCCTTTAGACATCATACTATACTACTACTACTTTCTATACTCACCCACTCACTGAATATTATAGAATTTACAATAGTCATTAGACTGATTAGATTGACTCTAGATAGCGAAATCGATAAAGGCGGTGAGTGTGGAAAGTTAAATACTCACCCACACTCACCAGATTATTTTATGCTCACACCGAAATCAACATCCAGAGACGCTCTAGCAATGTATATCCACGTAAGGGAACAATCCGGGTATAAAAAACGGCCTATTTAAACACTTGAATACTTAGTATATAAAACAACGAAGCATTCAACCATGAACATGTACAGCAACATCGAACAGTTCAGCTACGCCATCGACTGCAAGTTCTCGCAGTTCTGCTACCTCATCGAGGAGCCGGATCAGGGATACTTCATCCGCGAGAAGCTCCTAGACGAGATCCGGGAGTTTCAGTTCGTCAAGGAGCCTCAGACTGTAGAACAGTTCCTCTACTCGATCGGCTGCAAGTTCTCGCAGTTCTGCTACCCCATCGAGGAGCCGGATCAGGGATACTTCATCCGCGAGAAGCTCCTAGACGAGATCCGGGAGTTTCAGTTCGTCAAGGAGCCTCAGACTGTAGAACAGTTCCTCTACTCGATCGACTGCAAGCTCAGCCAGTACTTCTACCCCATCGAGGAGCCGGATCAGGGATACTTCATCCGCGAGAAGCTCCTAGACGAGATCCGGGAGTTTCAGTTCGTCAAGGAGCCTCAGACTGTAGAACAGTTCCTCTACTCGATCGACTGCAAGCTCAGCCAGTACTTCTACCCCATCGAGGAGCCGGATCAGGGATACTTCATCCGCAAGAAGCTCCTCAAAGAAATCCGGGAGTTTCAGTTCGTCAAGGAGCATTCAACCATGAACATCGAACAGTTCAGCTACGCCATCGACTGCAAGTTCTCGCAGTTCTGCTACCCCTTCGAGGAGCCTGACCAAGGATACTTCATCCGCAAACAGCTCCTAGACGAGATCAAGGCATGCTAAATCAGTCTAATGACTTTTTCTTTGCGGCGATCCGGGTATAAAAAACGGCCTGTCTTGACCGATGGCACTATAAGGTATATAAACAACCATGAACGAAGATCAGGATTTGAAGGAAAAAACTGCTCAAGCAACATCTTGGCAACTTCGATGAATATATTTTTACCGGCTGGATGTTCAGCAATGCTTTTCATGACTTATCTGATCATACCTCTTGGGTATGCCGGTGGAAAACTCCCATCTATGATTTGGGGCAATTCAAAGTTAGCGATATGCCTGCTCTGCGATTGGAATGCCCGTGCTCGACTCGTATTGTTTGGAACTGTCTTATCAAGCACGTTCGCACTGGGAGGCTTGAGTTTGTTGGATCGACATGCATGAAGTACTTCAACAACAAACGCCGTTGTCCCAAATGCTTGATCGTTAATCGATGCAAGACTGTTCATTGCCAAAAATGCCGAGTGAAGTGCGCGCTCCATAAGCAATATCATGCTGATAATTCCACGCACAAGCGAATCGTGGAAGTTGGTTATGATTTTGCCGATGCCTTATCCGCTGATGATAGATCCCATCATTGCTGTAAGCTCCAAATGCAGCGCCATGCTAAGATCCGCGCAGAGTACCTCAGTATCCCACTCGGGCTTGGAGCTTACTCAAGGTATTCTCCTAATCAATTGCTGTTTTCTATAAAGGACCATAGATACATCCAAGATCTATTTGACTTGTCTGAATTAACGCAAGCTCAGAAAAATCGACTTGCTGATCTATTGCCACGAACGAAGGTTCAGATCGGGAAATACAAGGGAGTCGAATACGGCGATGTCAAATCTCGCGATATCGGCTATTACAACTGGCTGAAGCGGACGTGGCAATATGGATTTGTGAAATATCTCCCATAGACAAATAATTTTTTTTTTGTCGGAGGCAAAATCGCGTGAGTGTGGAAAACGCTACGCCGTGGTTATGCGACTTCCCCAAAATCTACATTTGACCAGAGCTGATTAGTGGTCGTGTAGCCATTGCTGATGCAATGCACGATGCGCGAATGGTGAGTGCCAAAAAGTAGCCACAAATAGCGCGCTATACAATCAAAAAAACAGGGGGTCTCCTACCCCCCTCCAGACATACCACTATACCACAACTACTTTCTATACTCACCCACTCACTGAATATTATAAAATTTACAATAGTAATTAGACCGATTAGACTGGCTCTAGATAGCAAAATCGATAGAGGCGGTGAGTGTGGAAAGTGAAATACTCACCCGCACTCACCAGATTATTTCATGCTCACGCGGAAATCAATATCCGCGGATACTCTAGATACTCAAATGAAGATGCAACCCGCGGAAATCAACATCTGGATTGACCATCTTAAGATAAGGATAACAAATATACATCATGCCATCCAAGTACGATCCTAAATACTATGCTGACAACCGTGAGCGCCTAATCGAGAATCAGAAGCGATACTACCAGCGTACGCGAGATGCGCGGATAGCTAAGCAAAAAGCTTATAACATTGACCATCGAGAAGAGCTCAAGCAAGCACGAAAGAAGAGAGCTGGCCGAATCTCAATTGACTAATCAGTCAAATATTTTTTTTGTCGGACTGTCCAGGTATAAAAAACGGCCTATCTTAACACTTGGATATATAGGTATATAAACAACCCTCGAACCACCAACCATAATCTGCTCTGTCGCCGACTGTCAGAAGGAGAACCATCCGAAATACCCAACCCGCTGCTGGACTCACCGCGCTAAGAAGTGGGCTGATGAGCCTGTCCCTAAAAAAAATGAGACTCAGGAATTAATTGTGGCTGATGAGGAAATTGTTTCGGAAGATATAGTCCCAACCATGCCTCCGAATGCAACTACTGACATCTCCACTCAGCCTGAGCCTGCTATAGTACAGGAATCAAAGTCTGATCCAGTTGAAAATAATTCAACGGAAATGGGCGCTGATATCAAAGTCTTTGATTTCAAGGAAGTCGAAGAATCGCACGAGATCACCGATACTGTTTGGTGGCACAAGGCTCTGTACAGATTATTGAAAGAAGAAGGATCTCCTATTGATTTTTTCAAAAAAGGGGAAATGAAGTCCCTTATGGATGCCGGTAGATACTGCGTGAGGTACCCTTTCTTTCAATGTTCGAAGGCTGAATTCTATGAGGCCGATTCTCCCCCAAAGAATAAAAATGTCATCAGGTTAGTCTTTGATTCTGAAGACGATTTTGAGGTTTTAGAAGATGCTATGCAGGAGCTACACAGCAAGGTGTCGGAGATTGAGTTAATTCTCCGACTGAAAAACTATGATGAGTATCTGTACGATGTATGCAAGCTGATCAGCCCGAACTGGTTCAGAGACCGTGATAACATGTGGGGATTCACCCGCATGGTCTATCAGATGCAAGGTGATTCTGGTTTGTACCGCCGCACGTATGCCGTAATCCTTGCCCATCAGTTCGGCAAGAGCTTTAACGAGAAATCATCGATGACTTCGTACGATCTGGAAGGACCCGAGACTAAATATCGCAACAAGATTACTATTAGTTCGTTGAAGGCTGTTGCTGGAGGCTCTAACCCTGATGGATACCGTGTCTGGAAAGCTAAGCATGAGCCAGAGCCAGCTAAGATCGAGAAAGCTAAAGCTGAGAAGGATTCTAAGAAGAAGCTCTCTGTCATCGTCAAAGAGCAGCTGATTGCTGCTGTTAAGGGCGTGTATCGGCGCGAGTTCGGCACCGGAGTCATCTACAAACAGAAGACTGATTACTACTACACGCGTGCGTTCAGAGACCCAAAGGAATTCCTGAATGAGATCTTTGGAGCTGGTGAGAAGTACCATATGTGCTCTCAGAATGACCACAAGGAGCTTCTTCATTTCATCAAGGACATCGCTCACCCGGATTTCCCGTTCATGAAGATTGATTACGATTACATGGGGTTCCGGAATGGAGTCTATTCGCTGAAGACAGCTGAATTCCTCGAAGGGGATGCTATCCCTAAGAACATCCAAGTCCGAGTCTATTATGATTCAGACTGGGTTGTCCTAGAGGAAACGCCGCTGCTCGACAAATACTTCTCGTACCAATTTGATGAGGAATCGATTATTAGGTTCATTTACTTCATTCTGGGGAGAACGCTGACAAGAATCAAAGACAAGTATGATTTCATGGTTATGCTCGTCGGGATCGGCGGTTCGGGCAAATCGCTTCTTGTTAATTTGATTTCGCACGCATTTGGCGCGGGACAGGTCGGAACCTTGGGAGCAAGCTTTCAGGACAGATATGGCCTCTCTGAGTTTGCCGACAAGCAGATCGTCATATCGGATGATAGTAGTAGATCGTAGCACTTCTCGTGACATTTTTTTATTTTTGATTTTTTCTCTTTGTTTTAAACACTTTCAATACTCCTTCTACCTCAAATATTCAACAAAACCTTTTTTCAACCAAATCTCATTTAACCGCCTCTGATGAAAAGTACACTTTCTCTCAACCTAAGCATACTTTGAAAAGCTTTCGAAGCCTCTAATCCAAATCAACTGATGGTGTGAAGGTGGTACCTCCTAACCACCAAGCACCAAGGTAGGTACCTTCACAAAATATTCGCCAAGGTAGGTACCTTCACCATTTCAAATTTTGATTAAAAAAATATTGAGCTGATGATCTAGTGAAGTTCACTTAGCTCTTTTACTAAACGCGGACACTTCTCAATAACGAATTTATTTTTTCGAAGCCAATCGGTATAGCTTGGGTCCAGTTCATGAATAACTTTAAGTTTGCGATTTTTGTATTTGCCGAAATTAAGGACATATTCATCAGGATCATCTGTTAACTTGGAATCTAGAAATTGACGCATTTCATCATTTACCAAATTTGGTTGATTATTTAGCCAGCGGCAATAGCCAGGATCAGAAGCAAATACTTCCTCAATTGTCTTGCCTTTAAATTTCCCGAAATTTAACTCAGTCGACATGTTGGTCATATATACAGATAGGTATCTAAATTAACAAATTTAATTAATTAATTTAGATGTTAGATACTTCACCAGTTAGACGATCAACATCGAGATAACGTTCATGCACTACGAGAACGAGAACATTCATACCAGTCGCACAACTATTAATACCGCTTACTTGAACGCTTTGCGGAACATCCTTTTCACTGACGCGCGAGCAATCAGCAATTAGGACGCGATGAGCATAAGCCCATTTATTGGAATCGATTAAACCATTGCAAATTTCACGAGAATGATCACCATTGATAGCTGCTAGCTTCGAAAATTCATCTTGGAAGTTTTCATATTCATATTCATGCGTTTTGCTAAACACATTCGAGGTACCAACCGTTACTTGGAAGTTTCGAATGCTTGCACCAGGCATAACAGTCCAAGGCGCCGAGTCAAAAGGAGATTGGAATTGTTGAGTACCGTGAGCACTAACGAAATGACCAGCCGAAGTGTCAGCAAATGGAAGCAGAGCAACATATTTAATATTCTTGAAAGTACCAGATAGTTGGAAATTAAAATCAGCATTTAGTTGACCTGTTGGCGTAGCAGGAGCAGCCGGCGTTGTACCAGCGCGTCCAGTGAAGTATTGGGCATATACAGCGTTAAATCGAATATGCTTAATCGGTTTGTTAATAATCGAAGAGGGATTACGTAGATCATAGAAAGGAATATTTAGACGAGTGGTAGTGTACGGTACGTAATTACCAGTAGCAGCAACAGTACTGTATTCATTTTGTAGAACACCAAACGAGAAACCGACTTGTTTACCAGTA
This sequence comes from Phytophthora vignae f. sp. vignae, assembly GCA_016169955.1. Taxonomy (NCBI): domain Eukaryota; phylum Oomycota; class Peronosporomycetes; order Peronosporales; family Peronosporaceae; genus Phytophthora; species Phytophthora vignae. The sequence continues at coordinate 56,059 of JABJUM010000042.1, forward strand.
TCTAGCACACCATTCATAGGTTGACCGCTACCCGCAGCTGAGATCATGATAGGGCATGTTTGACCTGAAGTCATGGTTACGCTGTCTAATTGCATCGTAGCGGCCGTTCCACTAACTTTGACAGTGCCGGTATTGAAGCGGAGACGAAGCTTGAACTGAGGGTTCGAGATTAGATTAAGCTCTTTGAAAAGAGGATGGAGATCTACAAGTCGAATTTTTAGCATATAGATCCAACGGGATAGAATGCTAGTATTTGTTATAGAAGCAGCATCAGATTCCTTATAGCAACCTTTAGCGTTTTGGAGAACGATGTTTTTAGTAGCGGTCGTACCCATAGATGCCCACCCCCAGCTAGGGTTAGCATCTGTAGAATCGATTACAGGTGGCGTAGAAAGGAGTCGGAAGTAATGACCATAATTGAAAGCTCTGTTTTCTTGTGTTTGACTTGCTGTGCTATCGAAAGAGTTGCTTATAGCTACTTGGTTATTGGAGTATCCATCGCCGGCGGAAGAAGCCGCAGCTGTAAAGTTAATCGAATACCAATCATCAGGATATAGAAACGAATCAGCACCATGTTTGTTAATATCATCTAGCGATCGTTCGGTCTGAGCGCGGAGATTGTTCCAAAACATGCGGTATTCACCATCAGTTAAAACGGTTTGACCATTCATTTCAAGGGATAGCGAATCAACAACATTAGTTACATTACATTTAAGGGAGCAAGCAAAACGACTTAGACCGCTTGTAATAGCAGAGGCACCTGTAGTCTTCGCAGTTACAACATAAGGAACCGTGATATAGGCATCCTTAAGCGATGCGTATCCCTGAGATCCGGAAGTAGATGTAGCATCGTAAGTAACGCTACCAGAGGTATAAGAACCTTGCTGAAGATCAGGAAGTACTACTAGCTTCTTGCCCTTCGAAACGTCTACGATAGGGTCATTCTTTAGCGAGCTCTGTAAAATAAATTCATCCTATAGCTGAGTAACGTCAGTCATGATGGAATAATAAAATTAATACTATATAAGGATATCGATACTAGATAGAAAAATAAATACATGTCTCATTTAATTAAAGGTATTACTAGCGATTCAGATTTAATTGAATTAGCTAATATTCTTGATATTGATATAAATGCTATATTTGAGCTATCAGAAATAAAGCATCCGCTTCCAAAGAAAGGTTCATTTTTGATTCTACTCCGCAAAGACAGCGATGTTGGCCATTGGGTATGCGTTAATGATAATACATATTTTGATTCAACCGGATCTCCTCCTCCATTAATATTTGGAAATTTAGACTATTCGAGATTTCAATATCAAGGATCATCAGATCAATATTGCGGGATATGGTGTTTATTTTGGCTTTATTGTAAGCAGCATAAAAAAATGGATCTAATGAAGAACTTCACAGATTTGAACATTGACGTTTTCTAGTCAAGTCTAAATGAAGCACCCTCCTTTGTAGATTTGGTCTTCCGCATGGCGCGTAGTTTAGCCATTCGATCTTTTGCGGCTTGAGATCCTTTAACCATACGACCTTTCGAAGCCATGCCAATGCCAGTTCTTTTTTTGAGTTCGTTTCGAAGCATACCTACCAGCATCGTATTTTGACCACGCGAAGCAACCGCCGCTCATGCGGCATTTGCTAACTGATCAACACCAACCGACAGCATAGGCTTAATGACAGGGTTCCAAGCTGATTTAATACCAGACCAAATTTTGCTCCAAATAGAGGCTCCATGCATTCCTGATCCGTTCAAAGACGTCATAGGGTGCTCAATCTCATGCTTGGTGATTAAAAGACGAACTCCCTTGTTTGATTTTCCAGCTTTCTGAGCTTTAGCATATGATTCGGGGTGCAGATGAAGAGTTGCTCCGGATCCGTTAAGTTCATTTTTGGTTAAATTTAATTTTCCATCCTTAACCGCTTTACGCAGTTTTGCGATAGGTACTTCCGATGAAATTGATAATTCTTTATACATTCTCTCCAATTAATCGATCTATATCGTTGAAATTATAAAAATAATTCATATTAAATTTAAGCTTGCTTATTTGGATTTTGACGAATTGATAATCCAATTAGCATATTGGAATCGTTGAACTTAACAAATCTTTCATCTTGATCAACAATAGTAATTCGAACCGAATTATAACTTCCATCAGGGATATTAGCCCAATTAAATTCATTCGGTCGATAGCTTATAAGCTGACCGATCGTCGTTCCAGCGCTATTAAAAGTACTCAAGATATCGTCCGGAATGCTGTATGGATTTTTGACTAAATTGCATCGAACCTGATAGCATGAAGTTGGATTGATTTGAGGTGAGATAGGGCTTAGAAATGATTGCTTAGTGTAAACGCTTGATGTCGGCCATTGGCCAAGAGGAAACCCAATTATAGAGCCAAATTCATCATTATCAATAACAAGCTTAGGGGTATACGGAAAAGAACCCGGCAAACCAGTTCCGGTAGATGAATATAATCCGCTAGGGGGTCTTGTATAAGCACCAAGCGCTGTTGGAACAGGGAGTAAATCAATCTGAGCACTGTAAAATGTAGGATTTTCACTTAAATTGAAGAAATATACATTGTTTCCATTAGAATCAATCAAGTAAGCCCCAGCAGATATGCATGCAGCTTGTATAGCGCTATTGATATTCGCATAGCTGTAATAACCGCTTGATAGCGTAATTTGAATAGTTGAAAATGTACTTGCTGTCGGCATTAGTAGCTTGAAAGTGTTGTTTCCGTAGGTTTCAGAATCGATATTAAATTGGGAATTATAAATGTGGATACTCTCTACCGCGATTTGAGCATTTCTAAAATTAACTACAGATCCTCTGAAATTGTATTGAAGCTGATTGTTGAACCCATTTCTAACCAAGTGCTTACTCGATAACGTGATATTACTCGACATATTTATAAGATATGGATTAAATTAAATTTGCATCAATTACTCTATCAAAATTAAAACGAAGCTCACCTTGAATTGAATCGACAAAGCTTGACCTTTGCTAGATGTGGCAGCGTCATAAGCTCTAATTAGCTTTGATTCATCAACATTTTTTAGATTGAAATCCTTTGCAACCATTTTCAAATCTCTTTTTGAATTTGCTCTTAAAATAGCTACGTATTCACTATTTAGCCGTATCATCTTCGGAGTAGCACAATAACTATGTACAAGACAGATTGTGCTTAACTTAAAATGCCTGCCGTGGGTAAAATAGTGGCTGAATGTTCTTTCCATGAGGATTCGATCATTACTGTAGTCATCAATGACAACAAGCTCGATTGATTTATCATTTATCGGTGTTTTTCTAATATCATCAACCCTCGGGGGAGAATCTGGATCATGAATTGTGATAAAATACTCTAATTTATCTTTCAAATAGTTATATAATTCTTGATTAGGGTTACGCGCGATGATGTGGAGATGACTAAATACGTTTGGACTATTCTTCAATATATGAAAGACTAAGTTATTTTTACCGCTGAAGCTTGGCCCTAAAATCAACATTCGAAATAGTTTCTTAATTCCAAGCTCTTTAATTTCACCTAGCGATCCCGTTTGATATTCTCTGGGCAATGCTGCCCCATAGTTAGGAATTAGCGACATTGGAAAAGGTCTCTTTTTATGTTAGAATAAATATAGAAATAGAAATGACTTTATCAATTAGACCTCCTTCGATTGTTAGTGATATTTTCAATCCAAGCTTTTTTGTTAGTGCTGGAGATGTTTTAACTCTTGATTTAGCTGATCAATTGTATTTAGATAAGACTGATTATCGATTAACCTATATCAGTTCAGTTAAAATTGGAGAGGCAAGCCCAATGTCAGCTCTTGTAGTCGATGCCAATCGCGATATAATAAATATCAATTCAATAAGTTGTAGTTCTTTAAAGCTGAACGGCTCTAGTGTTGATCTTAGCAACCTATCGCTACTGAGCGCTAGCCCGGGAACGGCAAGCAATAATAAAGCTCTCATCGTAGGATCGAGCAGTCAAATCAGTGGTCTATCATCACTTACGGCTACAAACCTGACAGGCACGCTACAGACCGCATCGCAACCTAATATCACATCAGTTGGTACTTTATCGAATCTAACAGTTTCCGGAGGCATTACAGGCACTCTACAAACCGCGGCTCAGCCTAATATTACATCGATTGGTACTCTAGCATCACTTACGGCTACTTCGATCACAGGGACGCTACAGACCGCCGCGCAGCCTAATATCACGTCGGTTGGAACATTAGGATCTCTGATCATCGATAGCGTTTTCGCGAAAGGATTAGCTGTTCAAAATACTAGCACTACAAGCGCAGCAAGTATCAATATCGCAAGCTATTACCAAATGGAGCAAGGCGTTCGTGGATCGGCTAATGCAACAACCCCTAATACATATTTTTGGAGGTTTGCTCTCTCAGATCGTTTGCTGATGGATATCAATGGTAATCTAAATATTGGTGGCTCTTCTATCAACACTTCATACAAACTGGATGTTAATGGAGCTATCCGCGGAACGTCTTTCGTTCAAGGAACGACTACTTATGATTTTTCTCTGATTCCTAGGCTATCGTTGACGACTCTAGGAACTGTAGAAGCAAGTAAAGCACTTGTAGCCAATGCATCGTATGGAATTGATGGCTTACGCAGTCTGACGATATCAGGATCGACGCTTAGTAAATCATTGGTAATTCAAAACGAAACAACCTCATCCTCGGCAAGTCTCAATTTTGTAAGCACATATCAAATGGAGCAAGGAGTTAGGGGATCAGCTAACTCAACTACACCAAATTGCTACTTTTGGCGATACGCTCTTTCAGACCGTCTGACTATGGATATTAATGGCAACGTTAATATTGGGGGATCATCGATCAATACATCGTATAAGCTTGATGTAGCTGGCGCGTTGAACTGTTCTAGTCTAACTATCGGAGGAGTATCTGTATCGCCTCAAACGAATATCTTATCGATAACACCTGGAACGACCTTCAATAGCACGACTCGTGCGTCTGATTTCAACTTAATCATCCGTAATCAAACCGCTACTACTGGTGCTCAGGCGGGCATATCGTTCACAGTTGATGATACTGACCTTACTATGATAACACCTTCTGTTAATCTATATGCTACGCGAACGGCTACTTCAACTCAAGCAGGGCTTGCAGATTTTGCGATATCAACAAGGTCAGGTGCTAATTGGCTATCACCAATGACTGAACGCATGCGTATTACTCAGGCTGGCTATATCAGATTCGGATCATCGTCGTCGACCGCGAAGCTTGATATTACTTCTAGTACAAATCTATTATCAGGAAGTTGGCAAAGAGCCATGAGAATTGCAAATGATCAATCAACGCCGATTGAATTCGAAGTTCAGCTTTACAATTCATCAGCTGGCGGTACAGATGGCGTAGCTCTAGGTACTACTACTTCAGATCCTTTACGTCTAATGGTAGGAAACACTACCCAATGCTATATCAACAGCTCAGGTCGTCTAGCCGTTGACCTATCCAATTGGAGCCCGGAAGGGACTATTCATGCATCAGGAGCCATTTGGAGCAACTATGGGTTTCATTGCAAATCAAGCTCAATTAGGCATATGTATAGATGGGCTAATTCAACTACTTCTTATCCATGCATTGGAAATCATGTAAACGCTTGCGCTGGTATACGCTTCGCAACATGTGATGGTAATTGGGTTTATAACGGCTACGCCCCTTGCTATGGGGGAGCTTACACGAACAGTTCAGATCGACGACTAAAAAAAGATATTGTTGATCTTCCTTATGGTCTTGATTCGGTTATGAAAATGAAGCCGCGTCAATTTACTTGGATTAGTGATGATAAGCGTGCTATTGGATTCATAGCTCAAGAAATGATTGATATCGTTCCCGAACCGGTATATGTGCCCGAAGGAGAAGAGGCTGATGAACTCAACCCTGATGGAATGCCAAAAAGTGGTTGGGGTGTTGACTATGCTTGTTTGACTTCGATTTTATGTAAAGCTATCCAAGAGCAGCAGCAGCAAATAGAAGAGCTAAAGAAAAAAATAAATGATTTAATAGCCTGAAGGCAAGTGGCACAAGCCGCGAGCCAAGGGCTCTAAGCTTGCTTAAAATAAAATGTTAAGCGTGGACTTTTGCAATAGAAGACCCCGCGACTATTCTAACGTAGTTACTTCAACGATTTGCGCTGTATCATTTATAACTATAATAGCTTTAATATTAGCTTTCTTGATATTGAGCTGCCGCTCAGACGTACGGTAGCGCCGGCAGTCTGCGACTGCGACCCCACCGAGGGTGTTATAATTACAACTTGAACGTCTTAATTTTTTTTGCTTTCGGTTGAGGTGCCCAAACAGTTCCTGAACCTCTTCTCGTATCAGTTAGTACTTTATCAACAGAATTGGTATCTTGGATGGTTAATCGTTTCATGATATCTTTCAACTCTTTTAGGTTGCTATTTGCTTCGCGTTTATAAGAGTTCTTAGTTGATACCAATCTCGTATTCGCGATTATTAAAGTCATGCTTATATTAGATGCATTAAAACCTCTTTAAATTCAGCATCAGAAATAAGTTTTACTGTATACATATCAACCAACACTGATTTTAGCTCCCTGATAATCTCTGGGTTATCATTACCTAGCATGAGCTCTCCTTTCAGTTTAATGTACTCCTGCTTAAGAGCTTCTCGCGGGTCCTGTAGCGGTTGTTTGATCTCATATTGAGTATGGGTAATACGTAGTATTTCATGAAAGAGACGCTTATCATCCATCGATAATTTATAATATTAATCTTGATCGATAGTTTTATCATAAATAAGAGTTTTAATCATTTCTGCCACTTCAGGGCTTATAGAACGTCTCTTACCAACGGTTTTCCGATTCGGATAAACAATTTTCAATTCTAGATCGTTTAGCTTCTCAACTTGAACGAATTTCGATCCTAATCGTTTATAAATTAGATCGCTAGCCATGCCTGTTCCTTCAATATCACGAAGATTATATCCGGCTTTAGTCATTCTTGCTACACCGGCGCCCTTAAGACCTTTTCCTGCTATCAGCTTCATAGTCGTTTTTACTCCTAAGGCCTTCAGGGTTCGATTAAAATTGTTTAAGATTTCTACTCGATCGGGTGTTAGCCTTGGTTGTTCCTCCAGCCAATTTTTACCATCGATAAGTTCATTAACCAAATCTTGATATGTTGGACCCCAAAGGATGCTAGCTCGTGCTTTATTTAAATCCTCACCCTTTAGCTCTTCGTTCGTTAATCGCTTTAGTAGCTTGCCTTCCTCCCCGAAAACATAATCTTGTTCATAACCATCGATTCCAACCGGACTAATCGGTGCTATTTCAAGTAGAAACGGATTGTTTATATAAATGAACTTGATCTTAGTTTCGAATTGATCCTCCGTACGTGGTCTGCTTGCGTCAGGGGCATTAGATATAGTACTATCATCAAGACGATGCTTACGATCAGCTGCGTAGTACTGAATATTTAGCTCTTTTGGAATATTAAGCTGAAGTTTGTTTGCTCCTGCAATCGTTAGAAAGTTTCTAAGAGTGTTTTCCCATGAAACGATTTCATTTGCTCGCTCACTTGATAACACTTCTCCGTTATGTTTCAATTCAAGCGTGAGAGGATTTAACTCGTAAGCTTCAGGAAGGACTGATGACGCTTCTCCAATGTTTTTTCTTCTTCTTTCAAAAGGACTGATTTTAATCTTGTTTGAAGCTTCTCTATTCATAGTTAGAATTGTATTTAATGCATTCTTGTAGATTTTTTGATCTTGGCTATTTTTAAACGAATTAGCTTCTATTGTTGCTTGTTTAAGTTCATACGGCTGCTTCAATATATCAAAAACGTTTCGCTTTAGATTGAGATCATTAGCATGATCATCGTTAAACGATTGATCGGTTATTACATCAGCATATTTATCCTTAACATTTTCCTTCAATGAAGCTACACCTTTCCGTAATTGATTTCGGGTTCTTAAAGCTTGTAGATCAGCATATCCTTGTAGTTTTGAATTTACATGATTTAATGTCACTAACCAATCGATTTCTGATTCTAATTTTTTCTCAATGTCTTTACGAACTTTTTTCCTGCTTTTTGTATGATATAAAAACCCTTTTGCTCCAATTAAATACGATTGAGACTTATTTTCATGAGGCGGAACGAATATTGGATGAAGCATTGGTAAATCTGAAGCAGCAGGATCTGATAGAATACAATTTACTTGACTCCTCGCTTCTTCCTGTAATTGTTTTAAATTCTCCTCATTGTCGAATTCCTGAGAAGCCATGGATTCGTCTGAAGAAAAAACACGATCGGACGCCTCTTCTGCTGTAGACGACTTAACTTCTTCAGAAGCTTTGGAAGCTTCAGAAGCTTCTGTGTTAGTCGCGAAAGAAACTGATTTGACAGTTGCATCGGCCGGGATAGAAGCATCTGTTTGGATTGACGAAGATGTTCTAGTTGGAAACATGCTAATTCGGCTTAGTTTATCACCGGCCCAAAGTGCGTCTTTGTACCTCTCTTCTAAATGATTTCGAATGCTAGCATCTTTTTGAGCTTCTCGAAGTAAAGCTTTGCGTTTTGCTTCCCGTTCACTCAATGATTGAAATGAAGCATACATATTTTCGTTGTTCTATAATATTGTCAAGATTTTTGCAAGAAGTAAAAATTATTTATTTGCCCAGCATTTCCTCGTCTTGCGCGTGATATCTTTTATCTGTTTTGGTATTTTTTGCCCTGACCAACCCTTTTTGGTGTATTTATGAACAATCTTATTTCTACGATCAACCATTGACAAATAGGCTTTCTCTATCTCATCAAATGGTAAATCAAATAACTCTTCCAAATCCTCCTTAAACCTAATATCAGCTACGATAGCTCTATACGATCTATAGCTGTCAAATCGGCTTAGTTTAAATTTAATGAAATCGATTTTTTCGATATCGTATAATTTGACTAGCAATTCGTTCGATTTCTCTGAAAATATTCGAACCCTCTGATGCATCTTTTTTAATTCTTTTTTAAGCATCAAGATTCTTTGATGTTGATCATGTTGAGAACAATATCCTGTTTTAGATGGATTTCGTGAGCAACGAAAACCAGCTTTGGTAATGGCTTTGCATAGTTTGATAATTTTCATGGCTTGAAGCCTAACCTATATAGACACCATTATAATAAAATTATTTCTGAAAAAAATCTAATTTATTATATAGAGCTTGCCTCGATGGATGCTAATCTCGTGTTTTTAGAAGACGATCCGTTTGATAATGGTTCAATATATGATAATTCAGCCTTAGAAGAGGATATCTCTAATTCAATTCAAAAGCCTAAACGTGTTGAATATAGTATATTTAGACCCAAAATCAAATTACCAGTACCATCACCTAAACGGGATTTAAATAAACCGCGTCCATTTATAGAGATACCACGCTTAAGTGAGCTCTAGTTTGCAAGCTATTTTTTTTCTTGCTCCAGTAAGCTTCTTCAAGTGAAGAACGTTTATTTTTGTTGATCAGTCTCAGATTATTTTGAGGCTCCCATGTTGGTTCGTCATATCCTTTCCATTTAACAAGATATTTATATTTTCTGTTCCTTACTAATCTATGATCTAGTATCTTTTCAGCCTCCCAAATCTCATTATTATCAAGCGGGGCGTTAGTAACTTCTGATTTTACTATTTTTAAATCATTAACTGATTTATACAACGTATGACCATTCTTGGATCGAATTTGGATTTTATAGCCGTCAATTCCGATTATTTCATATATGGTCTTACTCCATCTAGTCGATTCTTTATCGAATTGTTTCTTTTTTAAACGATATATTACACTAGAACCAATCTCTAGTTCCGATTCAAGTCTTTCCATGTTTTCACGGTTATGTTGTATTTCTTGATCAATTACTCGCCCTTTGGCTTCATTTGGGGTCATCCGAATCGAACGATGGCGTCTGTTATTGTAGTTGGATATCACATCACTAAGTAGCTTGACTGTAAGAGGTCTGTTAATCATTGTTAAACGCGACTTTAAAGTTCTGTTAAAGCGTTCAATTTTACCCATCGTATTATGATCACCAGGCTCGTTGTTGTAATGTGTGATTGATTGGTTTTTAAAATATGCTTGCGCTTTATTGTTCATGAATTCTGCTCCATTGTCAGTTGTTAGTATATCTACCTTCTGTTTTGCAAGCAGTTTTATACCTTTGGAGACGCTATCCCATTGTTTATTCTTTAAAATATGAGCAAAGCCGATTCGACTGTTAATGTTGATCGCTGTTAATATAATTTTACTTTTGAAAAATGCTAAGTCGGCTTGCCAGGCGTTTGGACTATGCGAAGTTATTTTGAAATGATCAAATTTATTTTTTGATCGCGGAAAACGTTGAATATCGATTTGATTAGCATACCAATCTTTTACAATTTTTAGAGTAATTTTAGGCTCGATTTCACGTGCTTTTTGAAATAGGGCATTGACACCTATGAAACCGGTTTGCGGATTATGATATAGATCTCTTAGTAGTTTATCCATGATATATTACTATCAAAAAATAGCTTTCTCCAGAGCTATTTACTTAGATAGGTAAAGGAATCGTTGAAATGTCATCTTCCAATACTTGTCGTTTGTCATAATAATAGTTGAGAGCTGTTTTCCGCTGTGTGTAAGTAATGATTGATTTATTATCTTTACAAACACGAAAGCCTTTGTTAGTACCCTTAATGATGTAGTTAGATTTCTCAAGAGATTTATCCTTCTTGACAACCGCTTCAAAATTTGCGGGAGATAAGACTTCAACATTCTTTGATTTTTGAACGCCTTTGGCTGACAGCTTGAAATACATTACCTCATCATTAATAACATGACGATCGGATTCATATTTAGCCACCTTAGTGTATTTCTCGTCAGGTAGAAAACAATTATAATTCTTGGAGGATAGTGAAACCATTGCATTGCATCGATATTCTTCTTTGAAAAGACCAGGCGTTCGCTTGTCGAAATCAGCATTTTCCTTAGTATCATCCCTCGGGAACCAATCATACTTGTGCTCGTTGAAGTGGTTGATTAGCTCAGGCTTGATCAAGTTGGGAAAAGGATTGTCATCACTGAATGCGATATAGCCAGAGTCGGTGTCCATCTCTTGGTATTGGAAGTCGGATCTATCGAAGTAGAAATCAATGCAATCATAGTAGAATTGAAGCATGCGTAGCTTAGCTCACTGATAAATTGCAATACTGATATGAATAGGATTGTTGAGCTTGACGCGTCTTTTGTATTTGCTAATCTCAACAGCTCCGTTGTCGAACTCGGTTCTACTATTATAGGTGAAATGCTCTATAGCATTGTATACATCATTTGTATCGTTAAGATACTTCACTTCCTTATGCTTGGTCATATCCATTCCAGAACGTCCAAAAGCAGCATTACCCACTAATTTCATCATTTCAGCAATCATAGCTTTACTATCATCAACATCGCCTTCACGGCGTGCGTCAGATACTTGCTCCATGAAAGACTTGAAAGGGGTACCAGCCTGAGCCTTAATAAAGCTGTAAGTCTTGGTAATTACCAAACCATGAGCAAGGTACCATTTTAGTAGAGGGGCGTAGATTAGAATTTTCTTGCCAAAGTAGCTTCCGATTAGCTTACGCCCCTTTTTAGCTTTGTTTTTAGGACCTTTACTCTCATTACAATTGAACATATGAGAACCAATGATTTCCTCGCTTGGTTCAATCTCAACATTTTTGAAAATCGGCGTCATTTCACTGAAATATTCTTTTAGATGTTCCGGCGTCTCGATATCACACTCAAGGAAACCGAAAATCTTATCGTTCAAGATATCATCAACAATTCCATCGTAGGCTTCGATAGTCGTTAAGCGTCCGCAAGGCATCGCATTACCTAAGCACCAAAGATAAAGAGCATTTGCATCGTAGCCAATAATTTTCTTAACTAACTTACCGCCACGAATTTTAGTTTCATTACGCTTCGCATATCTATTAAAGATAATACTCGGCCCGCCTGCGATGTTGGCTTTCATCTTGCGATAAATATCAGATTCTTCCTTGTCGATTGAAAATATTAAACGATGAGCATTGAATTCTTCTAATTTTTTGTATTTAAAAGCCTTGATGCTCATGTCTTTGCGTGCAACGTTGCAATGTATGCATGTCATTAAAATATTACCATCTTCATGTCCAAGCTTGTTGTTGATTCTGTCGGCTGAGACAATGTCTTTATTGAGCTTGCAATAACAAAGGCCGCATAGATATTTCTGCTTCTTCAGTAGATCATTCAGATGGTTGATAGTCATATCGAACTCGCGATTAGCTTCCTTATCTTGGGTGATATAGCCTTCAAAGCGCTTTCGCGGGAAGTTAAATGGTTCAGCTGCCGCTTTAGATTGTTGTTTGAGCTTTAGAGTCTGATACATGACCTTCTCGCTTAAACCGGGGAGAGAGATACCATCACAGAACATATCAAGATCGAATCGCTTGAACAGCTCACGCTGCTTCTTGATAGCCTTGATGAATGGAACTACGTCAAGGTTGTTGTACCAAATAAGTAGATCTTTGATGGTCTTCATTCCATAGTGCTCCCAAGCAAAAGATACTCGCTTGTAATCATCATCTGATATGTGTTCATTTCGAAGACTACTATAAAAGGCTTCCTTAGACGGTAGCTTAGTCTCGTTTAAAACTTCAAAGCTTGTGATGTATTCATATGGGAAAACACCTTTAGTTAGCTCACAGGTACAGCAAATCTTATCCTCGCATTGACATTTACCAAGATACGTTTCAATGTATTTAGCATAGCTGACACCGGCAGGTAGGTAGTTGATCATATCAAGCATCTTGAAATGTAATGTCGAAATGCACATATATCCTCCATTTTTGATAACATGATCGATTTTATCAATACCAATTACAGAGAATAATTCATTACGGATGAGATTAAGATCATATGAACCAGAATTAAATCCTAGAACGGGTGTTTGATCGATAATTTTCTGTAATTTATTTGAGTCATCGTTAAGACTTTTATTAGCAGTAATATAGGACTTGAGATCGCTATCCTTCTTTTGTCTTTTCATTAAGTCTTTAAAATCTACCTCATCAGTTAGATTAGGATATCGCTTATTAAGAGCTTCCCTTTGAATCTCAATAGATTTGAAGATTTTGCTGAATTTATCGTGATGATAATCACTAATCTTACGCGATATGTATTTGATATAGTCAATCATATCCACGATAAGAGCTTTCGGATCTTTATTAACGAAACATTCCTTCTCCTGAGTCAAACTATCACAGATACTCACGGAAACGGGCTTGTGACGGCTCTCAAACTTAGTGTTCACTCCACGCTTCTCATCGATCTTTTCTAGAATAGCTTCGAAGTCAAATACTATAAAATGATCAAGATAGTGATCAACATCTTTGACTTTGTATTTTCTAAGCATACGCTTGATCGTATTTTCCTTAGGTCGGTAGACCGTTGGTTTGGTTGGAAAAGATTTAATATTGATTTTGTCGCATTTATTTTTAGTGTGATCATGCATTCTAATTCTATCATTAAAGATCATATTACACTTCGTGCAGATGTAGTTGCTCTGAACACGATCCGCATTAGTTATGTAGAAAGCGTGTCCATTGTGTGATAAGATGTTTAAAGTGTTATCATAATCCGCTTCGCTTGGTCGCATTAGAGATACAGACTCCGCCTCTTCGTTGAAGGAATAGACGTTGATATTCAGGTTGAAGCACTTCTCAAGCTGATCAAATTCAAGAATATCAATTGGCTTGAAATTCTTGTAGAGAGATAAAGAATAAGTTTGGTTCTTGTATTCGCAATAACGTTGGAAATGTTTTTTTTACTTTCTTAACAACTCTTTTATTATTAGAATTTTGAAGATGGTAAGCTAAGCAAAAAAAGACGCATTTATTGTTCGTTTTAACGAAATTTACGATATAAGGATTGTTTTTAATTAATGTAGGAACCAGTGCATCGCTATCTCCTAAAGCATGATCGCGATAGTCGATAATGATCTGAAAAGCTGTAATCTCTTTGAGCTTGACACCTGATTTAGGATAGTTGAGACTGTTCGAAAGCTCTTTTTGACGGATTTCCGCGATAATATTTTTCGCATCAGTGCGGCTATTGACCGTGACAGGTCTATCGAAGACAGCAGTATTAGCAATGTTTGGGTAAAAGTAAAAGTCAACGTCGCTAGCAGGATCGTAAAGCGTGTAGCCGAGTGCGATATTAATTTTGTAAGCCTTCTTCTGTGTTAAAAGAACGTTCTCTAGCTTTTCATAGAACTCGCCCTGAGGAATGTGTTCATAGAGGTGTTTTTCCCCATACATTTCTTGTTGGAAATGGTATCCGGAATTGTGCTTGTAGTCGGGTGAAAGATGCTTCTTAAGTTTCTCAATTGAAACCTTATACGTTGCTGCAATTAATCGCATATTTTTTGGTTCCGTCGGATTTCCGATATAAACCATCTTGCCCGTACGTCCACGTACCTTTAGACGGTAAGAGGTTCCCCATCGGATAGGATGAATGCCAAGTCTTTGTAGTCCTTCTAGTTCATGTGCAAGCATTTTCTATATTATGCTTAGTATATTAATTTCAGTGAAATTACTTAGTATATTACTGATGATAAAGTTCAAATATAAAAATATTTGATGAGTGATATATTTCACTTACTATATTATTCCTGTGAAATTACTTAGTATATTACTTAGAATAAAGCTCAAATATAAAAATATTTCGATGAGTGATAATTTTTTTTTTGTTTCTAATCAGTAATAGGAAGTCTGCCCGCTCTTTTCTTAGTACGTTCACGAATCTGTTCACGATGTTGATCATCATAGGCCTTTTGCTTAGCTAAGATCTTTTCGCGATTCTTTTGGTAGTATCTCTTTTTGGCTGCTACAATAGCTGCCTTGTTCCTTTGGTAAGCTTCAGGTGAGTATGCCATATCTATCTTTATATTATATAACTTAGTATCAAGATAAAATATTTCAGATAATTCATGGTAGATACTTAATGAATTCATCTGACCATTCTCTCTTAATATATTGATAATAACTTGAATCCCTTTTAGCTAACTCTCTAAAAGTCATATTAGAGTATTTACCTTTAGGAATGAACATATCAACTAATATATCTGTTATATATTCTCTAGCAATTCCTGATAGATTGGTCTCGAATAAATGAGGAATTTCTTTTAAAGTAATGTCTTCAAACATGATGAATATATTGCCAGGATAAACCATGTATGGGTCAGATCTCGTTTTTACATGAACTTTTTTAAAAGACTTTACATTAGATGTATTAAACTCATGAACGCTATTATCATCGTGATAGGTTTTGTGTAAGGGGCATTTAATACGGCACTCGTCACATCTTTTAGTATGACAACTATTTGGTTTGAAACAATCAAAGCAAGGTTTTTTATCAAAGAAGAACTTCTTGAAGCATTCGCTTCCGACAAATTCTAATTTTCTTGACGTTTTATTCATGATAAGATAGTTTCTAGTTATCTTTGTTGAGCAATGGCAATGAGTTCGTAGAGGAGGTAATTCACCAAGTTCCTCGATAGTAAATACATTAGATTTCCATTTTTGAACTGTAGAACCATTCGAATCAATTATCCAACCGCAAGGAACCCAATCACCTAGATAATTAATGCTGGTGATAAGCTTTTCACGTTTGTGGTTGGTAGTAGATAGGATCAAAGCCATAATTACTAAGTTCTTGTTATTATATACTAAGTATGCAAAGCTTAAAATAGGATTTTTATTTTATAGTTAATTGATTGGTATCTTGTAATTTGAAATTGTGAAGGTACCTACCTTGGCGAATATTTTGTGAAGGTACCTACCTTGGTGCTTGGTGGTTAGGAGGTACCACCTTCACACCATCAGTTGATTTGGATTAGAGGCTTCGAAAGCTTTTCAAAGTATGCTTAGGTTGAGAGAAAGTGTACTTTTCATCAGAGGCGGTTAAATGAGATTTGGTTGAAAAAAGGTTTTGTTGAATATTTGAGGTAGAAGGAGTATTGAAAGTGTTTAAAACAAAGAGAAAAAATCAAAAATAAAAAAATGTCACGAGAAGTGCTACGATCTACTACTGATGATATGCCTCGCAACATTGCTAAGACTCTTCCAAAATCTGACTTCTTGTGCATGCAAAGCCGCGGTCGTATCTCCTGTCCAGTTAAATGCAAGACATCGATTGAAGTTGATTCGTGGGATATTCCTACAATCATCAACAGCAATGATCTACCAAATTATAGCGATACATCTGGATAAATCATTCGTCGTATCATAATACCGCACTTTACCAACGCAGTTCCTGATGCAGAAAAAGATACTCAGCTCGAGGATAAAATCAAATCCTCTGAGTTTTGCACATTCATTCACAGATGCCGATCTACTTATTTAGAGTACTGCAAGACGTTTGCTGGTCAGGGCGTCTACAACTTCTGTCCTCAGCATTTCATTGACAGCCGCGACATGCTGCGCGGTAGCATCAACGAGAGCTTTCAGTTTGGTAAAGCTCATCTCAGATATGTCAAGCCTGTTGATGGTCAGGAGCCGAGCAAGATCCTCAAATCTGATCTCACAAAGTACTTCCGAGCATACATCAAGGAGAAATACAATCTCTCTAAGTCTCCAAAGCAAGCGATGGATATCCATTCGGTCGTTAGCAGTGATTCACGTATCAAATACATCTCTGAGAATATTTGTAAATCATGCAGCAAGAAACATTCGAAGGACTGCTGCAAAGACTATTCACGAACCAATCGAACCAAGACAGAATACGTAATGCATGCTGAGTACTGCTATCAATCAAACGATGACTAATCACATCAACGCATATATATTTTTATCCCCATTTAGACAAATGCCCCCAATAGTATATAATCCCCAGATCTGTCTATAGAACCATGCTGACCAAGGAAGATTTCGTTAAGATGCTCAAGACGGGCAAGCCACTCTCTGAAGCTACCATCCGCGCTCGATCGAGCTACCTTGTTCAAGCTATACAGGGATCTCGAGAGCGATGTTGATGATCTAAGCTTTCTCAACACGTATTCGAAGGTGATCAAGCATGTGAAGGGATCTAAAAGCCTTGAGGCTCAGAAGACGAAGCTATTTCACATTCTATCGCTTATAGAGACCAAGGCAGGCAAACCAGTTGATGCTGAGGCAAAGAAGCAATATCGCGCAGCAGCTACTCGTGCTCGAAACCAGAGCATGGCTCGTACTGTTGAGAACATTGCTACTCCTGATCGGATCGAGATGTATGTTCCACTCTCGGATATGACCAAACAGCTCGACGAGGGGTTTAAGCGTCTCTTCGATGCGTATAAGCTACCTCTAAATGCGAAGAAGATCAGCGATGATGACTATGCCAAATGGGATATCCAATCGGATCGACTGAACATCAAGAGCTTTGCTCGTGATTTCCAGAAGCTAGTCATGCTGGCATGCTACATCTACCAACCGCCTCTTCGTAGTGATTGGAGCACACTTGAGATCACGAGCGCAGCTATTACTAAGCTGAGTGCCGATAAGAACTGGCTACAGGTGCTGAGAGGCGGAAGGATCCGTATCATCATGAACCAATTCAAAAACGTCAAACACATGGGCGCTCAAGCTCTAGATGTTGATTCCCCGGTTCTCAAGAGATACATTCGATACTGGATTGATCTATTAACACGATTGACTGGATCTACTCCTACGCAATTGTTCATTTGGCGTCTATCGCCTGATAAGCCTGTTCAGATGAGTACTACCAACCGTGAATCATTCGGAAAAGCACTCTCGCGAGCTTCAGACAGCATTCTGAGCAAGAGACAGACTGTCAATTCGTTTAGACATGCATTCGAGAGGCGATCCAATCTGATCCCAAGTATCAGAAAATGACTGTTGGGGCTAGAGATAGACTCCATGGTCAATTGCTTCACTCTCATCGTACAGGATTGCTCTACAATTGGCAACTACCTGAGGATCAGGCATAAGCAAAAAAAAAATTTTTTGTAACGTGATCGATCTTAGATCTTCTGGGCATTTAGCTTCGCGAGGCTTCTCAGCGCGTTTGCATAGGTCTCGGAGCTCAGCTTGACGTTCGGCGCGTCGTTTAGCAAGATCAGCATCCTGTCTAGCACGTCTCTCTGCTTCCAGCTCAATGCTGCTATTGTCATATATGCCAGCATAGTCCGACAGATCAATATCCAGATATTGAATATCATCTGCCATTTTTTTATCTGATCTAGTATATATATAAATCACAATATTCTGATGACTTGCAAGGCAATCACTAAACACAATGTACAGTGCTCTAGAAACCCTCTACTGAGTGGGTATTGCGCCCAGCATGATAAGGATGCGAAAATTGCTATGTATAAAAAGGAGCTCAGAAAAATGCATTCAAGAGTACGCAAGTACCTTGAGATAACAAACAATCTGAACGCAAAGATCAACGACATTCAAACACTCGATTTCTACAAATCCGAATTAATCAAGATCGGAGGACCTGGCAAACCGTTTCGGTCGATTATCGACAATCCGCATCATCGAGAAGCTGTGGAGAAGCTGTTTGATATGGATATTGCTTTCATCCTTGATGAGTACGACTCTCTATTGAATAGGAGAAACGCTCTGGTTCATCCATATACGATGGATGGCATGAATGGATTACGGACTGCTCCTTGGAAGCGCGACCAGCAAAACTCCATGCTAAATTCCTACAATCTCTAGGAAATTAATTTTTTTTGCCATAACGATATCTGATATCACATAAGAACGATGTTTCCATCATTCACATCCCTATCTCAAAGAGAGCGCAAGCGTCAAGAGCTCTTGCGCGAAGCGGAACGCGAACTCGCGATTGAGCGTCATCTCAACAACCGATATGCAGAGACGATGTGGGCGGCCGATAACGAGGCATCTCAGATTGGTTTCCCAAAGCCAACGGCTAATACAGAAACTCAGACAGAAACTAGCATCCCACAAGGATCAACGGCTTCTGTAGGGACAGCTACAGCAGTTAATGCAACTACGTCTGAGGCATCTGCTGATACGGTTGTTGATAATAGTGTTTTTTCAGAAGAGGATAGAATGCGCGTTGATACTGCATTGAACAATGCTCCAATTCCAGATCCTCTGAGTCCTATATCTACCATCACGGATAATTTGATGCATATGAATAGAATTAAAAGCTTGTTTGAGAAATATCCAGAGATGGCAGCCATGACTTTACATCCCGTTCTCAATTCGATGTCCAAAAAAGGTAATACTACATACTATCTCGATCACGAGCTTAACCTTCGATTTGTACATGGGCGCAAGCGAGTATATGGCCAGAGCGAAAAAAACGTAAGAAATGACATTGATTGGGCGGAAACGCGACACAGTATTGAAGAGACATTGAAATCCAAGGGCATTATGCCTAAGGACGTTGATACCAGCGCTCTCGACGGTATGATTCCAGTTCCTGTCCCTGGCGAACCACCTGCGCCTAATGCAGCTGAAGCTGAAGCAGAGGAGCGCAAGCGCAAGCTTGCTGCTTTTAATCGAATGGATGAGCTGTATAAAAAGCAACAGCAGCAGAAGGCTTTTGATATTAAAAAAAACGTATGGCTTGAAGAGCGAATGGGGGCCACCCAAACGTCCGTTAGAAGATAGCGCTGTCTCCGGAATCGATATTAAAACAAAGCGTCAGAACATTCTCAAGCTGAGCCGAGTAGGTCCTCCTAACGAGCTAATGATCAATTCTAACGGAGATTATCGCAACAACGTGAGAAATCTGTATAGGCTCAACCCATGGCTGGTCAAGATGATGATTCCTCCTTCCGTTACTAATACAAAGAAGGGAGGAACCCTGCAGCTACGGAACCATTATCTGGATGCGGATGCAAACGTTTATAAAATGAAGAACCCTCCTACTGCTAGTAGAGATGATGAGCGTCTCGCTGATGATAGCAAAATTATCTGGAAGGCTACATTCGAAGATATCATCTATTATCTTTACTCGGTTATCGAATATTACAACCAGTTCCCCGATAAAATCGATGAGCATAGATTCAGAAACAATCTCAGGGATGTCAAATCGACTCTGAAATACTATGGATTCACAGTTGATGAACCAATGCAAATGGCTGATCTGGAGATGAAGCCGGCAGCTGTCAGTGGACGAGGCCTCACGGGAGCCGGATACATCCACAAGGATCTCAGAGAAAAGGAAGGCAATCCAATCAAATATCATTCGAATCGAGGATACAACCTGGCTCAGCTAGAAGGCACAGGAACTATGTCTGCGCTTTCCTACAAACGCATTGGAAGTAAGTTCGTTCACCTCCCCAAACTCAACGAGGGACTACTCAAGGTATGCTACCCTAATCGCAGCACAGTTGGCCCCCAGCGCAAAATCAGTGATGATCTATCTCGGCTGATCAAGACTCTTGTGTTCGATGGGAATATTGACCAGCAACTGTATGATTCGATGTCGATGGACGACAAGCGCGTGTTTCACGAGTTGCTTAGGATCACACACACTCAGCACGCTCTACGGGATCCGATCAAGGATCCCCGGGATGTACTCAAGCAAGAGTATCTGAAGCTCAAGGGAGAGGTCATGCTTGGCAATGATAACCCAAGCCTCATCCGGGAGCTCAAGCAAGTACTTGTGGATATGTATTCAGCAAAACTAATTTCTGATGATGAGTTTAAGAAAGTTCTTGTCGCTATTGTATAAATATGGTAATGTTCATCCCAACGAAGATCATCGATACGCGGTGCGCGTATAAACGCGAAGCTAAGAACAATCTAAAGGAGCTGAAATCGCTCATGGAGAAACTCGTTGTTAAAGACACTCCAGAGACTGACACTGTGTTCAAACCTGCCAAGCAAGGCTCTAGTGTTTGGACTTACAAGGAACCCAAAAAAAAGTAGAACTTTCGCTCTCTAGAACGCGTTTTTTTGTAAAATAGCAAAATCGGGGATGTTTCCCAAAATATTTTTTTGGAGGGAGATCGAATTCAGAGATCAACATCCCGAAAAGTACAAATGCAAAATACTCTGGTAGAGTCGCAAGACTCTGCCTACGTCTGAGCCTTGCTCAATAGAACGCGTTTTTTGTAAAATAGCAAATCCGGACATGTTTCCTAAAATATTTTTTTGGATGGAGATCGAATTCTGGGATCAACATCCCGAAAAGTACAAATGCAAAATACTCTGGTAGAGTCGCAAGACTCTGCCTACGTCTGAGCCTTGCTCAATAGAACGCGTTTTTGACGCGATGCTTCGCATCCGTCCGGAGCCCTTCGGGCTCTTCTACGATTTCTCGATGATGGCTCGAAGTTGATCGACTTCAGATTTGAGTTCTTGGATAGCTTTGCAGAGAATAGAAATCAAACAAGCATAGTCAACGCTCCAACCACTTTTGGGCGTGCCATCTGGGTTCAATTCATCGGCATCTTCGGGAATATGGACAGGTTCGCTGATGATATCATAGATTTCCTGTGCAATGAATCCAATCGCGCGCTTATCATCAGTAATCCAAGTAAATTGACGCGGCTTCAATCGCAGAACTTCGTTTAAACCATAAGGAAGGTCTACAATATCTTTCTTTAGTCTCCGATCGCTTGAATTGCTAGACGCTCCTCCAAAACATGGTGCATATCCATTGTACACCCAGCTCGCATCGCATGTAGCAAATCGAATGCCTGCTGTGTTATTAGTATTGTTTCCGATGCACGGATAAGAAGTTGTTGAATTAGCCCAACGGTACATCGGACTAATTGAGCTCGATTTGCAATGGAAACCATAGTTGCTCCAGATGGCTCCTGAGGCATGGACGCTACCTTCGGGACTCCAATTGGATAGATCAACAGCTAAACGCCCCGAAGAGTTAATGTAGCACTGCGTTGTGTTTCCTACCATTAGACGTAAAGGATCTGAAGGAGTAGTACCTAGAGCTACGCCGTCAGTGCCGCCAGCTGATGAATTATAAATTTGCACTTCGAATTCAATCGGCGTTGATTGGTCATTTGCAATTCTCATAGCTCTCTGATAACTACCGCTAAGTAGATTTGCACTAGAAGTAATATCAATTTTCGCGTTCGATGCTGATGAACCAAATCTGACATATCCAGCCTGAGTAATGCGCATTTGTGGAGTAGCGGCCTCGCAGAAATCTCGCGGAGCCGGTCTCGCACAAACTCGGCGCGTCTGGATCGCGGTCGCGCCGAGCAATTAATTTCCCGGTTGTTGGAGTAGCGTATCTTCGAATGTAGAGCCCAAGTCTTCGCATGCTTCAGAGTTTGGGGGTTCTTGGTTGACGCTTGTTCCTTGTCGTAGGGCGTCGAGCCTTGGGCGTGCGGCGTTATCGGGCCGGCGTTTCCTTGGCGTTCCCGTCGGGCGTGCGGCGTTATCAGGCCGGCGTTTCCTGGGGCTTGTGTGGCGTTATCGGGCCTACACGGGGGTCTTGTGTACGGCGGTTATCAGGCCAGTGCGGTCCTTCGCCTAGGCAGCGCGTTATCGGGCGCCCACCTAAACGGTATACGTTTAACGTGCCTTTATCTCAGCACGGGTCTGTGGGGGGTTGAGCACCCGAACCAACAAACGACGGGGGGCCGCGATATCGGGGCGGCTCTGCTTGCCGGCGCTTGGTGGTTCCCCTGGAACCGAGAAGATCCGGAGGTCTTTGTGGTTCAGAGAAATTTCGGGGCTGAGTCCTTACCCTATCCTATGTCCTGGCCACTGGCTACTCCCTACTTCGTGCTTGCTAAGCCTACCACCCTACGCCTGTCCTAGCGTCTGTCGTGCTTGCACTACCGTTCTTCAACCTGATTTGCGTAACGTAATCAAGATCTTACCTCGGCGGGTTTTGCTCGGCGGGGTCTGGGCTCGGCGCGTTTTGCTCGGCGCGTTTTGCTCGGCGCGTTTTGCTCGGCGGGGGTTAGGGTCGGCGCGTTTCACAGAGACGTGACTCTGGTCGGTGATTACGCGTCGCACTGGATTCTGCCGCCGTGTCCCATAGCCCATCACCTTCGTCGGCTTTCCTGTCCATCTCCAGCGCGTCGCGCCCCATCAACCGCGTCGCGTTCTCTACGTCGCGTCGAGTGACATCACCGCGGCGCCTTCCCCGCCGCCTAGCTCGTTCTCCTCGCGGGGCGCTATACCACATCCGTCCCGCTGCCACGCACGCGCACTCACCAGGTGGGTGTGTCGTCGCAGAACCTGCCCCGCGCTCTTCGCCGTTGCCGTCTGCCATCATGGCTCGCCGCCACGACGTCGACGCCCACGACATTGACATGGAGGAGGAGGAGCTTGTGGAGAAGCGCTGGATAAGAATCCTTCTCGAATGATGTTCTCCGAGAAAGGCAACGTGGCCGATCGATGGAACCAGATGGGATCGGCGATCGGGCGACAGGCGTCGAGTGTGAACCCAGATCAAGAGAGGATATCAGGTGATCGAGTGACGTCGACGCGTAAGTGACGTATATCAGAGCGGGCGACGAGCGATCGCGTCGAGACAGTGGAGCGGAGTCAGCGAGTGAGGACCTAGACCAAGATCGAGGTCCAGCATCGGAGATCCGGGTAGTCCAAGCACCGGGGCGGACGGATCGGTGGTGGATTGCCGTTTACCCGAGTCGATCGAGAGCGGATTGCCGATCGCCGATCGAGGGCAAGTTGCCGATCAAGGGTGAGTTGCTGATCGAGGGTGAGTTGCCGATCGGGGTTGAGTTGCCGATCGAGGATGGATTGCTGATCGCCGATCGGCCAAGATGGGGGGCACCGGAGAGCGAAGCCGGGGCAAGGATCCAGTGGTTGTTTGGTTGTAGGAAGATAGGCAGGATGGTAGCGGTAGGAGAACACCCGCTAAACATAAATCAGAAGAGAATTTGCACCAGAGAGCACAAGTCCCCTCAAGTCCCCAAGACCCAGGAACTACATTGGCCTCGGCAAGCGTCGACACTTTGGGTAGTGAACTAGCGGTACGGTTAAGACTGGATTAATACATTGGCCAGCTTGACCTACTCTAGTGATCTATTTCTTGTGTGCAAACCCCCGATCGTCCGGATACTGCTTGGCCGGCGATCGTCCTCCTCTCGATCAACCTCGATCCCGCTATAGGAAGCGGCAAGCAACTCAAGGAAGGAAGGAACACACCCGAAAGGGCAACCACAGGCCTTGGATCGACTCCAGGCCGGCCGATCGCAGCGAAGAACCCTCGATCGGAACGTATACTCGGACGCAGAGCGAAGATTCCCGCGCTGCTCCACGGACTATCCCCGCGTCACGCCAAGACATTCGATCTTCACCAAGTGCTGCATCCTCGGAGCCCCGAGAGAGCAGATCCAGCCCGCCGACGGGTACACAAGGTGAGAACAAGTTCAGCCGATCACGGATCGTTGGGGGACCCCCTCCGTTAGTCGGTGTCTGGGCGCTGGTGGGAAGCTCGATCAAGCCTTAACCAGATTTTGGCTGATCCCGCTACACCACAAGCTCGACACGGGCGACCTCGAAGTTGCTGGCTGCGTGATCTGCGCCCTCGGCGCGCGTCGGCCTCACCTACCTGCTCCATCTCAAGTCCAGCTTCCGGCTCCAGGCGCCCCCGTCCGCTCCGTGTCAGCTCTCGTCGCCGACGCGCACACTCTCCTGCGCGAGAATAGAGCGTTGCGCGCCCAGTGCGAGTTCGTCTCCGTGCACAACGCGGGTCTGGCTGTTCACGCGTCCGTGTTACACGAGCGGAACCTCGCGATCCGCCGTCGCGCCTACGAGGGTTACCGTGCCGGCATGATTCGGCTCGAGCAGGCGCTCCTCGCTCAAGAGCGTGCCGAACAAGACTACGTCGTCATGGAGGACCGGGTGGCCAACTTCCGTGAGCGCGCCGAGCGCACTGATGCCGCCGAGTCGAGGCTCCGGGCCCAAGAGGCCGCCTCGATCGAGCAATACCGGGATCTTCAGGCCGAGCTCCAGACGGCGCGAGGTCAAGTTGCCGACTTGACTGCCCGGCTCGCGCAGGCCCCTGCTGCCTCTCCCGCTTCTGTGGTCCCGTTGGCGCAACTCTTCGCTGCGCAGGGTGAACGCGATGACGCGCGTGCCGAGCGTGACGATTTGCGCGTCGAGCGCGACGGCTTGCGTGTTGAGCTCGCAGCTGCCCAAGGTGCTCTTGCCCCCGTCTGAGCGCGTGCGAATGCCGCCGAAGCTGAGCGGGATCAGGCTCAGGGGCAAGTGGTTACCCTCGAGCGGCAGCGTGACGCGGCTCTCCATGAGCGCGATCGTCTGAGTCGAACTCTCGCGGTCGTCGAGCAGGAGCGCGATGGGGCTCGCGACATGCGAGATCAAGCGCTTCGAACCTCGGCGGCCCTGAAGCGTGCCCGAGACTCGGCCGTCGCCGAGAGAGACCAAGCCCGTCAGGCTCTGGCAACCCTCGAGCAACAGCGTTCCCCGGTCGACGAAGAGCTTCGGGTAGCCCGTGCGTCGCTCTCTCAGAGCCGCACGGAGGCTGAGGCGGCCCAGAACTTGAACGCGCCTTTACAAGACGACCTTCGGCGCGCCAACGCCCTCCTGGTGGCCCACGCTGAGGAGCTCCGGCGAGGCGCGACGCGTATCCGCGAGCTGGAAGAGTCCGTGAGCAACGCTACGACCCTCCGTGCGGCTGCCGAGTCCGAGCTGACGCGCGCTCAGGCGAGCGAGCTTCGAGCCACGTCTCGCGCGGCACTATACCGAGCGGGGTGTTTGTCCCTGCGACGGTCTTCTCAGCGACGCCAAGGGACCGTCGACGCGCAGACGCACCGCCTCAGCGTCCGAGTCGTCGAACTGGAGGAGGAACGCGACCTGGCCATCCGAGAGCGCGACGAACGCGCCGTAGCTTGGCGTCGGATGATCCGGGACGCGCGTCGGGGTCGAGAAGTGGCCCAACGAGTGCGCGACGAGCTTGCCAGTCGACTCGCCGGGATCGTCGCGTCGGTCGGCGGGCAGATTGACACCGCCGCCTTGGTTCGCCGGCTGGAGGCCACGTTCGCCGCTGAGGTGAACGCCGCCGTCCCTCTTCCCCCTGCTATCCCCCACCCCGTGACGCCTCCGGGTGTTCCTTCTGTTTCTGCTCCCGCCGCGCCGGCCTCGGGCGCTGGAACGCGCACGGCTGCCCCCGGAGGAGCTTCCGCGTCCAGCCCCCCGTCTTCAGCCGGGAACTCTCCAGCTTCTGCGTCTCGCTCTCCTCTTCGACGGCGCAGCCGACGGCCGTCTACTGTGGCCAGCACAGCGGCTACGGACAGCGCGGCTGCCCAGGCGTCGTCGGCCGCGTCCTCGTCGTCGGCCACTACCTCTGCAGCGCGGGCGCGCTCGGGCGCGTCGCTATTCGGGTCGGAGTCATCGGACAGCGATGCCCAAACACGACAGCCGAGGCCCAAGCGACAGCGACTTCGGCAACATGGGTCGTGTCCTCGTTTTCCGGCGCGTTCTCCTCGGCGTTCCCGTTCGCGCTCGCGTTCTCGCTCTCCCTCTATGGCGTCGACGCGTTCGTCGGGGTCCGCGCGTTCGGCGGGTCCGGCGGCTTCACGTCACTCGTCGCCTTCGCGCTCGACGCGCTCGTCACGGGGAGATCGTGCTGCGGCCGGAACCGGGTCCGGCCCTGGCCCAAGCGATTCGGGCGACTCCAGCGGCGACGACTCTGTGTTGAAGTGCTGAAGGAGAAGTTCCCGCTACCACGAAATTGAGTGCCACGGCAGCACGAGCGATCGATAGTCAAGAAGCGGTGGATCGGTGGATTCTGGTGTTACCAAGCCGCCGATCAACCCGACGCGAACGTAGATCAACCGTGTGAAGGGGCTTCAAGCTGATGAGAAGATCAAGGTGTTTAAGGATGGTGAAGTCAAGTCAAGATTGATAGAGGACGGACGTGGGCCAAGCCTGATCAAGGTCGAAGCATGCAGGCTGTCGATCGACTACGGCAGATCGTGGTGGGCTAGCCCCATGGGATCAACGCCGACTCAAGCCCCGATCGAAGGCAAGCATTGATGATCCGGTATGACCAGGGACAGAAGAAGACGGATCGGCGATGGACTGCGACGCACCCAAGTCATCGATCGAGGGTTGGCCGCCGATCACCGATCAAGGGCCGATCGTGGAAGTCGATCGAGAGCGGATCGCCGATCGCCGATCGAGGGCCGATCGTGGAAGTCGATCGAGAGCGAATCGCCGATCGCCGATCACCGATCAAGGGCAAGTTGCCGATCAAGGGTGAGTTGCTGATCGAGGGTGAGTTGCCGATCGGGGTTGAGTTGCCGATCGAGGATGGATTGCTGATCGCCGATCGGCCAAGATGGGGGGCACCGGAGAGCGAAGCCTGGGCAAGGATCCAGTGGTTGTTTGGTTGTAGGAAGATAGGCAGGATGGTAGCGGTAGGAGAACACCCGCTAAACATAAATCAGAAGAGAATTTGCACCAGAGAGCACAAGTCCCCTCAAGTCCCCAAGACCCAGGAACTACATTGGCCTCGGCAAGCGTCGACACTTTGGGTAGTGAACTAGCGGTACGGTTAAGACTGGATTAATACATTGGCCAGCTTGACCTACTCTAGTGATCTATTTCTTGTGTGCAAACCCCCGATCGTCCGGATACTGCTTGGCCGGCGATCGTCCTCCTCTCGATCAACCTCGATCCCGCTATAGGAAGCGGCAAGCAACTCAAGGAAGGAAGGAACACACCCGAAATGGCAACCACAGGCCTTGGATCGACTCCAGGCCGGCCAATCGCAGCGAAGAACCCTCGATCGGAACGTATACTCGGACGCAGAGCGAAGATTCCCGCGCTGCTCCACGAACTGTCCCCGCGTCACGCCAAGACACTCGATCTTCACCAAGTGCTGCATCCTCGGAGCCCCGAGAGAGCAGATCCAGCCCGCCGACGGGTACACAAGGTGAGAACAAGTTCAGCCGATCACGGATCGTTGGGGAACCCCCTCCGTTAGTCGGTGTCTGGGCGCTGGTGGGAAGCTCGATCAAGCCTTAACCAGATTTTGGCTGATCCCGCTTCACCACAATGGTGCGCGTGCCCGGATCTCTTGGGGACTCCGGATTTCACCGTGAGTCCGCAGAAGATGCGCAAGTGAAGAACGAACCAGGGGAAGAGGCGTCGTCGGATATCGGATCGACGGAGACGCTGCTGAACAAGACGAGATCCGCGGATCGACAGAGTGCTCGGAAGACTTCTGTCGACGGAATCGAGGGCGATCTGGAGACAGATCTAGAAGACAAACCTCAACATCCTCCCCAGGTCCCTTCGGGGACCCCGGTGGATCTCGGTGCGAACCGAGATTCACTAACAAAACAAACCAAAGCTGGATCGGACCGATATGCATTCGCAGACTCGCCGATCAGGCTCGATCCCGACTACCTGGACGCGATCGTAGACAAGGCCCAGATCGCGCGGAGGAAGCTGAGAGCGCCTGGCTTGGACGACGAAGATCCCGGATCGCTGGCGCCCGACTGGTCTGAGGCGGACTTGGAACGTCAGTATCACCTGAAGGAGCTGCGGGACTTCTTGCGTCAAGATCCTGTCATGGTGATCGTGCGGCCGAAGCAGATCGGCGACCCGAAGGGCCCGATCTCGGCCCCCCGCGCGACGGACAACAAGTTGTCGGCGGTGAAGAACCTGCTCGGACTGCTGAAGGAAGCCGGCTTCGTAGCTGGCGCCTTCGAGGCGAATGATCTCTTCGATCTAGATCTGGACGTGATCCAGACGGCGATCCAGACATTGGTCGACAAGCTGAGACCTCTGGTCGACGTGATCGCGGACCGTCCGGACCCGAAGGCGCCAGATCTTGCGTCGCCAGCACCTGTGTCGTCACCGCGGGTGGAATCTACAGGGTACCGATCGTCATCTCCCTACGTCTCGGCAGCCGAACATGTATCGGATATGTCGTCTGAGCCTCAGCGTATGTCTCTGGGTCCTTCCGGATCGGCGATGTTGGAGGCCCGATCGCGTAGTCAACGCCAAGAACGCACGCGATCAGGATCTCAAAAGCAGAAACCCAAGTCGGCCGATCGCACCACCAGTGCTACCGGATCGGATGAGTCGAACGGCAGATTGGAGTCCTACTTTCAGGCTGCGATGGCCAGATTCTTGAGCGAACAACAGGCCGCGGTGGCGACGCCCGCTCCAGCGGTCGACGATAATGTGGGATCACGAGACGTGGAGATGGAATCAGCCGGATCACCAGATCAAGACGGCTCGCAGTGGGAATACGACCCGGACGACATCGATCTACCGAGTTCGGCCCCTGCGGTGGTGGCTACCGCTGCCTCGGGATCCACTGGGTCCTCCCTGATCCAACGTGTGCGGATCTCAGCAATGTCCGATCTGAAGGAATTCAGCGGCAAGGATCAGGACGAAGATCGCGCCCGATCGTGGATCAGCAAGGTGAAATCGGCCTTCATGCGCGATCAAGCTGCGGATGACGAGAAGTGCCTGGCTTTTGCAGATCTGCTGACAGGATCGGCGAAGAACTGGTATCGCCAGCTGGGCCGATCGACACGGAACAAGTGGAGCGATCTGCTCCGGAGTTTCCAGATCCAGTATTGTGGCCTAGGAGTGTCAGTGGCTTGGCAGTACTATCACTCTCGCAAACGATCGGATGAATCGCCGCTGGATTACCTCTATCGACTGAATGTGGCGGCTCTGCGTGCGAGATTGAAGATCAAGGATGGAGATTCCAAGGCCCGTCGAGAACATGTCGAACATTTTATTGAGACCTTGGGCGATCATGAACTGGCCGATCAGCTAACCCTACTTCGGCTTGCGGACGCGGATGATCTGGAGGAAGTCCTGCGCACTCGAGAACGCGCGAAGAGCAGACAGAAACGATCTGCCTTCGGATCGAAGTATCGCCAGAAGGTTCCGACCTCAGCACCAGCAGCTGCGACCAAGCGGGCGGTGCGTGCAGTTCAGATCGCGAACCAGAAGTCTGGATCAGACACCGGATCGGACGGATCGGACTCGGAAGGTGACCTACGTCGCGTCTACCTAGCGTCGGCTGAGGACAAGTCTCGCCATACTGGGGGCGACACGACGAAGCAGGATCGAAGCACCCAAGCGCCGATCGTCCATGACTCACCTCGATCAGACCCAAGATCGCGATCGGCGCCGGATGGATCGGACCGGTCAAGCCGCTGCTCACACTGTGGATCGCGGAAGCACACGGATCTGGATTGCTGGAGACGTTTGACGTGCGAGAAGTGTGGAAAGCGAGGACATCCGGCGGATCGTTGCCTGTTCGTATGCCGCGGATGCGGCGAGCTGCATGAGATGGGCAAGTGTCCGATGGAGGAATTCTACAATCAGATCCGTCAATGGTTCAACCCGGTGAAGCACGCAGGCATGTTGCCCGCGATCGCCGAGAAGATGTTAAACTAGGACGCTCGCCGGGTTGGAATCCGGTACGAGCCGAGCGTTCTAGGTATTGCATCTATGCGTACGTGAACAAGAACACGGTAGATCGAGTAAGTGGACGGACTGATCTACGCGGTAATACATGTGATCTGCATGCGAAATCTGCCGCCAAGGTCTTGAGTCTACATCGATCGGACGACTTCAACCGCTCTGACGCCGAAGTGCCCTTGGATCTCCAGTCTGGTGAAACCCGGGGTTATTGGAAGCAACGCAGACCGGAAGAATGGTTCAGGCCAGCTGATGGAGAAGTGACGACTGAGATCCCGAAGCATGATCATGATCGAAGTCTGCCTCGCGTCAGCGAACACCGCCGATCTGGTGATGTGGTGACCGATCTACTTCCTGGAGAGTCCAGGGGGTATTGGAAGCACCATTCGCCAGGTAAGTGGTTCCGTCAGGCCAAGATCACTGGCAAGATCAACAATGAGAAGTCGATCTTACTCTTAGACACCGGCGCCGAGGTGTCCATCGTGGACACCGCCTTTGCCCGTAAGGTGGGGTGCTATGTCGACACGAGTCAGAGCCAGGAGTGTGTGGGAATTGGAGAAAGCGTGTACATGGCGGAAGGAAGGACCAGGATCAAGGTTACACTAGCAGGATCGCTGGTGTATTTCTTCGATATTTGGGTCGGCGATCTGTCAGGGCAAGAGGCGATCTTGGGTATGGACTTCATGGTTCCTGCTGGGATCCGCCTCGATCTCGCGGACGGCTCTATCTGTCTGCCCGACGAAGTCAAGATCCAGCTAAGCGGACGCCGACAGCTGTATAATGACAACGTACGGCACGTGTGCGTGGATCAAGGAGTGCAGATCGCGATCGGAGATTCGTTCGAGCTCCCGCTGCGGATGAAGGTGACAGATCGAGAGAAGCTGTGGGTTACCCGCGGAGATCGTTGGGTGCCGACCGTGGTCCGTGGACCTGATCGGATCCGATATCTCCAGATCACCAACATCGGGGACAAGGACCTCGTCCTGCACCGGAATGAACGGATTGCGATGTGGCTGGCCGGAGATCGGATACCCCGGGTGCCAGGATATGTGTCGATCGGGTCCCGTCGCTACATGGAATGGCAGAACTTAGCCTTCCAAGCCACGACGGAGGACCAGCTGGCTAACGAGGAAGTACCAGCGGGACCGCCAGTATCGGCCGTCGAGCGACCGACTTATCCGACGCCCCGAGCCATTCTCCAGAGACCCGAGGTATCCCCGATCGCCGATCAGTCGGTAGGCCCACTCGATCCGACCAGTGGATCGGAGGTGAAGCGTCCCGATCCGGGGGTGGCTGCCGTTGATGCGCTTCGATCAGGGGGCGAATCGCGGCATGCAGCGATGGATGACGCGAAGCCACCAGTTGATAAAGTCTCAGAGAACGGCGGAACAGTGTTCCCTCACGTGCCATCGGCCGATCAGGTCGACGGTTGTGCCGTCGAACCAGATCTCGGGGGCGGGAGTACCGATCGGGTACCCTATGTGGTGGCCTTAGCCGTCGAAGAGTCGAAATCGAGTGAGGATGACGGTGTC
This sequence comes from Phytophthora vignae f. sp. vignae, assembly GCA_016169955.1. Taxonomy (NCBI): domain Eukaryota; phylum Oomycota; class Peronosporomycetes; order Peronosporales; family Peronosporaceae; genus Phytophthora; species Phytophthora vignae. The sequence continues at coordinate 88,067 of JABJUM010000042.1, forward strand.
CCAGCATCGGAACGACGGCCGCATGTGGCCGAAGACTCATCGATCGTTGGAGGTGATCAGTTAGAAGTCGAGACCAAACCCACCGCCATTCGGGACGATCCCGTCGCGACTGAACCAGATCGAGATGCTGACGCGGATGATCGGGATGTTGACGCTGATGATCAAGTCCATTACCACGAGGGCGGGAATCTATCAGCCGAAGACGTCGAGGGCGAGTTAGCTGTGCTTCCTGAAATTGTGATCTCGACGACGGACGAGGTAAAGATCGACGACATCAAGGTGGGAGATCTGGAGTTCAACACCCCGGAGGAGATCGATCGACTGCGAAAGAAGATCTGGCACAGGAGGCACCTGCTGATCGGCAAGGGCAATGCGCTTCCGCCAGCTGCCCGAGGCGTCACCTGCGACATCGACGTGGGCGATGCGAAGCCGATCGCCCAACGAGTTCGGAAGGTCGCCCCTCAGTTCGTGGAGAAAGTGTCGGATCTGATCAAGGGATTGCTGTCGGCCAAGATGATCAGGAAGTCCCGATCGCCGTGGGCTTCGCCGATCGTCGTGATCATCAAGAAGAACGGAGTGGATATCAGGTTGTGTATCGATTATCGGCTCGTCAACAGCCTGACCAGGCTGATGGTGTATCCGATGCCCCTGATCAACGATCTGCTGGAAGACCTGGACAAAGTGCTCTGGTATTGCTCGCTGGACATGGCTAGTGGATTCTGGGTGGTGACGATGACCGATCGAGCTCGTGCGATCTCAGCTTTTATCACTCACATGGGTCTGTTCGAGTGGAATCGGATGCCGTTCGGCCTGAAGAACGCTCCTCAGATCTATCAGCGACTTCTGGACGACGCGTTGTACGGGTTCACCAGGATCCCGCGATTGTCGAACTCGGAAGTCACCACGGACCTGATCGAGTCGGGCGAACCAGAAGATCCGGGGCGTCCGTCAGTGCTAGGCCGCAGATCGTACATCGACGACATTCTGGTGACGGCTGGATCATGGGATGAGCTGTGTGATCGGGTGGATCACCTGTTGGACGCCTGTGACAAGTGGAACCTCTCGATCAGTGTGGAGAAGAGCTCTTGGGGAATGCGCAAGGTGGACTATCTAGGACATCGTGTGTCGAACGATGGACTGGAGGCCAATCCGAAGGACCTCGCGGCTCTGACAGATCTGCCGTTCCCTGGATCGCTCCGATCAATGCAGTCTTTCTTGGGCAGTCTCAATTACTATAGCCGTTTCTTGGAAGACTACGCGATCTACGCGGCGATCCTGTATGAACTGCGCGAGGTGGACTTCGCCGAATTGAAGAAGCGTCCCGATCTGCGCCAGATCCTGGACGGTGAAGCGCCGAACTCAGTAGATCGGAACTCGGCGGACCCCGATCAGACGCACGTTACTGAAGTCAAAGTGGGAGACGAACGTTGGATCCGTCCTCATCGTGCGTTCTCGACACTGAAGACGAAGATCGAGACGACACCGATCCTGCAGCATTTCGATCGCGATCGAACTCCGGTTCTGATCGTGTATGCGAGTGACTGCGCGATCTCGGCCGCGCTGATGCAGGAACACGACCAGATCTATCACCCTGTTACCTTCGCCAGTCGAACGCTGAAATCGAATGAACTGAACTACAACGTGGTGGAGAAGGAAGTGCTGGCGCTGTTACGGATCCTGGACTTGAACTACAATATGCTGGTTGGACGATCGATCCGGGTCCTGACCCGACACTCGACGTTGGCGTGGCTGTTCCGATCGCCCGGTCTTCAAGGTCGATTGGGTCAGTGGGCTGCACTCCTATCGCCCTGGACTCTCGAGATCACGAAGTGCACCAAGGGAGAGGACGAGATATTGGGGGCGATCGCCGCTAGTATTACGCCTCGATCGGACGTTGACGACGCGTTGATCGCGATCGCACCGAAGAAAGAACACCGACGGAAAATCCAGGCCCCGATCCCGACTGTGCGCGCCGACGAAGAGCTCCTGGTGATTAGTTTTGACGGATCCGCACGTGTCAAGCGAGGCGGGGGCGCGTACAGTGCGATCTTGTGGAGGTTGCCCGAATGGAGTGTGGTGAAGGCACGATCGGGCTATGCTGAAGGGCTGACCGTCAACGAGGCGGAGTATCACGGTCTGTTGTTGGGTTTCGACCTCCTCAACGGCATGGATCGCGGCCGACTGGTGGTCTGCGGCGACTCCAACCTGGTGATCCGACAAGTACGGGGCGAGATCGACTGCAAAGCACCCAAGCTGACGTTGTTGAAGCAGAAGGTGCTCGATCGGCTGCGGAACTGGCCAGATCATGAACTATTACATGTGAAACGAGATTGGAACGGAAGCGCCGACAGCCTGGCCAGCGCAGCACTCCAACGTGAAGGAGGCGTCGTCGTCGAGGATGAGGCCGATCACTTGGATCTGGTGACATTGAACCGGCTCGATGAGATCCTGGTGGTCAGATCTGACGAACCGATCGCCCGGCTATCGCCGATGACTACCCGATCGAACGCCCGATCACGACCGAATCCGACTGTCATGCAAGAGGAATTCGTGCGAGGACTGCGGATCGATCGGATTCGTCGAGCACAAGATGAAGAGGTGTGGATCGCAGGCATGAAGAAGTACCTGATGGGAGATGTGGCTGATCTGACGCAGGATGAGGCTCGATCCTATGGCAACATTGCGGCGGACTACGAGATCGATGACAATGATCTGCTGTTCTACTGTCCGCCCTCCAAGCGATCGGAGGCAGATCGAGATGGATTGATGAGACTGGTTGCACCGGAGACGCTGCACCAAGATATCTTGCATCACTATCACTCTACTGTGGAAGGCGGTCACCAAGGGATTGGACGTACCTATCAGCGGATCCGTGATCACTTTCACTGGAGGGGTCTCTTCAGGAGTGTGCAGAAGTATGTCGGAGAATGTGTCGACTGCGAGACCGGCAAAGGACGACCTACGATCAGGGGCGAGTCACCGGGGAACATCCAGGCGACCTACCCGTTCCAGATCATAGCGATGGATCACATACCTTCGCTGCCCAAGTCATACAAAGGTAACACCGAACTGCTGATCTGGGTCGATCTGTTCACAGGATACGTGATCGCGAAGGCCAGCTCCTCCCGAACGGCGCAGACGATCGCCGAATCTTACGAAGAGTGTGTGTTCCGGCGGTTCGGTGCCAGCGAGGTGATCAGGCATGATCGCGAACCGGGATTTATGCCTGACTTCTTCCGCGCCTTTAACAAGATCCTGGGTATGCGTCAGCGAGCAACGATGGCATATCGGCCCCAAGCGAACGGTACTGCGGAACGAATGGTACAAACAGCGACGAGAGCCTGGAAGATGTTCGTGGAGGATCTGGATCAGAAGGATTGGGATGAATACGCAGAACGATTGACCTTCGCGATCAACACGGCTCAAGATCGGACCCGTGGAGACTCGCCTTTTTACCTGGTGCATGGTTGGGATCCTCGATCGACGCTTGAGGCGACGATACCTTTGGGTAGCACTCGGACGCGGGACCGGAACCCTCGGCGGTGGCGTTATCGGATCCAGAGGCACTACGATCAGGCTCGAAGTCAGGTGAATGCTCGTTTACGGGAGGCGATCGCTGATCGGGCCGATCGACACAATGAAGAAGTTCGACCGCACTCGATCGAGGCTGGATCGCAGGTGTGGTTGTACCTGGATCGCGTGAAGGAAGGATATGCACGGAAGCTAGCTCACCTGTGGCACGGCCCATTTCGCGTTGCCGAGAAGGTGAACGAGTACACGATGAAGCTTCAGATTGCTGGTACGGACTATCACCTGTTCCCGATCGTACATGTGTCCAAGCTGAAGTTGGTTAAGGACTTCCCCGATCGACCGCAGATCGCGCTCACAGTGAACGAAGCCGATCGACTGGATTTCGACGAGACCCTACTTCCGGAGGATAGCTGGACCCCCGATCGAGACGCGAACGAGTACGAAGTGGAAAAGATCGTAGACATGAGGACGGGCAGAAGGACGCGGTACGGCCGGACGTATCGGGAGTTCCTGGTACACTGGAAGGGTTACGATGATCCTGACTGGGTGGATGAAGCCGATCTCAACTGTGGAGCTCTGTTGTACGAGTTCCTCCGAGATCGTGTGAACCGGAACCGGTTTAACGCGATGCAGTCTCACGAGGAAGAGTGAGATCGGACCGCCAGGGCGAGCTGGTCGCCTTGGTGAGCGAGATGGATGACGGATCGACGGGGAGGCCGTCGATCGGAGGAAAAGGTTGTATGTGGATGCATGTATATGTATGAGAAGTGCAGATCGGAAGGTTATGGAGCGACCGCGATGTGTTACGATGGTGGATCTTGGCTGATCGTGTTGGAAATGAGTGGAGCGATCAAGGTCAACAGTCGCATGGCGGGGACGAAGTATTGTAATGGAATGAATTCTGCACGTCCATCGCGTCGTTCCGGGCCTGCTCCGCCTCGGCCATCATTACCCGGTACTGCTCGATCGGCACCCGCTGCACAGACGCAGCAGTATCCGAGCGCGCAGGCCGCTGATGATTTGACGTGGCCGACGAAACCGGCGGCTGTTCAGGTCGAAGGGTCGCGCGCGACGTTTCGCCACAATGTTCCGCCCTACCGTCGCGATGGTCCACCCCGCTGATTGACGCGGCTGGCGACGTCAGGTGACGATTGAAGAGGATCGGTCATCGGATTGACTACGACCTCGGGTGGACTGATCAATCGACAGGCTGATCGCTGCAGCTGATCACTGCAGCCGATCGTGTGAGCCGATCGTGTGAGCCGGACTGATATTACGGCTGCTGGATATTACGGCTGCTGGATACCGACATCGTGGTTGAACTCGTACTGAAGACGCGAGATCGGCAGCGCCGGAGAGTATCGGTCCCACTAGCGATCGTGTTTGCTCGCCTCAACAATCGGGTTGATCTCGGCAGACTACGCAACTGAGGTGCATGGAAAGTTGGAGACTGTGTCCGTAGTGAGCCGCCGTACGACCCGACTTACGGACAGGGGGCGGTTGTGGTGAAGTGCTGAAGGAGAAGTTCCCGCTACCACGAAATTGAGTGCCACGGCAGCACGAGCGATCGATAGTCAAGAAGCGGTGGATCGGTGGATTCTGGTGTTACCAAGCCGTCGATCAACCCGACGCGAACGTAGATCAACCGTGTGAAGGGGCTTCAAGCTGATGAGAAGATCAAGGTGTTTAAGGATGGTGAAGTCAAGTCAAGATTGATAGAGGACGGACGTGGGCCAAGCCTGATCAAGGTCGAAGCATGCAGGCTGTCGATCGACTACGGCAGATCGTGGTGGGCTAGCCCCATGGGATCAACGCCGACTCAAGCCCCGATCGAAGGCAAGCATTGATGATCCGGTATGACCAGGGACAGAAGAAGACGGATCGGCGATGGACTGCGACGCACCCAAGTCATCGATCGAGGGTTGATCGCCGATCACCGATCAAGGGCCGATCGTGGAAGTCGATCGAGAGCGGATCGCCGATCGCCGATCGCCGATCGCCGATCACCGATCAAGGGCCGATCGTGGAAGTCGATCGACAGCGGATCGCCGATCGCTGATCGGGATCCTCGATCGCCGATCAGCCAAGATGGGGGGCACCGGAGAGCGAAGCCGGGGCAAGGATCCAGTGGTTGTTTGGTTGTAGGAAGATAGGCAGGATGGTAGCGGTAGGAGAACACCCGCTAAACATAAATCAGAAGAGAATTTGCACCAGAGAGCACAAGTCCCCTCAAGTCCCCAAGACCCAGGAACTACATTGGCCTCGGCAAGCGTCGACACTTTGGGTAGTGAACTAGCGGTACGGTTAAGACTGGATTAATACATAGGCCAGCTTGACCTGCTCTAGCGATCTATCTTTTGTGTGCAAGTCCTCGATCGACCGGATACAGCTTGGCCGGCGATCGTTCTCCTCTCGATCAACCTCGATCCCGCTATAGGAAGCGGCAAGCAACTCAAGGAAGGAAGGAACACACCCGAAAGGGCAACCACAGGCCTTGGATCGACTCCAGGCCGGCCGATCGCAGCGAAGAACCCTCGATCGGAACGTATACTCGGACGCAGAGCGAAGATTCCCGCGCTGCTCCACGAACTGTCCCCGCGTCACGCCAAGACACTCGATCTTCACCAAGTGCTGCATCCTCGGAGCCCCGAGAGAGCAGATCCAGCCCGCCGACGGGTACACAAGGTGAGAACAAGTTCAGCCGATCACGGATCGTTGGGGAACCCCCTCCGTTAGTCGGTGTCTGGGCGCTGGTGGGAAGCTCGATCAAGCCTTAACCAGATTTTGGCTGATCCCGCTACACCACAACTCTTCCGCCTCTTCGTCGTCCCGCGCCTCGTCCTCGAGCACCGCCTCCAGTGGTCCGGCGGGGAATGCTACGATGGTGCCCTTCTTCAGCCCCGTGATTCCACCTGCCGGAACTCCGTCTGGCTGGGGGCAATCGCGTTATGCCCCCTGGCCTAAGCGGGTGCGACGCCTCCGCCTCCACCTGATCACCGTGCAGGAACTGCGGACGCTCTTCCTGCCACCACTCGGCTGGGTTATTCCGCGCTATGCTCCTGCCCCGCCGACGAACTGGAACCGGGCCCTCGTGACTCTGGCTAACGTCGAGGCGCTGTATGCGACTCGGCCTTGGCGGTACCTCGCCCAGACGGCTGAGGCGCTCCTCTTCGCGTCCGGCGACGCTGCGTTCCGCCCGTTCCTGCGTCGTCTTCGGCACCACGTCGAGCATTGGGCTCAGGCTTACTGGGAGTCCACCCACGAGCTGCCTGTGCAGGGTGCGGCGTGGAAGAGGTGGCGCACAGCTCGCAACTCGCGCCGCTCTCACGCGGGCAACCACCTCAACAGCGTGCTGCAGCTGGTGGTAGAGTTGTTCCGCCAAGGACTCGCCGACATGGATCTCTTGCTGGACCCGATGATGCTCCACTTCCCGCCCGCGCACACGTCGATCGGGAGGTGGTACCCGGGCCTTCAGCATGCGACGTTGCAGGCCGCGCTCGACGACATCGACGCGCAGGAACCCTGGCGTCGGTTCTACCGGACGCCGCTCACCGTGGCGGAGATGGACGCCCACGTGCGCTGCCGGGTGACACGCGATCACCCTGCTTTCCATGTGCCGCGCCTTGCAGGTAAGTTCGTCCAGCAGATTTAAAGTTAGCCGGTCGTCGTAGCCCGCCGCGTTCGTAGCGCCTAGTTGTTGTAGCCGTAACATCAACACGTAGCCTTGACTCCCCTCCTTCGATTCTTTCCACTTTTTCACATCTTTTATGAGACGGCCCTCCGCCGTCCCATCTTCAGCAACAGGCTGGTCCTCCTCACTTCCCTCATCCAATCCCTCGACCCGGCCATTCCCAGAGTCGAGACCTTCCACCAATCCTCCCGTCGGCAGCCTTCCTGCCAACTTAGTCGCACCCGTAGGTGCTCACCCACCTGGGCCCGTCACCTCCGCGTTCTCATGCGACTGCATCGCCTCGAACCGGTTGCGCCCCGTGCGCTCTCGCAGGAAGTCGTACATGAGCCCGCCGCAGTTGAGGTCGAGCTCGTCGACCCACGTCGTGTCCGGATATCCCTTCCACTTCACCTCGAATTCGCGTCGCGTTCGGCCGTATCGGGTGGCGCGGCCCTCGCGCATGTTCAGGAGCTTCTCGACCTCGTAGACGTCGTCGTCCAGCTCGCGCGTGGCCTCCCAGCTGTCCGCCGGCAAGAGCTCCTCGTCAAAGTCGAAGCGCTCCTCGGCTGGCACCGTCAACTGCGTCGCGGGAATTCCCGGATGGGCTTCAGCTTGGAGATGTGGACGACGGGGTAGAGCTGATAGGGCGTGTCCGTCGTCTCGAGGCGGACAGCGTACGCGCCGACCATTTCGGCGACGCGGAAGGGGCCGTGCCACATGTGCGCGAGCTAGCGCGCGTAGCCCGGCTTCACCCTGTCCAGGTACAGCCACACTTGTGAGCCCGTCGCGATCTCGTGTTGCGTCGCGGTTTCATTCTGCCGACGCGCTCTCTCTTCGACGGCCTCACGTATTAACTCCACCGCTTGTGCTCTTGCCACCTTGTAGTGTCGCTGGATACGGAGCCTCCAGCGTCTCGCCTCGGCGTCTCGGGTCGACGTGTTCCCGACGGCCAGTGTCGCTTCTAGCGTCGACCTGGGGTCCCAGCCATGCACCAAGAAAAACGGAGTCTCGTTCCTCGTCCGGTCATGCGACGTGTTTAGCACGAAGGTAAGACGCTCGGCGTACTCATCCCAGTCGCGTTGGTCTACGTCCGCGATGTACATCTTAATCGCTCTTGTGACTGTCTGCACCATGCGTTCTGCAGCGCCATTCGCCTGAGGACGGTAAGCGAGCGTCGCCCGCTGACGCTGGCCCATGAGCTTGTTGAACGCCTTGAAGAAATCGGACATGAAACCGGGCTCGCGATCGTGGCTAATAGCCTCGCTCGCGCCGAAGCGTCTGAACACGGCCTCCTCGTATGCCTCTGCCACCGTTTGCGCGGTTCGTGACGCGTTCGCTTTAACTATGACGAACCCTGTGAAGAGGTCCGCCCAGACTAACAGCTCCGTGTTACCTTTGTAGGATGCTGGTAGTGACGGGATGTGGTCCATGGCGATGACCTGGAAGGGATACGTCGCGCCTATGTTGCCCGGCGATTCGCCTTGGATGGTCGGCCGACCCTTCCCGGTCTCGCAGTCGGTGCATTCGCCGACATAACGCTGGACGCTCTTGAAGATCCCCGGCCAGTGGAAGTGCCGCCTTACGCGTTGGTATGTGCGGCCTATTCCCTGATGTCCGCCTTCCAAGCTCGAGTGATAGTGATGGAGCACATCTTCCCGAAGGGTCTCCGGGATCACCAACTTCATCAGCGCGTCGCGATCCTCGGCGGACTCGTCGCTTCTCGGCTGGTAGTAAAGCAAACCACCCTCGCCTTCCTCGTACTGCGGCGCCAGCTTCTGACAACTCTTCACCTCGCGTCGAGATAGCTCTCCGACATCGCCCCGGAGATACTTCTTGAGGTTGGCGATCCAGACTTCTTCGTCTTGGGCGATGCGGATACGGTCTAGGCGCAGCCGCTGTACGACCAGCTCTTCCAGGACTTCCGGAGATCGGCCTCTACGTGTGGCGGAGCGTGCGGCAGCCGAACGCGTCGTGACGGCGAGGACTTGTGCTATCTCGCGTCCCGCGTCCCTGACTTCTCCGGCAGGGTCGTCCGCGTCGCACTTCTTCGCGTCGCTGTTCACCTCGTCGAGAATTTTCGCGTCGAGTTTTTTCGCGTCGAGTTTTTTCACGTCGAGGTGTTCCGCGTCGAGGCTCGTTGCGGCGATGTTCGTCGGGGGCTCTGCAGCGGGACTTGCCGCCCGTGGTCGGATGATCTCTTCCAAACGATTCAGCGTCTTCAGGTCTCGGATCTCTTCGGGACTGTGTACGCTGCGGCCTCCTTGACGTTGCAGGGCCTGTCCCGCCAACATGTCGGCGCTCGCGTTCCAGTCTCGTCGCACGTGGAAGAGTTCGTGGCGTGGCCATGCCTGGAGCGCGTTCCGAGTCTTTTGCCGCAGCAGCTTCAGCCCGGGTGACTTGCAGTCCATCTCGTCTCGCATTTGCCTGACCACGAGATTAGAGTCTCCACACACGATCAGTCGCGTGACGTCTTCAAGTTCCTCGAGAAGAGAGCAGCCTAGCAGCAGCCCTCGGTATTCTGCCTCGTTGACCGTAAGGTCCGTCGCGTAGCCTGATGCGGCGCGTTCGATCTCCCAGCCAGGCAGCTTCCAGACGACCGCACTGTATGCACCGCCCTCTCGCCTCGCCTTAGCGGGTCCATCGAAGCTCAAGACGTGCAAGACTTCGTCGGATGTCACGTCGGGGATGGGTATGACGGCGATTCTCGCTGCCCGCTTCCGTGGCGCGATCTCTTCCAGCACCGCGTCGACGAAAGCCCGCGGTGTGATGCTCGCGGCCAGCGCGCCGAGGAGCTCCTCCTCCCCCTTCATGGATCTGCAGACCTCCAGCTTCCACGGCGAAAGGATCGCGGCCCACTGTGACAGTCGGCCTTGCAGTCCCTTGGATCGGAACAGCCAGGCGAGTGTCGTGTGGCGCGTCAGGACGCGGACTGGTCTCCCTGCTAGCATCGTGTAACACTCGTTCAAGACGCGCAACAGGGCCAAGATCTCTTTCTCGACGACATTGTAGTTCAGCTCATTGGGCTTCAACGTGCGACTGGTGAACTTCACTGGCATGTGCACACCATCGTGGACTTGCGTGAGCACCCCTGAGATAGCCCAGTCGCTGGCATACACGATTACGACGGACTCTCGATTCGCGTCGAAATGCTTCAACATCGGGGTCTCGGCGAATTTTGCTTTGAGCGTGTCGAAGGCGCGCGTCGCGTGGACCCATTTCTCTTGCTCGCGGACTCCTGGTCGTGTGGCGTACTCGTCGAAGTCGGCCTCCGTCAGCGAGTACAGCGCGGTCGCGTACACGGCGAAGTCGGCGATGAATCGGTGGTAGAGTAGTTAAGGCTACCCAAGAACGATTGCAGGCCTTTGAGTGTGCGCGGGAACTCGAGCGCGACCAGCGATTCCAGATTCTTCGGCTTCGCTTCGAGCCCGCGTCCCGAGACCCGATGGCCCAGGTAGTCGACCTTGGACATGCCCCACTCACTCTTCTCGACACTGATGGACAAGTGCCACTGTTCGCAGACATCCAGCAGCCGCTCGACCTTCTCGCACAGATCGTCCCACGACGTGCCTCCGATGAGGATGTCGTCGATGTACGACCTCCGTCCCAGAACGGAGTGGACACCTGGCTTCACCGGCTCCCCGTCCTCAAAGACGTCCCGCGTGCTGCCATCCGGAGACAGCTTCAGGAATCAGTAGAGCGCGTTGTCGATCAAGCGTTGGTAAATCTGCGGCGCATTGCACAGGCCGAACGGCATGCGCAGCCATTCGAACAGGCCCATCGGCGTGATGAAGGCTGAGATGAGCCGGGCCCGGTCGGTCATGGGAACGACCCAGAAGCCGCTTGCCATGTCGAGGGAGCAGTACCACAGGTACGCGTCCAAGTCCTCGAGCAAGTCATTGACGAGCGGCATGGGGTACACCATCAGCTGTGTCAGTCCGTTGATGAGCCTGTAATCGATGCAGAGTCGGATGTCCACGCCGTTTTTCTTTATGATCACGACAATGGGCGACGCCCACGGCGACTTCGACTTCTGGATCATTCTCGCGCTCAGTAGTCCCTTGATCAGGTCGGCGACCTTCTCTCGGAATTGCGGCGGGATTTTTCGGACGCGCTGCGCGACGGGTTTTGCGTCTCCCACGTCGATGTCGCAGACCACTCCCAGGGCGGCCGGCGGCAGGGCATTGCCCTTGCCGATCAGCCACTTCCGTCGTTTCCAGATGATTTGGCGTAGCCGCGACTCTTGTCTTGCCGCTTCTTCGGGTGGGAGTCCAGTCGGCGCGCCGACCTTCAAGTCTTCGATCTTCACCTCGGCGGTCAGCGAGAGATCCGGCAGCACGGCCATCTCGGATTCGAGATCCTCTGCGAAGAGGTCTGACCCCTCATGGATAAGGACCGCGTCGTCTTCTTCCTGTTCCCCTGGCTTCGCCTCGTCGAGTCTCAACGCGTCGAGGTTTGGCTCGTCGCATTTCGGCCCGTCGAGTCCTGATTCGGGCGCTTCTCCCGTTGCATCTCCCGCCGCCACTGGTGGCGCGCCGGGTTCGACTCTCACCGTCTCTTCCCTGCCTCCCTTTGGCGCTTCCGCGATCGCCGCCACCACTGGGGTCACAGCGCGTCGCGCTTCCGGCTGCTTCGATTTCGGACGCAGAATCGCCTTGGGCGTTGGATATGAGGGGCGGTCTGTCATCGGCCCGTCGAACTCGGCGGGGATCCAATTCTCTTCCGCGTCGCGCGTCGCGCCGTAGGTCAGGTTTTGCCACTGCTGGTACCGGGTGGGGCCTAGTCGGACAAACCCGCGGCTCCGGGGCTGGCCGTCTGCCGGCGTCCACCACCCAAGCGTCTCATGCACATCGAGGGTTATCGTCGCGTCTCCGACATTCGTGACGCGCAGGTAAGTCTTCCTTCCGAACTTCCCTTTGACATAGGTAGTCACCCATGACTCTGCTCGTGTTACCCACAGGAACGGCGCATTCCGGTCTGGCCTCAGCGGGACTTCATATGTGTCTCCTGGCTCCAGTTGCACGGGCGCCTTCAAGTTCACCGGGTGCATCCGCGCCCCGTACAGCGGTCTCCGCCCGATCATCTGGGTGTGAACCTCGTCGGGGAGACACGCCGTGCCGTCCGCTGTGTCGATGCGCACTCCTGCAGGCACCATGAAGTTCATCCCTAAGATCGAATGCTGGCCGACCAAGTCGCCGACCCACAGGTGCATGTAGTACACCAAGTTTCCAGCCAAGGTAATCTTGACTCTGGTTCTCCCCACCGTGTAATATGTCACATCACGAATTCCCACACACTCTTGCGTGATCTCCGTGTCGATCAGGCAGCCTACCTCACGAGCAAAGGTGGTGTCCAAGATGGACACCTCGGCACCTGTGTCGAGCAGTAACACAGCACGGCGGTTGTTCAGCTTCCCATGAATCTTGGCCTGCTTGTACCACTTGTGCGGCGCGTATTGTTTCCAGTATCCGCGTCGCTCTCCCGGTTGCAAGTCGATCTCGTCCAGGGGTGGTTCGCGTGCAAACTCGTCGTCCGTCGAACGTCGGACCGCCGAGATTCGCGACGCGTTTTCTCGCGTGGTACGTTCCAGGTTGGATTCACATGTGTTATCATTCAGGGAAGTCGGGATCTCACTAACCACCTCTCGCGACTTCTTGGTCACATATGCATAGACGGAAACAGGTCGCTCGTCTCGTACTGGTTTCCAAGCCAGCGAGCGACCTAGTTTAACATATTTTCGGCGGCCGGCGGCAGCATTCCCGCGTGCTTGTGCGGGTCGAACCACTGGCGCAATTGGTTGAAGAACTCCTCCATCGGGCATTCTCCGGCTTCGTGCACGTCTCCACAGGCCTTGCACACCCTCAAGCACCGCTCCATCGAGTGTTGGCCACCGCACTTCTGGCACGTCAACAACTTCCAGCAGTCTCCTTCGGCGTGGCGACGGGAGCCGCAATGGCGGCACCGCGGGCGGTCGCGTCCCGAGTCGTCGGGATCGAAATTGCGACGCGCCGGTTCCCCCGGCGGGGCTTGGCCTGCGACGAACAACTTGGCGCGTTCTTCGTCTTCCTCGTCTTGGTCGTACTGGCGGTCGTCGCTGTCGCGACTTTCGCGTCCCGAGTCGTATTCGTCCGTCGCGACGTGAATCGCGTGAACGGCGCGCGCCGGGTGAGCCGGCGGGGTCGGCGCCTTTTGACGGAACTTGTTTGAACCGAAGAGGGCCTTCTTCTGGTGGGCCAGACCGCGCTGTCGGGCGCGCAGTTTCTTCTCCAGCGCCTCGGAGTCGGCGACCTCCATCAGAGTGAGACGCGAGGCGAGTTCGGCCTCCTGAGTGTTCAGCGTCCGGATGAAGTGTTCGACGTGTTCACGCTTTTCTTCGGTCGTGCCCTCGGCGTACGGGATGTTCGCCCTGAGGCCTGCCACATTGAGCCGGTAGAAGTAGTCAAGTGGAGTCTCGTCGGGGCGTTGCGCCGCATGGTAGTAGCGGCTGGCCATCGACACACCCTTGCCGCAGTATTGGATGCGGAACTGCTCCATTAGCTCGGTCCATGACTTCTTCACCTTCTTGGAGAGCTGAAGGTACCATTGGCGTGCGGGGCCGCTCATCAGATCACTGAACAAGCCACACACTTCATCACTGGTCATCCCGTCGCGACGCGCAGCGGACTTCAGACGGTTGAGCCACAGCCTAGCTTTCTCCTCGCCAGCGTCTCGTCCCGAGAATTCCTTCAGCTCCGATGAAGCAGAGAGACGAACTCTCGTGAGCCCGACGCCGGCTGTCGCCGTAGAGACCGCGGCTGCAGCCCTCGGCGTCCCGACGTCCAAGTCAAACAGATCATCAGGGTCCTCGTCCACGTCGCGTCGAGGTCTAGACTTCGACGAAGAGCGCGAACTCACAGACTCCATCGCGACATCGGCTGTCTCCTGGGGACGCGTCGTCGCCGTCGCTGAGCGCTCTGGCTCTGCCTGGGCGGCCGGTGTTTCGGCGCGCGGTGTGCGCATTATCGTCGTCTGCATCAGTCTAACAAGAGACTCTTCCAGGGCCTTAGGGATCGCGCCCTCGGCGGGCTTCGCGACTTCGGCGGGCGGAGGTACCGGCGCAGCGGAGATCTGCATGACGCGCGGCGGCCGGTCCATGGGCATGCGCTTGGGCGACTCAAAGCTGCTGTCGGAGTCCACACTCGACTGGTATCGAGGCGGAGGCGACGGCGTTGTCGTCGAAGTCTGTCCTAAGCCCGTTGCCGGACTCGTCGTGTCTTGATCCGACGTGGAGGTCGTCGTATCTTGCTTGGTGGATCCTGCCAGAATCGTCAAGGGCTCCTGCACGACGCGGATCGCACGTAGCCAAGACTTGAGATCCCAGTCACAGAGCCTTTCCATTTCAAAGGCTCCCAGGACGAATCCCGAGTCACGCAACATCTGGAAGAGTGTCGGCGCGGCGTGAGCAACGCTGGTGATCTTGTCGTAGTCCGGCGCCATGAAGGGGCCAGTGAAGTTGCTCATCAGCATGGGCTTGAGGAAGACCAGGATGGGATCTTGCTCTAGCAGCCGGAAGAGCTCTGTGCGGGCCACGACGTATCGTACTTCCTCGACGGTGTACTGGCGTCCCGTGTCCTTGCCTTGCGGCTTGGACAGCGACTCGTCCGCCGAGTCCGGTGCGCGCAACTTCTTCTTCTTCTTCTTCTTGGACGACTTGCGCTTGGTGGCTGGCTTGGCGGTGGGTGATTGTTGGTCTTCAGCCTTCGCAGGCTTCCGACCGGTAGGACCGCGACTTGCGTCGCGGCCCTTCGTGGCTCCCTCGTCGGGAGCCACATCGGGAACGGCAAACTGTTCTTCGTAGCCCTCCTGATCGTCGCTGGCCCCATGGCCTGTCGTGAAGGTTCCCTCAGAGCTCCACGACGCGACAGGTCCTTCTCCGTGCTCTCTTGTCGTCGGCGACCTTCCAACCGACGGCGCACCTGCCTCCGATGCCTCTTGGATCGATGGTCCGTCATTCGAAGTAGTACTCCCGGGTCGCGGCACCATTGTGGAGTAGCGGCCTCGCAGAAATCTCGCGGGGCCGGTCTCGCACAAACTCGGCGCGTCTGGATCGCGGTCGCGCCGAGCAATTAATTTCCCGGTTGTTGGAGTAGCGTATCTTCGAATGTAGAGCCCAAGTCTTCGCAGGCTTCAGAGTTGGGGGGTTCTTGGTTGACGCTTGTTCCTTGTCGTAGGGCGTCGAGCCTTGGGCGTGCGGCGTTATCGGGCCGGCGTTTCCTTGGCGTTCCCGTCGGGCGTGCGGCGTTATCAGGCCGGCGTTTCCTGGGGCTTGTGTGGCGTTATCGGGCCTACACGGGGGTCTTGTGCACGGCGGTTATCAGGCCAGTGCGGTCCTTCGCCTAGGCAGCGCGTTATCGGGCGCCCACCTAAACGGTATACGTTTAACGTGCCTTTATCTCAGCACGGGTCTGTGGGGGGTTGAGCACCCGAACCAACAAACGACGGGGGGCCGCGATATCGGGGCGGCTCTGCTTGCCGGCGCTTGGTGGTTCCCCTGGAACCGGAGGGAAGACTGGAGGTCTTTGTGGTTCAGAGAAATTTCGGGACTGAGTCCTTACCCTATCCTATGTCCTGGCCACTGGCTACTCCCTACTTCGTGCTTGCTAAGCCTACCACCCTACGCATGTCCTAGCGTCTGTCGTGCTTGCACTACCGTTCTTCAACCTGATTTGCGTAACGTAATCAAGATCTTACCTCGGCGGGTTTTGCTCGGCGGGGTCTGGGCTCGGCGCGTTTTGCTCGGCGCGTTTTGCTCGGCGCGTTTTGCTCGGCGGGGGTTAGGGTCGGCGCGTTTCACAGAGACGTGACTCTGGTCGGTGATTACGCGTCGCACTGGATTCTGCCGCCGTGTCCCATAGCCCATCACCTTCGTCGGCTTTCCTGTCCATCTCCAGCGCGTCGCGCCCCATCAACCGCGTCGCGTTCTCTACGTCGCGTCGAGTGACATCACCGCGGCGCCTTCCCCGCCGCCTAGCTCGTTCTCCTCGCGGGGCGCTATACCACACATTCGTTCAGTCATTGGTGATGCTGCTAATGCAGCTGACCTTGTTGATATCGCGAAATCAGTCATCGCATATTGAGAGGCTGTAGCGGTTCTAGTTCAATACATATTGACACTAGGCGTATATGTGCCGATATCGTTTGTTCCCTCGATAACGAAACTTACTCCGGCCTGAGCACCCGTAGTAAAGCTTTGGTTGCGGATGATTAGATTGAAATCAGATGCTTTAGAAGTGCTTGTAAAAGAGGTACCATTGGGAATTGAAAACGTATTGGTTTGGGGCGATACAGAGACTCCACCAATCGTTAGTGAAGAGCAATTTAGAGCTCCATTTACATCAAGAAGATAGCTAGTATTGACGCTACTACCGCCAACGTTAATTCTACCCGATGTATCCATAATCAAACAATCAGTACCGGCATATTTCCAAAAATAGCAACCGGGGGTCGTTGCATTAGAAGTGCCTCGGATGCCTTGCTCCATCTGATAGAACGATACGAAATTCAAAGAGGCTGCGCTTGTATTCGTATCATTTTGAATTACCAATGATTTGCTAAAAGTCGATCCAGAGATCGTTAAACTACGTAGACCAGTAATACCATAACTAGCATCAGCTACAAGTGCTTTGCTTGCTTCTACAGTACCTAGAGTAGTCAATGATAGCCTAGGAATTAATGCTAGATCATACGTCGTAGAGCCTTGCACGAAAGACGTCGCGCGAATAGCTCCGGCTACATCTAGTTTGTATGAAGCATTAATGCTGCTACTTCCACTAATATTAATATTGCCGTAATACCCATCAGTATTAGCAAATCTCCAAAAGTATGTATTAGCGGACGTCGCATTCGAGCTACCGCGAACGCCTTGTTCCATTTGATAAAAACTCACTAGATTGAAACTTGCTGCGCTTGTAGTGCTAGTATTTTGAACAGCTAATCCTTTTGCAAAGACGCTGTCGATAACAAGAGATCCTAATGTTCCAACTGACGTGATATTAGGCTGAGCCGCGGTTTGTAGCGTCCCCGTGATCGAAGTAGCATTCAGCGATGCTAGAATTCCAATCGATGTAATATTGGGCTGAGCCGCGGTTTGTAGCGTACCTGAGATGCCTCCGGAAACAGTCAGCGATGCGAGAGTACCAACCGATGTGATATTAGGCTGCGCTGCGGTCTGTGGAGTGCCTGTAAGATTAGTAGCCGTAAGCGATGACAATCCCGCAATTTGACCGCTAGATCCTACGATGAGAGCCTTGTTATTGCTTGCCGTTCCTGGGCTTGCGCTCAGTAGCGATAGACTGCTCAGATCAACACTAGAGCCGTTCAGCTTCAACGAACTGCAACTGATTGAATTGATATTAGTGATATCGCGGTTAGAATCCAAGACCAGTGCGCTCATTGGCGATGCTGTTCCCATCGTGATATTCGATAGGTAGCTAATTCTATAGTCAATCTCGCTGAGATACAACGAATCAGCCATTTCAAGACTGAGCGCATCTGTGCTCAGTGCATAGAAGCTTGGATTGAAAATATTCGATTCCTGAGAGGGAGGTCGAGCCGTAAAACCCATTTTTGCTGGAGAGTTATATATCTCAGAAGATATACTATACGATGGCCAAAAAGATCGACAATTGGCGAGCTTCTCTCCCTAAAGAGTACCGCACAGACTCTCTAGGTGATATTAAGCAACTCGGGATAAAAAAACTATTTCGCGGAATCATTCTAGCGCCCAGCAATGCCGGGAAGACGAATCTGGTCTTTCACATTATTAAGAGCAGTCCTAACGTTTACAGCCATCTACACATCATCGCACGCAACCCAGATCAAGAGCTATATTCATATATGAAAGACAAGCTTGCGGGTCATATCACTATCTATGATCCATCGGCGCCACCGAGCGTTGACGATATCCAAAAGGATCCGCGATGAGGCATTCAGCTTGTAGTGATAGATGATTATTCAAGCGATAAGAAGCTCCAAAAAAATATCTTCAGCCACTATTTCATTCGCGGCCGGCACAAGCGGCTATCAACAATGTTCTTGACTCATTCATGGTTTGCAACTGATAAATTAATTCGCTTGAATTCAGAATATTTGTGGATCCTGAAGGCTAATAGCATGCGGGATCTGAAGATGGCCATCGCTGATTTCCCAATTCCTGGTTTAACGCTTGAGAAGTTGATTAGAGCTTACAACGAGGCCACTAGAGAGAAAGGACAGTGTTTGACAATAGATAATGTACGATCAGTGCTCAGATATAATTTCAATGAACAAGCAATTACTTTCAATAATTATAAACCCAAGATGTCGAGCATCATCACTCTCAGTTCGCAACACATCGTCTCTAACGGCTACGGCAATACACTTCGTTATGAATTTCCCGGTAGCAGCGTTGAGTTTGTTAATAGTGAGCTTGCTATCCACTCAATCAACATGTACAACAGTCAGTTCAACATTGACTCGTCCGGATATGGAAACAACTCCTTCAAGATCTCAATGCCCACTGGAAACGTATACAGTACCGTATCAGTCGTACTTCCGAGCGGATACTACAGTTATTCAGCAATCAACGCAGCTATGCAATCAGCTATGATCAGCGCTGGAGCCTATTTAATCAATGCTGATGGAGATAACGTGTTTTACGCCAATATTTCCGAGAATCCTACGTACTACAGCTGTCAAGTAGATCTCTCGCCGGTTCCTACGAGCCTCCCCGCGGGAAGGACACGCCCGACGTCTGGACTCTACTCGAGCAGCGGAAGCGGTTTGCCGCTTGGGTTCTCGTATGTACCAAAATTGGTCATCGACAACAAGGAATTTGGCAAAATCATTGGGTTCCCACTAGGAACGACTCCCAGTCAGAGCCTATACACGCTTCAATCGATTCTATCTCCGATTCCTCCTCAGATTAATCCTGTATCGAGCTATCAGCTACGATGCTCATTAGTGAGCAATCCGTATTGCATTCCTGATGATATTCTGACTACTTTCAATACCGCCGGAACCACTATCGATCAGCTCGTGAGCTATCAGCGAAATGAATTTTGCTGGGTTGATGTTCCGAATGGATCATATGCTAACATCACGCTAACAATTGTTGATCAGGAGGGTCGGTTCGCTAGGCTTAATCACGGTTATAGATAGATAGGGATTTAAAATTTCAGAAAATTAAATTACCATATTGAGATAAAGCATCCCAAATATAAACGTACAATTGTACCATTATGATCGGTCATATCTACCGCATTATACACCTTGAGAGCGACATCCAATATGTTGGAAGTACGTTCAATGAACCTCGTAAGCGATGGCAACAGCACAAGCGGAACTTTCATGTGTGGATTGATGGAAAATGCGACAAATGTGAGATCTACCCGTTCTTTCAAGAACATGGGATTGATAAGTTCAAATTGGTTCTAATCAAGAGCTATGATGTCGTAGATCGCAGGCACCTTCAAGCTTACGAACAGTTATGGATGTCAAAGTTCGTATGTGCTAATAAAGTAAATCCATTCAGGATTGAACGGCTTTCTGATAAACTGTGGCATAAAAAGAATCGGGAGAAACAGCTTCAGTTAATGAAAGATTACTATAGACAAAATCGCGAGAAGATCAATGCTAAAAAGAAGGAGAAACATCAATGCGATTGCGGCCGAAAATATTCGAACAGAGGCAAAGCAAAGCATCTTCGAACTCTAAAACACCAAGCGTGGTTAACGGCTCAACAGCTATCAATCACATCTTTATCCAAGTCCTGAAACCTATCCATTAGGTGCATTTTTTTGTGTTGGCGGCAGTATAGCCAAAGGAGGCACCATATTCCGCAATATTCGGATGTTTAAGCTTGAATTTGTTTATCAAAGTACGGTAGATATCCTAATACTGTCGGCGGGGGGACGCCAATTGAATCAAAATAACTACTATCATGGCACACAGTCCAATGCCCCACTCCAGGGCTCGTACGAAGTAGTATGAGATAGGAACCCTTCATGGGGAGTTGAGACTTGATCTCTGAAAGCTCGTATATGCCATTAATTTTGACTCCGATACGCTTTGCTAGAGCTAAAAGATCGTGATCAGATGTAATACCCTTCACGTATTCCATTTAATTATTTTTTCAGCGGGCTGAGTATATCAGATGACATATACTTCCAACAATATGTCTGACGTAACCTAACTAACAGACGGGTATCTTCTCCAATCGGCTCTCAAGAGCGAATCGCCTATTGATGTCAGCAAGGGCAAGACCATTTCGGTCGTCTATGATGGCAACCAGGGATCGTACAACTCAGGTCTGATTCAGATTGATGCTACTTCTCAGCTCACTGGCTCGCGTGGCTTTGCTTCGCTCAAGGAGGCTTATTTAACTCTCCCGTACGTTATCACCGCGAAGTCGGTTGGTGAAACCGATATTAGTACGAATATTAATCGCTTTGCATGCGCTATGAAGGCCAACATTACGAACGTAATCGACTCGCTGACTGTGGAATTGAACGGCAAGAAGGTTATCACTGAGACTGAGTATAAGGGCTTCTGGAACAACCTCCGAGCGATGACTGAACTTTCTCAAGACGAGGTTGCCAAGCATGGCGCGGACCTTCTTCACCTCTATCCGGATAATTGGTATTCTATCAACTTCTCCGCTGCTGGCCACTCTTCGGGTGATGGTTATGCGAACAACCAGCTCGAGCGGGGAGGAAAGCTAGACGCAACAATCTCTAAGGCCCAGGAAGCGCTTGGATATAACGATGGTTTCTTCAACCGTCTGCTACTAACTCCTCCTATTATTGATGCTACTGAATCCACGCCTGCTAACTCATGGGCCTCAATAGGAACAACGGCTACCAAACAAATTTGCCAGCAGAATGGCAAGGGATGTTTCCCCGAATTTACATACTCAGATGTAGCTAACGCTAAGGTAGGAGGACAGTGGTTCTACATGCTCAAGATACCTCTCGTTGCGCTGTATCCGATTTTTAAGGAACTAGACCTCCTCTCGAACCCCCAGCTCAAGATCCGCCTTCGTATCAATGCTGGCACAACAACCGTTGTTGGTACCGCCGCGAACCAAATGAAGCTTGATTCGACGGTTATGACTTCTGGTCAAACTGTCCCGATCATGGTTGCTTCGGCTGCTGCGGGCAATCCAATGAATGGCGTGATCGCCGATGGCGCAAATTATGCAAAGCAGAAGGTAGCATTCTCGTTCGGCCCTCTTGGCAATGCGTTTACGCCCACTGCTTCGATTGGAGAGTTCCTCCCGTACACCAATTCTCGACTGCATATCCCGTTCTATACTCTTAAGAATCCTACGGCAATCATCCAGAAGCCAATCAAGACGATTCGTTATCTGGACTGCTTCGCGCAGATGTTCCGAAAGGGCGCTGGTGTTTCTCCTACTGAGCCCAAGGCACAGTTGAATGCTCCGTTCGATTTGAACATCTCTGGATACAAGAAGAATGTAAAATACGTTGCTCTCATCCCATTCGCTGAAACCAGCGCAGGACACTTTGTAAGTGCTAATAATACGCCGCAGTATCAATCGCCGTTTGATAGCGCTCCCTGGACTTGCATGCACGGCGCTTCTATCCGCAACTTCCAGGTTGTGATCGGTAATACCAATGTTTTCGACAAGAGCCAGGAGTACGATTTTGAAAGCTTTAAGCATGAGTTCTCGAAGCTAGGCGCTATTAACGGTGATCTCAGTCAGGAGGTGAGCAACGGTCTTGTTGATTCCATGCAATGGTCGATGGCGCAGCGCATCCTTGTCGCAGATACGTCGCGTCTCACGCAGAAGGACGTTCCTCAGGCTATTCAGGTCAGCGGCATCAACGGCTCGGCTACCGGAATGGATCTTCTAGTACTCGTTGTATACGAGCGCGAGCTTGAGATCGACCGTCTCACAGGAGAGGTCCACAGAACCGATTAAGCACTTCTCATGCAAAGGAGTCAGATTTAATTAGTTAATAAGATGGACAAACTTTCAGTCCATCAATATAGAGCGGAGCTTAGACGTAGTCAAGGTCTGCGACCCTAACAAGGTTATAGATGCCTACCCTAGATTTCGGCAAATACTGCAGCTGTAGTATTTACAGCGTATTCGCGAGCGTTCGTGGATATTGCCGATGGCTTGCTTCTAAACGCATCTTCAGCGAGGATTCAGAGATCGGCAAGTATTTGTGGCTTCAGTTTCAATATGAACAATGCAGATGCAAATGCGGATTCCTGATGGAACGTCATGAGTGCCTTCTACGGCCTAGAAAAACACGACAAACGGTCGATTGACAACACTAACTAATAATCCAAGCTCGTGAATTCTTGTAAGACCAGTCATTGTGACTTTTTTTGTAAAAAAAAGTCATTAGACTGATTTAGCATGCCTTGATCTCGTCTAGGAGCTGTTTGCGGATGAAGTATCCTTGGTCAGGCTCCTCGAGGGGGTAGCAGAACTGCGAGAACTTGCAGTCGATGGCGTAGCTGAACTGTTCGATGTTCATGGTTGAATGCTCCTTGACGAACTGAAACTCCCGGATTTCTTTGAGGAGCTTCTCGCGGATGAAGTATCCCTGATCCGGCTCCTCGATGGGGTAGCAGAACTGCGAGAACTTGCAGTCGATGGCGTAGCTGAACTGTTCGATGTTGCTGTACATGTTCATGGTTGAATGCTTCGTTGTTTTATATACTAAGTATTCAAGTGTTTAAATAGGCCGTTTTTTATACCCGGATTGTTTCCTTACGTGGATATACATTGCTAGAGCGTCTCTGGATGTTGATTTCGGTGTGAGCATAAAATAATCTGGTGAGTGTGGGTGAGTATTTAACTTTCCACACTCACCGCCTTTATCGATTTCGCTATCTAGAGTCAATCTAATCAGTCTAACGACTATTGTAAATTCTATAATATTTAGTGAGTGGGTGAGTATAGAAAGTAGTAGTAGTATAGTATGATGTCTAAAGGGGGGGGGGTGGAGTACCCCTCCTATTTTATGAAAATACTCTGGCGAGATTGCCTTTTTCTGTACTCACCACTCACGCGTCAAGCATCGCATTAGCATCGAGTACGCAGCGAATAGGCGTCTCTCATCGAAAGTAGGTTTTGGGGAGGTCGCATAATCACGATGTGGCGTTTTCCACACTCACACCGCCAAACCTGATTTCGGGTGCTAGCCTACCTCTAGAAAGCCATAAGATCTCAATCGCACTTAATCGCGATGGATCTCTCAATCTCAGGCGATCTCTAAAATTCAGAGCTATTTCTGAAATTGAGAGAGCGATGCCGCTGCCTCGCGTGGAGCTGTACCTGAACACGAGCCAGCTCCCGACGGTGCAATGCCCAGGCAACCATCCCCGAAGTCCCCGCAACGTGAAGGCCGTGTTCCCGCCCGCCTTCTGCTGGGCCCTCGCGAACAACCAGGATCCGGCAGCCGGCTGGGCCTACATCACCCGCGAGGAGGCCTCAATGCTGACTATCCTCCGCCAGCACAGCTGGTTCAAGGAAGCCATGGACGAGTTGCGCGCGCGTGATCTGGAGGCGCAGATGGAGAGCGTCTCTATCGAGGAGTCAACTGTTGAGGGCGAGGCTAAGGAGGAGTAGCTTGTCCGCGTTAGCGGGTATGTAGCGTACGCTATGAGACACTCTCTAAGTACTCTAATATAGCTCTACTACCCGCAACGGATCTGTCCGGTATGGGGACGATGGCTCTAAAAGACTTAGAACCAGTATAGATACAATTTCTGCGTACAGAAGGTGTTTTATCTCCCCGAATTTGAGCAGTATAGAAAACGGTAGTAAGAGACTCTCTAGATTGATTATATGCACTCCAGGAATGTCTAGCTAGTTCCACGTGGAACTTGACCTTATGGCTAATCCTCAAATTCGTATGCGCCTTCGTGTAAACCAGGGAAGCAGTGTTATCAACTTCGGTACTGCTAGTTCTTCAAACAACAAAGCAATGACCCTTGCCTCGACAACTCTAAGTTCAGGTCTTACGTGCCCTATCATGGTTGCATCAACCGCTAGCGGCTCCTCTAACAATGGTGTGATCCCTAATGCTACGACTACTGCACCTGGACAAATTACGGTTGCCTGGGGCATAGTCAGTAATAGTCTAGAAACGGATAATACTTACTTTCCTTTCAGTACTGCGCGTCTATATGTTCCATTTGTTGATCTCAAAAACCCTCAGGCGATTATTTCCAAGCCTGTAAAGACAGTTCGTTACCTAGATTACTACGCTCAATGGTTTTCCCAGAAGGCAGGTACTACTACTACTGGCGTTAGCACTGGTCAGCATAATGTAGCATTTGATCTTCAACTATCCGCTAGTCTTAAAAATGCCAAATATGTTGCTCTACTACCGTTTGCAGAAACTTCGGCTGGTAACTTTGTTCGTCTCAAGTTCAACAATTCCAAAGCCCATTCGACAGTACACCTTGGACTGTTCAACCTGGTTCTTCAATCCGTAAATTCAATGTTAAGATCGGTTCATCGAACACTTTCGATGTAAATTATGATTATGACTTCATGGATTTCTGCAATGAGTTTTCTAAGCTTGCATCTATTAACGGTGATCAAACACAGGAACGTGCAAATGGTCTAATTGATTACCAGACTTGGTCACAGACCAATCGTGTTCTTATCGCCGATGTTAGCCGTCTGACAGAGAAAGATGTACCGCAGTCTATTCAGATCATGGGAACCAACGCTTCATCCCAAGGTACTAATATGATTGTTCTTGTTGCGTTTGAAAATGAGATGTCTTACAATAGACTAACCGGTGAGGTGCTTGAATACCAAACTAACTAAATGTCTAAATGCCGCGGTACTAAGAAATCGCCTTTTTTTAGTTTTAAAGATGACCCATTGTACTTAACTTGCAGCAAATCAATAGCGGTACCTATGTCAACACGTTTGGTATATACCTCCCCCTCTGTAAAGTGAATGATAAAGGTTCTTGAAACTGGACTATAAGTCACCAATTTAACCTTTTCACTTGTTACCATACTATAGAGTGCCATTATATAATTAATTTTATACTTTTTATAGATGTATGAATATAGATACGGGTAACAATGAGTCAAGTTCTAACTTTTGGCAAGCACAAAAACGAGACGATTGAAGATGTGTATAACTCTGATAGTGGTTACTGTAGATGGTTAATGACTCAACCTAATTTAGTTGATGATGAGGTTTTATCTTATCTTAAGGGTAAGTTGGGTAATAATGATGGTAGTTACGTATTAACGTTCGGGAAGTATAAGGGTAAAACTATCAAACAGATATTTGCGATTGATAAAAGATACATTGATTGGATATGTCAAAATTCATCTTTTAACGAAAAATTTCCTGAGTTGATGACTGCCATTGATCAGTTGCACAGCTAAATCGCTATTTTTTTTTTAAAAAATAGAGTGAATTACTCTGCGGTAGTTAGCAGTGGCTCGTTTGCCGAGTCTAACTTGACTCGACTACGCTTTAGCTTGTAGTACTCTTTATGACGTCTACTAATTTCTTCCTTGTGCTCTTGATCATATTGCTTCTGCTTTTCAAGCCTCTTCTCTCTTGTCTTAAGATAGTATCTCTTTTGTGCGGCCTGAATTGCCTCTTTTCGTTCGATATATTTTTCGTGTGAGTAAACCATGGTTCTATATTAGTAACTTTATATTTATCAGAATAAAAACTGCGATTTGTTGGAGTTCAAATCGCGTTTTAGCGAGACGCAGTATTTGCTACAGAGGGGTGTATTGGTTGCTGTGTAAAGCTAAGAAATTTGAATAGGTGTAGCGAAAGAGATGGGGTGATTGGATGATGTTTGTTGCTAAGGAATTGGGTTTGATGTAGCACAAGAGATGGGGCGATTGGGTGGGGGTTTTACAAAGGGTGCTCAAAATTACTAGAAGCTGATCTGAAGTATCAAAAATAAGTAAAGGAGACATTTTTATGTAAAGTGTACGATTTTTGTGATGTAAGGAAACGGGGCGTGGATAATGATACGTGAAAAGAAAAAGTACAATGTGCAAAAAATGACGCGTAATGTGTCTAATACTACTACTAGCGGGCGAGATTTGACTCCATTCGTCGTCCAGACATTTCAAGGCATGCTCTGTGTCTTCGACGTTCTTAATTTGAAGGCGAGGGTCGATCACTTCGTCGCGAGCATGAGGGATGATGTCGCGCAGAAACCCCATAGTGTTATAACACTATTGCGCACCTCCAAACGGCGCTCATTTTCATCGAGATCCTGTCCGTGAAATTCCCACCTTTTGGCGCAGCTGCTGGTAGTCAGCAGTAACTTCGACCACGTGTTCCTCCACCTGGATGTCCACGGGTCGAAGCAGACTCGCGATATACTCTGGTGGCGGTTGCTGACTAGCGACGTCCCACGTTGATCTGTTCAGGCTCCGCGTGAGATGGTTGGCCAACAGACGCCAAACAACACCTTCACCTTGGAATGTAGCCCCCCCCCCCCCCTCCATTGCTCTTGAAGTCTCTCCACAACATCTCGCAACGAGGTCTCAGCGGTTGCACCCGCACGATCGGTCTCCTCGGGCTGTATGCAAGCTGCAATGAATTCATCTCGGTCTTGGGCTCTTGCCTGAGTATCGACATGCCTGTGGAAACTACGGGAAGTTGGTACTTGGGTCCTGGGGAATCCAGAGTGGTGAAGATTTCGTATGGATCGACGAACCCACAGCGTGAGGTTGTGTGGGCAGGGCGCCGTGACCGCTGGGTAACGCACCTGATCTACGCGTCGAGATCTTGGCCAGTCGCTGTGAAGGTGGTCAACATCTCCGACAAGGACGTCTGCATTCACAACCGAACTCCGGTCGCTCGAATCGTGGAATACGGCTTCTTTCCGCGGGCTGGGCGCTTCGTACGCCCCGGTTCCTTTGCGTATCGTGAGTGGCAAACTCTCATTCTGGAGAGTGTTCAGTCGCGTGAGGGACGGCTGCGCGCAGAACGCTTAGCTGCGTTGGAGCCATCGTGTGTGGAGACCCCAGAGTATCAGTGGCCTAAGAAGATCCTGTCGCGGCCTGCAAAAGGACCTGACATGGCGCTGCTCGCCTCGATCCTCAGAAAACCGGAAGCTCGTCGTGTGCGATTCGCTGAGGATGCATCAACCCAAACTGATGAAGTGCCTCCTGAAGATCCCCCTGAATTCCGAGACGTCGCTGTTGACACAAGCGACCTGGACGACGTTCTCAAGGACACAATGATCGACGCGACCATGCAAACTGACGAGATTCCAAAGTGCACGAGTCCCGAATGCGATATGGCCACTGAAACTCTGAGTTTAGAGGTTGAAGTTGGCAGTGATTCTCAGGATCAACAAAGTGAAGGCAGCGATGCTCTGGATTTCGAAGTGAATGATGATGATTCTCAGGGTGCCGTTGAAGATTACTGGGATATCCCGATTTCAGGGATGCCTGGGACTCCGCTGGAGAGGCTCAGGCAGGAGTATGAACGTTGCATGAAGGTTTCCACAGAGGATCTCGACTATGAGCCTGCAGTTTACATGCGCGAAGGTAGCGAGTTGCTCTCACAGTTGCGTGACCAGTTGGTGATGCTCCCCGAGATACAGGACCTGACACCTCAGTGTAAGATCGAAGAAGCTGATGTTGGGGTCCCTGGGAAAACGACGCCTGAGATGGAAAACCAAGTGAGGCGAATTCTGGAGTATCATCGGAAGATTTTCCTGGGAGACGGCAATGCTGCGCCTCCACCTGCCCGAGAAGTGGTCTGTGACTTAGATGTGGGCGACGCTAAACCTGTTGCCCAGCGTCCAAGGTCTATCGCACCACACCTGTGGACCAAGGTGTATGAACTTCTGAAGAAGCTCCTGGAGAACGGGTTGATTGAGACTTCTACATCACCCTGGGCATCTCCGATTGTCATCGTCCTGAAGAAGAACGGCGTCGACATCCGCATGTGTATTGACTATCGTGTGGTGAATGGCTTCATCAAGCTCTCGCACTACCCGTTGCCGCTCATTGATGACCTCCTGATCGGATTCAAGTCGGCAATGTGGTTCATGAGCTTGGATATGGCGAGTGGTTTCTGGGCCATCAAGATGACTGAGAGAGCCAAGTTGATCTCCGCGTTTGTCTGTCCCTATGGGCACTACCAGTGGGTCAGGATGCCCTTCGGCCTCAAGAATGCGCCGCTGATCTACCAGGCAGTCCTCAACAATTGCCTGTGGGGATTCTTGCGACTCTCCCCTGAGGAAGAGGCTGAAGTGGACCAAGACGTCTTGGATTTTCTGGGGTTAAACCCTGGGGAACCCAGGATTTCAGAGAACGCTGAGCCACGGCTCTCAGTGTTGACAGACGAGATGACGGTTTTCCAGCGTAATATCCCGGCGCCCTCTCAGATGGGTCCTGTTCTGGGTCGAAGCTCGTACATTGACGATATTGCCCACGGTGCACCAACCTGGGATCAGCTGTGCCAAGATTTGAACGCGCTGCTCTTTCGTCTACGTTACTGGAACATCTCTGTGAGTCTCCCCAAGAGTGAATTTGGGAAGCTGTCGATTCCATACCTCTCGCACGAGATCAGTGCCGAGGGTATCAGGGCAACTCCAAAAATCGCGAAGGGCGTCCAAGACTTGCCGTTTCCGACAACACTGAAGGGGGTCCAGAGTTTCATGGGAAGTCTGAATTACTACAACAAGTTTATTGAAGACCTTCCTGTGATCGCGGCTGTTCTGTACGAGCTAACTGAGGAACAAGTGAAACTCAGGAGAGACTTGTCCAGAGCTCAGGAAGCTTTTGAAATTCTGAAGCGCAAGATCGTCTCGACTCCGCTGTTGCGGCATCCTGACCGCTCCAGGCCTTTTGTGATTATTCCCCACGCGAACCCGTGGGCAGCATCTGCTGTATTGGGCCAGGAGTATGATGGAATTGTGCACCCAGTGAGGTTCACAGGACGAGTTCTGAATGACGCCGAGCTGAGGTACCACATCGCTGAGAAGGAGGTGGTCGCGATCCTGAGAGTCCTGGAAGTGTTCCGCACTCTGGTTGAAGGCAGCCCTAAGATCGTCGTTTACACGAGATACTCTGTGTTGAAGTGGTTGCTGACGTCCCAGTCGGCAGATGGTCGGACTGTCAAGTGGGGCCTGAAACTGTCGCACTGGAACCTGGAGATACGCAGGGTTCAACGCGATGAAGACGGACTGGCTGCGATCCTGGGTGCAGGCATTACCCCCAGGGAACACTTGGATGAAGTCGCTGAGAACTTGATTCCAGCCGAGGGGCGCGTCAAACCGCCTGTGCCTATCAGTATGGAGATGCTGGAAGCGGACTACGAGGGTTGCATTCTGAGTTTCGATGGCACAGCCAAGACGTCTACACGACAGGGAAGCTGTGGATGCATCCTGTGGCATGTTCCTGGATGGGAGATCCTGGATGCCCAGGGGTTCATTCTGGAGGATGTGACTGTCAATGATGCAGAGTACCATGGACTTCTGAAGGGGCTCAACCTGGCGATCGAACGTGGAATTCAGGATATCGTCGTGGTAGGAGACTCCAGAATCGCCATTCAGCAAGCCCAGGGTCTCATCAACTGTAATCAGCCCAACCTCCAGAGGAAACTGGCTGAGTACGAGGTGTTGAAGACAAAGTTCAAGTCAGTCCGCTTAGTACATGTCAAACGAGAATTCAACCAAGCCGCAGACTACCTGACGTCGAAGACCTTAGCACTTGGTGAATCCTGGAAGGTTGAGGATGCGGACGAGCGACTGCACCTGCAGTTGGTGTCCAAGATTCATGAGAAGTTAGTGAAACCTAAGGTGTTGCTGAGCGTTGGAACTCAGGAGAATGGTTCTCAGGGTGATGACACTCTGGGTATTCCTGGACCAGAGTGCGCCCCGTTGCCCGTGGCCGCCAAGGTTTTCGCTGTCATGACCCGAGCGCAAACTCAGGAGGCAGAAGACCAAGGTGAGTCTATGGGCCCTCTGGAATACCAGGCCGAACGCTGGCGACGGATCAAGGTGCATCAAGACAAGGATGACCACCTTTTACAACTCAAGGATTTTCTGAAGGGCGACATGAGCAAGTTGTCACACGCCCAGGCGAGGAAGCTTGCGAAGGTCGCCGATGACTTTGTGCTGGATTCCAGAGAAGTCTTGTATCGCCTGAGCCGTTCTACGCGGGATCGCCCCAGAGACATGGTCGATGAACTCAGGCTTGTGGTTCCGAAGGCACTACAACCGGACCTCTTGCACTACGCTCATGAAGATTTTCAGGGTGGCCACCAGGGGATCACCAGGACGTATGAGAGATTGCGCTCTGAGTTCTACTGGCATGGCATGTACGCGGACGTGGAAGTGTTCGTCAAAGAATGCTTGGACTGCGCTAGCGGTAAGGGTCGTCCTCAGAATGCAGGGCCATCCCCTGGAAACATCGAACCCAGGAGGCCGTTTGAAGTTGTATCCATGGATTTCGTGACACACCTGCCCAAATCTGACCGTGGGAACACCTTCCTGTTGCTCTTTCAAGACTCGTTCTCAGGGTTCGTCATGTGTAAACCCATGAGTTCAACGACAGCCCAAGACGTCGCTGAAGTGTACGAGGAGCAGGTTTTCAGGAGGTTTGGAGCGAGCTCAATGCTGCGACACGATCAGGACCCAAGGTTCATGAGTGAAGTGTTCACGCGCTTCCGTGAACTTCTGGGTAGCAAACAGCGAGCTACTCTGGCGTATCGTCCCCAGGCGAACGGACAGCAAGAGCGGTCGGTGCAGACAGTTGTGCGTAGCATTCGTGCATACGTCGCTGAAGCGGACCAGAGTGACTGGGACGATCACGCTGAGCGGTTAATGTTCGCCCTGAATACGTCCTTCGACGCCACGCGTCTGGATACTCCCTTCTTCTTAGTACACGGGTGGGACGCACACGGCACTGTATCTGCTATGCTAGGACCCAGACCGTCAAGTGTCCAGGAGCGCACAGCGTACGAGTGGCGCAGGAAACTGCAACGCGATTACAGCTATGCACAGGCCTGTGCAGAGGATCTTCAGAAGAAGGCCAAGCGAGCGCGTTCCGCCGAGCAGACCCGGAAGTGGAAGGAGCTGTCAGATCGTCTGAAGTCAGGATTCGAAGCTGGTGACGCCGTCTGGCTGTATATACCCAAAGTACAGCCAGGTCTGAGCCGTAAACTAGCACACATGTGGCATGGACCTTTCAAAATTCAGGAGATCCACGACAACTTTCGCGTGAAACTCAGGGTCGAGAACACGGGATATCGCGTGAATCCCTGGGTACACGTGAGCCGCTTGAAACCCAGAGCACTTTTCCCGAAGAGACCTACTGTGGAGATCGATGTGGATGAAGACGATGACTTCGACGCGGCTCTGCTACCTGAGGATAGCTGGGAACCTGACACAGCGAATGATGAGTATGAGGTCGAGCGAATTCTGGATCTGCGGTGGACCAAGCGAACTCGGACATCAAAGCGGATCTTGTGAAGTGGAAGGGCTATGATGAGACTGAGTGGTTGCCTGTGTCGAAGCTCAACTGCGGCGCTTTACTCTACGAGTTCAACCAAGGCGCGAGAGCGCGAGCCCGTTTCCAGGCCATGCAAGCCGGAGATGATCACCCAGGAGTTTAGTACTCTGGGGTGACAATGATCCAGAGTCACACGTGAAATTCAGAAGACGAAACCCTGGGTAACACAGTGAAACTCTGGAGAAGATCGATGGAATGTGTGAAGAATGGAGATAGAAACGCGAATGTGAATTGATTTGATTATGGAGAAAGTGACAGTGCTGAGGCTTCGGCGCGGCGCTGAGTGATGAGCTTTTCGAAGATATGGATAAGAAGACTTGGTACAGTAATGAAGGCAGCCCAAGGGGGACTATGAAGATGATGAAACTCTGAAGGAAACTCTGAGGCAAAATGGAATCCTGGGTATTATTGAGAAGCTACGCTACGACATGCAGAGTGCAAGCAATCCTCAGGACTCTGGCAGAGAGACACTCTCACTGGTACGCAAGTGACAGTGGATTGAGCTTGCGGATAGCCGCAGGCTTGATGTTATTCTGGATGCGCTCCGGCACATACTGGAGCCACTCCTCATCGTCGGCCGTGTTCCATTGCACTCGAGTCGGCTCGCGCATGTCCAGTGCCGCCAGCTGAGTCTCAAGGTCGTCGCACCGGGGGCCGTCCAGGATTCGGACCCTGGGATCCTCCCAGATCCAATAGCAGACCTTGTCAGGAATTTTCCAGAGGCCGGGCTCGTGCAACAAGGAGGGAATGAACCCAGGAGTATTCTGAGACCGCTCCAAAAGTGCCTTGAACGTCCTACGAAGCGCATTGCGACGCGACCGGCGCTTGGCGTCCAGAGCGATGTCTTCCTCAGCCTCGGTCGGAATAGGCACCCAGTGCCCCCGTTCCCAGATGGCCTGAGCGTGCTTGTGCATGGCGTCCACGATGTCCTCCACCAACTTGAGGGCCTTCGTAGCGAGCATGCCCCGTTCATGGAAGTAGAAGACCCGGATGCGCCCCTGAAGCATGGTCACCCAAGGCTTGGAATCCAGAATTTCTTGGTACGCTTTGCGGTTCCAGCGTTCATGAACCACGTCGTACGAAAACTTGTGGATCTCGTACTCAGGAAACCCGGGAGTCTGGCATGACGCACTCTTGGTCGAACTTGGATACTGCACCAGGATCCCATTGATACGCCAAGAAGTTTCGTCGTCCTCAGGAACCTCAATCGTCGCCAGCTCCTCAGCAGTCAACTCTGAGTATGACTTGCATGCGAGGGATGAAGGTTTCTTGGAACGCGCAGCGACCTTGGACGCTCGTGCCGCACTTGAACTCTGGGTACCAGACTTGGGCTTCTGAGGCTCCTTGCGACGCTGTTTCTTGGACTTGGGGCTGGGATCTTGGGACTTGTCAGTAGACCCAGAATACTTGCGCTTGCCGGAGGCCTTTGGAGGTTCTTCAGCCACGTCGTCCTCTTCAGCGTCCTCTTCAGCGTCATCGTCAGCGACCAGAGGCTCAAAGGCGAGGTATTCCACTTCTTCCTCGGAGCTGCTGGAAGGACTTCCCTCTGGGTCTTCAGCCGGGGGCTTGTAGTCTGGATCATCCTCAGGGTCGTCCACGGTGGAGTCCGCGTCTTCGTCAGGATACACCACGTGATCATCAAGGTTCCTCCAGGGTGGTGGGACTTCTCCACGTCGGAGACGTCGATCCAGGCGCTCATCCGCCATCTCGTAGTAAGCCTCAGGAACGTACTTGCTCCATGGAGTCTTGTCCAGGCGACGCCAATACACCATGCTCACGAGCATCTTGATCAGCTGTGGTTGTCGGAAATGTCCGTGAGCCGCTCGGTCGCTGCCAATCCATTCCGTGGCGCTGTCGTACTTGAGCCCGGCGAGAATAGCCTGGCGCACATCTGGACGGATCTCCTTCCAGACAACACCCCCAGGGAGCATCGTGTGCGCGGCCTCCTTGGACACCACAGTCTTCTCACCAGCACGGCGCACAGAGTCGCGACCAGGCTGGTGGTCCGTGGGACGACGCTGGACCTTGTGAACTTTGGAACCCGTGGACTGCTGCGACTTGCCCGACGACTCAGAATCCTTGGATTTCTTGGAACCTTGACTCTTCTTCGAGCCCTGAGGCCCCTTGGAATTCTGAGACCTTGAACCAGAAGTCGCCCCACGCCTGGGTTTACTCCCAGGACCTGTGAGATCCAGAGTTTCAGGACGCGTAGGGTGTCCAGATCCAGAGCCAGAAGACGGAGGCATGCGCGTGCTCTTCTCAGGATACGGAGCCACCGCGGCTTTGCGCTTGTCCATTGCCGTGACGCTGATGACGGTGTCCCAGGCCTCGGGTGGTTTCGAGTCCTTGATGCAGAGCCCGAAGAGGTCGTGAAGGCGCTCCCAGTTTCCCGTGAAGTCCGTGTGCTCCTGGAGAAAATCCGAGAGTTTCCAGGGATCCATGGTAGCAGACTCGAGGCGCGATTTCAGGATTCGCACCTGAGTTTCAGAGTCGGACAAACGCGCCTTGAGCTGCGCCTTCTCGGACTCGAGGGCATCAATTTCGTCTTGATATCGCGCCTTCTGACGCTGCAGTGCAGCCTCGTGCTCGTGCTTCACGGATTCTGACTTGCCGAGGGCCTCTTGGACCTCTTGGAACCAGTAATCACGAGTGAACTTCCATGCGCGCTTTCGTTCCTTGAGTTCGCGCTTCACGTGGACCAGTTCATCGACCGCTGCGAAGCCCTGCTGAGATTCAGCCAGAGACCGCATATGCTTGTATGCACCGAGAGTGCGGCGCAAGTAGCCGGTCATCTTGAACACGCGTTCCGCGAATCTTGTACTGTCGAAGTGCTGCAGGAGAGAAGCCATTTCACGACGAATGCTGATGGAATTCAGAGAACGGTCCAACTCGTAGGCCGAGAGGGGTAAACTGCGAGGCCGCAACACGCCGGACCCAGCGTCCGCACCACAGACCTCCCTGAGCCACTGAAGGTCATCATCGTCCGACAACTCCTCGAAGCCTATCAGAGTGGTGACGCCACCGTAGCCCTCCGTAGCGAATGCACCATCGCGAACGTCCCTCGTGATCGCTGGAACTCCTACGAGGTACGCGTTGGTTCCGAGATCGGGCGGCGTCGGGAGCCGCCAGCGTGGTGGGCGATCAGGGATCGTGAACTCCGGGAGCTCCACATCGCTGTCCTTCAGCATGCCCGAGAGGATGAGCCCCTGGACGTCGGTCACTGTCGCGTGACGAGGTGACTTGAACTCAGGAGCGTTCGCCGTAGCCGCACCTGACGCCGCCTCCTCCGCGTCGGGAGCCTTGGACTCTGAGTCTACGACTCCGGCCTCTGGAGTTGCAGCGTCAGCTGAGGCACCGCCATCAGCCTCGCGCATGTCGGTGTCGGGAGCCTGGTCTTCGTCGTCGGACGCCTTGCTTTCCGAGTCGGCGAAAGTGACTTGTCTGGCCTTTCCCTTAGGAACGCCAGTCGAAGCGTCGCCGCGACTGTCCGCCTGCGCACTGTCGTCGCTCTCAGGAGGGGCGCATGCAGGGGCGTCGACCGCGCGTTGCTGCGCTGGAGGAGGCGCGGGCGCTGTGCCTTGAGCCGATGTCGCCGCCGGCTTGCCGTCCGTGGATGCGTCCGCCATGTCGATGATTTGTGAAATGGGAATGTAATTGTACGCCGCCCGTTGGAGTTTTTGCGGTTGAGAAGAGAACCTTGAAGATCGGCCCCGACCAACCGTTGGGGAGACAGGGGGCCGAAGTGTGTGAAATCCTGGGAGTCGACTGAGGGCAACGGCCG
The DNA here is from genome assembly GCA_016169955.1 of Phytophthora vignae f. sp. vignae. Classification (NCBI taxonomy): domain Eukaryota; phylum Oomycota; class Peronosporomycetes; order Peronosporales; family Peronosporaceae; genus Phytophthora; species Phytophthora vignae. The sequence goes on from JABJUM010000042.1 coordinate 123,580, forward strand.
TATCGATCTCCAGGGCGCCTCGAATTCGGTGTTTTTGTGGCCTGGCCATGGTTCACCAGTTCGGGGTGATTTCCTCTTTGATGGACCCGGACCAGGAGGGGCGGTTGACACGAGGCGGTTCCCTGAAATTTGCCGATGATGTGCCGTCACCCTGTCGACTCGGAGCTGGTATCGAACTATGATTGGTGGATAAGCTTGGATGAGTACGGCTGTACCCGTGTGACACGGATGGCGACTGTGGGAGAGAAGTGATCCAGTGGGATGAATCCAGTGCCTGACCGCAGATGGGCCCAACTGACTGGAAGTGTGGATCCTGGGAGTGCACACCCAGGATTTCAGAAGAACACTCAGTCCAGTCCCGGACTTTCCCTTACGATGAGTGCCTAAAGTCTGGCGGAAAGTGTCTCTGGAGAACGTATCCCAGAGTACACCTCATCTTGCTGTGGGTCAGAGCACTACTATGGATTATATCTCCTGAGAACCACCCCCCACTACTACCGTGAACTTGCGCCGGAAGCTGTACAACCCGCTAAGTGTTTGTACTTGTGGAGATAAACGCGAGTCTGTGAAGAATACAACTTGGTATCCAGAGTACCACATAGAGACCCTGAGAATCACCCCAGATGGACAGGTGATCCAGAGTTCCAAGTGATCCCCTGGATTTAGAGTGTGAACCCGGACTCCCCATACCGAAAACAAGTACTCCCCAAGTCAACACCCAAGAATCCCCAAGAACCCTCAAGAGTTCCCCTGAATTCCACTGAGTCTCAGGAGTGATCCAGAGTATCACATGAATCTCTGAGTTTCGAGCCAGTTGGGAGTCAGTCTGCAATCAAAGTGATGCGTGACCTTGAAGATCGAAGTGAAGATCTGTTGACTGAATACTTTCGAGGAGTCGAGAGGGAACCGATAACCATACGAACCCAAGTCCAAGGACCCACATTTGGCACTTTGGACGCCTTGCGACGATGGAATCGCAAGCCGATCGCAAGTTTGGACCGCTGAACCCAAGGCATACTGAAGACAAGATACTTGACCCCAAGCATAGTGAAATGAAGACATTTGCCCGTAAAAGAATGCAGAAGAGAGAAAGAAGTAAGAGAGAGAAGTAGCCGATAAAGACAAACAGAGTTCAATTTTCCCTGTACTGCGCAAGTGACTTCGGCCAAGCCTGCCGACGGAAATCCGGAGGACCCGAGACTACAACCGCGGGACGCTAAGGGCACATCAACGGCGAAGGACAGCCGTCTGTGTGGACTCCATCAAACTCAAGTCCAGTTAGGTGGGGACCAGCGACGGCCTTGAGCTTCCTGGAGTGATCCATCTATTTCATATCCTAGTTGGGTCACTTGCTGTGCTCGTGGTAGCCCATTTCATATTATTCCAGAGGGTATTCTGGGGTGCTAGGTAGTCGCCTCCAGGATTTTGTATTGACTGCTTGTGTGAAGGGAAAGGTAACTGATAGTGATTGTATTTTCCTCCTGTACTGGAGGTGGTGCGCGTTTGTGTGAGTCTCAGGGGAGCTAGGCCCCTGAATTTCAGACTCGAGTGAGCCTAGTGTGTGAGTGACCCACCGTCCAAGGGTCCAAAAGAATAAGTGACGGCTAGTTGTAGTGTTTGTATACTCTGTATTTGTTGGTTTTATCGAGCTAGGAAGGCATTTGGGTAAGGTGTCTTCTGAGTTCCTCACCCCTTGGGCCGGTGGCGCGGTCGAGTGGGTTAAGCTTCTGGCCCTTACGCTGTGGACCGAGGGTTCGAGCCCCACAGCGGACATTAGTTTCCCCGAGCGGGAAGCGCATAGAACCCCCGGAGAGGGACGTCCCTCATGGCCCAGGCGGTTAGGGCACCCCGACACTAAAGGTAAAAAGACGTAGAGAACAGCTGGCTTATAGGAAGGAACGGTTTCACTATAGAAAGTAACAGCAAGGACCTCGGCGGCACGAGAAATGCCCGTATCCACAGGCCCCAGATGGGTTAGGGGGAGGAATAATTGCCTATCAGATACACAAGCCATCTTGGAAAAGCCACTTGCTTACGAAGAACTGTAAGTAAAGATACGCGCCAAGAATTCCCCGCACTGTGACATATAATGAGGCCCGCCCGCCCCCGCAAGGGAAAAACACAAACGTTTTGGCCTATCAGAGTTCCTCACCCCAGAGTTGACTGAAATCCTGAACTCTGAATCTGTGATATTCTGGGTTTCGGGTGATCTGATTCTCTGGGTTTTGCCTTTAGTGTCGAGGTGCGTTCTGGATTAGACGTGCACCTCAGCGCTTCTTCGAGGCTACATTCAAGTTTGGTGGAGTGCCGTTCCGTCAAAGACAAACGAGCCGACAGGGATTACACAAGGTGCCCACGCCAACCAAGGAGAGTGATCCTCAAGGTTTGAAGCTTTGCGGCTGCGAACCTCTGGATTTATCTTCTTGCTGTTGACTCTCAAGTCGATTCTCTGGGTCTACATCCTAAGAACCTTCTTGGGCTGCGCTATACGAACCCCCCTGGGCGACAAAGGTTTCATCGGCCTCGCCTCACATGCTGTTCAGGGCCAAAAAGAAGGTAGTGGAGTCTCCAAGTCAGCCCAAGCGTGGAAGCAGTCGCTGCAAAAGATGCGAGGACATGCAGTGACGCTCGTTGTCTACGAGTATGGTTTGTCGATGGATCCTCTGGATTCCATCCACACATCATGATCGCTTCTTCAGCTGGCAGTGTTACGAGACCTTCTCGAATGCTGATCCTTACTCCAGCTGCAAACATGAAACTCATACCCAGAAGTACTTCGATCCCTTCGCCGATATTAGCAACCCAGACATCCAGGAGATACACCACTCTCGGGCCGAGGGTGATCTTCACCTGTGCACTGGCGCCGATATACGTCGGAACGCCTCCCATTCCAGACACCTTGGTTTGTTTGTGCGACTTGAGTCTGAGTCCGATCTTACGCGCTAAGTCGAAACTCACAATATTCACAGTCGCACCGGTATCCAGGAGAACTTTCGTCCGACAGTCGTTCACAGCACCGTGCACCATCACTACATCACGTTTCTTCGGATCAGGATCGTTGTTTTCCCACCATCCATAGCGTTCCCCAAGGTTCAGCTTGTACTCCGTAATTGCTCCAGAGTTCACTTCTCCTGGGTTCACTTGTTCTGGACGTTGAAATTCAGGGGAATTCGTGAAATCCTGAATCAAAGTAGTCATGCATTGTTGGTTATCTTGGGTTCTTGTTCTCAGCTCCGGGCCTACATACACTAGAACACATAACTCTGGGGCCTTCTTCAGCCCGGCGCGTACTGGGTCCCCACCCAGCGGGCTTATTGGTTTGACGGCCTCCCAGAGTTTGCCTCGCCATCCAGGAGTTTATCCAGGATTTGGCTCGGCATGTCCTTCAGTGCACCTTGGCGGGCGAGTTTCTTCACAGCTTCCAGCGTCTTCCAGTCTTCGCAGGGTTTCCCGAGATGCAACTTGCTGCAATTCTCGCACGGTTGCGCACGGCACATGTGCGTCGGGTGACCCGTCTCGAGGCAGCGATCGCACTTCATGTCCTTCCAGCAGTTCTCCTCTGGATGTCCCACTTGCCGCACTTCTCGCAGAGCTTGTCCCAATTCGGGTTCTCGCGGCGAGGCGAGCGAAACCCAGAGTTCATGTTCGATCCTGGTTGGGCACTTGGTGGGCGCCATCCCATGTTGTTCATCACACGATAGACCTCATTCGTCAGCGTCTGAGTCCACTCCGTACCCTGCATGCTCGTCGAGCTTCCAGCGTTAGACGTGGCAGTAGCTTCTCCAGAGTTCTCTCGAGTTGACCCTGAGTTCGCTTGAAGTTCGGGTTGACACTCTGGGTTCATCCGAGATTTCCTGAAAACGATCGTGAGTTTCAGGGTCTTCCTCCGACTCAGAGTCAGAGACGTCGCCCCTAGTCACATACGCACGTCCAGCACGCTTCGGTTTAAAACGCCCCTGAGGAATGTTGTCAGCACGAAAGTCGCGAACTCTTGGTGGCGGCGCATCCTGGTCACTGCGACTCCACACTTCTTCATCTTGTTCCAGAGCGTACTCCAGGTCGGCGATGCTTCTGAATCTCTGGCCTTGCAGCGACGTCTTGAGGCGCGTGTCCCTGAGTTTCGTGATGAACATCAGGATGTGCTTCTCCAGACGCTTCGAAGACTTGCGAAAGTCAATGTCAGCTTTACCAGCGGCGGAATTCAGGCGATAGAAGAAATCCAGAGCGCTCTCTGAGCTCTTCATCTCCATCGTGAAGTACCGCTCAGAGTACGACGAGCGTGCCTTGCAGTACTTCTTCCTGAACGCAGACGCCAGCTCCTTCCAGTCGCGCTGAATATGCTTGGGCAACTGATTGAACCAGTCACGCGCAGCTCCTGAGAGCTTCAGCTTGAGTTCCTGGATTCGCATCTTCGTGGACCAACCTCCTTGAGCTGCCATGTTCGCGAAACGCTCCCACCAATGCACGCGTTCCCTGAGTGATGCCTTGGTATCAAACTCACCCAGAGTATTCGAGTTGATGTACGGCCGGAACGTCAGAAGCGTAGTGCTGGCTTGAGCCGTAGAAGCCGCTGTCAGGTTAACTCCAGAGTTCTCGTCCGAACTGTCATCGCTTTCAGAGGACGAGCTGTCATCGCTAGAGTCGGAGCTCGGGTCTGAGTATGAGGACGGGTTGAGATCTTGGCGCTTCTTCTTCTTGCGCTGGTTCTTCCTGGACGTGGAGCGCTTGGAGTCTGTCTTAGAGTCCTGCGAGGCCTTAGAGGTCGTTACCTTCCTGGGCTCCGAAGTCTTCTCCAGAGGCGCAGGCTCCTGCTTGATGTCCTGTGTCGCCTTGGTCTCCGTAGCACTGTGTCCTTGTTTGGCCTGCTTCGTTCTGCCGGAAGTGTCGGCGGGATGCTGCGCGAGGGTCGCCCTTAACTGGGAGGCGGCGACTTCGGAAGTGTTCTTCAAATCAGTTGTCTCCCGTCTCTGTCCTGCGACACTTGCGTTTCCATTGATTACGCCACTGGACTCCTGGGGTCGAGTTGCGATTTCAGGATTCTGAGTCGCTGACGGCCTCACGTTGGTTGCCAAATCAGGGGTAGCGGTTGCGCGCCGCGCTTGAACTTGAGCCAATGTTGCTCGAAGGTCGCGCACTTGACTGGCGTGAAACCGCTGGATATTCTGGGAAGACTCACGCTCCTGCTCTCTTGCGGCCTCGGTTTCTTGGACCTTCTGCTCCAGAGACGCCACTTGTGTTTTCCAGTTCTCGTACGTCTCCGAGGCCCAGCGCGCACGTTCAGCGTCAGCTTCAGCTTCGCGCTTTTGCCAGCGCTCGGCGTAGGCAGCCTCCAGGCGCTCACGCTCCAGGCGTAACTTTTTGGTGAAATCCTGGGTCACACTCTGGATCCTTGAGGAATCCTGAGTTTGACGGGTTTCCACCTCCTGCGCACGCCGTTCCGCCTCCCCTCGAGCAATCTCCGCATGAACCAGGCGATCCGTGAGTTCCTGGATCTGGCGACGCGCTTCCAAGTCGCGTTGTTCCCTGAGTCTCTCGCGCTCCAGAGCATCAAGACGTTCTCGGGCGAGGAACTCGCGTTGCTCCTGCTCCATGCGGGCCTGCCATTCCTGCTGCTGTCGCAAGACATTCAGCTCGATTTGGGCGGGCCCCGACCTAGCGGACACGGATGAAGCTGATCCAAGATCTCTGGACCCACCTGAGCGACTTGACACGGCTGATCTCCTGGATTTCGTCGAGCGTTTAGAGCGCACCTCGCTCTTAGAGCTTTGGTGTTGACTCCGCTCGTCACCGCTGACATCCTTCGGGCCGCCGAATCCAGAAATCGAGGCTGGTTCCCTGAGTTTCGGCTCAGCGGCTGATGCTGGGACTCTGGAGATAATTGCCTTCTTGGGGGCGATCTCTGGATCAGAATGCACAGACGACGCCATCTCAACGTCATCTTGGTCAACTGACACAAGACGCGGAGGAATGACCGTTCGGGTAACCTGGAACCCAAGGTCTCCTGCAGCCGCGAAGCTGTGGTGAAGTGCTGAAGGAGAAGTTCCCGCTACCACGAAATTGAGTGCCACGGCAGCACGAGCGATCGATAGTCAAGAAGCGGTGGATCGGTGGATTCTGGTGTTACCAAGCCGTCGATCAACCCGACGCGAACGTAGATCAACCGTGTGAAGGGGCTTCAAGCTGATGAGAAGATCAAGGTGTTTAAGGATGGTGAAGTCAAGTCAAGATTGATAGAGGACGGACGTGGGCCAAGCCTGATCAAGGTCGAAGCATGCAGGCTGTCGATCGACTACGGCAGATCGTGGTGGGCTAGCCCCATGGGATCAACGCCGACTCAAGCCCCGATCGAAGGCAAGCATTGATGATCCGGTATGACCAGGGACAGAAGAAGACGGATCGGCGATGGACTGCGACGCACCCAAGTCATCGATCGAGGGTTGATCGCCGATCATCGATCAAGGGCCGATCGTGGAAGTCGATCGAGAGCGGATCGCCGATCGCCGATCGAGGGCCGATCGTGGAAGTCGATCGAGAGCGGATCGCCGATCGCCGATGACCGATCAAGGGCCGATCGTGGAAGTCGATCGAGAGCGGATCACCGATCGTGGAAGTCGATCGAGAGCGGATCGCCGATCGCTGATCGGGATCCTCGATCGCCGATCAGCCAAGATGGGGGGCACAGGAGAGCGAAGCCGGGGCAAGAATCCAGTAGTTGTTTGGTTGTAGGAGGATAGGCAGGATGGTAGCGGTAGAGAGACACCAGCTAAACACAAATCAGAAGAGCTTTTGCACAGAAGACCACAAGTCCCCTCAAGACACCAAGTCCCAGGAACTACATTGGCCTCGGCAAGTGTCGACACTTTGGGTAGTGAACTAGCGGTACGGTTAAGACTGGATTAATACATTGGCCAGCTTGACCTGCTCTAGCGATCTATCTTTTGTGTGCAAGTCCTCGATCGACCGGATACAGCTTGGCCGGCGATCGTTCTCCTCTCGATCAACCTCGATCCCGCTATAGGAAGCGGCAAGCAACTCAAGGAAGGAAGGAACACACCCGGAAAGGCAACTACAGGCCTTGGATCGACTCCAGGCCGACCGATCGCAGCGAGCAACCCTCGATCGGAGCGTATACTCGGACGCAGAGCGAAGATTCCCGCGCTGCTCCACGAACTATGCCCGCGTCACGCCAAGATACTCGATCTTCACCCAGTGCTGCATCCTCGGAGCCCCGAGAGAGCAGATCCAGCCCGCCGACGGGTACACAAGGTGAGAACAAGTTCAGCCGATCACGGATCGTTGGGGGACCCCCTCCGTTAGTCGGTGTCTGGGCGCTGGTGGGAAGCTCGATCAAGCCTTAACCAGATTTTGGCTGATCCCGCTGCACCACAATGGTGCGCGTGCCCGGATCTCTTGGGGACTCCGGATTTCACCGTGAGTCCGCAGAAGATGCGCAAGTGAAGAAAGAACCAGGGGAAGAGGCGTCGTCGGATATCGGATCGACGGAGACGCTGCTGAACAAGACGAGATCCGCGGATCGACAGAGTGCTCGGAGGACTTCTGTCGACGGAATCGAGGGCGATCTGGAGACAGATCTAGAAGACAAACCTCAACATCCTCCCCAGGTCCCTTCGGGGACCCCGGTGGATCTCGGTGCGAACCGAGATTCACTAACAAAACAATCCAAAGCTGGATCGGACCGATATGCATTCGCAGACTCGCCGATCAGGCTCGATCCCGACTACCTGGACGCGATCGTAGACAAGGCCCAGATCGCGCGGAGGAAGCTGAGAGCGCCTGGCTTGGACGACGAAGATCCCGATCGCTGGCGCCCGACTGGTCTGAGGCGGACTTGGAACGTCAGTATCACCTGAAGGAGCTGCGGGACTTCTTGCGTCAAGATCCTGTCATGGTGATCGTGCGGCCGAAGCAGATCGGCGACCCGAAGGGCCCGATCTCGGCCCCCCGCGCGACGGACAACAAGTTGTCGGCGGTGAAGAACCTGCTCGGACTGCTGAAGGAAGCCGGCTTCGTAGCTGGCACCTTCGAGGCGAATGATCTCTTCGATCTAGATCTGGACGTGATCCAGACGGCGATCCAGACATTGGTCGACAAGCTGAGACCTCTGGTCGACGTGATCGCGGACCGTCCGGACCCGAAGGCGCCAGATCTTGCGTCGCCAGCACCTGTGTCGTCACCGCGGGTGGAATCTACAGGGTACCGATCGTCATCTCCCTACGTCTCGGCAGCCGAACATGTATCGGATACGTCGTCTGAACCTCAGCGGATGTCTCTCGGCCCTTCAGGGTCGGCGATGTTGGAGGCCCGATCGCGTAGTCAACGCCAAGACCGTTCGCGATCAGGACCTCGGAGGCCGAAACCCAAGTCGACCGATCGGACCACCAGTGCTACAGGATCGGACGAGTCGAATGGCAGACTGGAGTCCTACTTTCAGGCTGCGATGGCCAGATTCTTGAGCGAACAACAGACCGCGGTGGCAACGCCTACTCCAGCGACCGACGACAACGTGGGATCACGAGACGTGGAGATGGAATCAGCCGGATCGCCGGATCAAGACTGCTCTCAGTGGGAATACGACACGGACGACATCGATCTACCGAGTTCGGCCCCTGCGGTGGTGGCTACCGCTGCCTCGGGATCCGCTGGGTCCCCCTTGATCCAGCGTGTGCGGATTTCGGCAATGTCAGATCTTAAGGAGTTCAGCGGCAAGGATCAGGACGAAAATCGCGCCCGATCGTGGATCAGTAAGGTGAAATCGGCGTTCCTGCGAGATCAAGCTACGGACGAAGAGAAGTGCCTGACATTCGCTGATCTACTCACGGGACCGGCGAAGAACTGGTACCGCCAGCTGGGTCGATCGACGCGGAACAAGTGGAGCGATCTGCTCCGGAGTTTCCAGATCCAGTATTGTGGGCTGGGAGTATTAGTCGCTTGGCAGTACTACCATTCTCGTAAGCGATCAGACGAATCGCCGCTGGAGTACCTCTATCGGCTCAATGTGGCGGCCCTACGCGCGAGATTAAAGATCAAGGATGGAGATTCCAAGGCCCGTCGAGAACATGTCGAACATTTTATTGAGACCTTGGGCGATCATGAACTGGCCGATCAGCTAACCCTACTTCGGCTTGCGGACGCGGATGATCTGGAGGAAGTCCTGCGCGCTCGAGAACGCGCGAAGAGCAGACAGAAACGATCTGCCTTCGGATCGAAGTATCGCCAGAAGGTTCCGACCTCAGCACCAGCAGCTGCGACCAAGCGGGCGGTGCGTGCAGTTCAGATCGCGAACCAGGAGTCTGGATCAGACACCGGATCGGACGGATCGGACTCGGAAGGTGACCTACGTCGCGTCTACCTAGCGTCGGCTGAGGACAAGTCTCGCCACACTGGGGGCGACACGACGAAGCAGGATCGAAGCACCCAAGCGCCGATCGTCCATGACTCACCTCGATCAGACCCAAGATCGCGATCGGCGCCGGATGGATCGGACCGATCAAGCCGCTGCTCACAATGTGGATCGCGGAAGCACACGGATCTGGATTGCTGGAGACGTTTGACGTGCGAGAAGTGTGGAAAGCGAGGACATCCGGCGGATCGTTGCCTGTTCGTATGCCGCGGATGCGGCGAGCTGCATGAGATGGGCAAGTGTCCGATGGAGGAATTCTACAATCAGATCCGTCAATGGTTCAACCCGGTGAAGCACGCAGGCATGTTGCCCGCGATCGCCGAGAAGATGTTAAACTAGGACGCTCGCCGGGTTGGAATCCGGTACGAGCCGAGCGTTCTAGGTATTGCATCTATGCGTACGTGAACAAGAACACGGTAGATCGAGTAAGTGGACGGACTGATCTACGCGGTAATACATGTGATCTGCATGCGAAATCTGCCGCCAAGGTCTTGAGTCTACATCGATCGGACGACTTCAACCGCTCTGACGCCGAAGTGCCCTTGGATCTCCAGTCTGGTGAAACCCGGGGTTATTGGAAGCAACGCAGACCGGAAGAATGGTTCAGGCCAGCTGATGGAGAAGTGACGACTGAGATCCCGAAGCATGATCATGATCGAAGTCTGCCTCGCGTCAGCGAACACCGCCGATCTGGTGATGTGGTGACCGATCTACTTCCTGGAGAGTCCAGGGGGTATTGGAAGCACCATTCGCCAGGTAAGTGGTTCCGTCAGGCCAAGATCACTGGCAAGATCAACAATGAGAAGTCGATCTTACTCTTAGACACCGGCGCCGAGGTGTCCATCGTGGACACCGCCTTTGCTCGTAAGGTGGGGTGCTATGTCGACACGAGTCAGAGCCAGGAGTGTGTGGGAATTGGAGAAAGCGTGTACATGACGGAAGGAAGGACCAGGATCAAGGTTACGCTAGCAGGATCGCTGGTGTATTTCTTCGATATTTGGGTCGGCGATCTGTCAGGGCAAGAGGCGATCTTGGGTATGGACTTCATGGTTCCTGCTGGGATCCGCCTCGATCTCGCGGACGGCTCTATCTGTCTGCCCGACGAAGTCAAGATCCAGCTAAGCGGACGCCGACAGCTGTATAATGACAACGTACGGCACGTGTGCGTGGATCAAGGAGTGCAGATCGCGATCGGAGATTCGTTCGAGCTCCCGCTGCGGATGAAGGTGACAGATCGAGAGAAGCTGTGGGTTACCCGCGGAGATCGTTGGGTGCCGACCGTGGTCCGTGGACCTGATCGGATCCGATATCTCCAGATCACCAACATCGGGGACAAGGACCTCGTCCTGCACCGGAATGAACGGATTGCGATGTGGCTGGCCGGAGATCGGATACCCCGGGTGCCAGGATATGTGTCGATCGGGTCCCGTCGCTACATGGAATGGCAGAACTTAGCCTTCCAAGCCACGACGGAGGACCAGCTGGCTAACGAGGAAGTACCAGCGGGACCGCCAGTATCGGCCGTCGAGCGACCGACTTATCCGACGCCCCGAGCCATTCTCCAGAGACCCGAGGTATCCCCGATCGCCGATCAGTCGGTAGGCCCACTCGATCCGACCAGTGGATCGGAGGTGAAGCGTCCCGACCCGGGGGTGGCTGCCGTTGATGCGCTTCGATCAGGGGGCGAATCGCGGCATGCAGCGATGGATGACGCGAAGCCACCAGTTGATAAAGTCTCAGAGAACGGCGGAACAGTGTTCCCTCACGTGCCATCGGCCGATCAGGTCGACGGTTGTGCCGTCGAACCAGATCTCGGGGGCGGGAGTACCGATCGGGTACCCTATGTGGTGGCCTTAGCCGTCGAAGAGTCGAAATCGAGTGAGGATGACGGTGTCCCAGCATCGGAACGACGGCCGCATGTGGCCGAAGACTCATCGATCGTTGGAGGTGATCAGTTAGAAGTCGAGACCAAACCCACCGCCATTCGGGACGATCCCGTCGCGACTGAACCAGATCGAGATGCTGACGCGGATGATCGGGATGTTGACGCTGATGATCAAGTCCATTACCACGAGGGCGGGAATCTATCAGCCGAAGACGTCGAGGGCGAGTTAGCTGTGCTTCCTGAAATTGTGATCTCGACGACGGACGAGGTAAAGATCGACGACATCAAGGTGGGAGATCTGGAGTTCAACACCCCGGAGGAGATCGATCGACTGCGAAAGAAGATCTGGCACAGGAGGCACCTGCTGATCGGCAAGGGCAATGCGCTTCCGCCAGCTGCCCGAGGCGTCACCTGCGACATCGACGTGGGCGATGCGAAGCCGATCGCCCAACGAGTTCGGAAGGTCGCCCCTCAGTTCGTGGAGAAAGTGTCGGATCTGATCAAGGGATTGCTGTCGGCCAAGATGATCAGGAAGTCCCGATCGCCGTGGGCTTCGCCGATCGTCGTGATCATCAAGAAGAACGGAGTGGATATCAGGTTGTGTATCGATTATCGGCTCGTCAACAGTCTGACTAGGCTGATGGTGTATCCGATGCCCCTGATCAACGATCTGCTGGAAGACCTGGACAAAGTGCTCTGGTATTGCTCGCTGGACATGGCTAGTGGATTCTGGGTGGTGACGATGACCGATCGAGCTCGTGCGATCTCAGCTTTTATCACTCACATGGGTCTGTTCGAGTGGAATCGGATGCCGTTCGGCCTGAAGAACGCTCCTCAGATCTATCAGCGACTTCTGGACGACGCGTTGTACGGGTTCACCAGGATCCCGCGATCGTCGAACTCGGAAGTCACCACGGACCTGATCGAGTCGGGCGAACCAGAAGATCCGGGGCGTCCGTCAGTGCTAGGCCGCAGATCGTACATCGACGACATTCTGGTGACGGCTGGATCATGGGATGAGCTGTGTGATCGGGTGGATCACCTGTTGGACGCCTGTGACAAGTGGAACCTCTCGATCAGTGTGGAGAAGAGCTCTTGGGGAATGCGCAAGGTGGACTATCTAGGACATCGTGTGTCGAACGATGGACTGGAGGCCAATCCGAAGGACCTCGCGGCTCTGACAGATCTGCCGTTCCCTGGATCGCTCCGATCAATGCAGTCTTTCTTGGGCAGTCTCAATTACTATAGCCGTTTCTTGGAAGACTACGCGATCTACGCGGCGGTCCTGTATGAACTGCGCGAGGTGGACTTCGCCGAATTGAAGAAGCGTCCCGATCTGCGCCAGATCCTGGACGGTGAAGCGCCGAACTCAGTAGATCGGAACTCGGCGGACCCCGATCAGACGCACGTTCCTGAAGTCAAAGTGGGAGACGAACGTTGGATCCGTGCTCATCGTGCGTTCTCGACACTGAAGACGAAGATCGCGACGACACCGATCCTGCGGCATTTCGATCGCGATCGAACTCCGGTTCTGATCGTGTATGCGAGTGACTGGGCGATCTCGGCCGCGCTGATGCAGGAACATGATCAGATCTACCATCCCGTTACCTTCGCCAGTCGAACGCTGAAATCGAATGAACTGAACTACAACGTGGTGGAGAAGGAAGTGCTGGCGCTGTTACGGATCCTGGACTTGAACTACAATATGCTGGTTGGACGATCGATCCGGGTCCTGACCCGACACTCGACGTTGGCGTGGCTGTTCCGATCGCCCGGTCTTCAAGGTCGATTGGGTCAGTGGGCTGCACTCCTATCGCCCTGGACTCTCGAGATCACGAAGTGCACCAAGGGAGAGGATGAGATATTGGGGGCGATCGCCGCCAGTATTACGCCTCGATCGGGTGTTGACGACGCGCTGATCGCGATCGCACCGAAGAAGGAACCCCGGCGGAAGATCCAAGCCCCGATCCCGACTGTGCGCGCGGATGAGGAGCTCCTGGTGATTAGTTTTGACGGATCCGCCCGTGTCAAGCGAGGCGGGGGCGCGTACAGTGCGATCTTGTGGAAGTTGCCCGAATGGAGTGTGGTGAAGGCGCGATCGGGCTATGCTGAAGGGCTGACCGTCAATGAGGCGGAGTATCACGGTCTGTTGTTGGGCTTCGACCTCCTCGACGGCATGGATCGCGGCCGATTGGTGATCTGTGGCGACTCCAACCTGGTGATCCGGCAAGTACGAGGCGAGATCGACTGCAAGGCACCCAAACTGACGTTGTTGAAGCAGAAGGTGCTCGATCGGTTACGGAACTGGCCAGATCATGAACTGTTACATGTGAAACGAGATTGGAACGGAAGCGCCGACAGCCTAGCCAGCGCAGCACTCCAACGTGAAGGGGGCGTCGTCGTAGAGGACGAGGCCGATCAGGTGGATCTGATGACGCTGAACCGGCTCGATGAGATCCTGGTGGTCAGATCTGACGAACCGATCGCCCGGCTATCGCCGATGACTACCCGATCGAACGCCCGATCACGACCGAATCCGACTGTCATGCAAGAGGAATTCGTGCGAGGACTGCGGATCGATCGGATTCGTCGAGCACAAGATGAAGAGTGTGGATCACGGGCATGAAGAAGTACCTGATGGGAGATGTGGCTGATCTGACTCAGGATGAGGCTCGATCCTATGGCAACATTGCGGCGGACTACGAGATCGATGACAATGATCTGCTGTTCTACTGTCCGCCCTCCAAGAGATCGGAGGCAGATCGAGACGGATTGATGAGACTGGTTGCACCGGAGACGCTGCACCAAGATATCTTGCATCACTATCACTCTACTGTGGAAGGCGGTCACCAAGGGATTGGACGTACCTATCAGCGGATCCGTGATCACTTTCACTGGAGGGGTCTCTTCAGGAGTGTGCAGAAGTATGTCGGAGAATGTGTCGACTGCGAGACCGGCAAAGGACGACCTACGATCAGGGGCGAGTCACCGGGGAACATCCAGGCGACCTACCCGTTCCAGATCATAGCGATGGATCACATACCTTCGCTGCCCAAGTCATACAAAGGTAACACCGAACTGCTGATCTGGGTCGATCTGTTCACAGGATACGTGATCGCGAAGGCCAGCTCCTCCCGAACGGCGCAGACGATCGCCGAATCTTACGAAGAGTGTGTGTTCCGGCGGTTCGGTGCCAGCGAGGTGATCAGGCATGATCGCGAACCGGGATTTATGCCTGACTTCTTCCGCGCCTTTAACAAGATCCTGGGTATGCGTCAGCGAGCGACGATGGCATATCGGCCCCAAGCGAACGGTACTGCGGAACGAATGGTACAAACAGCGACGAGAGCCTTGAAGATGTTCGTGGAGGATCTGGATCAGAAGGATTGGGATGAATACGCAGAACGATTGACCTTCGCGATCAACACGGCTCAAGATCGGACCCGTGGAGACTCGCCTTTTTACCTGGTGCATGGTTGGGATCCTCGATCGACGCTTGAGGCGACGATACCTTTGGGTAGCACTCGGACGCGGGACCGGAACCCTCGGCGGTGGCGTTATCGGATCCAGAGGCACTACGATCAGGCTCGAAGTCAGGTGAATGCTCGTTTACGGGAGGCGATCGCTGATCGGGCCGATCGACACAATGAAGAAGTTCGACCGCACTCGATCGAGGCTGGATCGCAGGTGTGGTTGTACCTGGATCGCGTGAAGGAAGGATATGCACGGAAGCTAGCTCACCTGTGGCACGGCCCATTTCGCGTTGCCGAGAAGGTGAACGAGTACACGATGAAGCTTCAGATTGCTGGTACGGACTATCACCTGTTCCCGATCGTACATGTGTCCAAGCTGAAGTTGGTTAAGGACTTCCCCGATCGACCGCAGATCGCGCTCACAGTGAACGAAGCCGATCGACTGGATTTCGACGAGATCCTACTTCCGGAGGATAGCTGGACCCCCGATCGAGACGCGAACGAGTACGAAGTGGAAAAGATCGTAGACATGAGGACGGGCAGAAGGACGCGGTACGGCCGGACGTATCGGGAGTTCCTGGTACACTGGAAGGGTTACGATGATCCTGACTGGGTGGATGAAGCCGATCTCAACTGTGGAGCTCTGTTGTACGAGTTCCTCCGAGATCGTGTGAACCGGAACCGGTTTAACGCGATGCAGTCTCACGAGGAAGAGTGAGATCGGACCGCCAGGGCGAGCTGGTCGCCTTGGTGAGCGAGATGGATGACGGATCGACGGGGAGGCCGTCGATCGGAGGAAAAGGTTGTATGTGGATGCATGTATATGTATGAGAAGTGCAGATCGGAAGGTTATGGAGCGACCGCGATGTGTTACGATGGTGGATCTTGGCTGATCGTGTTGGAAATGAGTGGAGCGATCAAGGTCAACAGTCGCATGGCGGGGACGAAGTATTGTAATGGAATGAATTCTGCACGTCCATCGCGTCGTTCCGGGCCTGCTCCGCCTCGGCCATCATTACCCGGTACTGCTCGATCGGCACCCGCTGCACAGACGCAGCAGTATCCGAGCGCGCAGGCCGCTGATGATTTGACGTGGCCGACGAAACCGGCGGCTGTTCAGGTCGAAGGGTCGCGCGCGACGTTTCGCCACAATGTTCCGCCCTACCGTCGCGATGGTCCACCCCGCTGATTGACGCGGCTGGCGACGTCAGGTGACGATTGAAGAGGATCGGTCATCGGATTGACTACGACCTCGGGTGGACTGATCAATCGACAGGCTGATCGCTGCAGCTGATCACTGCAGCCGATCGTGTGAGCCGATCGTGTGAGCCGATCGTGTGAGCCGGACTGATATTACGGCTGCTGGATATTACGGCTGCTGGATACCGACATCGTGGTTGAACTCGTAGTGAAGACGCGAGATCGGCAGCGCCGGAGAGTATCGGTCCCACTAGCGATCGTGTTTGCTCGCCTCAACAATCGGGTTGATCTCGGCAGACTACGCAACTGAGGTGCATGGAAAGTTGGAGACTGTGTCCGTAGTGAGCCGCCGTACGACCCGACTTACGGACAGGGGGCGGTTGTGGTGAAGTGCTGAAGGAGAAGTTCCCGCTACCACGAAATTGAGTGCCACGGCAGCACGAGCGATCGATAGTCAAGAAGCGGTGGATCGGTGGATTCTGGTGTTACCAAGCCGTCGATCAACCCGACGCGAACGTAGATCAACCGTGTGAAGGGGCTTCAAGCTGATGAGAAGATCAAGGTGTTTAAGGATGGTGAAGTCAAGTCAAGATTGATAGAGGACGGACGTGGGCCAAGCCTGATCAAGGTCGAAGCATGCAGGCTGTCGATCGACTACGGCAGATCGTGGTGGGCTAGCCCCATGGGATCAACGCCGACTCAAGCCCCGATCGAAGGCAAGCATTGATGATCCGGTATGACCAGGGACAGAAGAAGACGGATCGGCGATGGACTGCGACGCACCCAAGTCATCGATCGAGGGTTGATCGCCGATCATCGATCAAGGGCCGATCGTGGAAGTCGATCGAGAGCGGATCGCCGATCGCCGATCGAGGGCCGATCGTGGAAGTCGATCGAGAGCGGATCGCCGATCGCCGATGACCGATCAAGGGCCGATCGTGGAAGTCGATCGAGAGCGGATCACCGATCGTGGAAGTCGATCGAGAGCGGATCGCCGATCGCTGATCGGGATCCTCGATCGCCGATCAGCCAAGATGGGGGGCACAGGAGAGCGAAGCCGGGGCAAGAATCCAGTAGTTGTTTGGTTGTAGGAGGATAGGCAGGATGGTAGCGGTAGAGAGACACCAGCTAAACACAAATCAGAAGAGCTTTTGCACAGAAGACCACAAGTCCCCTCAAGACACCAAGTCCCAGGAACTACATTGGCCTCGGCAAGTGTCGACACTTTGGGTAGTGAACTAGCGGTACGGTTAAGACTGGATTAATACATTGGCCAGCTTGACCTGCTCTAGCGATCTATCTTTTGTGTGCAAGTCCTCGATCGACCGGATACAGCTTGGCCGGCGATCGTTCTCCTCTCGATCAACCTCGATCCCGCTATAGGAAGCGGCAAGCAACTCAAGGAAGGAAGGAACACACCCGGAAAGGCAACTACAGGCCTTGGATCGACTCCAGGCCGACCGATCGCAGCGAGCAACCCTCGATCGGAGCGTATACTCGGACGCAGAGCGAAGATTCCCGCGCTGCTCCACGAACTATGCCCGCGTCACGCCAAGATACTCGATCTTCACCCAGTGCTGCATCCTCGGAGCCCCGAGAGAGCAGATCCAGCCCGCCGACGGGTACACAAGGTGAGAACAAGTTCAGCCGATCACGGATCGTTGGGGAACCCCCTCCGTTAGTCGGTGTCTGGGCGCTGGTGGGAAGCTCGATCAAGCCTTAACCAGATTTTGGCTGATCCCGCTACACCACAAAGCTACCTGCACTCTGAGCTACCAGCGCCAGAGCTCCAACTCGTTGTCCCAGCGATTGCATCGACGAAGATGAAGAGCTGCCATAAGACGTTTGCCCGCCTGAAGCTGTACTCTCGTCTGAAGCTCGCGAGGTACCGATGACACTTGGCACAGAATCCGGAGCGACATCTTTGGCTTCCAACTCCAGAGGATCACGCCCATTGGACATGGAATTCAGGGGAGTGGAACTCTGAAGCGAAGCACTGGCCGAGGACTTGTACGCAGGAAGAGAGGACAGCGACGGTGTGGACAACGCTGGTGGCGTCGATGGGATCTGTGGGCGTGGCGGTCCGTGCTGAGTGCGCTTGCGCTGCGGCTCGCCTTCACTTGACCCTCGCGGGCTCCGTGAAATCCTGAGTCCAGTGACCCTGAATCTCAGGACAAACTGTCGTTCCAGTAGATCCGCGTCATAGTCCGTCATCAATAAATCACCATCTCCGTCTTCCTTGTGATAGTCCAGTCTTGGTGCTTGTTCCGGGACATTCGTCACCGGTGGTTCTTCAGAGTTCACCTTGAAAGGTACACCAGCAATCACCAGCCTCCACTCGACGAGCTCCACGGCGATGAAGTTCTGGGTTTCTTCCATGACAGAGCACACCAAGTTTTCTGGAATCCTGGATGCGCGCGTCGAAGACCAGTCGGGAATCAGGTTGACAAACTCGAAACCAGCTTCGAAAAACAAAGTCTGCAGAATGGCGACACACTCACGTGCGGTCATGATACTCTGGGGAATCGTAGTCGCCATGAGATCTTGGGCAGTTCCGACACCCCACCGGGCGAGGTGAAACTCAGAGATCCAGGCTTCGTCGGGGTTCGCCAGAGACAACCGCCACTTGAAGTAGTCTCCAGTTGCATACGCGGCCGCGAAGTACGAGTTGGCATCCGGTTTCGGAGTCGGCCACTCGTAGAT
Source organism: Phytophthora vignae f. sp. vignae (assembly GCA_016169955.1). Lineage (NCBI taxonomy): Eukaryota > Oomycota > Peronosporomycetes > Peronosporales > Peronosporaceae > Phytophthora > Phytophthora vignae. Next base: position 142,262 of record JABJUM010000042.1, read on the forward strand.
AACACTCGGGGGTGTCACCTTCCCAGGGTTCACCTCTTCCCAGCGTCGAACCTCACGTCGGACGTACAACACCATGTTCTCAGCGTCTGGAGCGGAAACAGTAGTGTCCTGGACCTCGTTCTCAGAAGAAATCCTGGATACCACCTGCGAACTTGACGTGGAAACCCTGGGTTCGGGTGGTGCGAACCCAGAGTTCACCTTGGAACTCTGAGTCTTCGCCTCCTCCTTCGCTCGCACGGGCTCCGGCTTCACTTCCACAACAGACTCGTACGAAGATGACACCAAGTCGATCACCTCCGGGGGCTCAGCCGCATTGGCGCCTCCCTCAGACGCCTGAGCACCACCCTCACGGGTGTGCTCCTCTGGGACTCCAGGGGTCTGCGACTCAGAAACCGCCTCCGATGAACCTTGATCTCTGGACGAAGCTTGTTTATCCTGCGTCGGAGGTCCAGCAGCGGACTGATCTTGATCGGCAGACGCCTTGGCGTCCCCACCTTGCGCTGCCTCGCTCTCGCGAGCAGCCTTCTTCGCCTTCCGAGCGTCACGGACCACAGTATCCAGATCCTTCTGCTCTTCCGGCCCCAAACCTTGAACACGACGCGACTGACGTGACGCCTCACCGCGTCCTCCGTCCCCGCGTCCACTCTTCTTCGCCCCTCGTCCTCCAGCCATCTTGTTCGCTTGAAGTTGACGGGCACTCAGCAGTTCTTCGACTCTTGAGTTCGGTAAAATCCCTGGTTCGAATTCGGGCACGCGCACCAGCTGAGGCGAGGCCGATGAAACCTTTGTCGCCCAGGGGGGTTCGTATAGCGCAGCCCAAGAAGGTTCTTAGGATGCAGACCCAGAGAATCGACTTGAGAGTCAACAGCAAGAAGATAAATCCAGAGGTTCACAGCCGCAAAGCTTCAAACCTTGAGGATCACTCTCCTTGGTTGGCGTGGGCACCTTGTGTAATCCCTGTCGGCTCGTTTGTCTTTGACGGAACGGCACTCCACCAAACTTGAATGTAGCCTCGAAGAAGCGCTGAGGTGCACGTCTAATCCAGAACGCACCTCGACACTAAAGGCAAAACCCAGAGAATCAGATCACCCGAAACCCAGAATATCACAGATTCAGAGTTCAGGATTTCAGTCAACTCTGGGGTGAGGAACTCAGAAGACACCTTACCCAAATGCCTTCCTAGCTCGATAAAACCAACAAATACAGAGTATACAAACACTACAACTAGCCGTCACTTATTCTTTTGGACCCTTGGACGGTGGGTCACTCACACACTAGGCTCACTCGAGTCTGAAATTCAGGGGCCTAGCTCCCCTGAGACTCACACAAACGCGCACCACCTCCAGTACAGGAGGAAAATACAATCACTATCAGTTACCTTTCCCTTCACACAAGCAGTCAATACAAAATCCTGGAGGCGACTACCTAGCACCCCAGAATACCCTCTGGAATAATATGAAATGGGCTACCACGAGCACAGCAAGTGACCCAACTAGGATATGAAATAGATGGATCACTCCAGGAAGCTCAAGGCCGTCGCTGGTCCCCACCTAACTGGACTTGAGTTTGATGGAGTCCACACAGACGGCTGTCCTTCGCCGTTGATGTGCCCTTAGCGTCCCGCGGTTGTAGTCTCGGGTCCTCCGGATTTCCGTCGGCAGGCTTGGCCGAAGTCACTTGCGCAGTACAGGGAAAATTGAACTCTGTTTGTCTTTATCGGCTACTTCTCTCTCTTACTTCTTTCTCTCTTCTGCATTCTTTTACGGGCAAATGTCTTCATTTCACTATGCTTGGGGTCAAGTATCTTGTCTTCAGTATGCCTTGGGTTCAGCGGTCCAAACTTGCGATCGGCTTGCGATTCCATCGTCGCAAGGCGTCCAAAGTGCCAAATGTGGGTCCTTGGACTTGGGTTCGTATGGTTATCGGTTCCCTCTCGACTCCTCGAAAGTATTCAGTCAACAGATCTTCACTTCGATCTTCAAGGTCACGCATCACTTTGATTGCAGACTGACTCCCAACTGGCTCGAAACTCAGAGATTCATGTGATACTCTGGATCACTCCTGAGACTCAGTGGAATTCAGGGGAACTCTTGAGGGTTCTTGGGGATTCTTGGGTGTTGACTTGGGGAGTACTTGTTTTCGGTATGGGGAGTCCGGGTTCACACTCTAAATCCAGGGGATCACTTGGAACTCTGGATCACCTGTCCATCTGGGGTGATTCTCAGGGTCTCTATGTGGTACTCTGGATACCAAGTTGTATTCTTCACAGACTCGCGTTTGTCTTCACAAGTACAAACACTTAGCGGGTTGTACAGCTTCCGGCGCAAGTTCACGGTAGTAGTGGGGGGTGGTTCTCAGGAGATATAATCCATAGTAGTGCTCTGACCCACAGCAAGATGAGGTGTACTCTGGGATACGTTCTCCAGAGACACTTTCCGCCAGACTTTAGGCACTCATCGTAAGGGAAAGTCCGGGACTGGACTGAGTGTTCTTCTGAAATCCTGGGTGTGCACTCCCAGGATCCACACTTCCAGTCAGTTGGGCCCATCTGCGGTCAGGCACTGGATTCATCCCACTGGATCACTTCTCTCCCACAGTCGCCATCCGTGTCACACGGGTACAGCCGTACTCATCCAAGCTTATCCACCAATCATAGTTCGATACCAGCTCCGAGTCGACAGGGTGACGGCACATCATCGGCAAATTTCAGGGAACCGCCTCGTGTCACATGACACGTAGGATTCGATAGACCACTCACCGTCCGTCCGCACCGCTCTGCACTTGACACGACCGCTGAACAAGCTCTGGATCTTGGCGAACGATCTGTCTTTGACAACAACGTCAGCGAGGGTCTTAGCCGTTAGCTTCGTATCGCGTTGGGCGACAGTCGCCAGCACGATCGGCCGCAACAGCAACTGGTACAGATTACTTGGAGTTGCTTGATCTGCTTGTGTTGCTGCTTCGGGCGCGCTCTCAGTTCGTGATAGCGACGTGGCCTGCAGCGGGGCTGCCGTAGCTTTAGCGTCAGAGGAAGACGTAACAGACTCACAGAGTCTCAGCTTAAGAAAGCCCGTTCTAATACCAGAACACACGAGTCCGTACTCCCTACGGACTCCAAGAGTCAACCCTTACTCTTTGCTGTAAATCTCAAACTGAATGTACTTCTCCTTATCGCGGCGAAGCCGCCTTTGGTGTAAATGTATCTCGTTTACTATCTAGCATAGTGAACCCTAGTCATATGCATAATCTGTGGCTCTGAAGCCAAGTACTGATTCTCCTACTGAAATAGGTTATACAGTGTGCTCCACACAAGCCTGTGTGTCCCACACTTCGTAACCCTTCGGGTAACTCTCGTGTAAACCTCGTTACACCCTCCCCCACCAAACCGTGGACACGGGTGTTCACGCTTAACGGTCAACGACCGGGTCTTGTTCCGTCAAGCCTCTTCTCGTACGAGTCAATCCACGTCGTGTGGACTTCTCTGAGAACTTCTCGGTGCAACGCACCCTCACATGACTTCAAGTCATAAAGCGTTTTGGTCTTGCGACCGCAGACAGTCTCTCGCGAGATCCACCTCGGAGCCTCGCTCCTTTCGCGCTTCAGCACCTCGTGCTCGCGAACCCCCAAGCTCCCCAGAGCAGGTGCGCACGGCTACCGCGCCTCCCAGGCTCTCGGTCTCCCAGTACTTCGCGGCGCAACGCCTCAAGCAACGCTCGCGGCGAGCACGCCCCAGCTCCCCTCGAGCACTAGTCCATCAGGCCATGGACCTCAAATAACTCTTCGGAGAAGAGGAGGAGGGCGAGGTGGACTACAGCGAGTCCGATGCCGGCTCTCCGAGCCACGAGGGTGAGCCAACGTCCCCACAACGCTCCCCGAACCGCCGCGACGTTTCGCCCACACCGTCGGCACCACGCGAAGACGGCACGTCGGCCACAGTTGGCTCGACGAGCTCCCGCGACCAAGGGCGCCGCGCGCACTCGTCTCCTGCGCGCTCGTCGAGCCATCTCACTACTGAGCGCGCTGCGCCATCGAGAGAGGAGGCGCGGCCACCGCTGCGCACTCCGAATCCGTTCCCTGAACGCTCCTCCGGGCTCCGCGAGCTGCGCGCGCTCACAGAGTCACGGTACTCACCGCCTCGTGCGGAGGAAGCGCCCTTGGGCCCCGTCATCTCCAATCCTTTGGACGAGGCTCAATCCGAGCAGGTTGCGGCGCAGATGGCCCCCATGCGCTCCCAGCGCCCCGAGCTGCGGCCTCTGCTGAACCCCAGCACAGCCGAGTACGGCTTTCAGCGTCGTGACCCTGCGGAGGTATGCCGCCAGGCATTCAAGCAGTCGCTGGCTCAGCACATCATTGGGCCTGCGGCCCGTACTCCGGAGGAGATCGCTCTTCGTACCTTTCTACGAGAGCGACTCTTGACCCCACAGTCTACGACTGTCTCCGAGTACCGCGAGCGGTTACGGCTGCAAGCCAATGGGTTGTCTGTGCCCGCAATGCGGACGTACCCTGTGGTGCTCGCCCCGGGCGAAAACCCGATCGAACACGAGGCTCAGTTCGAGCTCTGGGCGGAGAAGAAAAAGAAGCTTAGCTCTATGGATGCTCTCCGAGCTAGCTTCAGCGAAGCGGATGTTCGGATCGAACGCAAACTCCGCTTCGACTTTGCGAAGATCCGAGCCAAATTCAGCCTCTCGGCTAACGCTAAGCCGCAGACCCATTCTAGCGCTTCGCGCTTCGCTCCTTTGAGCACTCCAGTCGCTCCTCTCCGCGAGGGGGTGAGCGCCATGGCTCAGGGCCAGCCCCGGAGCAATGTGGCTGACCCAGCAGCTCCCCAGCCTATTGCCGGGAAGCGCGGGACGGCCAGCGTGCCGGCCTTGAGCCCTCGGGGCGCTGGTGATCAAGCTGATCAAAAGCGTCCACGACGTCTGGGCAGTCTTGGCGGAGGGGCACCTCAAACTCCCATGAGTTCTGAGAGTGTGGGTACCCTCGCCATTTCACCAGATACTGGTTTTGACCCCGGCACCGCCGCTTCGCCAGCAGGCGCTCCACATGGTAGTGAAGGTTCCCTTGCTCGTCGAGCAGCGCCGGTGGAGGCCGCAGTGGAGCCCTTCGCGACTCAGAGTGAGCTCTATCAGGTGCAGGAGCAGTCTGCTCGCATCCGGGCCCATGTCCATGACATTGATGCGCGTCTCGCGCGTACGGCCACGGAGCTCGAGGAGCTTGCTCAAGGCTTGGACTGGGTTTAGGTGCCTCGCGAGGTCTGGGACCGGCTCCGAGACTTGGAAGACTGGGTGCAGTATTATCGCGATCGCGACGCGCGCCACGTCCAGGAGCTCTCCGAGCTTCGACGTCAGCAGGCTGTGTTGGCGGGTCAGGTCGACCTCCTGGTCTGCATGCAGGGTCCGTCCGCTGCGCCTCCTGCGCCTGTGGCCCCTGTGCCTGCGGCACTTCCGACGCTGGCTCTGCCACCAGGGCTCGCGGCGCCGCCGATGCCTGCGTTGACGGTCGCGTCCCCGACGCCGGCGACCTCCGCACCTGCGACCTCGTCGCCCTTGGTGCCTCCATCTGCACCCGCGTCGGGTCCTGGTACGGCTTGAGCAAACCCACGTAGAAGACGGGGTGCGTCCGCATCTTCTTCGGAAGATTGAGCGTGTACGCAAGGCCCTTCCTGGCCACGACCTTGAAAGGTCCGATGAAGCGCGGGCGCAACTTCATCTTGAAGACGGCTGACACTGCATGTGTAGGTAGGTTTTTAGCGTTAAGTAACACTAGGTCCCCAACCTCATAACTGTCAACATTGCCTCTGCCTTTAGCATCCTCATGTTCCTTTTGCTTGTCTTGGCTCTCAGCCATTGCGTCACGCACGTGTCGTAAGACACTCAAGCGCGTCGACAAGAAAGTGTCAACCTGTTTACGAACAGTAGCCGGGCTGACATCAGCTAGCCGATCCGCTAAATCGGCTTCCTCTCCCCCACCAAGCCCGAGGCCACCACGTGGCGGCGTCAGCGGGACGCGGGGGTGGGACAAGCTGTTCACGTAGAACGGCGTGTAGCCTGTCGAGGCGTGCACGGCGTTGTTCAACGCAAACTCAACGAGTGGCAGTGTGGTATAGCGGTACACACAAAATCGTCAGTTGTGGTAACTTGGCTACAAACACAACAATAGCCGAGCTAGTCGGCCTTGTTGGCCTGCGCCGGGTTGCCCCCGAGCGGTTCGGCCCAACCGGGACAGCGGGTGTCTCGCCTCTCGTCGAGACCTGCCAACCAAGATCACCTCTCCGGAGAACCGCCGAGTTCGACGGTCTCCCTTCACTCAACCCTGTGCCCTCCACCAAAGGATGGACGACGGCGCACGGAGCGCTTTTACAGGTCGCCGAGAGCAAAGGCTTCTCGACTCAGCAATCAGTGCCCGGGACGTACGGGAACACCGGCTCGCAGCGGTGGCGAGACTTTTCCTTCGCGCTTGGCGAGACACACGCCCAACCCGGGCCGACTTAATCTCTTGGCGCTGCCAGCCGAGTACCCTACAAGCTATGCCTCTCGGGTATCGGCGGCAGACATAATCCGGCCCCGTGCAGGGACTTACCGGAACGTGTACACGTGTTGTGGGCCTAGAAAATTCTGCTCTGTTGTCTGTTATCTCTGTCGGGCGCCCTGAAGGGCGCCTCCACTACTCCTAAGCTCCTATACAAATACCAAGTGAAAGTGGGCGGTTTTAGATCTCGGCCGACCTTTCGCTGATCTCGGCGACGCTTGAGCTCGGCTGAGCCGGATAACTTGTCTGGATAATCCTCGAGCTCGGTTGAGCCGGATAACTTGTCCGGATAAGCTGATGAACTCGGCTGAGCTCGGCTGAGCTCGGCTACTGGTACAGTGTACCCCTCCAGCCGAGTTGGTCCAGCGAAATCTGGTGTTTCCTACACCACAACTGCCCCGGTCATGCTCCGAGCCGAGTTGGTGAGGGGCCTGACCATCACTCCTCGAGTCAAGTCCAATCTCGGCCAAAACTCCAACTGTAGCGACCAAGTCTTCTCGCTATGTCGTCGTCCGACGCTCCTGCCGCTTCTCCGGTACGTTTCTTGTCTCTGGCTGCCGCATCCGCTCTGTCGCTGACTCTCCCTCTGCAACGTGCTTCACAGACTCCGGTAGCAGTGCCTCCACAGTCTCCACTCCATCCAGCGCGAGGTGAAGGAGAGTCCGCTGAGTTCGCCGACTCGGCGTCCTGGGCTCGCGGGGTCAGCGATGGACAGGGAAACCCTGTCATCGACCTGACAACTCCCCGTGGGTTCGACCAGGAGTCTGGGTCGGCATCTCGCACTCCCCTTCGCCGCTCGCCGAGTCCGCGTGGTGACACCACTTCGGGCGCCGCCGACCTCGGTCGGTCGGACTCGGCTGAGCCGGTGAGTCTTGACTCCCTCGCACAGCTGATCCACGCGCAGTCCGAGCAGCGTTGCGTCGAGAACGCGGACTTGGCTCGACTGCTGTCGTTCGTGGTCACCCGTCCGGCTCCAGCAGCTGACCCTGGGATTCGCCGAGCTGCTCTCGAAGCCACTTCTGTTAGCGAGCTCGTGAGTATCCTTCAAGGGCAGTATCAGTCACAGAGTCGAGCTGATGACGTCGCTGCGTTGAGAGTCGAGTTGGAGTCGGCCCAGGTTGTCAACGCTGACTTGACTCGGCGTTTGGATTCCCAAGCAGCGGCGAAGGCTGACATTGAGGAGCGCCTCAGGACCGTCGAGAAGGAGCGCGACTTGTGGAAGGCTGAGTCCAAGAAGTCGTCCCCGCTTCTGACTAGCTTCCGGAAGGCGTTGGCCGAGTCGGAGGCTTCGTTGAAGTCGGCTCGCGAATCCCAAGATGCCAAGGTTCGGTCTGCTCTCGCTCACGCCGAAGAATTCCGCAAGAAGATCCGGGAGCGTGACTCCGAGATCGAGCGCTTGACTCAGCTGCTCTCTGCTCGTGATGCTGAGTATGCCACGCTCCAAGCTATCTCGACTAAGCACTTTGAGCAACTCCAGGAGTCAGCTCGGATGATCACTGCTGGGGATCCACAGCCTCTCCGTAACGCCAAGGCTGTCATCGATCACCAGCGTGAAGTCATTCTCCGGCAGAAACGGATCATTGCTCGGAACGGCGTGGTGCCCATGCACGACCCCCACATGGCTGCAGCGGCTGCAGCTGGGCTGGACGTGCCCGGCCTGAACCCGGCTGACCTCCAGCTCAATGCTCGTTTGTGTCGGGTGCTGGCTCAGCGGTTTCCTGAGGTGATGGACATCCCAGCTGGAGAGACTCGGCGTGTGGAGCTGATCATACACCCTCGGACTGACGGCGCGGCTTCCGTTCCGCCGGTGACTGTGAGCTCGGCTGACTCCTTCCTCGGCCAGTCGACTCGACTGGACGCGTCCGATCCTCAGGGATCTGCGGGCCCGACTCAAGTCTCGGCTGTTGCGGTGTCAACTCAAGATTCACAACTCCATCGCAGCAAGTCAATTGATCAGCTTCACCGAGCTCGGCTAGACACTTTGACGCCCGCGGAGAAGCTCCGCCGCTACGCCAATCCGAAGTCACTGACGGCGGCTGGTTCTCGGCGTAAGTCTTCCAAACCCCTCCGACAGCCGTACGCGTGTCCTTTACCTGGTGAGGCCGGGCATGCTGCCGCATCTGCCCAACTCAGCGAGGCCGCTCAGGAGACTTCTGCGGGTTTGAACTTGGCTAGTCTGGCGACTGAGGACGCGGGGGCTGCAGAGGTCGATGACGAGGTCCACTCCTTGGAGGAGGACCTCTCATTCGAATTCAACGAGATCCCCGGGCCCGCCGAGCTGTCCGCTGAGTCAGCCGGTCCGGCAGTGAGAGTGCCGCTCACCAAACTGGTCTCGTATCCTTCTTCACCAGTACAATTGCCCCCGGCTGCTTCAAGCTCGGCTTCGGCTTCTGCTCTCTCCAGTTCCCCGATGTCGCCTGGGGTGACCTTGAGTTCGGCTCTCAAGTCTTCTGGTCCAGCTCCGCTGCCGACGTGCGTGAGGTGGGTTCCTCCGCCTTCTAGTACGCCGGGTTCGGTTGTTGCTACGGGTGTGACTGGCACGCTGAGCTCGGCCGTGACTCCTAGCTCAGCTTCGGTTCCGACCTCGGCTGCCGCCTCACCCCCGGGTATGGCTCAAGTTACCCTAGTCAGTGTACCTGGCTCTGCGTCTTCGTCTGGGAATGCGTTGAGCTCGGCTGCCAGTGCCTCGACTAGTCCTTCAGGCGGTTCTTCTCCTGCTACGACACGGGTCGCGGGTGCGCCGAGTTCTGCGGCTGGAGGTTCAGCTGCAGCCACTTCCCGATCTTCGTGTGGTTCGGCTTCTCCGGGGTCTCATGTTACCGTGAGTTCTCCCGTGCAGCGGCTTCTCGCTTGCGCTCGGCCTCGGTTTCCCAGTCAGACCCAGAGTCGGCGCAGACTAGCAGGGGCAGCGTCTACTGCAGTCACGCCAGGGCCAAGCACCTCGACAGCGACCGCCACTCGGCCAGCGATTCCCATGAGCTCGGCTGAAATGACTTCCCCATCGGGTCGTCCCTTGCGTCCCACTGCAGCGACGGCTCGGGTGATTAATGCGCACTGTCTGGACCTGTTGGAGACTCCGGATGATGTGGTGCTTCGGTCGACTCGGCGTAGTTCATCTGCTGACTCGTCGAGTCTCGATCTTGGTATCAACACCCCTGGGACGTCTGCTCACCCGCTCTCGATTTCTGGGGACTCTGAGTCTGAGGTAGATGACCCTGGATCTGATGACGAGCTCAGCTCCTCTGAATCCGAGGAGCTGCGAAGGATTCCCCCGCCGTCTCCACTTCCGCCTCCTCGTGGAAAACTCCAGAGTTACATGGCGGCTCGTCGGTCTCCGCTTGTCTCTCCCAGCGAGTCTGGCGATTCTGATTCCCAGTCGAGCTCCAAGAAGAAGGGCAAGCGCCGACGTAAGCACAAGCACCCGCACAAGCACCCGCACAAGCACAAGCACAAGCACAAGCATAAGCACCAGTCGAAGAAGGCAAAGCGAGCTGCTTCTCCAGACTCGACTGAAGCGACCCGTCCGGCTAAACGCCATAAGGGTTCGCCTCGGAGCTCGGCTAGTGCTGCAGGTGGCGTGTCCAGCTCGGCTGCGGGTGGTGGCTCCAGGTCGGTCTCGAGTGGCGTCTCTGTGTCTTCACCCCCGGTGAGCTCGGCTCCAGTGCCAATTGTGGCGGTCCATGATGCAGGTGTTCACGATCGCCCTGAATTGCCAGTGGCCTTGCGCCTCTCCCTCGCCCAGTTGCGCACTCGCGCAGGCCAAGCCGTCGGACGGGATGCTCGGATCACTGCCCAGCTAGCTCAGCTGCGTAACATCCGTTTCGTCCACTATGGGTCTCAGCGATGCTGGGAGGCTATACTCAGCCACCAGACGGCCAAGATCACTGTGGAGGACGCCTCGGGGAAATCGCGCGTGCCGGTTACGCTCTGCTCTCTGGCCGGGATCAAGGCATTTGCTGACGTTTACAACCCTGACCACCCAGCTCAGCGGCTTCTCCGACTCCTTCCGAAGACGCCCATGTTCTTCTCTCCGCAAGCTCTTGCTGATGCCAAACGCCGGTTAGGGAACTCGGTGAGGCCTGCGAGTCTGATGGAGCGTCTCGCTGAGGTATTCGTGAAGATCCGTGGGGAAGCTCCGGAGTCGGCTTGTGACAAAGAGGGTCCCACCAAGTTTTTCGTGGCGTTATTCGAGCGGTGTCACTGGGTAGTCGAGTCGAGTGTCTTAATGGGGCTTCACCCGGCCTTTCACGTGGGTCTCCCTTACCACGTGATAACTGAGATGTACGACGCCTGGGTGGCATACAAGTTGGCTCGGAAGCGTCGAGGGGATGCCTTGCGGAGTTTGATGACGATCCTCCCAGACGAGCTGTTCGCCGCTGTGATGAAGATTCTCGGTGGGCTCGCTGCTCCGGAGGTTGACGCCGAGCTCTTTTTCGAGCCGTCGGTTCCGTTGTACCCTCTGGTCAACTTGTCTTGGATACCGTCGGGTAGGGACTGGTGTGCGGAAGCCGAGTCCACGGATGACTCCGAGCCTTGGCGAGCCTGGTGGCTGACGGACCCGGTGACGCACCCGTACAACACTTGCTTCCGGACGCGTAACCTGGAGTTCATGGTCTTCGCTCCAGCTGGTGTGGATCCGCGCCTCGTCGAAGACACCATTGAGGAGGATGTGGACTTTGACGAGCCAGCACCTCCGCAGGTTTCATCTAGCGCTCCGGTTCCTGCTAATCGGGCAGGGATCCACATCTTCCAGGGTCAAGAGGTTGGTGAGCTCGGCTGGGCGGCCGGTGATCCAGATCCGACGTCTCCCTTGATCGGGTCACCCAACTTATGCGGCCTTTCTCCGACGGCTTCCCTTTTCGGTCCCGCTTCACCTGGACCTCCAGCTGAGTCGAGTACAACGTCGAGCGCGGCAGAGAGTGGGAACTCGGCTGCTCAGGCTCCAAGCTCGGCGAACTCGGCTGCCCGGACTGCCGGTGCTAGGGTCAGCTCGGCTGGGCCAGCTACGAGTGCTGGAGGTTCGATTGGTCTCCTCGCTGCGGCTGCAGCTACGGTTGTCTCCTCTGCTGCGCGTTCCCAAGGTCCTGCGTCTTCGTAGTCTGCGGCTCAGCTGCTGAGTTCTCCTTCCTTTCCATCATTCCTTGGCGTAATTCATATAATGTATGCAGTTGACGCAGTAGCTTTCTTCGTCTCAACTCAGCCTGCCGTCTTCACTGAGTTGGCGGATTCATCTTCTTGGTGCAATAGCTTTAATCCTCGTCTGCAACTTGCACCATTTGCAGACGGTTTTCACGTTTCTTCTGCCGTAAGTAGTCGAACAACAGCCCCCCGCACGACAGGTTCGACAATGGCTCCCAGGTTGGTTCATCGTAGCCGACCCACTTGACCTTGAACTTCCGCTGAGTTCTGGCTGTACTCGTGGACAGCGGTAACTCGTCGTCCAGGATAGCTTCGACTTCGTATTCATTCACTGCTTCGTCAGGCTCCCAACTATCCTCAGGGAGGAGTTCTTCGTCGAAGTCGAGACGATCCGACTCGGCTAAATCGGCTACCAGCCGAGTTGTCGGTCGTTCGCCGAGTCCAGTGACTGCCTTCAGGCGCGACACATGCACCACCGGGTAGAAACGGTATCCACTCTTGTCAGGGAGTTCCAGTTCATAGGCGAATTCCTCTACTTTCTTCTTCACCCGGAACGGTCCGTGCCATCGGTGTGCTAGCTTCTTGGTCAACCCAGGTCTAACCCGTTCCATGAACAGCCACACTTGGTCGCCTTCCTTGAACAACGACTTCCGGGACTCGGCTATTTCGTCACCTTCCTCAGTCGACTCGGCTGCTCCCTCAGGTGAACTTGTCGAGGCGTCCGCTTCTCTTTCTTCAGTCGGGACGGCTCTCTGTTCGACTCGGCTGAGCCCATCGTTGTGTTCTTTGGCTCTCCGTTGCTTTTCTTTCAGCTGGAACTCGGCTGCCAATTTCAATGCCACCTCTCTCTGCCGGTTTGCTTCTCTGCGCCATTCAGCTGCCCCAGTCGAGTCAGCTGAGTTGCCCCTGCCGAGCCTGACCGACTCGGTCATCGCCTTAAGTGTAGACCGGGCGTCCCACCCGTGTACCAAGTAGAACGGTGTCTCCCGCCGAGTTGAGTCTTTCGAGTTGTTGACGGCATGGACGAGCTTCTCGGCTACGTCATCCCAGTCGGCTTGGAGAGGGTCTTCCACATACACGCGCACAGTTTGGATCATCGTCTTCACCGAGCGTTCTTGCTGACCGTTGGCTTGTGGTCGGTAACTCAGCGTGGCTCTTGACTTGGACTGCATCATCTCTGAGAACTTCTGGAACACTTCACTCATGAACCGCGGATCTCTGTCGTGGCGCACTAGTGACGGGGCTCCGAACCTCCGGAAAACATTCTCCTCGAAGGCTTTTGCCACCTCAAGTGCCCCAGTCTCGCTCATCGCCTTAGCAATTACGAACCCGGTGAAATGGTCTTGGAACAGCAGGAGCGCCGTGTTACCCCGCCGAGTCTTCGGCAGTGGTATGACGAAATCCATCGACACCACGTGGAATGGTCGTTCAGTCACCACATTGCCGGGTGAATAACCCCTCAGGTGTGGTTTGCTCTTGCTGGTGCTGCAGTCCTCGCATGCTTGGACATGTTTGACCACATCCGCGTACAATCCAATCCAGTAATAGTCAACTCTGACCTTGTGGTAGGTCCGCACGATGCCTTGATGACCTCCTTCGATAGAGTTATGGCAGTTCTGCAAGATCTCGTCTATCATGGTCGTCGGGACCACCAACCGGAGCGACAAACCAGGTTCGCCGAGCTCGCCGGGTCTCCTGGCCTTGTCTTGTCGGTACAATAACCCGTCTTCACTGAGCACGAACTCGTCGGCGACCTTCCCAGCGTTGTGAGCTCGGCGATGTGTGAGCTGCGCATAATCGCCTCTGAGGTAGGTTTTCAGATCGGCCCACCGTTGTTCTTCATCCTGTGCTTTGGCTATCCGCAGACGTCGCTCAGCCTGGACCACTACTGGGTCGATGTCCATGGCATTGGGCTCTCGGGCCTCTCCAAGCTCGGCTACCAACTCAGCTGAGTTCACCGGTGGTGATGTGCTACCGAACTCGGCTTCTCCAGTCACCTGCCGTCTAGCGGGTGGAGGTCGGCTATCACGTTCGAAATCATCACGTTCAGCTTCCCCATAGTCACCGCGTTCGACTTCTTCGTTCGGAGCCGAGTTCAGGGGTTCTGTTGGTTCATCTTCGAAACGGACTCGGCGAACTTGACTTCTTGTCACGACAGCAATCTCAACGCCTTCAACTTGGGCTTCCGCCGAGTCCTTGTCCACGTACAGGATCTCGGCGATTCTATTCAGGGTCTTCAACTCGGCTTTCCGTTCAGCGTTAAGCACAACTTTTCCCGCCTTGGATTCCAGTGCTTCGGTCGCGAGGGAGTCAGCTGCCGAGTTGTAGAGACGCACTACATGCAGGTAGCGAACCGAGCTCAACTTGCTGACCAATTTCTTGTGGCGTGCCAACTCGACTTGCAATGCCTCCTTCTTACACGCGATCACCCCCATGGATTGCTGGATCGCAAGCCGAGAATCGCCCACGATGATTAAGTCTTTCACCCCACGCTCAATAGCTGAGATCACCCCGTTATTCATGCCGGTGTACTCGGCTATATTCACCGTGGTCGATGGGAGGTGCGCGCTCGCAGCGATCTCAATGCTCCAGTCTGGTAAACGCCACAGGATCCATGAACAGCTTCCAAACCCGCCGTGTTTGGCGGTCTTTGCTGACCCGTCGAACGAGAGCACATGCCCCTTGAAGTCTCGAGGTACGTGTGCATACAGCAATTCTGGGTCCATGCGGACCACAGCCGAGTGCTTGGACGGCGGGGCGATGTGCGTTAGTAGCTCGTCCAATCCCACAGCCGGCGTGATAGACGCCTGGAGCAACTGGGCGAAATCCGTGTCTCGCTCGCGGACCCGTTTGATCTTGAGGTGAAATGGCGACAGCAGCACCGCGAAGCTGACCGCCCTGCCGTAGAGTGACTTCGACTGGAACACCCATTCGAGAGTCGAGTAGCGGGTATAGACGTGGATGGTTTTCCCAGCTAGCAGCGTATGGCATACCTTGATGAGCTGCAGCAAAGCGAGCACTTCCTTCTCGGCGGGGTGGTAGCCGAGTTCATTATCCTTGAGGACTCGGCCACAGAACCGCACCGGGTGGAGCTTTCCTTCGTGGAGCTGCATCAGCGTGCTACTCAGCGCCCACTCATTGGCGAATAGCATGACGTGGACGTCTTCAGCCGAGTTGAAATGTCGAAGTATGGGTGCATCGACCACCTTCTGCTTCAACTCGGCGAACGCAGCTTTAGCCGCTGCCAGGTCACCGCCGGGTCCAAAATCTTCTTCCTTCAGTTGATAGAGGACTGCTCCGTACACCGCTAAGTTCTGGATGAATCGGCCATAGTAGTTGAGCGCTCCCAAGAATGCCTGCATCTCCTTCTTCGTCGTCGGGAACGGCAGCCCGGCTATCGCCAGCATCTTCTTCTGGTCGGCTTGGATTCCAGCCGAGGTCACCCCATGGGATAGGAAGTCGACTTTAGGCTGAACGAAGATGCTTTTCGGGAAACTGACGCTGATCCGGCACTCAGTGAAGCGTTGTAGCAGTCGGTCGAGCGTCCCTAGGCATTCCTCGAACGTCCGCCCACCGAAGCAAATATCATCGACGAACGACCGACGATCGAAAACCGGTACTAGACTCGAGTCATCCGGTTCACCAGTCTTGAACATGTCGGCTTCTGGGCTGTTGATGAATTCTTCCAGTGGATCAAGCTCGGCTTGAGCTCGACGGTCGGCTTCAAACTTGGTTTGGCCGCTGGCCTCAAAATCGAAGTCGGCTGCGAGTCGTTTCCGCTGAGCTTCGGATGCAGCTTCCGCACGCTGGATGCGCTTGGCGAACTCCTTCCAGCCACCTTTGGGTTGCACATACCCCCACAGGGCGTTATCAATAAGGCGCTGGTAGATCATCGGGGCATTCTTCAATCCGAAGGGCATTCGCAGCCATTCGAAGTGGCCAAGCGCACAGACAAAAGCTGAGATCCACCGAGCACGCCGAGTCATCATGACCGCCCAGAAACCGCTGGCGGCGTCCAAGGAGCAGAACCATAGGTAGGCTTCTAGCTCAGTGAGGAGGTCATCCACCAGTGGCATTGCGTACTCCATGAGCAACGTAACTGCGTTCACCAGCTTGTAGTCAATGCACAGCCGAATGTCGACTCCATTCTTCTTTAGGACGATCACGATGGGTGACGCCCAAGGGCTGTTTGAGAATGCGATCAGTCGAGCTCGTAGCAGCGCCTTGAGCAACTCGTACAACTTGCCGAGATGCTTCAGCGGAACTCGGCGGGCACGCTGACGGATTGGCGGGTGCCCTTGCACGTCGATGTCACATACTACACCGTAAGCCGGTGGAGGTAGGGCATTACCGCTGGAGATCATGATCTTTTCGTGGCTTTTCAATACCTCCACCAGCCGGGTAGACTGTAGCCGAGTGTGCGCCGAGTTCTGCACATTGGGTGCTTCGTAGTCGAGTTTCGTCGACACTGTTTCAGTCAAATCGGGCAGGAATGCTAACTCGCGAGCATAATCTTCGAGCTCCAAGTTCGTAGCTGGGTGTTCGAACTCGGCTGAGTCCTCAGCCGAGTTGCCTTGGTCATCTGCCCCTTCCTCGTACTTGGCTGCCAGAAGGTAACGCAGGTGCAAGTCCGCTATCGGGTCCGACGACATGGGTTCGTCACTCACATCGATTTCCTCCTCGGACCTCGGACTTGGTGGCTCGGGCCCTGGGTCATCGATGATCGTCCAGTCGACCAGATCGCTGCACTGCTCGTACGCATCCTCATCTGCTGCACAGGCGCTTTGGCTGGGCTCGTCCTGACCGCGCGTCAGTGGGATCTCCGCTCGGCTGGGCGGGCTGCCGCTCCAGCCTGGCATAGGCTCGTCGCTCGGCGGTGCCTCATCGGGAACTAGGGTAGTGGTAGCCGGGTTCGCCGGCTCTGCCGAGGCTAAGGGTGGACCATCGGCTGTGTCCGCTTCGGCTCGCTCTTCCGGCTCGGCCAACTTCTCCCATCGCTGGGCGCAAGTCCGCGTCGAGTCCCGCTTCTTGGTAGGCGGCCACGTGGCCACCCCCTTCGGTTCTGGATAGCTTCTGCGGTCCACGGCTGACGGCTGTCGAGCCAGCCACTCGGCGTACAGCTGTTGTTCCTTCTGCAACAGATCCTTGTCCATAGCCGCTTCGTAGGCCATGACTTGCCAATCCTTGTACTTCGCTGAGTGCAGCCGGACATAACCATCGGGTGGTAACACTCCATGCGGCGCCCAGGCGACCACGGGAAGTGCGCTGGGCACCATGTCCAAGTCGACTTCAGATTAGTCAGCCGAACTCGAGCCACCCGATTTCGCCGATCCAACACTACGGTCGGTACCCAGTCCTTAGCCCGGCGTACCCAGAAGTCGTGCGTATCTGCACTCGGTTGGTTCCTCATCAGCCTGAACTCGGTGGGAACTCGGCTTTCGAGGTTCACCGGCTCAGTTGGGCCATCCGTGATGTAGAGACCCCCTTTCGGTTCGTCCGCCGAGCTCTGGGACCTCACTAGAGGTAAAACAACCTCATCCGGTAATTTCGCCACCGAGTTGTACAGATCCAGGCGGATTCCAGCTGGGATCATAAAATCCGTGCCGAGAATCAACTCGACTCCAGCGTGGTGGTCGAGGATCCACACTTCAAATTCGTATGTGACCTCCCAGCCGAGTGTCACCTTCACCATCGTCCGCGACATCGTCGCCACCTTGCCTTTTCCGATACCTTGAACGTCAATCTGTTGATCCTGGCGCGTAAACCGCTTCAACCGCAGTCTCTTCGCAAATCCTTCGCTAACTGCCGACACATTTGCAGCCGGTGTCAAGCAATATCTTCGTACGCTGGTCGTTCACTGCTCCCATAACGAGAGCTCTCATCCGAACTCGGCGGTCAAACTTCTGTGACGACCACCAGCCGAGTCGCTCCCCGGGGAGCAGCTTCATGACTCTGTTGGTTGTCGTCGCATCTGTCGATCGCCGAGTCGCAACTGCACTGCACAATCTTGCTCCGCGTTCGTCCCTACTCTCGCCGAGCTCACAATCAAGTCCGTCGCTTTCACAATCCAATACCTCATCCCCTCCTCGTCCCTCGGGCCATCCTGCCTCACCCACAAAGGCAAACACGAAGTTCGCCTCTACTGCCGGCTCGGCTGACTGTGGCGGCCCGGTATCATCCAACCCAGTCAGTGTTGGCGGGCCGCCGAGTTTAAATTGCTCGGCGTGTAGAGGTCCTGGAGGTCTTCAGGTAACTTGGACTTGTCAACATTGGACTTGACAAATGCTGCGAGTTTCTCATAGCGCTGGAACAGCTCGCACTGACCGACATCGTGCAATTGTTTGCAGAACTTGCAGCGACGGCGGCAATAATGGACGGAGTGGTTCGCTCCGCCGCAAGCAGCACAAGGTCCGTACGGCGGGCGTTCACGGGAGTCGCTGCGTCGACCAGTTTGGTCACGACGGTCGTACCCTCGGCTGGTACGGTCTGCCGAGCTCGGCTGGCTCCTTCGGTGATCACCCCTTGGGGTTCCAGCGGAGTTCCCTCGGTCTCCCGATCTACGGTCGCGGTCGCTGGTGAATCCGGCGTCGATGTAATCGTCTTCAGAGTCCGCAGCCGAGTCGGAGTAACTCAGCTGACTACCGTCACTCCAGTCACCGTCGGAGTCATAGAGGTTGGATCGCCGAGTGGATTGGCGCCTCTCAGCCAGCTCATACGGGTCGTCTTCCAGCAGGGCTGCCGCCAGCCGGCGGTCCCGACCATCGTCGCGTCGGCTGCGTCGGTCATCTCGGCGATCATCTCTGCGCCGTTCACGGCGGTCATCTCTGCGATCATCTCGGCGATCATCTCGGCGTGACTCGCTCCGCCGAGCTTCTGAGTGCCTTGGCGAATCAGTGCGCCTGGCATCTCGGCTGCGGCTTCCGATGAGACGGTCGCGTTGCTTCTTATGGCGTTCCCCCAGAATCTTCTGGTTGATGATCTTCTCGACCTTCTTGATGTCAGTGAGCTGTTGCGGGTAGAGTAGATCCATGACATCATCGTCTCCGCAGTGCAGCAGGAAGTGCTCCACGTGATCGGCGGCGTCTGCTCCAC
This sequence comes from Phytophthora vignae f. sp. vignae, assembly GCA_016169955.1. Classification (NCBI taxonomy): domain Eukaryota; phylum Oomycota; class Peronosporomycetes; order Peronosporales; family Peronosporaceae; genus Phytophthora; species Phytophthora vignae. The sequence goes on from JABJUM010000042.1 coordinate 161,021, forward strand.
CGGCTTCGTACTGGATTTTCGCCGACTTCGCATACCCGTTGAGACGAATAAGGAAGTCACACACCAGCTCGTTGTCCTTGCGCTGAGCCGAGTAGTAGCGAGCTCGTGCCGACTGGTCAAACTGCGAGCAGTAGTAGTCGGCGAATGCTTCACTCAGCAGACTCCACTTCCGCTGCGTCTTCTTCGGGAGCTGGCGATACCAGCTCTTCGCTCCTCGCTCCAGCTTCAGAGAGAACGGCTCATACCAGAGGTCTTGCGCCAGCCGAGTTCCTTTCATCTCGTAAATGAACCGCTTCAACCACTGGAGAGAATCATCCGGTCGGTAACGCTTGCCTTCGAACATAGGGATCTTGTCGAGGGACGCGTGGGTGCGGACTTCCAAGTACTGCGTCCGATCGCTTTCGGTGTCATCAAAGCTGAGATGCTTGATGACGTCCTTCACCGACTCGTCAGCCGAGTTCCGATAGTCGTACCCATCGTCGCTGTCGCTGAGCTCGGCTGCATCTGCCGCGTCAAACAACTCAGCGTACCGTCCACTCGGCTGCTGGCCACGCGTTGGTGTCTTCATGTGCGAGTCTTCGAAATACGGTGTACCCTCAGTTGCTCGGAACACGTCAGCTCGCTTGCGTTCGGGCGTCTTCGGCAGCGGGATCTTGCTGGGGTCTTCGACGGTTCTCGGAGTGTCAGCCACACGCTTGGCAATCGTCTGCCGAGTGCCAACTGCTCCTCTCTCGAGGCCAAAGGCCAGTCTCAGTCGACGCTTCCACTTGACGAGTTCCCGCGAAGCTCGGCTGGGGTCCCAATCGCCGAGTAGCAGACTGTTAGGTCGGCTCGTGCAGCGGAACCCCATTGCTTTGAGCAGCAGCACCGTGTCCTCGACCAGTTGGTTGATGTCCGTGCTGTTCACGGGCTGAGTTAGTTCAGGACCCAGCACCGGCCATCTCGCTTGAGCCATCGCCACCGGTGCGAACATCATCATCCACTCACTCTGGGCTCTCATTTCTTCGCCGAGTCTCCCCAGAACCTTGTTGGCACTCGGCGTATCTGCATTCCTTGTCGCTCGCGGAATAAGGGGCGGACGTTCCCCTTGCGCGGCGGCTTGATCTTCGTCGTCCGTATCATTGCCGAGCTCGGCGGTCAAATTGCGCACAACTGGGCGCGGGGTACCCATGCGCCCGACTTGTAGCGACAACTCGTCGACCTCGCCGAGTAGCTCAGCCTTCTCCTCAAACTCATCTCCTTCATCATCCTCACTTCCTTGGTCTTGGGCATCCTCCTCGTCGAACTGGACGCTGCGAGTCTCGTCCACCGTCGCGTCCGTGATCATCGCATCCGCCGAGCTCGCCGAGTGGGCTTGTCCAGCCGAGTTACTTCCAGCCGTCGCTGGACTCGGCGTGACGATTCCCTTGACCATCTTCACTTCTCTTCTTCTCTTCTCAAACCTTGGTTAGCTGGTACCTACGAAACACAAGCACACCCCGCTTCCCGGGTCGCGGCACCAGTTGTGGTATAGCGGTACACACAAAATCGTCAGTTGTGGTAACTTGGCTACAAACACAACAATAGCCGAGCTAGTCGGCCTTGTTGGCCTGCGCCGGGTTGCCCCCGAGCGGTTCGGCCCAACCGGAACAGCGGGTGTCTCGCCTCTCGTCGAGACCTGCCAACCAAGATCACCTCTCCGGAGAACCGCCGAGTTCGACGGTCTCCCTTCACTCAACCCTGTTCCCTCCACCAAAGGATGGACGACGGCGCACGGAGCGCTTTTACAGGTCGCCGAGAGCAAAGGCTTCTCGACTCAGCAATCAGTGCCCGGGACGTACGGGAACACCGGCTCGCAGCGGTGGCGAGACTTTTCCTTCGCGCTTGGCGAGACACACGCCCAACCCGGGCCGACTTAATCTCTTGGCGCTACCAGCCGAGTACCCTACAAGCTATGCCTCTCAGGTATCGGCGGCAGACATAATCCGGCCCCGTGCAGGGACTTACCGGAACGTGTACACGTGTTGTGGGCCTAGAAAATTCTGCTCTGTTGTCTGTTATCTCTGTCGGGCGCCCTGAAGGGCGCCTCCACTACTCCTAAGCTCCTATACAAATACCAAGTGAAAGTGGGCGGTTTTAGATCTCGGCCGACCTTTCGCTGATCTCGGCGACGCTTGAGCTCGGCTGAGCCGGATAACTTGTCTGGATAATCCTCGAGCTCGGCTGAGCCGGATAACTTGTCCGGATAAGCTGGTGAACTCGGCTGAGCTCGGCTACTGGTACAGTGTACCCCTCCAGCCGAGTTGGTCCAGCGAAATCTGGTGTTTCCTACACCACACAGCATAGCGCTCCAACGCTTCGGCGTCTCAGCGCAAATGCTGCGGAGCACGTCCTCGACGACGCGATTCACTCGCTCCGTCTGACCATCGGTCTGCGGGTGATCCGCCGTGGACATGTCCAGCTTGGTGCCAAGCACCGCAAATACCGCACTCCAGAAGCTGCCCGTGAAGCGGGGGTCTCGGTCCGAGACAATCGACTCCGGGAGTCCATGTTGTCGAAACACTCGGTCCAAGAACAGCGTTGCTGTACCTTTACCATCGACGGTATCCGGCACAGCCGCAAGGTGAGCCATCTTGCTCAGACGGTCAACGAAGACCACGACTCCTGTGTTGCCCGCCGCGTCCGCCGGCAGGCCAAACACAAAGTCCATACTCATGGATTGCCAATAGCCCGAAGGGACAGGCAAGCTCGCCAACGGCGCTGCAGCATGGGTGACGACTTCACTCGCTGACACGTCTCGCACGTGCGCACGTAAGTGCTCGTCCACTTGTACAGTTTCGGCCACCAGTAGTGGGCGCTCACCGAGCTGTAGGTCTTCTCTCGGCCAAGATGGCCAGCCAGTGGCGTGTCGTGGGCCTCATAGAGGATACGATACTTCAGGTCCTCATCATGAGGAATGACCACGCGTGGCGTGTCCTCGGGGCCAGTGCTGTAGAACAGCAGGCCACCATCAAGGGTGTAGCGATGCAAACGCGCGCGCACACGCGCCGACAATTCAATGTCCGAGTTTTGAAACTCCTTGCTCCCCAGAGCCTTCAGCAACGCGACACAAGTGTCGTCCTTGGCATAAGCCGTTCGGATCAGATCCGGTAATGACGAAGTCACGGTCGTGACATGAGCCAGCTCATAATCCGGTCTGCGCGACAGCGCGTCCGCGAGGACATTCTGCCTGCCAGGCTTGTACTTCACCTCGAAGTTGTACTCCGCGAAGAAGGAAAGCCAGCGGGCCATCCTTTGCGAGAGATGAGGCGACTGAGTCGCAGTGCGTAACGACGCATGATCCGTGTAAATCACGAACGGCTGAGAGCCCAACAGGTGAACCCTGAACTTGACGAGCGCATACTTCATCGCAAGTAGCTCTTTGTCATGGACAGGATAGTTCTTCTCGGCAGCCTTGAGCTGGCGAGATTCGAACGCCACCACGCGCTCGCGCCCCTCGGCGTCTGCTTGAAGCAGTGCACAGCCGATGGCAAAGTCCGAGGCGTCACAGACGACACTAAACGGACGAGCGGGGTCTGGCAGAGCCAGAATAGGCGCATGAAGGAGACTATCCTTAATTGCCGCGAACGCATCTTGATGCTCGGTGTCCCAACACCACTCCGCATCCTTCCTCAGGAGATTGGAGAGTGGCCGAGCCATCTCAGCGTAATTCTCGCTGTACTTGTGCAAGTAATTGGCCAAGCCAAGCCACTTGTGAAGATCCTTCTGATTCTTGGGAACCGGCCAGTCAACAATGGCCTTGACCTTGACCGGGTCGGCCCTCAGGCCACGCTTCCCGATGAAGCACCCTAAGAAGGGGATCTCTTCCGCTCCGAAGATGCATTTGTCAATGTTGGCGTACAACTTGTTTTGACGCATGCATTCGAGCACAGCACGCAGGTGCTCGACATGGTTCTCCATATCAGTCTTTCCGTGCTCCGCACGACTGTGGACAAAGATGTCATCGAAGTACGTTTGCGCGTACGCCCGATGGGGCCTGAAGAGCTGCGTCACAAGACGATTAAACGTCGCTGGCGCGTTCGAAAGCCCTTGGGGCATCACCAACCACTCCCAGAGCATGCCGCTCGGGGTACTCACCGCAGTGAGAGGAATGTCGCTCGTCCTCATGAGCAATTAATTGGTAGTAGCCATCGACCAAGTCGAGCGCACTGTACATCGTACGTCCTGCCATGTTGTTCTGAAGAACGTCCTTCCGAGGAATTGGCGTCTGCGCCGGAATGGTGGCGGCATTCAGCTTGTTGAAAGCATGCACGATACGCCACTTGCCATTCGGCTTTCTGACGCAGAATGTCGGCGTTGAGTGCGGAGACTTACTCTCACGCACCATGCCCGCCTCGTGCTTCGCACGGAAGAACGCGTCAATGACGTCACACTGCTCCTTCGGCTAGGGCCACTGCCTCGTCACGCAGTACTTCGTTCCCGGAACGAGATCGATTTCATGTCGAACTCCTCGGTCCGGAGGTAGCCCCGAGGGCGGTTCCTTCGAGACCACATCCTGGTACTCCCGTACCACCGGATACAGTGGATCCGACGGGTCCTTCAGGATCGCCGATCCACTCCGCGCATTCAGCGCCTTCTTGGTGTCCTCCAGGACAGCTTCATCCAGAAGCGAGGACAAGTTTAACTCTTCTTCAGGTCGTATGACCACCACCTCAGCCAAGTCGCCAGCCTTCAAGGCATCGCCGAACTCGGCCAAGGACATCTCGTCCAGCTCTAGGAGAGCAGATAGTGAGGGCAAGTTGTCGAGGTTAATGCCCCCATCGACATCGCCCGTCACTCCATTCACGAGGGTGTAGAGCTGCTCGCTCTCGCGTGGAGCCTCACCGCTCGACACGCCCTTCCCCCCTCGTGAGACCGCAGACGCCTTGCGTCGCGCAGCCAGCGCTTTGCGGCGCTGCCTCCTCTTCATGGACACCGTCCGCCCAGAAGAGCTCCGTGATTTCGCGTGCTCCTTGACGCCAGGTATCACCACCTCATTCAGCTCTAGAGGAGCTCCAGTGTCTTGACCGACACTCAGCGAAGGGCTGCACGACCCGCAGCATCCACTCAATGGATTACGTGCCACTCCACGATCTTCATCCGGGCAAAGCCCCTTGTCCTTCGGCATCGTGCCGACCGCGCCGTCGCTGACACGCAGCAGGGCGTCGCCCTCAGACGCACACCCGCTCAGCGGAATTAGTGCCGCTCCACATCCTTGATTCGGGCAACGCCCATCTTCACTCGACTTCCTGTCGACCGCGCCTTCACCGGCACGCAGCAGGGCGTCGCCCTCAGACGCACACCCGCTCAGCGGAATTAGTGCCGCTCCACATCCTTCATCAGCCGTACCTCGCCCATGGCTCCTCGGCTCCATGCCGACCTTGTCTTCACTTGAATACAGCAGAGCGTTGCCCTTAGGCACACACCCGCTCAGCGGAATTCGTGCCGCTCCACCTGCCGTCCACGAGCCACGCTCGGAACGCTCGTTCTCGACACACGCAGTGTCCACCAACTCGGAAACTCCGATGTCCAGCACATTGACCGACTCGGTCCAGTGCTCGCGCCAAAAGCGCTTCTACTTCCTAGCAGAGGTGGGTTCATGACTCGCCAATGCTCCGCCAGGAGAGAAGTGCGTAGCACCAAGGGTCTTCGACCTCCAATCGATCCAAGGCTCGTGGCGCTCAAGCCACGCCATGCCAAGAATGAGATCATATCTCGAATCGAGGTCTAAGACCAGACAGCGTTCCACGCTATCAAAATCCAAAAACTTCACGCCCAAGTCCACGGGGACTTTAGGCACCGTGACACGAGTGCCCGTCGCGAGGCGAACAGTGACGATGTCACTCCCACGCGCTATCAGCGCCTCAGCATAAAGCCGACTTCCGTCTATCGTGGAACGTCGGGCGTAATTACCCGACGCTCCCGAATCGATCAAAATCGTCCATGGCTTCGTGAAGCCCTTCACCCAAGCCTGGACGACTAGCAAGCCCGGCTTGCATACACGTTCCGTGTTATAGAGTACGGGTCTCTTCGGGGCTAAGTCCTGTTGACCTCCACCTCTACGAGGCTCAATAGAACTTAGTTCTTCCCCAGTAGGCCGCCCCGCGCCTACTGGGTTTTCTCGTTTCCCCGAGACGAACCAGAGCCCTGGCTCGAACCCGAAGAGCGGCTTGCCGAAGCCTGGCGCTGGAAGCGCAGCGGACATCCGGCGCGCAGGTGACGCGTGTCACCACAGATAAAGCATCGGCGGATGCCGCGCCGCTGCTCAGCAGCCCCAAGCTCGGCTTCTTCGTCTTCAGCATAGCTGAGGTCCATAGGCTCCGGACCGTTCGACGAAGTGGTGTGAGGAGCGCTCCACCCAAGTCTTGACGACTTAAAGTTGTGCTCCGCGCTCAACGCGATGCTCACAGCCTCTTCAAAAGAGCTTGGGTGAGTACGGAATACCTCCGTCCTGGCAACGCCAGTGCGAAGTCCCTCCATAAACACCGTGACGGTGACTACCTCAGCCAGAGGATCGGCAGACATGCCCGCAATGAGAGTTCTCAACTCCTGGACATAGTCCACCAGCTAGCCAGGAAGCGCGAGCGTACGCGATACGCCTCGTTAGGCGGAGCGAACACCCGGGACAACTGCTGCTTCAGCTGGTCCCATGTCGGGAAGGCCGTGTCGACCGACGTCCCTGACGTCAGTGCCCACTCTCTCGCTCGCCCACCGAGCTTCGAGATAGCTAGCGCCACGCGCTGCGACTCCGTCCGGAGTAGAGCTGCGCTCATAGCCACCTCGACTTCACGGGTCCAAAGCATTAAGCTTTCCCCTTCCTTGCCTTCGAAGGTCTTCACGCTCAACATGAGCGGCTTGGGTCTTGTTCCCGCGTCGGATGACGTAGCGGGCGCTTGGGGCGCCGCGGCCGTTGCCATCCTCTGCTGGAGGTGCTCTAACAGAGCATTCTCGTAGCTTGAGAACGCCTCAAGACGCGCGTTCACCGCGTCCGGGCCTTGCTGCGCAAGTTGCGTCACGCCCTCCGGGCCCAGCAAGGACATAAGCTTTTTAAGCGCATCCTGCTGGTTAGGAGGTAAGTGAGCGAACTGCTCCATTCTCCACAGAGGGTCAGTCTATACAGACGCAGGTGTCGGATTGACTACAAGTGCTACCAAGTGCAGCGGGGCTGCCGTAGCTTTAGCGTCAGAGGAAGACGTAACAGACTCACAGAGTCTCAGCTTAAGAAAGCCCGTTCTAATACCAGAACACACGAGTCCGTACTCCCTACGGACTCCAAGAGTCAACCCTTACTCTTTGCTGTAAATCTCAAACTGAATGTATTTCTCCTTATCGCGGCGAAGCCGCCTTTGGTGTAAATGTATCTCGTTTACTATCTAGCATAGTGAACACTAGTCATATGCATAATCTGTGGCTCTGAAGCCATGTACTGATTCTCCTACTGAAATAGGTTAGACAGTGTGCTCCACACAAGCCTGTGTGTCCCACACTTCGTAACCCTTCGAGTAACTCTCGTGTAAACCCCGTTACATGGCCACTTACAAGTAGGTGGTGCAGCTGAAGGTACCGCGAACCGTCCCGCGAACCGTGCAGGAGAAGCAGTTGCGGGTGCTGCCGGTGCTCGTTTCGTTGGAAACTGCCGCGAGCGAAGCGCTGCTGGGTTCGCTTGTAGTGGTCGTGTGTCTTGACTACTGAAGTCGGTTTGCGATGGCGATGTGCGTGGAGCAACTGTGGGCTGCGATGTCGACGGAGAGCTGCCTGGCATCGGGGTGCGTCTTCGTAACGGGTAGGGCGAGACCCGCGTAAGAGGCTGGCGTGGCGATCTCCGTGGCGTGACCACCAAGTTGAAGTTCCCGAACTGCAAAGATGCCGCTTTCCGCTCCCAAAAGGAAAGCCTCTTATCACGCATATATTCTATTCCTTATGTTAGGTGGCATGATTTGTATGTCGGTTTCGCTGGATCGATTCAACCAATCGCGCTCGGAAATTTTGAATCAAACGCGCAATACTGATGCTGCGGTGGGCATCTCGAAAGGTGTTATTGCCATAAGCAATGCTATTGACTTTTAACTGAGAATTGTACATGCTAATGAATTGAACAGCTACCTCAACATTTTTGAAGTTAGCAGACGCTTGGAATGAATAACGGTACGGATTATTGAAAGCATTGGGGACAAGATCCTTGCTATTGATTGCTCCTAACGACCTCATAATTGGTTATATTCGTAGCGCGATTGTTTGATAAATTACTAAATTATCATTTTATGGTGGGCCGAGCGACTCTGGATCAATAACTGTATCGACGTTCGCCCTTACCTGACCCCTGACCGAATCCAAAAGCAAAGATTGACCTTTCTCAGCAGTGCATCGTTCGTGGGCTCTCATTATTCTATCATCAGACATTCCAGGGATATTAAAATCCGTCTGCACCTGTTTTATATCCCGCTTGCTATTCGCCTTGAGAATAGCTACGAGTTCGCTAATCAATCTAATCATCTTAGGGCATTATGGTGAAGCGCGATGGCAAGTGATTGGGTGAAAGATAGATCCAGACTCAGACTCAGATGGATCTGGATCTAGGATCAGATGGACCTGGATCTGTACCTAGTAGATCCAGATCCAAGATAGGTTCAATCCATTATCCAGGCATAATCAAGAGACCGTGAACACAACGCGACGGGCAAACAGCTGACACGCAATGAAGGTAAAGGGGGCCCGTAGAGTCGGTAGGTACAGATGGGATGATAGGATCCAGATGGTGATAGGACTTTGGCATAGGAGCGAACTTAAGCATAAATCAGAAACGAATTTGCCTCGATCAACGCAAGTTCTTCCTCCCTCGCCTGGATACGGGAACTACATTGGCCCTACGCGGCGTAGAGAGGTTAGCCGTAGCAGATCTAGTGTTGGTGGTAAGACTGGAGTAATACATTAGCCAGATCCAAAACCCTCCTAGTAAACTACTGCCACGTGCGGATCCAAGATCCACCGAAGTTATCTGTTTGGCCGGTGCGTCCTTCGCTTCTCAACTGTCAACGACACCGTCAATGGAGGCGGCAGACACGACCAAGGAAGACCTGCGAAGGCAACCAAAAGGCCAACAACAACCGAAAGGCAACAATCCGGCCGGATCCAGATCCAGGCGGCCAGATCCAAGTACAAGACTACTGGATTTGGAGTAAACTGCGAGCAGAGTGAAGATTTCCGCGCTGCTCCACCCACATCCCCGCGTCTCGCCCAGACTGTTCTGTCTTCAAGGCTCGGACGCTTCGGCAGACAGCAGAAGAGCAAGATCCAGCCCTACCGTCGGGTACACAAGGTGAGACGTTTAGCACACAAGATCACGGATCATCGGGGGACCCCCTCCGTTAGTGGGTATCCGGGCGCTGTTGGTAAGTTGGATCGACGATCTCGCAGATTTAGCTGATCCCGCTACGCCACACACGGAATCCAGACGGCTGCATCTGACGGCGCTTGGCTTGGGCGCGCTGCGCTTGCTCCTCGCTATCGGATGACTCAGAGCCGAAGGGCGCTGCGCCCGCTCGAGCCTGTGCCGCGGTTGCTGCTGCTGCCGGGGCGGCCGAAGCTGACGTGGCTGGCGACGCTTCGGCTGCCGAACTAGCCGAGGCCGCCGTGTCGGCCACCGTAGAAGTGCGTTGACTACGACGGAGCAGCGAAGAGCCCGAAGACGTGGCAGACGCCGTTCTAGACGACCCTGAGGCAAGATTCTGGGACCCCAAGCGGCTCGACGTACCATGACGAGGCCGCCGGGGACCCGCCAATGACAGTCCTGATGAGGGAGTCGAAGCTGGAGTGCCAGGGCCAGACGCAGTCGAAGCAGGAACAGCAGCAGGAGCAGAAGGAGCAGGGGTGGCAGATGTCACGGGAACACCCGTCGACGTCGGAGCAGCAGGAGGAAGGGGAACCGCGGCGTAAATCTCCGCCGTGAAGGTGGCCTCGAGTCGCCTGATCAAGTCGGAGGTGTCGATCTGACCGCCTACACGCGTCACAACAACGGCAAGACGGTCGGCCAACTCATCGCGCTCCCGACGCGCCAGTTCCCGCCCGCGACGCGCGTCTCGGAGCATTCAACGCCTGGCCACAGCCCGCTAGTCGTGCTCTGGACGGCCAAGTCGAGCTCTTCCTCCAGTTCGACGACCCGAGCGCCGAGCCAATGCGCCAGGGCGCCGATGGCTCCTCGTCGCTGTTGAGAGGTTCGGTGCATGGACAGCCACCCAGCTCTGTATTGCGCCGCACGAGAGTAGCCAGGACCTGACGGGCTTGGTCCCTCTCGACGACAAAGGCATACCGCTTGCGTCGTAAGACGGTTGAAGTTCGAAATGCCTGGTTGCGCGTATCATACGCCCCATCGCGCTCTTGCTCGACGGCCACGAGGATATGGCTCACGTGGTCCCGCTCACCGCGGGCATCGTCGCGCTCTTGTTCGAGAGTGGCCGCAAGCTGCTGCGCCTGATCACGCTCCGCCTCGACGGCACCCAGACGCGCTTGGGCAGAAGCGAGAGCCACCCGGGCGGTGGCAAACTCGCCGCCCAGGTCATCGCGCTCGGCCCGCGCGTCGTCGTGTTCTCCCTGCACTGCAAACATTCGAGCCAGCGGAATCGAAGCCGGCGGCGGAGCGGCAGGTGCTAGAGCGAGCCGGGCGGTCAGGTAGGCAACTTGGTCCTGCGCAGCCGCGTGTTGACCTTGAAGCCCGTGACACAGCTCGAGGGAGGCGGCTTCCGAGACTCGGAGCTTCGTCTCGGCCGCGTCGGTACGCTCAGAACGGGCCCGGAAGTTCTCCACTCCTTCCTCCATATCACGGAGGGCAAGCTTGGCGTGCTCCCGAAACAGCAATGCTGCTTGCGGCTTACCCACACCCGCCCGGTAGCCCTCGAGGGCGCGACGCAGGAGCGCAAGGTTGCGGTCGTGCAGCACGGACGTGTGAGTGGCCAACCCCACGTTGTACATGGAGACGAGTTCATACTGGGCGCGCAGCGCCTGATTCTCACGCTGGAGAGTGTGAGAGTCGGTAACAAGAGCCGCCACCGAGTGGACGGGGGCTCCTGAAGCCGGAAGCTGGACTTGGAGCGCAGCGGGGAGGCGAGGACGACGCGCGCCGAGGCCGCAGACCGCGCAGGCAGCGGCAGTGAGGTCGTTGGTGTCAATCTCTTCCTTTTCTCCTCGAAGTCAATGTCGTCGGGATCCATGTCGTGGCGGCGATCCATGAAGCTTGGAGCGTGGCAGGCTGCAGAAGCTGAAGGCGCGATGAGTCGAGAAGAAGCGAAGACGCGGGGCAGGTTCTGCGACGACACACCACCTGGGGAGTGCGCTTGTATGGTAGCGGGACGAATGTGGTGTAGCACCCCGCGGAGAACGTGGAGATGCATATGCCCAAGGGAGAAGGCGCCGGGATGTAAGCTCCCAGGCGCAAGTGATGGAACTCGACACGGTTGATGGGGCGCGATGCGCAACAGAGAGCGACGGGAAGGCGACGCGGGTGATGGGCTGTGAGACACAGCGCCAGAATCCAGTGCGACGCGTAATCACCCGACGGGTCGACCGGCGCCCCGTCTCTTCAAAACACCGACCATAAACCCCGCCGAGCAAAATGTGTCGAGGTAAGATCTTGATTACGTTACGCAAATCAGGTTGAAGAACGGTAGTGCAAGCACGACAGACACAAGGATAGACGTAGGGTGGTAGGCTTGGCAAGCCAGAAGTAGGGGGTAGCCAGTAGGTAGTAGCAAGGACATAGGATAGGGTAAGGACTCAGTCCCGAAAATTCTCTGAACCACAAAGACCTCCGGATCTTCTCGGTTCCAGGGGAACCACCAAGCGCCAGCAAGCAGAGCCACCCCGTTATCGCGGACCCCGTCGTTTGTTGGTTCGGGTACCCCTCCCCCCCTCTCACAGACCCGTGCTGAGATTAAGGCACGTTAAACGTATACCGTTTAGGGGCGCCCGACAACGCGCTGCTAGGCGAAGGACGCACTGGCCCGATAACCGCCGTGCACAAGACCCCCAGTGTAGGCCCGATAACGCCACACAAGCCCCAGGAAACGCCGGCCTGATAACAGCCGCACGCTCAAGGCTCGACGCCCTACGACAAGGAACAAGCGTCAACTAAGACCCCCCTCCCCCTCTCCCCCCCCCCCCCCCCCCCACTCTGAAGCCTGCGAAGGCTTGGGCCCTATATTCGAAGATACGTTACTCCAACAACCGGGAATAATTTGCTCGGCGCTACCCCGATCAAGACGCGCCGAGTTTGTGCGAGACCGGCTCCGCGAGATTTCTGCGAGGCCGCTACTCCACAAAGCTGCTGCCGCAAGCCCTCTTCGTCCAAACCGAATGCCCTTGCCGCCGCACGAACCGACTTCACGTTGCCGTTCGACACAGCGCGTAGTCCTTCCCTCCACGGAGGCTCTCTCGTAGCGTTGCCAGCTTCTTCTTCCTTGTGAATCTTGAAATGCCTATGCTAATCTCGATCTCACTACTTTCACTGCCCCCCCCCCCCCCCCACACACACACAGTCAGGGGTCCTTGGGTTAAAACGGCCCAGGCAACCTTAACCCGTTAACCCTTTGGCTACCAGCAAGTTGAAGTGCTTCACAAGTCCATATGGACCCATGAGGTGACTGATAGCAGGACGCCATTGACCAAAACTGAAATTAACGAGACGACGACAAAGCACTGTACAGCCTAATAGGTTCCTGTTAACCCGTAAAATACATTACCATAGGAGGCACAAGCAGTTCCCACGACCTGTCATAGTCGTTCTTTTCATATCGCCAACAGCTCCCCAACACCGAAGCATTGACTTAGAGGCGCTGCTGAACGCCGCAGACACCGACACCGGAGACTGGGAGATCGACACCGACCTCGGCCTGGACGAGGATGCCTCTCCTTCTACACACTCTAGCAACGCTGATGAGGAGTCAAAGGAGAGCGGCCCTCCTCCAGCAGCATCAACGCCGACAGCACCACAAGGGCGGACAGGAAACGCGTATGTCGACGGCATTGCCACCAGAAAGTGAACTGCGTATCATCCAGTTGGGCCAAGTGCGCCGTGAGTATGCTGGGCGTCGCGAAGTCGGACTCTTTTCTCTCTTCTTTAGCGCAACCTACCGAGAGACAATAAGGACCTGGACGAATACGAAGTCGAGCGAGCGTGGGAAAGCCGAGGTGGCGGCAGTGGGGTTTGACGCCTACATGGGTCTGGAGATCGCCATGGGTATCTTACCTTTAACCGAAATTAAGGAAATTTGGTCCGAGAAGCGCTTTTTGGGGCAGGAGGATGTGGAGGAGACTATGGCGCGGAACAGGTTCAAATGTATACGAGCCAACATTCAATTTCATGCACCTGGCAGCGCTACCGAAGCCTACAAGCTGATGGACCCTCTGTGGTTTAGTCGTGATATGCTGCGCCACCTCCAACGTCGTTTTGTGGAGGTTGCTGTTCCTGTGGGTGCTGCCAGTCTTGATGAGAACACAGTGCGAACTAAAGCGCGGTCAGCCGCCAGGACGCATCTCTCAAGCAAGCCAGACAAGTATGGCATACGTTTCTACGCTGTTGTCGGATGGGAGAGCCTGTACATCCATACTATCAACGACAATGGGTCTGGGAATACTGAACCAAGGCATCCTGCAGAGCGCTATTGCAGTTTGTTTCCTGAACTTCGGAGGCCGCTTGAGCGAACGTTAGCGCGAGATGACATTTCCGTGGCACGTGACTCAGCTTCAGCTCTGTGGGTAGCGATGGTCGGGCACATGACCAAGGTTCACCAGGCTGCTTCTGGTCACCGGATCATTGTTTGCAACAACTTCTATACTAGACACGAGCTGGCAAACGTTGTGTCGGCTTTTACGGACGGCGAAGTGCGCATGATTGGAACCTGCAAGGTTTCCCAAATCGGGAAGTGGAATGAAATTGAGATTGCAATGTCTGTTGCCCGTGTGAAAACAATGCCTCGTGGTAGCTGGGAGCTAGTTGCTGCAGTTGATGTTCCACAAGACTGGAGTAAGGCTCAAGCAGCCCACAAACGCGTGCAGAAGAAGCTCCCAGACTCCGAAAGGACGGAGTTTGTTCCTCCGACGAAAATCGCAAAGTGTGTTGGCTTTATTATTTTCATGGACAAGAAGCCCGTGGTGTTCTACATAAATGATCTCAGTGGATCTCCTTCGCAGCGCGTTCTTAGTGGATCATCGGAAGAGGCAATTGACTTGTGCCATGGCCTAGCTCCAATTCGTCGGTGGACTGGTGAACAAAACTTGCATCGCAGAATACTTCAAGTGCCAGCTATCATAGCTGTCTACAATATTTTCATGCATGGGGCTGATCGGGTTGACCAGCTGCGAAGTACCAACCCAATACGTCGAAAAGAGACTCGGCTAGAGATGAGCATTTTTACCTGGGCAATGGATCTGGCTTTGATCAACGCATTCTGCTTGATGAAATAAGTAGCGCCACCGGGCAACAAGTCGATCACACTGCGCGAGTTCAAACGCCGAGTCGCCGACGACTTGAGAGCACCGTACTTTCAGCAAGCTAAGCGGAAACGGCAGGCAGAACCGCAGCGAGAACTTGTTCAGAACATTGTGGACGCCGACACTAGTCAGCACATGCTGATCCCGAACTATACCAAGAACTCGAACGGAAAACTGACCTGCTATCTGTGCTCGTTGCGGGGGCTGTCCAAGAAGTCCAAGTATGGCTGTACTCGCGGCTTCCACGTGGAATGTTTTACGGCATTTCATTATCGGGATGCATTTAAGCCACGCTCGCTTATAGTTCGATCCGCGCTCGACGAAGTGATTGCTGCCGCCGAAAGTGCTACAGGTCGCCCACGGCTGAAAAGAACAGAACCATCACAAAACTGGACGAGCTTACACTGCCAGAAGAGTAGGTAGATAATGTGGTAATACTCACGTTTGCTTATTGAGAAGTGCAAGCTGCTGGCGGATGCAGACTGGAAAGCTCAGCGGTGGGTGCTTGGCGAAGCACCCGTACTTGATATAATGGTAGGGCTGGAGCAACGCAGTTTCAAGATTGCGTGGGCTGCGTCGCTCAGATGTCTGTATTCTTAGCTGGCTTGCAGTGATGGCTTCCCCAAACTGTTCCCACTCGCACGGAGCATTGCTGCAGTAGCGACACAGGCGCGACTCCATGCCGCTCGACCCCTCAAACTTGAGGAAAATGTTTTAGCACTGAAGAATCCAGGCGGACCACATATAGTTTTCAGCAAGACACTAAAGGCTCGTGCCATCCCACGAAGGAGCCCGTACAAAGGCACCAACGAGTAGATGCGTGACGGCTACGCCTCCAGATCTCAGGTACCCAGCTAGCTTGAGCTCCATTGACATCGCGAGATGCTGACAGTCTCCTGTAATGCCGTGACGCCTCTCTTCTTGATGCAGGTACAAGCACGGGCTCTAGCGACGCTACCGGACTTCAGTAGCGACGACTGCGGCGCCTATCACCCAACGAGAGCCTCGGCAACGACACTTCCGTCAACGACAGCGCAAACCCGACGCTCACAACAACTGCACCGCCAAGACAGCTTGGACGAGGTATAGTGCTGTCGTCGCCATTGTCGCGGGCGAAGACGTGGCTAGTGGGAGCTGTGGTTGTCGTTGGCGCTGAAGCCGGAGCCGTAGTAGTCGACGTTGCTGTTGTCGGGGTCGGGGACAGAGCTGCTGTCGTGATTACAGTATGCTCAGAGGCGACGAGCTCGCAAGGATGGAAGTCACGGAGACGACTGTGAGGACCGACACCGCGTCGTACAACTATGTGAGCATCACAACGAGCGGTGATATGGTGAAGAACGTTCTCTTCGAGCCCGACGACGGCCAGCTCGGGCTGCAGCACCAGCAGTAGTGGTAGCGGCGACAGTAGCGCTGAAACAAGACCGGACGCCGGCGCCGTCTTCACGTCGTCGAGCTCTGTCAGACTTCGGAGCGCTCATCGGGATTATCCCGGCAGTCGTGGCAACAAGATCAAGTTCGGTGAGGGAACACGTACTTGGCGGAAGCAGATAGCGTGCTGAGAATTACCTACGCTCTACTCTACTTCTTTTTTTCTGTTTCTTGTTTTTATTCTTGTTTGTTGTCGTTTTAGCTGAGTATAGAGCGTGGAGGCAACCTGTTGAACTTTTTGTAACCACGTCGCTGCCAAGCTGTGATACGACGGCAAAATCAGTTTTGGGGCAAATGTGGGATATTGTTCAGCGGTTTAGGAGCCTCGCCACGTATTTTCACAAGTCACCCAAGGCGACAAACCGACTTGACTAGATTCAACTCAAAGACTGGAAGCGCTCGGCACTGCATCTCATCACCGATTGCCCCACGCGGTGGAACTCGTGTCGCGACATGCTGGCCCGATTGATCGAGCTACAGGCACCCTTGGATGATTTCTTCAGTCTTTTTGAGAGACCGGAGTTCAAGGAAGAGTTCAGAGACTTGAGTCGTGATAAACTTCCGAAGCCGAGAGAATGGTTTGCAATCAGGTGCCTGGTAGCCGTGCTGGATCCTATCGCAGCTGTCACGAAAGTGCTCAGTGGGGATTCCTATCCGACTTTGGCACTGGCATTCCCCATGCTACGCAGGATCAAAGCGGTACTGGGCGACTCCGACATCTTCTCGAAGCAAGCGGCATTGGTCGGACGCCAGGAGTTCCAGCGTGAGGACCTCGGGCTTGTGAACAATGTGCGCAAAGCCGTTCTGTACCTCTTCACGCAGCGGTTAAGAGGGATGAGCTTCGATCTGGTCTGGATAACGTTTCTTGACCCTCGCTTCCACAAGATGAAACTACTGACGCAATCCGAAATCGAGGAAGCCAAGAAATGTTTGGTTGATGCTGTCGTGTAGGACAACACGATTTAGCGAGTTCTCGTCCCTCTAGCCAAGGCCTTTGGGACGAGCCCCTACCAACAACACGCTTCCCTCCTAAAAGGTCGGCGCTTATTGTTGGGATAAAATCTGAAGACCAGATCCGATCCCTTACACCGGGCTGGAATGTGCCTTGTGCGAGTCGTCGGTCAGGTAGGTAGAGCCCGTAAATCAAATATAAGAGCACCCTTAGCCACGAGCAACGGCTAGGATGCAATGTACACACTCGCTTTCACGCTAAACCCACTGCGGTCCCTCAGAAGGAAGGGTACCAGGCCAATCGAGGCCTCGGACAGGGGGCGCCTAGACGAAGTCTCGGCTGGAAGTCAAATATACTGGGGGGGGGCCTCACCACACACCCAGACAAACGTACAAACGTACAGGGAGGTCTCTAACACCTCCAACACTCGGCCACTACTCACTCTTGGCCTTTCCAGGGATGAACACTCGGTCAATGTACCTTATGCTCACCAGCAGACATACCCCGTGTCGGCCGAGCGTATCCAGACTCTACTGCTGAGCGAAGACTTACCGGTAGACGGACTTGACCCTTGTGTGGCTTTGGGGGGAAATTCTGCTCTATTTAGTGATTAGAGGCTGTGAGGCCTTCCCTATCGCTAATCCCTAATGTATATACAAATATCAAGTATCAACCGAGCCTTCGAGCCGGTCCGACGACTCGACGACTCCTCGGCTAGATCCGAATTCCTAATGAGAGGCAAATCCTGTACCCACTATGACTACTTGTAGGGATCGGTGGGGATTTACTATGACCCACCGTGCCTTGTCACTAAATGGCCATCCATCTGTCACTCTAATGCGGTAAATGTGAGTAGCCAATCAGAAGACTCGCTTTCACTCGCACATTCGGGACTGTTGAGACTCGGTGCGGGACTGTTCTTCGACCGGAATTTCTCGATACCACAATGCTGCTGCACTTGCTGTACGCAATTCCACTGGAGAACCAGCTACGCCTGTTCCAGACACTCGTGTCCGTCCGGCAAACCCATCGCCAAGCGATGATACTACAGTATATAGCCGTAACGGGGCATTGTGTCCACTTTTAATTTCTCTCGATATAAGAACACCGACAAAGTATTTCTCCTTCGCTAGTTAATATGTTTGTATTTTTCACCCACTTCTCTTAATATCTTTCCATAATACTCCTTCTTTATCATTTCACCATCAAGCTTAAAATTTTACATTGCATCCAAATATATACTAAAATTAAACCCCTACTTGCTCACAGGTCAAAAAAATTATTCCCACAAAGCTCTTATTTTCTAAAGTGTTGGGGCATTGTGTCCACTTTAAGATTTTTCTAAAATATTGGGGCATTGTGTCCCCTTTAAGATTTTTCTAAAAATAGCGAGATGAATAAAACAATTATTGGTGAAAGTATTCATTTGAAACTGAAGAGCAAAAAACTATGATGAGTCCATGGACTCATTTTTTTACTTCAGCAGCTCTTCGACAGCAGCCTTCAGCTTGGGCATCTTGGTCTGAACGAAATCATTCTTGCTCAACCAATCTAAATATTTAGGATCAATAACTTGAATCTGTTTAATACTCTTGAGCTTGTATTTGCCCCAAGTCATAATGAACGACCCATCATCGTTGCCAAATTTGTCAGACAGAAATTTACCAATTGGACTATCATAATCTACGAGACTCTTTTGAGTCATTAGCCAGCGACAGTATCCAGGATCGGTAGCATATACCTCCTCAATAGTCTTCGATCTGTGCTTGCCAAAGTTAATGTACTCATTGCTATTAGAACGAAGTTCGAAGGATCGCAGATCTTTTCGAACAAGTTCTCTAAGTTCTGCTCTATCTATATAGGTAGCCTTATATATAATTTTTTTTGAAATAAATTAAATTTTAATAA
Organism: Phytophthora vignae f. sp. vignae; assembly: GCA_016169955.1. Taxonomy (NCBI): domain Eukaryota; phylum Oomycota; class Peronosporomycetes; order Peronosporales; family Peronosporaceae; genus Phytophthora; species Phytophthora vignae. The sequence goes on from JABJUM010000042.1 coordinate 179,808, forward strand.
AATATCACAATGTCTGGTCTTACAAGAACTCATGAGCGATAATATTCAGTTCAGGAGTCAATCGACTAATGCTATGGAATTCTAGGCCACATCGTAATTAATTAATTTTGCTTCTTTTGCATGAGAAGCATCCTAGTCTGCTCTAAACACTTCTCCGGTGATGCGATCGATTTCAAGGGTACGCTCACATACAACGAGTACCAAGAGGTTCGTTCCCTGAGTAGCAACATTCACACCACTCACCTTGATCGATTGCGGGACATCAGGCTCACTGATGCGAGAGCAATCAGCTACAAGGAAGCGCTGAGCGGTCTGCCACCGATCGATGCCAATAAGACCGTTAGAGATCTCACGCGACAGATCTTCGTTGATAGCGCCAATCTTGCTGAACTCATCCATGAACGCCTGCCAGTCATACGAGTGAACATCCTGAAAAACATTCTTGTTTCCTACTTGGACCTGAAAATCACGAATCGACGAACCAGGCTGACAAGTCCAAGGTGCAGAGTCAAACGGACTAGCAAACTGTTGAGTGTTGTGGGCTGAAGCAAAGTTGCTTGCCTTAGTGTTGGCATATGGGATAGCTACAACGTACTTCACATTTTTATGCGATGCCGATACAGGAATGGAGAACGTCTTGTTCGTAGTTAGAAGACCTTCACCAGCCTCACCATTGCTGAACATCTGAGAGTAGCAATCAAGGTACTTGATGGTCTTCATCGGCTTGCTCACCAGAGCAGTAGGATTGGCTAGATCATAGAACGGAATATTCAGGCGACCCTGAGTGAATGGGAAGTAGCTACCAGACGTAGCGATCGTCGTGATCGTGTTATGAATTGGACCCCAAGCAACGCGAATGGAACTACCAGTAGTAGGCGTACTGATAACGGTGTACATAGCATCATATACGGATCCAGAGAATCCAGCGCTGCCTAGCATTACCGGACATACTGAGCCAGCAATGAGGGTGCTCGAAGTCAGACTCATCGTACGAGGGCTACCATCAGCGGCACCTACAAGCGCAACATCGGAATATCCAGTCTGTACCTTAAGTTCAAGCTTCAATTGGGGATTGCCAACGAGATCTAGCTCATTGAAGATTGGGTGGAGATCGACTAGTCGAATCTTCAGCACGTAAAACCACTCACCAAGAGTAGAATTAGCATTACCATCAGCACCCTTCTTGAAAGCTCCAGTACCACGCATCTGAGCAATCGTTTGCGAGGTGGACTTGTTGAGAGAGGGCCATCCATGCGAGTTAGCAGCACCAGCAACCTCAGGAGGATTGTTTAGCACACGGCGAATGAAGCCAGTGTTAGGACGCGTAGGTTCACCGCTCGTTAAGAATAAAGAGCTGTTGCCGCTTAGTGCGTTGTTAGCATACCCATCGCCATACGTGCCAGCCGCTGCAGAGTGCTTGATCGATTCCCAATCATCCGGGAAGAGACACATATCAGCACCGTGCTTCTCAACTTCTGCGGTAGTCAGCTCCGCTATAGCACGGAAGTTCGACCACTGCTGCTTGAACTCAGACGGAGTAATAATAGACTTACCGTTTAGGTAGACCTTGACCTCATCAACGACGTTAGCAACATTGCACTTGAGACCGAGTGCGTAGCGACTGGGCTGACCAAGTGTAGTCGAACCCGTATTCTTCATGCTAACGACAAAAGGAAGAGCAATGTACGCATCCTTAAGAGACGCATAGCCATGCGAACCGTTAAGAGCCGATTGGCAGTCAAAGCTGACAATACCAGAAGAGTACGATCCGGTTTGGCCATCATTGACTACGGCCACAGACTTGCCACGGCTTACCTTGACGGATACGTCAGGCTTTAGTGATGATTGTAGGAGAAATTGATGCGCGAGTTGAGTACTATCGCTCATGATTAGAATATATCTGATGCCATATAGTATCTACTAAAAAATAAATATTAAGCAAGGCTTAGATCCTATCAGAATATTATGGCTCAATATATCAAGCCAATAACTTCTGATCACGATCTCATAGATTTGGCAAAACATATAGATGTACATATTGACCAGATTCTGACTCTGCCAGAAATTAAAAAACCACTACCGGATCGAGGTACATATATAATTCTTCTCCGAAGCGACGGTGGAGTAGGGCATTGGGTCTACCAGCATGATGGTAAATATTTTGATCCAATGGGAGTTGGTCCCCCATCAGTACTAGGAGACCTAGAATACAATGAAAAGCAGTTCCAATCGACATACTCGCAATTTTGTGGGCCTTGGTGTATGCTATGGTTATATACTCAGCAGCATAGTGAGCCAGAATTATTGAGAAACTTTAATAATTTAGATACGGATGCAATATAATTTTCAGAAAAGTATCATATCTAATGATATAACAATGTACAAAGATATTCAAGTATCAAGCGATATTCCCGTAGCGAAGCTACGACGCGCAGTCAAGACAGGCGTTCTCAACCTAACCAAAGATCAGCTAAATGGTTCAGGCGCGACGCTGTGTGTCCATCCCGAGACGGAAATGAAGATCATGAAGGCGAAGAGCGCTGGTCGAGGAGTACGCATCATGATTACTCCACACGAGATCGAATATCCCATGACTGTACTCAATGGAGGCGGCATCCATGGCGGATTGATTTGGAGTTCCACTTGGAATGGAATCAAGTCTGGATACAAATTTGCTAAAGACACAGGCATTCTCAGCAAACTCGCTGATGCTGCTGTAGCTCCTGCTTCTGCATACACTGGAAACCCTGGAGCGGTTATGGCTGCTCGACAGGGACTACGCTCTCACCGGTATCGGTATCGATCCTGAAGGCGGTCGTCTCACACTCGCTGATGTTAAATCTGCTGGTACCAAGGCTCTATCGTATGCTAAACGCAAGGGTGTGGTGAAGTGCTGAAGGAGAAGTTCCCGCTACTACGACATTGAGTGGCACGGCGGCATGAGCGATTGATAGTCAAGAAGCGGATCGGTGGTGGATTGCCGTTTACCCGAGTCGATCGAGAGCAGATTGCCGATCGCCGATCAAGGGCCGATCGCAAGTCGCCGATCGAGGGCAAGTTGCCGATCGAGGGTGAGTTGCCGATCGGGGTTGAGTTGCCGATCGAGGGTGGATTGCTGATCGCCGATCGGCCAAGATGGGGGGCACCGGAGAGCGAAGCCGGGGCAAGGATCCAGTGGTTGTTTGGTTGTAGGAAGATAGGCAGGATGGTAGCGGTAGGAGAACACCCGCTAAACATAAATCAGAAGAGCTTTTGCACAGAAGACCACAAGTCCCCTCAAGTCACCAAGTCCCAGGAACTACATTGGCCTCGGCAAGTGTCGACACTTTGGGTAGTGAACTAGCGGTACGGTTAAGACTGGATTAATACACTGGCCAGCTTGACCTGCTCTAGCGATCTATCTCTTGTGTGCAAGTCCTCGATCGACCGGATACAGCTTGGCCGGCGATCGTTCTCCTCTCGATCAACCTCGATCCCGCTATAGGAAGCGGCAAGCAACTCAAGGAAGGAAGGAACACACCCGGAAAGGCAACTACAGGCCTTGGATCGACTCCAGGCCGACCGATCGCAGCGAATAACCCTCGATCGGAGCGTATACTCGGACGCAGAGCGAAGATTCCCGCGCTGCTCCACGAACTATCCCCGCGTCACGCCAAGACACTCGATCTTCACCAAGTGCTGCATCCTCGGAGCCCCGAGAGAGCAGATCCAGCCCGCCGACGGGTACACAAGGTGAGAACAAGTTCAGCCGATCACGGATCGTTGGGGGACCCCCTCCGTTAGTCGGTGTCTGGGCGCTGGTGGGAAGCTCGATCAAGCCTTAACCAGATTTTGGCTGATCCCGCTACACCACAATGGTGCGCGTGCCCGGATCTCTTGGGGACTCCGGATTTCACCGTGAGTCCGCAGAAGATGCGCAAGTGAAGAAAGAACCAGGGGAAGAGGCGTCGTCGGATATCGGATCGACGGAGACGCTGCTGAACAAGACGAGATCCGCGGATCGACAGAGTGCTCGGAGGACTTCTGTCGACGGAATCGAGGGCGATCTGGAGACAGATCTAGAAGACAAACCTCAACATCCTCCCCAGGTCCCTTCGGGGACCCTGGTGGATCTCGGTGCGAACCAAGATTCACTAACAAAACAAACCAAAGCTGGATCGCACCGATATGCATTCGCAGACTCGCCGATCAGGCTCGATCCCGACTACCTGGACGCGATCGTGGACAAGGCCCAGATCGCGCGGAGGAAGCTGAGAGCGCCTGGCTTGGACGACGAAGATCCCGGATCGCTGGCGCCCGACTGGTCTGAGGCGGACTTGGAACGTCAGTACCACCTGAAGGAGCTGCGGGACTTCTTGCGTCAAGATCCTGTCATGGTGATCGTGCGGCCGAAGCAGATCGGCGACCCGAAGGGCCCGATCTCGGCCCCCCGCGCGACGGACAACAAGTTGTCGGCGGTGAAGAACCTGCTCGGACTGCTGAAGGAAGCCGGCTTCGTAGCTGGCGCCTTCGAGGCGAATGATCTCTTCGATCTAGATCTGGACGTGAGCCAGACGGCGATCCAGACATTGGTCGACAAGCTGAGACCTCTGGTCGACGTGATCGCGGACCGTCCGGACCCAAAGGCGCCAGATCTTGTGTCGCCAGCACCTGTGTCGTCGCCGCGGGTGGAATCTACAGGGTACCGATCGTCGTCTCCCTACGTCTCGGCAGCCGAACATGTATCGGATACGTCGTCTGAACCTCAGCGTATGTCTCTGGGTCCTTCCGGATCGGCGATGTTGGAGGCCCGATCGCGTAGTCAACGCCAAGAACGCACGCGATCAGGATCTCGGAAGCAGAAACCCAAGTCGGCCGATCGCACCACCAGTGCTACCAGATCGGATGAGTCGAACGGCAGATTGGAGTCCTACTTTCAGGCTGCGATGGTCAGATTCTTGAGCGAACAACAGGCCGCGGTGGCGACGCCCGCTCCAGCGGTCGACGATAATGTGGGATCACGAGACGTGGAGATGGAATCAGCCGGATCGCCGGATCAAGACTGCTCTCAGTGGGAATACGACCCGGACGACATCGATCTACCGACTTCGGCCCCTGCGGTGGTGGCTACCGCTGCCTCGGGATCCGCTGGGACCTCCTTGATCCAGCGTGTGCGGATTTCGGCAATGTCAGATCTTAAGGAGTTCAGCGGCAAGGATCAGGACGGAGATCGCGCCCGATCGTGGATCAGCAAGGTGAAATCGGCGTTCCTGCGAGATCAGGCTACGGACGAAGAGAAGTGCCTGACATTCGCTGATCTACTCACGGGACCGGCGAAGAACTGGTACCGCCAGCTGGGTCGATCGACGCGGAACAAGTGGAGCGATCTGCTCCGGAGTTTCCAGATCCAGTATTGTGGGCTGGGAGTATCAGTCGCTTGGCAGTACTACCATTCTCGTAAGCGATCAGACGAATCCCGCTGGAGTACCTCTATCGGCTCAATGTAGCGGCCCTACGCGCGAGATTGAAGATCAAGGATGGAGATTCCAAGGCCCGTCGAGAACATGTCGAACATTTTATTGAGACCTTGGGCGATCATGAACTGGCCGATCGGCTGACCCTACTTCGGCTTGCGGACGCGGATGATCTGGAGGAAGTCCTACGCGCTCGAGAACGCGCGAAGAGCAGACAGAAACGATCTGCCTTTGGATCGAAGTATCGCCAGAAGGTTCCGACCTCAGCACCAGCCGCCACGACCAAGCGAGCAGTGCGTGCAGTTCAGATCGCGAGCCAGGAGTCTGGCTCAGACACCGGATCGGACGGATCGGACTCAGAGGGTGATCTACGTCGCGTTTACCTAGCGTCAGCCGAAGACAAGCCTCGCAACGCTAGGGGCGACGTGACGAAGTCGGATCGAGGCAACCAAGCGCCGATCAGTCACGATTCACCTCGATCAGATCCAAGATCGCGATCGTCGCCCGATGGATCGGAGCGATCGAGCCGCTGCTCGCACTGTGGATCACGGAAGCACACGGATCTGGATTGCTGGAGACGTTTGACGTGCGAGAAGTGTGGAAAGCGAGGACATCCGGCGGATCGCTGCCTGTTCGTGTGCCGCGGATGCGGCGAGCTGCATGAGATGGGCAAGTGTCCGATGGAGGAATTCTACAATCAGATCCGTCAATGGTTCAACCCGGTGAAGCACGCAGGCATGTTGCCCGCGATCGCCGAGAAGATGTTAAACTAGGACGCTCGCCGCGTTGGAATCCGGTACGGGCCGAGCGTTCTAGGTATTGCATCTATGCATACGTGAACAAGAACACGGTAGATCGAGTAAGTGGACGGACTGATCTACGCGGTAATACATGTGATCTGCATGCGAAATCTGCCGCCAAGGTCTTGAGTCTACATCGATCGGACGACTTCAGCCGCTCTGACGCCGAAGTGCCCTTGGATCTCCAGTCTGGAGAAACTCGGGGTTATTGGAAGCAACGCAGACCGGAAGAATGGTTCAGGCCAGCTGATGGAGAGGTGACGACTGAGATCCCGACGCATGATCATGATCGGAGTCTGCCTCGCGTCAGCGAGCACCGCCGATCTGGTGATGTGGTGACCGATCTACTTCCGGGAGAGTCCAGGGGGTATTGGAAACACCATTCGCCAGGTAAGTGGTTCCGTCAGGCCAATATCACTGGCAAGATCAACAATGAGAAGTCGATCTTACTCTTAGACACCGTCGCCGAGGTGTCCATCGTGGACACCGCCTTTGCTCGTAAGGTGGGGTGCTATGTCGACACGAGTCAGAGCCAGGAGTGTGTGGGAATTGGAGAAAGCGTGTACATGACGGAAGGAAGGACCAGGATCAAGGTCACGCTGGCAGGATCGCTGGTGTATTTCTTCGATATTTGGGTCGGCGATCTGTCAGGGCAAGAGGCGGTCTTGGGTATGGACTTCAAGGTTCCAGCTGGGATCCGCCTCGATCTCGCGGACGGCTCTATCTGTCTGCCCGACGAAGTCAAGATCCAGCTTAGCGGACGCCGACAGCTGTATAATGACAACGTACGGCACGTGTGCGTGGATCAAGGAGTGCAGATCGCGATCGGAGATTCGTTCGAGCTCCCGCTGCGGATGAAGGTGACAGATCGAGAGAAGCTGTGGGTTACCCGCGGAGATCGTTGGGTGCCGACCGTGGTCCGTGGACCTGGTCGGATCCGATATCTCCAGATCACCAACATCGGGGACAAGGACCTCGTCCTGCACCGGAATGAACGGATTGCGATGTGGCTGGCCGGAGATCGGATACCCCGGGTGCCAGGATATGTGTCGATCGGGTCCCGTCGCTACATGGAATGGCAGAACTTAGCCTTCCAAGCCACGACGGAGGACCGGCTGGCTAACGAGGAAATACCAGCAGGACCGCCAGTATCAGCCGTCGAGCGACCGACTTATCCGACACCCCGAGCCATTCTCCGGAGACCCGAGGCACCCCCGATCGCCGATCAGGCGATAGGGCCACTCGACCCGACAAGTGGATCGGAGGTGAGGTGCTCCGATCTGGGGGTGGCTGCCGTTGATACGCTTCGATCAGGGGGCGGATCGCTGCTGAAAAGCGATCACGTGGCCGAGGAGTCAGGGTTGTCTATTCCGTCGGCCTTAGTCAAGGATTCGCCCGGGCCTCGGTCAGATCCTATGAAGTCGGTGGGTGAACCTTCCGGATCGGAGATCGGATGCCTCCCGAAGCAGGAACAGGTGCCGTCGGAGAACCGACCGTCATCGATCGCAGACCCAGTGCACGCAGTGATGGAGGACGTGAAGCCACAAGTTGATCCAGTCTCAGAGAACGGTGGAACAGTGTCCCCTCACGTGCCATCGGTCGATCAGGTCGACGGTTGTGCCGTCGAACCAGATCTCGGGGGCGGGAGTACCGATCGGGTACCCTATGTGGTGACCTTAGCCGTCGAAGAATCGAAATCGAGTGACGATACAGCTGGCGGCGGTGTTCCAGCATCGGAACGATGGCCGCATGTGGCCGAAGACCCATCGATCGTTGGAGGCGATCAGGCAGAAGTCGAGACCAAATCCACTGCCAATCGGGAGGATCCCGTTGCGGCTGAACCAGATCGAGAGGTTGACGCGGACGATCGGGATGTTGACGCTGATGATCAAGTCCATTACCACGAGGGCGGGAATCTATCAGCCGAAGATGTTGAAGGCGAATTAGCTGTGCTTCCTGAAATTGTGACCTCGACGACAGTTGAGGTCAAGATCGACGACATCAAGGTGGGAGATCTGGAGTTCAACACCCCGGAGGAGATCGACCGACTGCGAAAGAAGATCTGGCACAGGAGGCACCTGCTGATCGGCAAAGGCAATGCGCTGCCGCCAGCTGCCCGAGGTGTCACCTGCGACATCGACGTGGGCGATGCGAAACCGATCGCCCAACGAGTTCGGAAGGTCGCTCCTCAGTTCGTGGAGAAGGTGTCGGATCTGATCAAGGGATTGCTGTCAGCCAAGGTGATCAGGAAGTCCCGATCGCCGTGGGCTTCGCCGATCGTCGTGATCATCAAGAAGAACGGAGTGGATATCAGGTTGTGTATCGATTATCGGCTCGTCAACAGTCTGACTAGGCTGATGGTGTATCCGATGCCCCTGATCAATGATCTGCTGGAAGATCTGGACAAGGTGCTCTGGTATTGCTCGCTGGACATGGCTAGTGGATTCTGGGTGGTAACGATGACCGATCGAGCTCGTGCGATCTCGGCCTTTATCACTCACATGGGTCTGTTCGAGTGGAATCGGATGCCGTTCGGCCTGGAGAACGCCCCTCAGATCTATCAGCGACTTCTGGACGACGCGCTGTACGGGTTCACCAGGATCCCGCGATCGTCGGGCTCTGAAGTCACTACGGACTTGATCGAGTCAGGAGAACCAGAAGATCCGGGGCGTCCGTCAGTGCTAGGCCGCAGATCGTACATCGACGACATTCTGGTGACGGCTGGATCATGGGATGAGCTGTGTGATCGTGTGGATCACCTGCTGGATGCTTGCGATAAGTCGAACCTCTCGATCAGTGTGGAGAAGAGCTCTTGGGGGATGCGCAAGGTGGACTATCTAGGACATCGCGTGTCGAACGATGGACTGGAGGCCAATCCGAAGGATCTCGCGGCACTGACAGATCTGCCGTTCCCTGGATCGCTCCGATCAATGCAGTCATTCTTGAGCAGCCTCAATTACTACAGCCGTTTCCTGGAAGACTACGCGATCTACGCGGCGATCCTGTATGAACTGCGCGAGGTGGACTTCGCCGAACTAAAGAAGCGTCCCGATCTGCGCCAGATCTTGGATCGTGAAGCGCCGAACTCAGTAGATCGGAACTCGGCAGACCCCGATCAGACACACGTTCCTGAAGTCGAAGTTGGAGACGAACGTTGGATCCGTGCTCATCGTGCGTTCTCGACATTGAAGACGAAGATCGCGACGACACCGATCCTGCGGCATTTCGATCGCGATCGAACTCCGGTTCTGATCGTGTATGCGAGTGACTGGGCGATCTCGGCCGCACTGATGCAGGAACATGATCAGATCTACCATCCCGTTACCTTCGCCAGTGAACACTGAAATCGAATGAACTGAACTACAACGTGGTGGAGAAGGAAGTGCTGGCGCTGTTACGGATCCTGGACTTGAACTACAATATGCTGGTCGGACGATCGATCCGGGTCCTGACCCGACACTCGACGTTGGCGTGGCTGTTCCGATCGCCTGGTCTTCAAGGTCGATTGGGTCAGTGGGCTGCACTCCTATCACCCTGGACTCTCGAGATCACGAAGTGCACCAAGGGAGAGGATGAGATATTGGGGGCGATCGCCGCCAGTATTACGCCTCGATCGGGTGTTGACGACGCGCTGATCGCGATCGCACCGAAGAAGGAACCCCGGCGGAAGATCCAAGCCCCGATCCCGACTGTGCGCGCGGATGAGGAGCTCCTGGTGATTAGTTTTGACGGATCCGCCCGTGTCAAGCGAGGCGGGGGCGCGTACAGTGCGATCTTGTGGAAGTTGCCCGAATGGAGTGTGGTGAAGGCGCGATCGGGCTATGCTGAAGGGCTGACCGTCAATGAGGCGGAGTATCACGGTCTGTTGTTGGGCTTCGACCTCCTCGACGGCATGGATCGCGGCCGATTGGTGATCTGTGGCGACTCCAACCTGGTGATCCGGCAAGTACGAGGCGAGATCGACTGCAAGGCACCCAAACTGACGTTGTTGAAGCAGAAGGTGCTCGATCGGTTACGGAACTGGCCAGATCATGAACTGTTACATGTGAAACGAGATTGGAACGGAAGCGCCGACAGCCTAGCCAGCGCAGCACTCCAACGTGAAGGGGGCGTCGTCGTAGAGGACGAGGCCGATCAGGTGGATCTGATGACGCTGAACCGACTCGACGAGATCCTGGTTGTCAGATCTGACGAACCGATCGTCCGACTATCGCCGATGACTACCCGATCGAACGCCCGATCACGACCGAATCCGACTGTTATGCAGGAAGAATTCGTGCGAGGACTGCGGATCGATCGGATTCGTCGAGCACAAGATGAAGAGGCGTGGATCGCGGGCATGAAGAAGTACCTGATGGGAGACGTGGCTGATCTGACGCAGGATGAGGCCCGATCTTATGGCAACATAGCGGCAGACTACGAGATCGATGACAACGATCTGCTGTTCTACTGTCCGCCCTCCAAGCGATCGGAGGCAGATCGAGACGGACTGATGAGACTGGTTGCACCAGAGACGCTGCACCAGGATATCTTGCATTACTATCACTCTACTGTGGAAGGCGGCCACCAAGGGATTGGGCGTACCTATCAGCGGATCCGTGATCACTTTCACTGGAGAGGTCTCTTCAGGAGTGTGCAGAAGTACGTCGGAGAGTGTGTCGATTGTGAGACCGGCAAAGGGCGACCCACGATCAGGGGCGAGTCGCCGGGGAACATCCAGGCGACCTACCCGTTCCAGATCATAGCGATGGATCACATACCTTCGCTGCCCAAGTCGTACAAGGGTAACACTGAACTGCTGATCTGGGTCGATCTGTTCACGGGATACGTGATCGCGAAGGCCAGCTCCTCTCGAACGGCGCAGACGATCGCCGAATCTTACGAAGAGTGTGTGTTCCGGCGATTCGGTGCCAGCGAGGTGATCAGGCACGATCGCGAACCGGGATTTATGGCTGACTTCTTCCGCGCCTTTAACAAGATCCTGGGTATGCGTCAGCGAGCGACGATGGCATATCGGCCCCAAGCGAACGGTACTGCGGAACGAATGGTGCAGACGGCGACAAGAGCCTTGAAGATGTTCGTGGAGGATCTGGATCAGAAGGACTGGGATGAGTACGCCGAGCGATTAACCTTCGCGATCAACACGGCTCAAGATCGGATCCGTGGAGACTCGCCTTTTTACCTGGTGCATGGTTGGGATCCTCGATCGACGCTCGAGGCGACGATACCGTTGGGTAGCACTCGGACGCAGGACCGGAATCCTCGGCGGTGGCGTTATCGAATCCAGAGGCACTACGATCAGGCTCGGAGTCAGGTGAATGCTCGCCTACGTCAGGCGATCGCGGATCGGGCCGATCGACACAACGAAGAGGTTCGACCGCACTCGATCGAGGCCGGATCCCAGGTGTGGCTGTACCTGGACCGTGTGAAGGAGGGGTATGCCCGGAAGCTAGCCCATCTGTGGCATGGCCCATTCCGTGTGTCCGAGAAGGTGAACGAGTACACGATGAAGCTTCAGATCGCTGGCACGGACTATCACCTGTTCCCGATCGTGCATGTTTCGAAGCTGAAGCTGGTCAGGGACTTCCCCGATCGACCGCAGATCGAGCTCACGGTGGACGAGGCGGATCGACTCGATTTCGACGAGATCCTACTTCCGGAGGACAGTTGGGCTCCAGATCGAGATGCGAACGAGTATGCAGTGGAGAAGATCACGGATATGCGGACGGGCAGAAGGACGCGGTACGGCCGGACGTATCGAGAGTTCTTGGTACATTGGAAGGGTTACGGCGATCCTGACTGGGTGGACGAAGCCGATCTTAACTGCGGAGCGCTGTTGTATGAGTTCCTCCGAGATCGTGTGAACCGAAACCGGTTTAACGCGATGCAGTCTCACGAGGAAGAGTGAAATCGGACCGCCAGGGCGAGCTGGTCGCCTTGGTGAGCGAGATGGATGACGGATCGACGAGGAGGCCGTCGATCGGAGGAAAGGTTGTATGTGGATGCATGTATATGTATGAGAAGTGCAGATCGGAAGGTTATGGAGCGACCGCGAGGTGTTACGATGATGGATCTTGGCTGATCGTGTTGGAAATGAGTGGAGCGATCAAGGTCAACAGTCACCTGGCGGGGACGAAGTATTGCAATGGAATGAATTCTGCGCGTCCATCGCGTCGTTCCGGGCCTGCTCCGCCTCGGCCATCATTATCCGGTACTGCTCGATCGTCACCCGCTGCACAGACGCAGCAGTATCCGAGCGCGCAAGCCGCTGATGAGTTGACGAGGCCGACGAAACCGGCGGCTGTTCGGGTCGAAGGGTCGCGCGCGACGTTTCGCCGCAATGTTCCGCCCTACCGTCGCGATGGTCCACCCCGCTGATTGACGCGGCTGGCGACGTCAGGTGACGATTGAAGAGGATCGGTCATCGGATTGACTACGACGTCGGGTGGACTGATCAATCGACAGGCTGATCGCTGCAGCTGATCACTGCAGCCGATCGTGTGAGCCGATCGTGTGAGCCGGACTCATGTTACGGCTGCTGGATACCGACACCGTGGTTGAACTCGTAGCGAAGACGCGAGATCTGCAGCGCCGGGTGCGATTGGAGTATCGGTCCCACTAGCGATCGTGATCGCCCGCCTCAATCAATCGGATGGATCTGGGCAGACTACGCAACAGAGATGCATGGAGAGTTGGAGACTGTGTCCGTAGTGAGCCGCCGTACGACCCGACTTACGGACAGGGGGCGGTTGTGGTGAAGTGCTGAAGGAGAAGTTCCCGCTACCACGAAATTGAGTGCCACGGCAGCACGAGCGATCGATAGTCAAGAAGCGGTGGATCGGTGGATTCTGGTGTTACCAAGCCGTCGATCAACCCGACGCGAACGTAGATCAACCGTGTGAAGGGGCTTCAAGCTGATGAGAAGATCAAGGTGTTTAAGGATGGTGAAGTCAAGTCAAGATTGATAGAGGACGGACGTGGGCCAAGCCTGATCAAGGTCGAAGCATGCAGGCTGTCGATCGACTACGGCAGATCGTGGTGGGCTAGCCCCATGGGATCAACGCCGACTCAAGCCCCGATCGAAGGCAAGCATTGATGATCCGGTATGACCAGGGACAGAAGAAGACGGATCGGCGATGGACTGCGACGCACCCAAGTCATCGATCGAGGGTTGATCGCCGATCACCGATCAAGGGCCGATCGTGGAAGTCGATCGAGAGCGGATCGCCGATCGCCGATCGAGGGCCGATCGTGGAAGTCGATCGAGAGCGGATCGCCGATCGCAAGTCGCCGATCGAGGGCAAGTTGCCGATCGAGGGTGAGTTGCTGATCGAAGGTGAGTTGCCGATCGGGGCTGAGTTGCCGATCGCCGATCGGCCAAGATGGGGGGCACCGGAGAGCGAAGCCGGGGCAAGGATCCAGTGGTTGTTTGGTTGTAGGAAGATAGGCAGGATGGTAGCGGTAGGAGAACACCCGCTAAACATAAATCAGAAGAGCTTTTGCACAGAAGACCACAAGTCCCCTCAAGACACCAAGTCCCAGGAACTACATTGGCCTCGGCAAGTGTCGACACTTTGGGTAGTGAACTAGCGGTACGGTTAAGACTGGATTAATACATTGGCCAGCTTGACCTGCTCTAGCGATCTATCTCTTGTGTGCAAGTCCTCGATCGACCGGATACAGCTTGGCCGGCGATCGTTCTCCTCTTGATCAACCTCGATCCCGCTATAGGAAGCGGCAAGCAACTCAAGGAAGGAAGGAACACACCCGGAAAGGCAACTACAGGCCTTGGATCGACTCCAGGCCGACCGATCGCAGCGAATAACCCTCGATCGGAGCGTATACTCGGACGCAGAGCGAAGATTCCCGCGCTGCTCCACGAACTGTCCCCGCGTCACGCCAAGACACTCGATCTTCACCCAGTGCTGCATCCTCGGAGCCCCGAGAGAGCAGATCCAGCCCGCCGACGGGTACACAAGGTGAGAACAAGTTCAGCCGATCACGGATCGTTGGGGGACCCCCTCCGTTAGTCGGTGTCTGGGCGCTGGTGGGAAGCTCGATCAAGCCTTAACCAGATTTTGGCTGATCCCGCTACACCACAAGGGTATTCTAACCGATGCTGTTGATTTAGTTGAGAAGAAGCTGATAGAGAAGGCTGAGCGCCCTGAGCACGTAGAAATGATCAAGTCTGTTCGTCGCGGAGTCAAGAATCGCTTTGGAGTAGGTATCTCACAAAACAAGAAGCTCATTAAGGGCTCACCTGAAGCTAAGGCTCACATGGCGGCGCTGCGTGCCAAAAGAAAGATAGGAGGAAGTTTTAGATTAAATTGATCTAGACTACCTCTAAGCCTTTTTTTTAATTCTTTGCTTCGCGGAAGATCAAACTAATAAGTAGATTAGGATCACGGAACTTGATGAATCTTTCCAACTGATCAACGATAGTAATTGTGATAGTAGAATATGATCCATCATTCACTCGCATCCAAGAAAATTCATTCGGCTGATAAGCGATTAGCTGTCCAGCTGACGTTCCTTGACTGTTAAACACAGTCAGAATATCCGGAGGAGATGTAAAAGTGTTATTGACTAGTGAGCAGCGCACTACATATGCACTGACAGGATTTACTTCAGGAGCTAGATCGCTAAGGAATGATGCAGCAACTGTAGATGAAGCAGAAGGGTATTGACCAGCGCTGAAGCCAATCAATTTACCGAAAGCAGCGTTATCAACGATCAGCCGCGGGACGCGACCAGTAGTTGGCAAGCCCGTTCCTGTAGCACTATACAATCCAGTAGGTGGACGTGTATACGTTCCAATCGCAGTAGGAACGGAGCTGACATCGACCTGAGCCGCATAGTACGTTGCGTTTTCAACAAGCTGAATCCAAAATACGTTATCACGATTGGGATCCACGAGGTATGCTCCAGCATTAACCAAAGCAGTCTGAATCATACGATTGATATCAGTGTAGCTGTAGATGCCATCCTTGAGCGTGATAGAAATGGTAGAGACAGTAGCGGCGGTAGGCATTTCGATCTTGAAAGTATTGTTGCCATAAGCTACGCTATCGACATTGAACTGAGAATTGTACATGCTAATGGATTGAACAGCTACCTCAACATTTTTGAAGTTAGCAGACGCTGGGAAGGAATAACGGTACTGATTATTGAATCCATTGGATACCAAATCTTTGGAGCTGATTGCTACTAATGAACTCATAATTGATCGTCTTCAGTTTTATATTCGTAGCGCGATTGTTTGATCACTTTGTCGAAATTAAATCTCATCTCACCCTTTACTGAATCTATGAATAAACACTGGCCCTTTTTGGCTGTAGCTTGCTCATAGGCTCTGATGAGCCCTTCCTCGGTCGTGCTGGGGATATTGAAATCTTTGAACACCATCTTTAAATCTCGCTTCGAATTGGCTTTTAGGATCGCCACATATTCTGAATTCAATCTAATCATCTTAGGGCACGCGAAGTAGCTGTGGATCAAGCAAATAGTGCTGAGCTTGAGATGTCTCCCTCTGGTGAAATAGTGGCTAAACAACCTCTCCATTAGCAAACGATCATTGCTGAAATCGTCGATGATTACAAGCTCTACACCTCCCTCTTTGGTTTTGCGGATAGTATCAACGCTGGGAGGGTTCTCTGGGTCGTGAACCGTTATAAAGCCGCTCAGCTCGTCCTGGAGATAACGATACAATTCTTGATCAGGGTTCCTAGCGATGATATGGAGATGGGAGAAGCAATTGGGACTATGCTTTAGGATGTACATGCATAAGTTGTTTTTGCCCGAAAATGATGGTCCAAGCACGAGCATTCGAAAGAGTTTCTTGATACCAAGCTGCCTGATATCGCCTGCCGAGGGAGTTCGATACTGTTTAGGAAGAGCTGCTCCATAGTCTGGAATAGAGCTCATGATTTTCTATCCGATATTATATAAGGTAGGTTAAAAAAACATGGGATTTACATATCCACCTGTAATTCATGATTCTCAGCTCTATAATCCACTATTCTACGCCTCATTAGGTTCAGATGGATTGCTTACCTATGACTACGCTCATACCCTATATCTGAGCAGAAAAGACTATCGACTGAGCTACATATCTGGAATCGTTCCTGGCACTGCCTATAGTGGAATTGCCTTGGTTCCCGGTGATAACAATGATATCGGCGGCCTCGGCGCAATCAGCTGTAGTAGCTTGACTGTAAATGGATCTGCGTTTGCAAGCGCTCCATCATATACTATTGGCATCAGTCCTGGAACGGCTGCTATCAACAAAGCATTGGTTCTTGGATCCGCTGGGGAAATCGGCACGATTAGCAGCTTGACGGCAACGAGCATCACTGGCACGCTCCAAACAGCGGCTCAGCCTAATATAACATCGCTAGGCACGCTCTCGTCGCTGACTGTTAGTGGAAATATTACTGGTACGCTGGCAACGGCATCTCAACCGAATATTACTTCTCTAGGGACTTTAACTTCGTTAAATTGTTCAGGAAATATATCTGGTACGCTAGCAACAGCGGCGCAGCCAAATATTACTAGCTTAGGAACACTGAGTGGTTTAACTATCGGAGGCAATCTAACTTTTTCAGGAGCTAGTCGATCGTTGACTGGTCTTAGCTCGCTATCATCATCATCGATTACTGGAACGCTACAGACCGCTGCTCAACCAAACATAACATCACTAGGAACCCTCTCATCGCTCACCGCAACTAGCATTACTGGAACGCTACAGACTGCCGCTCAACCAAACATAACATCATTAGGAACCCTCTCATCGCTCACCGCAACTAGCATTACTGGAACGCTACAGACCGCGGCTCAACCTAATATAACATCATTAGGAACACTCTCAGGGCTATCGTTGAGTGGGGATGCTATTATAACGGTACCTGCTGCATCATCGATAACCTCTACAACTTATGCATCAGATTATCCGCTACAATTCAGGAATGTATCGAACGTTTCTGGTGCTTCGTGCGGGATTAGCTTTGCAATCCATGAAGAGGCAAATTTAACCAATTATACACCGAATGCTGCCATCGTTGTAACTACCGATAGAACGCAAGCTAGCAATATCCATACTGCTCCTGTAATCAAACTGCTAGCTAGATCGTATCAGATCCAAACAGACGGTTCTCTAGAAGAGCGCATGAGAATCGACGCCAATGGGAAATTCAGCTTTTCGTCAACTATTGGAGACGGGAATTGGAATTTCCTTCGAGAACTAAACAGTTCTACTATTCGCTTCGGGACAGCTCTATCCAATAAGGACTGTATTTCGTTGTTTTGGAGTTATCTATCCGCTGGCAGTTCTTCTAACTATTTAGCATTCAACATCTACGGCACGAGCAATGCCCTAACCATCCAAGCAAGCGATCGAGTTGGAGTAAGAACCAACAGTAGCATAACATGCTTTGACGTTGTGGGAGACTCAGGGTTGCTTGACGGAACATATCAAAGGCTAGCGCAATTCAGAAACAATAATGCAAGCCCGATTGCTCTAGAGATCCAAATATCTAATGCAGCAGCTGGATCTGGATCAGTATGGATGGGTACGCAATCCACAGACAATTTGCGATTAGGAGTGAATAACAGCACGGTCATGTACTTGAATAGCTCCAATCGTGTTGGCATTAATAATACTGGTCCTGAAGCTACTCTTCACGTAGGAGGCATGAACTGGGCCAACTCAGGGTTTCATTCAAAGCAGGATGGAGCGGCTAGTCCCGCCCTAAGTTGGCGTTCAATTCAGCTAACATCATACATGGGCATTGGATTATATCAAACCAATACTGCTTCTATCCGATTAGGAACTTGCGATTCAAGCTTCGCATGGAATGGGTACGCTACCGTATATGGAGGGTCATACACGAATGCTTCAGATCGTGATTATAAGAAAGACATAGAAGACATCTCGTATGGCTTAGAGACCGTGCTACAAATGCGTCCAAGAGAGTTCGCATGGAAGCAGGATGACCGCCGCTCTGTTGGCTTTATAGCTCAAGAGCTCATAGAGGTTTGTCCTATCCCAGTCTCAGGTGATCCTAATCGGCCTGTTAACCCTGAAACAGGAATGCCAAACGATGGCATGGGAGTTGATCTAGGCTCTCTTACGGCTGTCTTATGTAAAGCTATTCAAGAGTTAAAAGCTGAAGTCGATAAGCTGAAGCTAAGACTGGACGGCATCGCCGACAGTCGAACAGCGACTGCGCCCCCACCGTAGGTGAAGAGCTAAAAAAAATTGTTTCCACTCTACAGTGAGAACGTTTTAGGCTTACGAGAGGCTGCTCATTTGCCCATACAGTTCCACCTGGTTTAGGCGCTCCGTGGATCCACTCAGGAGACGGATGCTGCTTTGGAGTAGCTACAACCGGATCCTTGATAGTGAGATCGGCTAGAATTTTTTTGAGCTCCTTGACATTCGCATTCGCCTGATTGGTGTAGCTATGGCCCGGTTTGAAAAGTTTCGGATTGATGACAATCATACTTCCTATAGAAGAGCATTCATAATATTTTTGAACTCAGAACTAGTAATCATCTTCTGCTCAAACATATCCATTGCTAGTCTGTAAAGCTCTCTTAGCATGTCTGGGTTGTCATTCCCTAGTTGAATCTCGCCGCGTAGCTTGTCGAACTCGGCCTTAAGAGTTAGTCTCGGATCCTCAATCGGGGTTTGTAGCGTGTGCTGAACGTGAGTCTTCTTAACGATCTCATAAAATACTCGCTGATCTTCAATCGGTAGCGCATGATACGCTTGCTGGCTGATATTATCGTTATAAAGCAAATCCTTGACCATCTCTGTCAATTCGTTACTCATCGCTCTGATAGGACCAACCGAAGTGCGATTTGGGAAAACTAGCTTCAGTCGATTGTTGTTGAGATCCTCCTTGCGAATGAACTTCGTTCCGATCCTCTTGTACTTGAGGCCAGATGCTTTGCCTGAACCTTCGATGTCTGCGAGATTGTACGATCGGTTTTTCTTTTTCACGGCGACTCCCGCACCACGCAGACCACGTCCAGTTAGCCCCTTACCGGTGGGTTGATAGGTGAAGTCCTTCTCCTTCTGCTTCTTAGTCGAGATGCTCTTCGATGACTTCTTATTTCTCCTTTGATCCGGTGTTTGAAACGTGGTTTCTTCGAATTGAAGCAACGCTTCGTCATCAGCGCCCTGCTTTGGATCGACCACTTTAATGATATCAAGAATGTGTCTAAGTCGGATGTATAGCAATGATTGCTTCTGAGCGTCCTTCTCTTTACCGGCGAGAATATTTAGCTTTCGCACCCCTGTGGATAATTCTCCGAACAAACAGTTGAGCGTGGCATTCCATTCGATTCGTTTGCTAATGTTGTTAATACGTTTATCATCAATAATCTCTTGATCGTCTGATACCTGGAATAACTTCATATCATCGCCAATGTAGATAGTCTTCGCTTGACTGACGTCGTTTTTATTGACAACGTATGGTCTCAGCTTTAGCTGACCCAGATCATCAATATTTTTGTAGACATATTCCACACTTGCCCTTGCCTTAAACGAGGATAATTCAAAACCCTTCTTACTGATTCTAGTATCGAGGGATACTGTTGAGTCTTCGAGCGCTCGCTTCTTGCTATGTTCTTCTACTTCCATAAGCTCCTCTTGCTTTGCCTTCCATTCATCGAATGCTACTTTCTCTTCATCATTCATACTATCAACCAATTTATGATCCTCGGCATTCAATCGACTACGAAGGGTGGGTCCCAGCTCATAGGCATTGTTATTCCACGTGTAGAATAATCTCTGCGCTCGTTCCTTATCTTCTAAATTTTTCCTGAGATCAATAAGTTGATTACCCTTTGACATCAGGCTAAATAGCTTATCTCTAATGGCTTTCTCTGTCAGCTCCCAATCCACTTCTCTCATCATCCGATTGTCAGCACGCATCTTATTGCCATTGCTATTGATGATCTCTCCACCCGGATAACGGAGTTTGTAGTCATGCTCAAGGATTTCACCATTTCGGATAATAACTGGCTTGAAATCAAAGTTTGATAGTTCTGAATGATTCTTAAACGTATCTACAATCTCATCTTTATACATCTGGGGATCTCTTTGAGGCGGCAAATCCTTTTTCACGACTTCGGCTTGCTCCACAGCAGCTTCTTGGTTTGCCTCAGCCATCGGGACGTCCATGTCTTCGCTACCCATCGCTTGGTTACTCTGGTAGGGTCGCAAGACTCTGCCTACGTCTGAGCCTTGCTCGTTAGCCTCAGCTTCCGTTGGCTTACTCATCCCATCATAAATATCAGCTACGCTGGAAAAAAGGGGAGCAGATGGCTTGCTACCACTTTCATCAGATTCAGAATCTGTCGTCTTGGAAGAGGTCTTGCTACCCATGGCCGTCATGATCCTCTTGATAATATCAGCATTCTCCGTTGCATCTTTCTGCTTATTGTCATCAGTATCAGTTGCCCACAGAGCATTTGCATATGCATCGCGCTTCATCTCTTCCAAACGCTGATCGCGCGCGATGCGCGCCAACAGAGCGCTATGCTTTGTGGCACGGTCTTGTTTGTTCTCGAAGTTGGAATACATCTATCCTTTGGTCTATCGTCTCTAGACTCTGCTCTATATTAACATCAGTTAAAAAATTAATATTTCTTAGATATAAACTCGTTTCCATGGTTGAGTTCGCAAACCATTTTTTCCATCCATGGTAAATGGATGTACTAAACTATTGCGCCTGTTGAGCAAATCGTTGTAGTGATCTAAAACTAGACCTATATCCATGTCAAACAGCCTCTCAACCTCTTATTTATGGAATGGATTGTCAATGATCGCTCTGAATGGACGATTGGTTCCTCCTATTTTTATGAGTTCAGCCTTGTAGTAGTCAAGTTGTTTGATATCGTTGATTCTTGAAGTTAAATCATTAGTAATCTCTAAGTATTTGCGAACACGCTGATGCATACGGGCCAGCTCTTTTTTGTACATCTTGATTTTTGCGTCCTTATCGTGCTGGCTACAGTATCCGCTCAGTAGAGCGTTTCTAGAACACTGTGTATCATTCTTTGTAATAGCTTTGCAAGCCATCGGAAGTTATTGAGCAAAGCTCAGACTCTGCCAGAGTATTGATCTATATATATAGAGACTATCCAAAATGTTTGATGATATTGAATATATTGATTTCGATATGGCAGACGTTGCCGGCGTATATGATAATCGCTGTGTTGAGCTAGAGGTAGAGAGACGTACTAGAGAGGATGCAGAACTTGCTAAACGACGAGCCGAGCGCCAAGCTGAGCTTCAACAACTATGCAAGCGCGCTGAGAAGCCACGCCCGGTCAAATGTCCAGTGGATCTAAGATCGATCACCCTGTAGAGTCCCAATAAGTACGCTCAAGGGTACTCATTTGGTTCTTGTTGATCAAACGTAGATTATCCTGAGACTCCCATGATGGATCATCATATCCTTTCCACTTGATGTAGTATTTGTACTTGCCGTTTGGCATTGTTTTGTGCTTCAGAATCGACTCTGCTTCCCAAATCTGACCATCCTCTAATGGGGCTTCGGTTAGGTCTGCTTTGACAACTCTGAGATCATTTACAGGCTTGTAGAGTATATGGTTATTCTTTGATCGAATTCTTATTTTTAATCCATCAAAACCAATCACCTCGTAAGTTGTTTTTGAAAATTTGACTCCCTCTTTCTCGAATGGTGTTTTAGATTTTAATCTGTATCTTACAATTGAACCTGCAGGGATGCCTTTCTCAACTTGCTTTATAATGCGCTTGTTGTAAGCAATTTCATCTATCATTACCTTTCCTTTCATTTGGTTTGGCGAACCATTGATTGATGAATGATATGATGTGTTGTAATTTGATATTGCTTCATTCAAAATCTTCTGCGTAAGGTTTTTAAATTTTGAAAAATTCTTCATCTTGGTCAGCATTGCCTTTATTGTTCTGATAAATCGATCTATCTTGCCAAGAACGGTATGATCACCAACGAAAGCATTACCGTGTGAAATATGTTTATCATTAAGAAGCGTTTCGACCTTACTGTTGATAAATTCGCTTCCGTTGTCTGACATGATCGCGGTGACTTTATTAACTGAGATGAAGTCTTCGACAGCCTTCTTAACTGTTTCAGCTTGTTTGTTTTTCAGCAATTTAGCATAGCCAATGCGGCTGTTGATATTCACTGAAATGAGAATCGGTTGCTTCTCCCAAAAAGCTAAATCCATTTGCCATTCATTAGGATTGTTGGAAGCAATTTTAAACTCGGGAAACTTCTTATTTCGATTTGAAAATCGTTGGATACTAGATTGAGTCTTATACCAATCATTTACTTGCTTTTTAGTCGTATTTTTATTGAGTGCTTTAGCCTTTCGATAGAGCTTGTCAGCTCCAATAAAGCCTGTTTTAGGATCAAAGTATAATTTGCTTAGTAACGCTTCCATGTTGTCTCTAGACTCTGCTCTATTAGAACGAAGTTCGAAGGATCGCAGATCTTTTCGAACAAGTTCTCTAAGCTCTGCTCTATATTTACTTGAATGAAACACTTCTCTCAAATTTACTTCTCTTAGATACATTTTGGGTCTTTGAATTGATGTTGATAGAACAGAGTTCAGTTAGATCAAATGACATGGAATTGCCATTGTATAGATCCATGTATTTGTTGTATACATCATCCTCTAGGAGCTTGCTGGGGATGCCCTTCATGCGGATGTGGAGACCCTCAACATCGTTTCCATCGCAAGCGAGAACATCTAGGTAGCTCTTCTTTCCTAAGAATATTGACTCTTTAGCGTAAATGTCACCCTCTGCTCCTGTAAGATCAAAATCAACATGAAACTGCCCTAATTGCTTTCCAATCAGCTCTTTGTTGTATTTTTCTTTGTAAGCGTCTGCGAGTCTAGGAACGGCATCGTAGTCGATGTGCATTGAATCGGTGTCCTGGTACCAAATACGAGCATCAATGTCCTCAGCCAAACACATAACGCGATTCATGATATGCTTGCTGGAGTCGAGAATCTGAATGCCGAGGTGAATAGGACTAAAATGCTGCGATAGAGCTTTGTGCTCTTCAAACAGAGCTAGATTGTCGCTGATAGGAGTTCTGGCAATCATCTTGTGAATGTTCTTGCGAGTATATTCATCAATTTTCTGCTGACCTCCGCTGACGAAAACTTTCTTCTTAACAATGGGCTTCATCAGAAGCTTGCCATAGGAAGAGTTCATCATCAGTTTGAGTACATTCTGAAGTGGGTTGCCTTCAGCTTTGTACATGAGGCGAGCGTTGAACATCTTTCTGATCGTCTTAGTGATTTGATCGTTGAATCCCTCATTCCAAAAGACACCTTCGATGACAGTGTATTTAGCTTGCTGGAAACGCTGGATATCTTCAAGAGCTTGCTTGCCAACGATCATCGTTCTCCCGACAATATCGTTAGTAAAGTTGCGAGACCCATCCTGGTAGTAGCTCAGGAGAGGGAAGTGGCGATCGATGCCAATAGAGTCAAAACGAACACTAGCTACATAATAGTCAGCGTCAGATGGAATGGAGCCCTTGAAGAGCTTTGCCTTGCCTTTGACGTAGCCCGGGAGCTCACTCATCGCGGACGGATAGAGACTCACCGCATCGAAATCAGCCATCTTGTGCTTAGTGTGATGCTTCTGATTGTCGCGAGTCATAACACGACCCCCAACAGTGCCTTCGCGAAGGAAACCAAGAAGTACTGAGTTCATTTCAAAGCATTCGTCAAAACATCCTTCATTATGCTGATATGCTAAAGATAATGAAGAAATACTGAGGAAATGATAAGCATCAAGATTAAACTCATTATAAACAAGTTTCCTGAAAGCTTCAAAGCATGATTTTAGAACATCAACATCACGATTGCAGTAGTGAGTGGCATACATTTCACAGTTAAATTGATTATCACGAATAGCTCCGATTTTTGAAGCATTGGCGATGAGAGTCTCCTTATCCTTATACGAATCAAGATATTCAATCGACCAGTAAGACTTGTAGTTATCAGCATTGATCAGATTATGCGGGAAGCACTCTTTTTCGAGAGAAATCGACTCCGATGCCTCTTTGAACATCTTGGGCAGGCTGCTGAGTCCTCCAGCTAGAAATGACATAGCATCTTTAATAACGATTTCACGGCCCTTGAAGAAACCATGCGCTTGCTTGATCTTCGTTCCGCAATCGATCATGTTAGTGTCCTTGGAACTGTAGGTCATATGCTTTAGGAGAAAACGAGCATCGAACCCAGCGTTGTAAGCCCATAGGAGATTCTTGCTTTTGGGAGGAAGTGATTCCAGGAATTGCTTTTCGCAGCCAAAGCCATAGATGTTCCTTGTTTCACTGAAAGACTGAGAAGATGGTGTATTTTCGTCGAACTCCGAAATGCAATATGATATGCAATATGGAACGTGAATGTTGTCAATCGGCCACGTTTCAAAATCGAAGTAGATCACATTGTATTTCCGGACATCATAGAACTCACGCGTCTTGCTATTGAAAGCTCTGAAGGGTGCCTGACCAAGCTTAAGCTCTTTACCTTTGACGCGACCGATGGCTCTGAAGTTGCATTCGTTGAAGTCGCTCTCTTCCAATGATCGCACCTCTTGATATTTGTTGTTTAGAAGATGAGGAACGTTTTGCTGAGTAATTGCTGTTAGCAGAGTCTGTCGATGATGATATAGATAGCTAACGACTCCATAGCTATCAAGGAAAGAGATTTTTTTATCATTGAAAACAACTCTCTCTCCTTTGACTCTGAAATCAGTTCGTCCATGCTTGACAACAAGCTCAGGGTTGTCGAGGGCGCTCTTGGTGATGTTGGTTGGCACAATAGCAAATAGATGCTCACCGACAGAACCGAGGATAAACGTCGGGTTGCTCTTGTCCCCATAGATCGTTGTAATATTATCACTTCTTCCGGTTTTTGGCTTGACACGAAACTGCTTAACGGAGATACAGATGTTGAAAGCCTTGGCGGTTTTGCGAATGAAATCAACAGTAGCTCCCGAGTTGAACATTGTCTGTGATATCTGCTTCACAAGATCCGGGTTTGCTCCTGCCTTGTGTAATGCAAATAGAAAACAAGGATAGTTAACATCGTTTTTATCTTGGCTTTCTCCGGGTACATAGTTGATTTCGTTATAGTCATTTTTGACTGAGAAATCCTCCGAATACACTTGGAATGCCTCAAGTTTGTATTCGGCTTTCGTTAGATAGCGAAAGAAGTTCTTACGCTCCGATCTAGATCGCTTGGGGTTTGATAGCCATTCCGTCTGAATTTTTGTTGATGGTAAAATATTTAGTTCAACATCAGCTCCAGAGCTGTATTGATTCTCTTCATCAATAAACAAGTTGTTGATGTTAACCATTCGATCATTAAGATGAAATGTTTTGACGATTGAATCATTTGAATCTTTAAAATGAATAAGAAGCTTTTTGTCAGCCGGAGCTTTTTGTCAGCCGGAGAAACAATATCCTTACGGATACGGTTGAAACGGCTAAGCGATACATCAAATTTACCCGTTGTCTTGTTAATAGCTTTAAGTGCCGATTGGTCGTTGTTAACCTTGGATTTTTCTAGTGCGTTGAAAATTGTCTTGGCTTTCTTATTTTTATATGCACTGACGATTTCCTCCATCTTCTTTGTTTTCATATCCCAATGGATAATAAGATTTTTGCTTTTAGCAAACCTGTAGAGGTTGCTACGGTGCTTTTGAGCTTTCTTAAGGGCCTCTGAGATCGGCATATTATAAGATGATACTATATACTTTGGTAACTTCTTCTCTTAAGATGAAAAATTTCTCAATCTGAGTTGAGATATTATATAAATCTATCCAAAAAAAAGTTTGACAATTAATCAATTTTCAAATTTGGATTAGACAAAGCCTTTTTTGCTTGATATCTGATTTTGCTCTTGATGCTAATTTCTTCTTTACTTTCAGTATCATATTGCTTCTGTTTAAGTAATCTAGCTTCACGAGTCTTTCATAATATCGTCGGTTTGTTTCGCGCCTAGCTTGGCGTCTCTGTTCGTCGTTTTCGTAGCGTACCATCTTTATATATTACATATAAAATATATCCTTAGAATGAAATTTATCTTTTTCACTATGCTCGTATAGATGACAGAGTTTATTTCTCTTAATTCGTAGTTCGTTATAATACTTCCAATAATCAGATTGCTTTCCAAATATTTCTATGAGTACTGTCGCATTTGATTTATCTCTGCAAAATTGTTTTAACTCATACGTATCGGTTTCGTCATAAAGATGTTTCTGAAGGTTAAATTTCATTAATTCATATTTTTTGATTAATGAATAACTTTCATAATCTGGTTTCATAATGTCGATATCTTTTTGTAAGATATTTATTTTACTTTTTAGTTGCTGGAGTTCGGACTTCAATTTATCATTTTTTTTATTTTTATAGCTTCCACCTCAGATTTTATTTTTTCATTGACGATGTTCTTTTTTTAAATGGTTTTGTTTAAATGTTTTATTTCTTTACTTTTATAGTCGATAAGTGTTTTTTTTCTTATGGATATGGCATACATCCTTCGTAGGTGAAATTAAACACTTAACTCCTCT
Source organism: Phytophthora vignae f. sp. vignae (assembly GCA_016169955.1). NCBI lineage: Eukaryota > Oomycota > Peronosporomycetes > Peronosporales > Peronosporaceae > Phytophthora > Phytophthora vignae. The sequence goes on from JABJUM010000042.1 coordinate 206,675, forward strand.
GGAATTATGTTATGAAATTGCACATTTTGATTGTAATATACTTTATTTTTTAATCCTTAAGATAGTTTAAAAATAGTTATATTATCGATTCGATGTCGATTTTGTCGACATGGACCGTCTCAGCATCAATTTGAAGTCGATTTTGTCGAAATGGATCGTCTCAGCATCAATTCGATGTCGATTCGATGTCGATTTTGACGAAATGGATCGTCTCAGCATCAATTCGATGTCGATTCGATGTCGATTTGTCGAAATGGATCGTTTCAGCATCGATGTCGATGTCGATGTTGTCGAAATGGACTGTCATGAAATAAAATAAATTCGTTATTGAGAAGTGTCCGCGTTTAGTAAAAGAGCTAAGTGAACTAGATCATCAGCTCAATATTTTTTTAACCAAAATTTGAAATTGTGAATGTACCTACCTTGGCGAATATTTTGTGAAGGTACCTACCTTGACGAATATTTTGATTTGACCCGATACTTAAGAAAATCTTAAAGTGGACACAATGCCCCAATATTTTAGAAAAATCTTAAAGTGGACACAATGCCCCAATATTTTAGAAAAATCTTAAAGTGGACACAATGCCCCAACACTTTAGAAAATAAGAGCTTTGTGGGAATAATTTTTTATTGACCTGTGAGCAAGTAGGGGTTTAATTTTAGTATATATTTGGATGCAATGTAAAATTTTAAGCTTGATGGTGAAATGATAAAGAAGGAGTATTATGGAAAGATATTAAGAGAAGTGGGTGAAAAATACAACATATTAACTAGCGAAGGAGAAATACTTTGTCGGTGTTCTTATATCGAGAGAAATTAAAAGTGGACACAATGCCCCGTTACGGCTATATACTTACTACCGCTATCTGGGATAATCTGCTGGGGTCGGACGACGAAGATGTCAACACTCGCACCGACCCTACTTTCCAAAAAGCCTGATCTGGTTCGCGACATCGTTTTCATATCCGAGAACTGCGGAGCCCCCCCCCCCCCAGAAGAAATAAACTCAACTTGACGCCTACTTGCCTCCGTAGTTCATTACCGATTGCTGCCGCATAGCACCGCTCTCCTTCACAAGTTGTTGATTACTCCCAGGATGCCATGTGATCGTGGACTATCATGCTGCAGCGGACGGCCACTAGGCCCTGCCGAATCAACAGGCGCTACTTGTCGGGCTCCAGCACTGCGTCGAAGTCCTCCAAGTACCCCCATGATTCTGCTTGAACCTCGTCTCGAAGCCCATGCCGATCGCAGACACAAAGTGCACTGGCTTGACTCCAGTGCGACTCAGCACCAAGAAGAAGTCGTAGTCTGGCACCGACAGCTAAGTTGACACCGTCGCAGGGTACTTCGCGCTCAACGTTCCACGCGGGTGTGGAGAAGCACCGAATAAGAAATCCTTCTCGAACGGAAAGTGTTCTCCGAGAAAGGCGGCAGGGCCGGTCGACAGGAGTAGATCGACAATCGATCAACGATCGAGAGACAGGCCGCACAGATCAGACTGGGGATGAGGATCAGTGAGAGATCCTGAACGATCAAGTGACGCCGGCGCGTCGGGCACGACATATGCGGAGGGAGATCACGTTCTATGGATCCCTGACGGATGTCCAAGATCGGCGTAGACGCAAGCCCCTACCGGAAGTAAGCACCAGTGATCCGGAACGGCCAAGGACGGAATTAGGCAGATTGATGGCGAACGGCAATGCGCTCAAGTCCTCGATCGAGAGTCGATCGGGATCGCCGATCGAGATCGCAGATCGGGATCGCCGATCGGCCATGATGGGAAGCACAAGAAGAGCGAAGATAGGACAGGGATCCAGTTGTTGTTTAGTTGTAGGATGGTAGACAAGATGGTAGCAGTAGAGAGAGAGGCCAACTAAACATAAATCAGAAGAGAATTTGCACCAGAGAGCACAAGTCCCCCCAAGTCACCAAGACCCAGAACTACATTGGCCTCGGCAAGCGTCGACACTTTGGGTAGTGAACTAGCGGTACGATTAAGACTGGATTAATACATTGGCCAGCTTGACCTACTCTAGTGATCTATTTCTTGTGTGCAAACCCTCGATCGTCCGGATATTGCTTGGCCGGCGATCGTCCTCCTCTCGATCAACCTCGATCCCGCTATAGGAAGCGGCAAGCAACTCAAGGAAGGAAGGAACACACCCGAAAGAGCAACCACAGGCCTTGGATCGACTCCAGGCCGGCCGATCGCAGCGAACAACCCTCGATCGGAACGTATACTCGGACGCAGATGTGGTGTCGAGAAATGCCGGCGGGAGAACAGCCCCGCGCTGAGTCCCAACTGACTGAAACCGGCGAGTGATACCGAGGCCTCTGATTGGTTACTCACATTTACCGCATTAGAGTGACAGATGGATGGCCATTTAGTGACAAGGCACGGTGGGTCATAGTAAATCCCCACCGATCCCTCCAAGTAGTCATAGTGGGTACAAGATTTGCCTCTCATTAGGAATTCGGATCTAGCCGAGGAGTCGTCGAGTCGTCGGACCGGCTCGAAGGCTCGGTTGATACTTGACTTTTGTATAGACGATAGGGATTAGCGATAGGGAAGGCCTCACAGCCTCTAATCACTAAATCAGAGCAGAATTTCCCCCCGAAGCCACACAAGGGTCAAGTCCGTCTACCGGTAAGTCTTCGCTTAGCTGTAGAGTCTGGATACGCTCGGCCGACACGGGGTATGTCTGCCGGTGAGCATAAGGTACATTGACCGAGTGTTCATCCCTGGAAAGGCCAAGAGTGAGTAGTGGCCGAGTGTTGGAGGTATTAGAGACCTCCCTGTACGTTTGTACGTTTGTCTGGGTGTGTGGCGAGGCCCCCCAGTATATTTGACTTCCAGCCGAGACTTCGTCTCGGCGCCCCTGTCCGAGGCCTCGATTGGCCTGGTACCCTTCCTTCTGAGGGACCACAGTGGGTTACGCGTGAAAGCGCGTGTGTACATTGCATCCTAGCCGTTGCTCGTGGCTAAGGGTGCTCTTATATTTGATTTACGGGCTCTACCTACCTGACCGACGACTCGCATAAGGCACATTCCAGCCCGGTGTAAGGGATCGGATCTGGTCTTCAGATTTAATCCCAACAATAAGCGCCGACCTTTTAGGAGGGAAGCGTGTTGTTGGTAGGGGCTCGTCCCAAAGACCTTGGCTAGAGGGGCGAGAACTCGTTAAATCGTGTTTTCCTACACGACACAGAGCGAAGATTCCCGCGCTGCTCCACGGACCATCCCCGCGTCACGCCAAGACACTCGATCTTCACCAAGTGCTGCATCCTCGGAGCCCCGAGAGAGCAGATCCAGCCCGCCGACGGGTACACAAGGTGAGAACAAGTTCAGCCGATCACGGATCGTTGGGGAACCCCCTCCGTTAGTCGGTGTCTGGGCGCTGGTGGGAAGCTCGATCAAGCCTTAACCAGATTTTGGCTGATCCCGCTACACCACAATGGTGCGCGTGCCCGGATCTCTTGGGGACTCCGGATTTCACCGTGAGTCCGCAGAAGATGCGCAAGTGAAGATAGAACCAGGGGAAGAGGCGTCGTCGGATACCGGATCGAAGGAGACGCTGCTGAACAAAGCGAGATCCGCGGATCGACAGAGTGCTCGGAGGACTTCCGTCGACGGAATCGAGGGCGATCTGGAGACAGATCTAGAAGACAAACCTCAACATCCTCCCCAGGTCCCTTCGGGGACCCCGGTGGATCGCGGTGCGAACCGAGATTCACTAACAAAACAAACCAAAGCCGGATCGGACTGATATGCATTCGCAGACTCGCCGATCAGGCTCGATCCCGACTACCTGGACGCGATCGTGGACAAGGCCCAGATCGCGCGGAGGAAGCTGAGAGCGCCTGGCTTGGACGACGAAGATCCCGGGTCGCTGGCCCCCGACTGGTCTGAGGCTGACCTGGATCGTCAGTATCACCTGAAGAATCTGCGAGACTTCTTGCGTCAAGATCCTGTCATGGTGATCGTGCGGCCGAAGCAGATCGGCGACCCGAAGGGCCCGATCTCGGCCCCCCGCGCGACGGACAACAAGTTGTCGGCGGTGAAGAACCTGCTCGGACTGCTGAAGGAAGCCGGCTTCGTAGCTGGTGCCTTCGAGGCGAATGACCTTTTCGATCTAGATCTCGACGTGATCCAGGCGGCGATCCAGACATTGGTCGACAAGCTGCGACCTCTGGTCGACGTGATCGCGGATCGTCCGGACCCGAAGGCACCAGATCTTGTGTCGCCGGCACCGGTGTCGTCGCCGCGGGTGGAGTCTACAGGGTACCGATCGTCGTCTCCCTACGTCTCGGCAGCTGAACATGTATCGGATACGTCGTCTGAACCTCAGCGGATGTCTCTGGGTCCTTCCGGATCGGCGATGTTGGAGGCCCGATCGCGTAGTCAACGCCAAGAACGCACGCGATCAGGATCTCGGAAGCAGAAACCCAAGTCGGCCGATCGCACCACCAGTGCTACCGGATCGGATGAGTCGAACGGCAGATTGGAGTCCTACTTTCAGGCTGCGATGGCCAGATTCTTGAGCGAACAACAGGCCGCGGTGGCGACGCCCGCTCCAGCGGTCGACGATAATGTGGGATCACGAGACGTGGAGATGGAATCAGCCGGATCACCAGATCAAGACGGCTCGCAGTGGGAATACGATCCGGATTCCATCGATCTGCCGAGTTCGGCCCCTGCGGTGGTGGCTACCGCTGCCTCGGGATCCACTGGGTCCTCCCTGATCCAACGTGTGCGGATCTCAGCAATGTCCGATCTGAAGGAATTCAGCGGCAAAGATCAGGACGAAGATCGCGCCCGATCGTGGATCAGCAAGGTGAAGTCGGCCTTCATGCGCGATCAAGCCACGGATGAAGAGAAGTGCCTGGCTTTTGCAGATCTGCTGACAGGACCGGCGAAGAACTGGTACCGCCAGCTGGGCCGATCGACACGGAACAAGTGGAGCGATCTGCTCCGGAGTGTGGTGAAGTGCTGAAGGAGAAGTTCCCGCTACCACGAAATTGAGTGCCACGGCAGCACGAGCGATCGATAGTCAAGAAGCGGTGGATCGGTGGATTCTGGTGTTACCAAGCCGTCGATCAACCCGACGCGAACGTAGTTCAACCGTGTGAAGGGGCTTCAAGCTGATGAGAAGATCAAGGTGTTTAAGGATGGTGAAGTCAAGTCAAGATTGATAGAGGACGGACGTGGGCCAAGCCTGATCAAGGTCGAAGCATGCAGGCTGTCGATCGACTACGGCAGATCGTGGTGGGCTAGCCCCATGGGATCAACGCCGACTCAAGCCCCGATCGAAGGCAAGCATTGATGATCCGGTATGACCAGGGACAGAAGAAGACGGATCGGCGATGGACTGCGACGCACCCAAGTCATCGATCGAGGGTTGATCGCCGATCACCGATCAAGGGCCGATCGTGGAAGTCGATCGAGAGCGGATCGCCGATCGCTGATCGGGATCCTCGATCGCCGATCAGCCAAGATGAGGGGCACAGGAGAGCGAAGCCGGGGCAAGAATCCAGTAGTTGTTTGGTTGTAGGAGGATAGGCAGGATGGTAGCGGTAGAGAGACACCAGCTAAACACAAATCAGAAGAGCTTTTGCACAGAAGACCACAAGTCCCCTCAAGACACCAAGTCCCAGGAACTACATTGGCCTCGGCAAGTGTCGACACTTTGGGTAGTGAACTAGCGGTACGGTTAAGACTGGATTAATACATTGGCCAGCTTGACCTGCTCTAGCGATCTATCTTTTGTGTGCAAGTCCTCGATCGACCGGATACAGCTTGGCCGGCGATCGTTCTCCTCTCGATCAACCTCGATCCCGCTATAGGAAGCGGCAAGCAACTCAAGGAAGGAAGGAACACACCCGGAAAGGCAACTACAGGCCTTGGATCGACTCCAGGCCGACCGATCGCAGCGAATAACCCTCGATCGGAGCGTATACTCGGACGCAGAGCGAAGATTCCCGCGCTGCTCCACGAACTGTCCCCGCGTCACGCCAAGACACTCGATCTTCACCCAGTGCTGCATCCTCGGAGCCCCGAGAGAGCAGATCCAGCCCGCCGACGGGTACACAAGGTGAGAACAAGTTCAGCCGATCACGGATCGTTGGGGGACCCCCTCCGTTAGTCGGTGTCTGGGCGCTGGTGGGAAGCTCGATCAAGCCTTAACCAGATTTTGGCTGATCCCGCTACACCACAATGGTGCGCGTGCCCGGATCTCTTGGGGACTCCGGATTTCACCGTGAGTCCGCAGAAGATGCGCAAGTGAAGAAAGAACCAGGGGAAGAGGCGTCGTCGGATACCGGATCGACGGAGACGCTGCTGAACAAGACGAGATCCGCGGATCGACAGAGTGCTCGGAGGACTTCTGTCGACGGAATCGAGGGCGATCTGGAGACAGATCTAGAAGACAAACCTCAACATCCTCCCCAGGTCCCTTCGGGGACCCCGGTGGATCGCGGTGCGAACCGAGATTCACTAACAAAACAAACCAAAGCTGGATCGGACCGATATGCATTCGCAGACTCGCCGATCAGGCTCGATCCCGACTACCTGGACGCGATCGTAGACAAGGCCCAGATCGCGCGGAGGAAGCTGAGAGCGCCTGGCTTGGACGACGAAGATCCCGGATCGCTGGCGCCCGACTGGTCTGAGGCGGACTTGGAACGTCAGTACCACCTGAAGAATCTGCGAGACTTCTTGCGTCAAGATCCTGTCATGGTGATCGTGCGGCCGAAGCAGATCGGCGACCCGAAGGGCCCGATCTCGGCCCCCCGCGCGACGGACAACAAGTTGTCGGCGGTGAAGAACCTGCTCGGACTGCTGAAGGAAGCCGGCTTCGTAGCTGGTGCCTTCGAGGCGAATGACCTTTTCGATCTAGATCTCGACGTGATCCAGGCGGCGATCCAGACATTGGTCGACAAGCTGAGACCTCTGGTCGACGTGATCGCGGACCGTCCGGACCCGAAGGCGCCAGATCTTGCGTCGCCAGCACCTGTGTCGTCACCGCGGGTGGAATCTACAGGGTACCGATCGTCATCTCCCTACGTCTCGGCAGCCGAACATGTATCGGATACGTCGTCTGAGCCTCAGCGTATGTCTCTGGGTCCTTCCGGATCGGCGATGTTGGAGGCCCGATCGCGTAGTCAACGCCAAGAACGCACGCGATCAGGATCTCGGAAGCAGAAACCCAAGTCGGCCGATCGCACCACCAGTGCTACCGGATCGGATGAGTCGAACGGCAGATTGGAGTCCTACTTTCAGGCTGCGATGGCCAGATTCTTGAGCGAACAACAGGCCGCGGTGGCGACGCCCGCTCCAGCGGTCGACGATAATGTGAGATCACGAGACGTGGAGATGGAATCAGCCGGATCACCAGATCAAGACGGCTCGCAGTGGGAATACGATCCGGATTCCATCGATCTGCCGAGTTCGGCCCCTGCGGTGGTGGCTACCGCTGCCTCGGGATCCACTGGGTCCTCCCTGATCCAACGTGTGCGGATCTCAGCAATGTCCGATCTGAAGGAATTCAGCGGCAAGGATCAGGACGAAGATCGCGCCCGATCGTGGATCAGCAAGGTGAAATCGGCCTTCATGCGCGATCAAGCTGCGGATGACGAGAAGTGCCTGGCTTTTGCAGATCTGCTGACAGGACCGGCGAAGAACTGGTATCGCCAGCTGGGCCGATCGACACGGAACAAGTGGAGCGATCTGCTCCGGAGTTTCCAGATCCAGTATTGTGGCCTAGGAGTGTCAGTGGCTTGGCAGTACTATCACTCTCGCAAACGATCGGATGAATCGCCGCTGGATTACCTCTATCGACTGAATGTGGCGGCTCTGCGTGCGAGATTGAAGATCAAGGATGGAGATTCCAAGGCCCGTCGAGAACATGTCGAACATTTTATTGAGACCTTGGGCGATCATGAACTGGCCGATCAGCTAACCCTACTTCGGCTTGCGGACGCGGATGATCTGGAGGAAGTCCTGCGCGCTCGAGAACGCGCGAAGAGCAGACAGAAACGATCTGCCTTCGGATCGAAGTATCGCCAGAAGGTTCCGACCTCAGCACCAGCAGCTGCGACCAAGCGGGCGGTGCGTGCAGTTCAGATCGCGAACCAGGAGTCTGGATCAGACACCGGATCGGACGGATCGGACTCGGAAGGTGACCTACGTCGCGTCTACCTAGCGTCGGCTGAGGACAAGTCTCGCCACACTGGGGGCGACACGACGAAGCAGGATCGAAGCACCCAAGCGCCGATCGTCCATGACTCACCTCGATCAGACCCAATATCGCGATCGGCGCCGGATGGATCGGACCGATCAAGCCGCTTCTCACACTGTGGATCGCGGAAGCACACGGATCTGGATTGCTGGAGACGTTTGACGTGCGAGAAGTGTGGAAAGCGAGGACATCCGGCGGATCGTTGCCTGTTCGTATGCCGCGGATGCGGCGAGCTGCATGAGATGGGCAAGTGTCCGATGGAGGAATTCTACAATCAGATCCGTCAATGGCTCAACCCGGTGAAGCACGCAGGCATGTTGCCCGCGATCGCCGAGAAGATGTTAAACTAGGACGCTCGCCGGGTTGGAATCCGGTACGAGCCGAGCGTTCTAGGTATTGCATCTATGCGTACGTGAACAAGAACACGGTAGATCGAGTAAGTGGACGGACTGATCTACGCGGTAATACATGTGATCTGCATGCGAAATCTGCCGCCAAGGTCTTGAGTCTACATCGATCGGACGACTTCAACCGCTCTGACGCCGAAGTGCCCTTGGATCTCCAGTCTGGTGAAACCCGGGGTTATTGGAAGCAACGCAGACCGGAAGAATGGTTCAGGCCAGCTGATGGAGAAGTGACGACTGAGATCCCGAAGCATGATCATGATCGAAGTCTGCCTCGCGTCAGCGAACACCGCCGATCTGGTGATGTGGTGACCGATCTACTTCCTGGAGAGTCCAGGGGGTATTGGAAGCACCATTCGCCAGGTAAGTGGTTCCGTCAGGCCAATATCACTGGCAAGATCAACAATGAGAAGTCGATCTTACTCTTAGACACCGTCGCCGAGGTGTCCATCGTGGACACCGCCTTTGCTCGTAAGGTGGGGTGCTATGTCGACACGAGTCAGAGCCAGGAGTGTGTGGGAATTGGAGAAAGCGTGTACATGACGGAAGGAAGGACCAGGATCAAGGTCACGCTGGCAGGATCGCTGGTGTATTTCTTCGATATTTGGGTCGGCGATCTGTCAGGGCAAGAGGCGGTCTTGGGTATGGACTTCAAGGTTCCAGCTGGGATCCGCCTCGATCTCGCGGACGGCTCTATCTGTCTGCCCGACGAAGTCAAGATCCAGCTTAGCGGACGCCGACAGCTGTATAATGACAACGTACGGCACGTGTGCGTGGATCAAGGAGTGCAGATCGCGATCGGAGATTCGTTCGAGCTCCCGCTGCGGATGAAGGTGACAGATCGAGAGAAGCTGTGGGTTACCCGCGGAGATCGTTGGGTGCCGACCGTGGTCCGTGGACCTGGTCGGATCCGATATCTCCAGATCACCAACATCGGGGACAAGGACCTCGTCCTGCACCGGAATGAACGGATTGCGATGTGGCTGGCCGGAGATCGGATACCCCGGGTGCCAGGATATGTGTCGATCGGGTCCCGTCGCTACATGGAATGGCAGAACTTAGCCTTCCAAGCCACGACGGAGGACCAGCTGGCTAACGAGGAAGTACCAGCGGGACCGCCAGTATCGGCCGTCGAGCGACCGACTTATCCGACGCCCCGAGCCATTCTCCAGAGACCCGAGGTATCCCCGATCGCCGATCAGTCGGTAGGCCCACTCGATCCGACCAGTGGATCGGAGGTGAAGCGTCCCGATCCGGGGGTGGCTGCCGTTGATGCGCTTCGATCAGGGGGCGAATCGCGGCATGCAGCGATGGATGACGCGAAGCCACCAGTTGATAAAGTCTCAGAGAACGGCGGAACAGTGTTCCCTCACGTGCCATCGGCCGATCAGGTCGACGGTTGTGCCGTCGAACCAGATCTCGGGGGCGGGAGTACCGATCGGGTACCCTATGTGGTGGCCTTAGCCGTCGAAGAATCGAAATCGAGTGAGGATGACGGTGTCCCAGCATCGGAACGACGGCCGCATGTGGCCGAAGACTCATCGATCGTTGGAGGTGATCAGTTAGAAGTCGAGACCAAATCCACCGCCAATCGGGAGGATCCCGTCGCGGCTGAACCAGATCGAGAGGTTGATACGGACGATCGAGATGTTGACGCTGATGAACAAGTCCATTACCACGAGGGCGGGAATCTGTCAGCCGAAGACGTCGAGGGCGAATTAGCTGTGCTTCCTGAAATTGTGATCTCGACGACAGATGAGGTAAAGATCGACGACATCAAGGTGGGAGATCTGGAGTTCAACACCCCGGCGAAAGAAGATCTGGCACAGGAGGCACCTGCTGATCGGCAAGGGCAATGCGCTTCCGCCAGCTGCCCGAGGCGTCACCTGCGACATCGACGTGGGCGATGCGAAACCGATCGCCCAACGAGTTCGGAAGGTCGCTCCTCAGTTCGTGGAGAAGGTGTCGGATCTGATCAAGGGGTTGCTGTCAGCCAAGATGATCAGGAAGTCCCGATCGCCGTGGGCTTCGCCGATCGTCGTGATCATCAAGAAGAACGGCGTGGATATCAGGTTGTGTATCGATTATCGGCTCGTCAACAGTCTGACTAGGCTGATGGTGTACCCAATGCCCCTGATCAATGATCTGCTGGAAGATCTGGACAAGGTGCTCTGGTATTGCTCGCTGGACATGGCTAGTGGATTCTGGGTGGTGACGATGACCGATCGAGCTCGTGCGATCTCAGCTTTTATCACTCACATGGGTCTGTTCGAGTGGAATCGGATGCCGTTCGGCCTGAAGAACGCCCCTCAGATCTATCAGCGACTTGTGGACGACGCGCTGTACGGGTTCACCAGGATCTCGCGATCGTCGGGCTCTGAAGTCACTACGGACTTGATCGAGTCAGGAGAACCAGAAGATCCGGGGCGTCCATCAGTGCTGGGGCGCAGATCGTACATCGATGACATCCTGGTGACGGCCGGATCATGGGATGAGCTGTGTGATCGTGTGGATCACCTGCTGGATGCTTGCGATAAGTCGAACCTCTCGATCAGTGTGGAGAAGAGCTCTTGGGGGATGCGCAAGGTGGACTATCTAGGACATCGCGTGTCGAACGATGGACTGGAGGCCAATCCGAAGGACCTCGCGGCACTGACAGATCTGCCGTTCCCTGGATCGCTCCGATCAATGCAGTCATTCTTGGGCAGCCTCAACTACTACAGCCGTTTCTTGGAAGACTACGCGATCTACGCGGCGATCCTGTACGAACTGCGCGAGGTGGACTTCGCCGAATTGAAGAAGCGTCCCGATCTGCGCCAGATCCTGGACGGTGAAGCGCCGAACTCAATAGATCGGAACTCGGCGGACCCCGATCAGACGCACGTTCCTGAAGTCGAAGTGGGAGACGAACGTTGGATCCGTGCTCATCGTGCGTTCTCGACACTGAAGACGAAGATCGCGACGACACCGATCCTGCGGCATTTCGATCGCGATCGAACTCCGGTTCTGATCGTGTATGCGAGTGACTGGGCGATCTCGGCCGCGCTGATGCAGGAACATGATCAGATCTACCATCCCGTTACCTTCGCCAGTCGAACGCTGAAATCGAATGAACTGAACTACAACGTGGTGGAGAAGGAAGTGCTGGCGCTGTTACGGATCCTGGACTTGAACTACAATATGCTGGTCGGACGATCGATCCGGGTCCTGACCCGACACTCGACGTTGGCGTGGCTGTTCCGATCGCCTGGTCTTCAAGGTCGATTGGGTCAGTGGGCTGCACTCCTATCACCCTGGACTCTCGAGATCACGAAGTGCACCAAGGGAGAGGATGAGATATTGGGGGCGATCGCCGCCAGTATTACGCCTCGATCGGGTGTTGACGACGCGCTGATCGCGATCGCACCGAAGAAGGAACCCCGGCGGAAGATCCAAGCCCCGATCCCGACTGTGCGCGCGGATGAGGAGCTCCTGGTGATTAGTTTTGACGGATCCGCCCGTGTCAAGCGAGGCGGGGGCGCGTACAGTGCGATCTTGTGGAAGTTGCCCGAATGGAGTGTGGTGAAGGCGCGATCGGGCTATGCTGAAGGGCTGACCGTCAATGAGGCGGAGTATCACGGTCTGTTGTTGGGCTTCGACCTCCTCGACGGCATGGATCGCGGCCGATTGGTGATCTGTGGCGACTCCAACCTGGTGATCCGGCAAGTACGAGGCGAGATCGACTGCAAGGCACCCAAACTGACGTTGTTGAAGAAGAAGGTGCTCGATCGGCTACGGAACTGGCCAGATCATGAACTGTTACATGTGAAACGAGATTGGAACGGAAGCGCCGACAGCCTGGCCAGCGCAGCACTCCAACGTGAAGGAGGCGTCGTCGTCGAGGATGAGGCCGATCACTTGGATCTGGTGACATTGAACCGGCTCGATGAGATCCTGGTGGTCAGATCTGACGAACCGATCGCCCGGCTATCACCGATGACTACCCGATCGAACGCCAGATCACGACCGAATCCGACTGTCATGCAGGAAAAATTCGTGCGAGGACTGCGGATTGATCGGATTCGTCAAGCACAAGATGAAGAGGTGTGGATCACGGGCATGAAGAAGTACCTGATGGGAGATGTGGCTGATCTGACGCAGGATGAGGCTCGATCCTATGGCAACATTGCGGCGGACTACGAGATCGATGACAATGATCTGCTGTTCTACTGTCCGCCCTCCAAGAGATCGGAGGCAGATCGAGACGGATTGATGAGACTGGTTGCACCGGAGACGCTGCACCAAGATATCTTGCATCACTATCACTCTACTGTGGAAGGCGGTCACCAAGGGATTGGACGTACCTATCAGCGGATCCGTGATCACTTTCACTGGAGGGGTCTCTTCAGGAGTGTGCAGAAGTATGTCGGAGAATGTGTCGACTGCGAAACCGGCAAAGGGCGACCTACGATCAGGGGCGAGTCACCGGGGAACATTCAGGCGACGTACCCGTTCCAGATCATAGCGATGGATCACATACCTTCGCTGCCCAAGTCGTACAAAGGTAACACCGAACTGCTGATCTGGGTCGATCCGTTCACGGGATACGTGATCGCGAAGGCCAGCTCCTCCCGAACGGCGCAGACGATCGCCGAATCTTACGAAGAGTGTGTGTTCCGGCGGTTCGGTGCCAGCGAGGTGATCAGGCATGATCGCGAACCGGGATTTATGGCTGACTTCTTCCGCGCCTTTAACAAGATCCTGGGTATGCGTCAGCGAGCGACGATGGCATATCGGCCCCAAGCGAACGGTACTGCGGAACGAATGGTACAAACAGCGACGAGAGCCTTGAAGATGTTCGTGGAGGATCTGGATCAGAAGGATTGGGATGAATACGCAGAACGATTGACCTTCGCGATCAACACGGCTCAAGATCGGATCCGTGGAGACTCGCCTTTTTACCTGGTGCATGGTTGGGATCCTCGATCGACGCTTGAGGCGACGATACCTTTGGGTAGCACTCGGACGCGGGACCGGAACCCTCGGCGGTGGCGTTATCGGATCCAGAGGCACTACGATCAGGCTCGAAGTCAGGTGAATGCTCGTCTACGGGAGGCGATCGCTGATCGGGCCGATCGACACAATGAAGAAGTTCGACCGCACTCGATCGAGGCTGGATCGCAGGTGTGGTTGTACCTGGATCGCGTGAAGGAAGGATATGCACGGAAGCTAGCTCACCTGTGGCACGGTCCATTCCGCGTTGCCGAGAAGGTGAACGAGTACACGATGAAGCTTCAGATTGCTGGTACGGACTATCACCTGTTCCCGATCGTGCATGTGTCCAAGCTGAAGTTGGTTAAGGACTTCCCCGATCGACCGCAGATCGAGCTCACGGTGGACGAGGCGGATCGACTCGATTTCGATGAGATCCTACTTCCGGAGGACAGCTGGACTCCAGATCGAGATGCGAACGAGTATGAAGTGGAGAAGATCACGGATATGCGGACGGGTCGAAGGACTCGGTACGGCCGGACGTATCGAGAGTTCCTGGTACATTGGAAGGGTTATGACGATCCTGACTGGATCGACGAGGCTGATCTCAACTGTGGAGCTTTACTGCACGAGTTCCTTCGAGATCGTGTGAACCGGAACCGATTCAACGCGATGCAGTCTCACGAGGAAGAGTGAGATCGGACCACCAAGGTGAGCTGGTCGCTTTGGTGAGTGAAAAGGATGACGGATCGACGAGGAGGCTGTCGATCGGAGGAAAGGGGTTGTATGTGAATGTGCAGGAAAGTGCAGATCGGGAGATTATGGAGTAGCTGAGAGGTGGAATGATGGAGGATTCGGACTGATCATGTCGGGTAAGGAGTGGATCGACGCAGGGCTGTGACGCCCAGCGTAAGGAACGAGGTATTGCAATGGGAAGGATGGATCTGGAATTGTGGAGCGGTTATTGGGGCAGATCGACTTTTGAATGACTATGACGGTGAATGGGCTTACTGATCGACGTGTCGATCACTAGATCTGGTCGTGCAAACTGGACCGATATCACGAACGTCGGATCACGGCTGCTGGGTGCCGGTGTTGGGGTTGAACTTGTTACGGAGACGTGGGATCCGCCTGGCAGGGTGGTCCTGAGGGCGATCGCGGTACTGGTTTCGCCAAGGATCGTGCGCGTCAGCTTCGATCAGGGCAGTCCGGAGGTCGGTCGGCTCACCTTGATGCTGGGTGGGATCGTTGGCATTGGCCGCGCGGGATACCGCCCCGGGGTACCAAATTACCGCATCTCGCGGACGCGTCGGAAGGTGCAGGAAGAACGGATCCAACAACAGATCAACGTCAGCCCACATCGCTCTCATCATCGGCAAAGTCGTGGCCAACCATTGGCGCCACCGATCGCCGAGGCGGATCCGCCGGGTCCGGCGCTCAGCATGGTACCGTTGGACGACCAGATCCTGACGCTGTCCACGGGTGATCGGGAGGTAGTGAGTTGTTTCCCAGAAGGCCTGACGATGCTGTTCCTCGAGCTGTAGGTAGGCCGTGACGATCCGGCCCAACGGAGTCGCGGCGCCTTGGTGGAGTGCCAGATCAAACGTCAACGGATCTCGCGGGTTCTGGAGAGCCTCCCAAGGGCGATCGGCCAGGAGTGCGGTGATGTTCGGCAAGGTGATCAAGTCATCTCGGTAACCGATCCCGGCCGCAGGCGGCCGAGTACCGCGAACCGCGACCGGGAAGAGCCAATTCTCGGGCAGGAGCAGGTGGTGGGTCAACGTCGACAGGATCATGCCTGTGATCTGCAGCTGGCGTAGCAGTCCTGCGGGCCACGGATCCGTATCACCTTGAGCGAGTGCCCGGGGTGCGTTGAAGCCCGGGATCATGGTGCCGATCGGGAATAGTGGCGGGATCAGAGGCCGGCGTCCGGGCGATCCTGGCGGAGATCTTGGCGGTGATCCCGGAGGCGATCCCGGAGGCGATCTTGGGGGCGACCGGGAACGCGCCGATCCGGTTCGAGAATGTATCGAGATAACTGAAGGAGATCGTGAACGGATCGGTGGAGTACGGGTACGGGCCGGCGAAGCGGACTGGCAACGTCGGGCCTCAGCCCGGGATCGAGCCAACGCGGCGAGGGATTCCTGATCTGTGCCCTCAGACTCGGACTCCTCTTCGTCAGAACCAGACTCGGCCGACGACGGGTCCTTCTGCGACTGGCCGGCGCCCGCACTACGATCTGGACTCGACTCTTCTTGATCCGACTCCCCTTCCTCCTGATCCGACTCCTCCTCTTCATGTTCGTCGTCTGGCTCACGGCGATCGGACGGCGGCTGGCTCTCAGTAGGCGGTCCCTGGTCATGATCCGGCAGCGAGAAGGCCGGCGACGGAGAACGAGGGGGCGATCGGCTCGGAGATCGACTGCGTGGTGGAGGCGCCGATCATGAACGTTTGGTGGACGGCTGAGTACGATCGGGTGATCCAGAGGGACTACGACCGCGGCGAGCGGGTGTGAGCGGCCTACGCTGGCGCAGTCCGATCCAACGCGCCACACTGGATAGGGTGTCCGCGATGGTATCGAGATCCTCGTTGGATCGATCGCTGACACGCCGGAGCAGGGCGTAGGCATCTTGAACGTCGACGAAGTGGGCGTCTTGGGCACGGATCACTTGCTGCGCACTCTCGACGCATGCACCTGCAGCACGACGATCGCGTGAGAGATGATCAACAATAGAACGAAGGTTACGGAGTCTACGTACGGAGATCGGCGTTTTCCCGAAGCGCGACGTCGCGATCTTGGTTAGCCTGATCGAGGGCGGCACGGGCCGTACGCAGTTCCCCCTCCGTCCGGTCGAGGTCTGCTTGCAACCGATCTGCATCAGGGTTGGAGCCGGCTGGGGGCGGTGAAGCCGATCCGGCCTGAGAGTGAGCTGTCGAGGGCGGACTTCGTTGAGCCAGGGCCGCCTCAGCTGTCTGCAGCACCGCCTGAACGCGATCGAGACTGCCTCGCGTCGTGTCCAACTCGTATTGCAACATGTCCAGATCGTGTTCCTGACCTGTGACCTGCGACCGGAGATCGGAGATGTCCGCGGTGGCAAGGTCTAGCTGGTGGTCGAAACGGTCTCGAGTGGCGATCGCATCTGCGAGCTCATCTTGGGTGCGGGTCAATCGGCGATCCAGGTCCTGAATCTTGGCCGTTTGTTGGACGATCTGGCCCCGGAGATCCTGGATCAGCTGTGGTCCTTGGCCTTGGGCGCTCTGCTGGAGGTCGCTCACTTCAGTCTGGAGACGGCGGATTTCGTCTTCCTGGGACCCGCGGTAGCGCTCGAGGTCCTGCAGGTTCGCCGTCAGCTCGCGGACGGTGTCGTCCAGGCGGGCCCGATCGCGGATCATGGTGGATCGAGAGGCGTAGGCCAGCGTCAGCTCTTCCTCCAGCCGGGCGATCCGGCGGGCGGTGTCCGGAGAAGCCGCAGCGCGCCGAGAAGCTGTTGAACGGGTCGATCGGGGTGTGGAGTGGGCTGATCGAGGCGAGCCGGGCGGAGACTCGCCGCCCTCCGATGGTGGAGGTGGCGGTGCGGGAGGACCGGACGGTGGTGTGCTCATCGTGCCTGATCTGCGCAGGAGCTGGCGGATTGAAGAGTGAATGGGAGTACACTGTCCGAAGTGAGCCGCCGTGCGACACAACTTCCGGACAGGGGGCGGATGTGGAGAAGCACCGAATAAGAAATCCTTCTCGAACGGAAAGTGTTCTCCGAGAAAGGCGGCAGGGCCGGTCGACAGGAGTAGATCGACAATCGATCAACGATCGAGAGACAGGCCGCACAGATCAGACTGGGGATGAGGATCAGTGAGAGATCCTGAACGATCAAGTGACGCCGGCGCGTCGGGCACGACATATGCGGAGGGAGATCACGTTCTATCGATCCCTGACGGATGTCCAAGATCGGTGTAGACGCAAGCCCCTACCGGAAGTAAGCACCGGTGATCCGGAACGGCCAAGGACGGAATTAGGCAGATTGATGGCGAACGGCAATGCGCTCAAGTCCTCGATCGAGAGTCGATCGAGATCGCCGATCGGGATCGCCGATCGGCCATGATGGGAAGCACAAGAAGAGCGAAGATAGGACAGGAATCCAGTTGTTGTTTAGTTGTAGGATGGTAGACAAGATGGTAGCAGTAGAGAGAGAGGCCAACTAAACATAAATCAGAAGAGAATTTGCACCAGAGAGCACAAGTCCCCCCAAGTCACCAAGACCCAGAACTACATTGGCCTCGGCAAGCGTCGACACTTTGGGTAGTGAACTAGCGGTACGGTTAAGACTGGATTAATACATTGGCCAGCTTGACCTACTCTAGTGATCTATTTCTTGTGTGCAAACCCTCGATCGTCCGGATATTGCTTGGTCGGCGATCGTCCTCCTCTCGATCAACCTCGATCCCGCTATAGGAAGCGGCAAGCAACTCAAGGAAGGAAGGAACACACCCGAAAGGGCAACCACAGGCCTTGGATCGACTCCAGGCCGGCCGATCGCAGCGAACAACCCTCGATCGGAACGTATACTCGGACGCAGAGCGAAGATTCCCGCGCTGCTCCACGGACCATCCCCGCGTCACGCCAAGACACTCGATCTTCACCAAGTGCTGCATCCTCGGAGCCCCGAGAGAGCAGATCCAGCCCGCCGACGGGTACACAAGGTGAGAACAAGTTCAGCCGATCACGGATCGTTGGGGAACCCCCTCCGTTAGTCGGTGTCTGGGTGCTGGTGGGAAGCTCGATCAAGCCTTAACCAGATTTTGGCTGATCCCGCTACACCACACGGGTACGACTAGAGCAAATACTGGTCGAACAGCGCGCCAGAGCCTTCGCGGCGGAAACGCCCGTCCGTGCGCGTGATCAGCTTTCTCATGTGCATGAGGTACGTGCCGTGCACCCAGCGCTGCGACTCGCTTTCCACCCCCACCTAGGTCAGATCAACCAAGCGGGTCAGCACGTTTTCGTACGACATCTTCTCCAGATCTACCGGTAAAACCTCGGCCGTCTCGACGTTGCGCTCGCAGCCAACCTACAACTTCTGGTAGTCGGTATTCAGCTGCATGATAATGTCCTGCTTGTTCAGACGGAGGGCCAGCTCCACCTGTTCGCGCGGGATCGAGAAGTACTTGTTGCCAAACTCATTCCGCAGCACAGCGCAGCGGTTGGCCACCACGTAGATTGGCTAGCCCAGCTCAGACGTCACCATGATAACGCCGCCCGCGACGCCCGTGTATCTCGTCTCCCACTCCGGCTCCGACTCAATACCAGGCGCGTCCACCAGCACCTACTTCACTACCGGACCTCCTTCGCGACCATCACGCGAGAGCCCATCAGGATACCATCTGCAAAGATCTTGTGCAGGTGGCCGCGGGCCAGCCTCCACTCTCCCGTGAGGTACTGCTTCGACTCCTCCACGTTGCTGAAGCCAGAGCGCAGCGCCACCAGCCCGTTCAACACGCGACGAATGAAGGCGTACGTCTCCTCCATCGGCCGCTGGAAGTTCTAAAAGCTGTGATGGCCACCAACGAGGCCGTTAGTCCACTGTAGCACCAAGGCCATCGATGCATGGCCGCGGCAATCTCCAGCACCTCCTGGGTACCGTCCACCGAACCGGGCTTGAAGCACACCACGTTGATGCCAACGGCCTCCAGCTGCGACATCATCTCAAGCGCACGCTCCTGCGTCGTGATACCGGCGCTAATCGTGATGCTCTCGATAGGCACGCCGCTGCGGCGCATACGAAGCACCATCGGGAACGGGAAGCCCCACTGCTTCGCGCTCAGGTACAACATGTTGATTGCGATGACGAGGCCAGACATGATCTTCGACACCAGCTCGTTCATCGCGTCCTCGAAGATGTTCAGACGCGACAGACCACCCGCCGTAAGCTCACCGTGAAAACCCGCGTTCTGGATAGCCGCAACGAGGTCGATCGATACCTTCCAGGCTCGTCGTGGGTGTCATACCCGGGACCATGATGGGAGGCTTGTTCAGCGCGCGTGAATCTGTTGTAGATCTTGCCCGACGCCGACACCTGCGGGCCGAACTTCTTCACCCACGTCGCCTCGGCCGGGGTGAAGCTCGGTGCAGCGTCGATGAACTGCTGCAGATCAATGTGAGGGGCGTACTTCGTAGACGTGCTCATAATCGCGTGCTTGGCAGTCGCACTAACTACGTCAATGCCCAGGCCTTCCGCGAACTTGTCACTCAGTTTCGCCACGCCCAGGTCGGGTCCAAACTCTAGCACGTGCGTCGCGCTCGAGTGGTGCTCCGCGATCTTCGCCCAGGTCGCCGTCCAGTCCAAGAGCTGCAGCAACAGCATGTCAATAAGTTCATCGACAACGTCGTCCACCTTCTGCAGGTTGGTCGCCTCTGCTTTCGTAGCGTACACGGGCACCTGCAGCTGGCTGCCCTTGATGGCGCACTTGACGTGTGCAACGTCCTGGACCAGCTTGTGCTTGGCCTGGGTCAGCAGCGCTGTGTGGAAAAGAGCCGACAGCGGCAAGAACGGCAGCGATCCCGTGGGTTTTCGCTGCGAATGCGGGATGCGCGTCTGGTTGGCGTCGGGCTTGGCGAACAAGCCTTCAGCGCCTGCTTTAGCAGCGTCAGCGTGGCGGGGAAGCCCGTCACGTTCATCATGTCCGACGCGTTCATGAGCGACATCTGTAGGTCGGGCGTCTTAGTGCGGCGCTTGGCCATCTCGATGGCCTTGACCACGTGCTCCTTCTTGAGGCCGCGCAGTGCCGGCGCCCGCGACCTCGTTGCCGTTCTGCTTGTACTGCGTCAGGAGCTGGTCGTACGTCTCCTGGGCGCGCAGTCCCTGCCAGAACATGTAGCGCAGGACGGAGACGCCGACCTCGACGAACTCCTCGGCCGTCTTGGGCCGAGAAGATGACGGCGCTCACCACGCCTTGGCTGTGGCCCACCGCCGTGATAGAGCTCTTGGCCACGCTCTCGCGGCTCACGCCCACCGACCCGAGGAAGTTGAGGTAGTTGGCGCACTGTGTCTGCACCAGCAGCGGCACCGGAAGTACACGCGGTCGAGCGCCAAGTCTGCGAGCTTCCAGTTGTGCAACGGCGAGCGTCTGTACAAAAATATACATTTTCATAAATCGGTGTGACAATGTTTTTATAAACCTCAACAGGTAACCAACGTTTCTCTGAACCACGAGGTTGGGACAAACGTTGTGGAGCCAATTCCTTACGGGTCTCGCAGGACCTATGGCTCCGCAAATCAACACGCACCGCAAAGACAAAAGTCAACCAATCAAAAGCCCCCTCGCCGTCCGTTCCAGAAGTGCGCCCGCCTGACCAAGCTGCAAGAGCTACAGATTTGTGACCGTCGCCGTGAGCTGCCAGCCACCAGCCACCACGCACCTGGAGCTGGCGTCCTGTGTAACGGGGTTACACGCACAAGTGGCTACAACCACTTGTAACTATAACAGATGCGATGTCTGTTAAAGGTACAAACACTTCCTCGGCCTTGATGTACGTTACATCAAGGGCCACATTCATTTACGGTCACCACGACGGACCCGTCGTGGTGACCCGTCGGACGGGTGGCCTATAGACCTTTAGGATTCCTATTGGTTGAAAGCAGCATCTTTTAACCAATGAGCGACATGCATAGCTGTGGAATTTTGCCAACCAGCCGTTGGCAGATTCCTAACTTAGAATATTACATTTAGAGGAAGTCAGAAAACATAAAAACAAAATAGCAGTTCTCATTTTAACCCAAAAACATTATTTGGATCGTTTATTTAGATTAATCTATACTCGGGGGCCCGAGTATAATTAACTCTAGTTTAAACTAAGCTACGCTTCCTCATACACGTGCGCATACGTGTAAGCTGTTGTAGTGGGCCAAGGTAGGCCCATTACACCTGGTAGCACTTTGTAGTCCGTCCAACGACGGACTAAGTTGAGTTCGTACGTTACCGCACGAACACGGAGCCGAGAACCTTCCCATGGATACTGAGGTGCCCATGGAAAGCTCCACGACGCCTTCAACCCATGTTGCACGCGCTGACTGCCCCCACCTGTCAGACCCAGAGTGGGAGGCCCTCCAACGACTGTCAACAGTCATTGGTGAGGCGGCTGTAGCTACGATGCTGCGTACGCTAACGCCGACAGAGCAAAACGGTGTTGCTCTGGGCTTCATCTTGAAGGAGCAGCGAGATGCTGCTGCCGCTACCGCTGTGTCGTCGGGGACGACACCACGCGCGCAATCGCTGAAGCTCAACGTGAGCAACTATGTAGGAAGACAGGGTGAACCTCTCCTCCGTTGGCTTGTCGAACTCGACACTGCCATTGCGGCTCGACGTATCGTCGACCCGTTGTCGAAGGTCGCGTTCGCCATGTCTTGTCTTGGCGGACGTGCGAAGAGTTGGGCGTACGGACGCCGACTCTCAGACCCTACGTGCTTCAGCACGTACGAGGTGTTCAAGGAGGAGCTCAGACAAGCGTTTGAGCCCCCGCAGAATGAGTTCCGGTCGAGGGCGGAGTTCCTCGACCTGCAGCAGGGTAAGCATGACGTCCATGCTTACGCTCAGAGAGCACGGTACTTGGTCTCGAACATCGTGACCAACCCGATTGACGAGGCGACCAAGGTCGTCACGTTCATGAAGGGACTGAGAGATGGGTCTGTGAAGACCTATCTCTTCCGTGAGTACCCGAGTACTCTCGAAGCTGTGATCACTCTTGCCATGCAAGAGGAGTTTAGCCTGCGGCAGACTAAACTACATGCGAATGCACCGAGGCGGCAACTGCCTCCGGTAGCGATGGCGGGAGGTCCGGAACCAATGGACCTCTCGAATGCAACGGCTGCTGGTTATCAACAGTAACATGGGAACAAAGTGCGATGCTTCCGTTGCGGAAGGATCGGTCACTATGCCCGAGAGTGCACGGTACCCGTGCACCTAGATGGTGATCGACGTGACGATGCCGGGCATCGTCGCGGACTAACAAAAAACGCTGGACGCCAGTAGGCGCGGGGCGCCCTACTGGTAATGCGGTTCCGCGTGTCAACCTTGGACACGCGACACTGAGGACTGCAGCCCCCAGTGAGGTTCATTCTCACTGCAAGAACCGCGATGACAAGCCTGACCTTGTCATCCTGAATGTGAAGTCGATGAGAGCAAGCGGCTCTCGTCGTGCTTTGGTAGATTCCGGCGTGTCGAAGAACTTTGTTCGACTGCGAAGTCTATCAATGCTTGACTTCGAGGATTTAAAGATACCTCGAAGTATGTTGGAGGTACGCCTGGCGACAGGTGTCGTCGTCAAGACCGAGAAGCGCATGGTACGCGTGCGCTTCACGTACAAAGGTCGAGTGTTTGTCGAAACCTTTATCGTCCTGGACCTGGACGATAAGTTCGACATGGTATTGGGCATGCCGTGGCTCGCACGGCATGATCCGGTAATCGATTGGGAGAAGCGCACTCTTGTGTGCTTCGGTCGCGATAGCGGAACAGTGAGCGATGGCCCTGTTGCCGCCCCACACGCACCAACCGGTGCGCGCGATTCCCCAGTCGAGACAGCACCTAACGATGCTGTCCCGGAGCACCCGGACGCGCGCGAGCGCGCGCGCAGGAACACGTAGCGTCGGCGTTGACGCCGACAGCTAGTGAAGGAAAAGTGTTGACCTCGGAGGTCGACACTCGCTTTTCAGCGAATCAAGGACAGTCTCCGGCCGCATGCGGCGCGGATGATGCAAGCGAGTCACACGCTTCGGCCGAAGAGGCCGATGCGAATCTGATTGGGCCAAACCTGGCCAACAACATTGGCTAGGAAGAGGGAACGCCGTCGACTCCGGGAGTCGATGGCATGAGTGAATTCGATTCGGCTCTGGGAGCCGACGCACCCTCCGTAATGGGGGTCTCCGCCAATGGAAGGCGTCGAGGTGTTGAAGTCACGTCGGTTCCGGGAACCGACGCCGCGAGAAGAAATTTCGCGTCGACTCCGGGAGTCGACGCACCCTTTGAAACAAAGGGCTCCGCCAATAACAGGCGTCGAGGTGAAGATGGCGTATCGGCTCCGGGAGCCGACGCTGCAGGCGGTGCGGACGGTTGCAAACGTCCCGCACCGGAAAAACTTGCATGCTGTCGTGCAACCGGGCTGCACGACGAAGCGCCGAGCGACCAAGCCGGGCTTGAACTCGCTCGCCCGCGGGATGAACCCGCCGGCGGTATTAAAGAAGAACACCCGTCCACGGCTGGGCCTGGACGAGGTCAAGGGTCTAGCGGAACCGGGCTCCGCAAGACGAGAAGACGGCGCATGCGAAGGTCGCTGCGCAAGTCTCGGCCAGGGGCCGAGACGCTACAAGAGATGTCTGCCGGGCAGACGGAGGCAGAGAAGCCGGACGTCGAGACGTTGAACGTCTTGACGCGTACCTGTGCCGGATTCCGGTACAGGGAGATGACTCTCGCTAATCCTCCGACGCAAGCGTCGGAGTTGACTTCGCTTCCAGTCATGAGCTGGAAGCGCTTCGCGCGTGACCTCCACGATGGACGCATCGAGCAGATTTGCATTCTTTCGGACGCCGAGAGAACGAAGAGCGAGAATGAAGAGCTGAGGCAGTTCTTCATGGAGAGCACCACTATGAGCGAAGACACTCTCAGTGCGAAGACGAAGAAGGAACGCTTTGAGGAGCAGATCTGGGACTCGTTGAAGACGAGTCCATATTACAAGATCCTACGGGAGTACGCTGACGTACTTCCGGAAGAGATCCCTGCGGAGCTTCCGCAGGACAAGAGCATTCAGCACGAGATTGATCTCGTGCCGGACACTAAGTATTGTGTCACGCGGCAGTGGCCACTGCCGCGAGAACAGGTCGAAGCGATCGACGACTTCTTTGAAAGTCGTCGCAAAGCTGGACAAGTGCGGGAATCGAAGTCCCCGCACAGTGCTCCGACGTTCTGTGTCAAGAAGCCACAGGGCGGCTGGCGCATCGTTCATGCTTACAACAAGCTGAACGATGCGACGATACCGGCGCAGACACCGATACCGCGAAAAGATGTTATCATCGATTCGATGGCCAGGAGCACCGTCTACAGTGCTCTTGATCTGCGCGACGGGTTCTATCAGATCCTTATGTGTGAGAGTGATATCCCTCTCACGGCTGTGAGCACGCCAAGCGGCATGCTCTGGGAGTGGCTAGTTATGCCGCAGGGTCTGAAGAACGCCCCTGCGACCTTCAACAGGTGCGTGACGCACTTGTTGCGCTCGGTGCGCGACTTCGCACCGAGCTACGTCGATGACGTGTTCGTCCACAGCCGAGCTACGGACGGGATGAGCGACGTTGAGATGCACAGGGTGCATCTCCGGAAGCTGCTTGCGCTCATGCGCAAGTACAAGCTCTACGCGAACCTGAAGAAGTGCATCTTCGGGGCGAGCGAGATACCCGTGCTCGGGTGTCTCGTGGGGAAGAATGGTGTCCGCCCTGACCCTGAAAAGGTCAGAGTGATCAACGAGTGGCCGACACCGTCGAACGTCAAGGAACTGCGGCAGTGCCTTGGCTTGGCCACGTACTTGTGCAAGTACGTGAAGGACTATGCGGGCACGATACGCCCGCTGTCACAGCTCCAACAGAAGGGTGCCGAGTGGGTTTGGTCTGCTGAGTGTCAGCAGGCCTTCAATGCAGTCAAGCGGGGCTTGACTGAGGCGTCGATCTTGGCGGTGGCCGACCAAGATCGCCCATTCCACGTAGTGTGCGATGCATCCGATTTCGCAATCGGATGTGCGTTGATGCAGCATGATCACGGAGGCCGTGATCGCGTCGTCTACTACCAATCGCGTCAGCTGAAGCCAGCTGAGCGCAACTACCCGGTGCATGACAAGGAACTCCTTGCCATGAAGTATGCACTCGCGAAGTTCCGAGTGTACCTACTCGGAAGCAAACCGTTCGTGGTCTATACGGACCACGCGTCACTGCGGACGGCTGTGAAGTCGCCGCACATCTCGCAAAGGATGGCGAGATGGTTGTCTTTCTTCGCGGAATACAACTTCCGGGTCGAGTACAAACCCGGAAGACTCAATGTGGTGGCCGACGCGTTATCGCGTCGACCTGACTACGCTTCGACTGATGCCGACTTCAATGCCATTGACGCCATGCGGTCGAGCACACCTACGTCGTCTCTGCTAGACGATGTGAAGGCCGCGTTCGCGCACGACGCGGACGCGAAGCTCCTGCTGGCCTACGGCTCAGCGCCTTCTGACAAAGCTCGTCAGAAGCTGCCGAAACATCTTCGTGCTCGTGCACACCGTTATCGGGTGCACGACGGGTTGCTACTCTACAGTGCAGTCGACGACAACGCGGTCCGCGTTGTCGTGCCCAACGATCATGACCTGCGCCTCAGGATCATGTATGAGTATCATGACGCACCGACTGCGGGGCATCCGGGCCGTGAGAAGACATACGTCCTTCTCACGCGCGACTTCTACTGGGCCCACCAATACAAGTGGGTGCGCAAGTACGTCTGTACTTTCGAGGTATGCCAACGTGTGAAGCCTGCGCCGTTCGCGCAGGCTCCCTTGCAGTCACTACCGACTCCGTCGGAGTGTTGGCATTGTTCGGTCTTCCCCCGGACAGCCAGGGGAACACGGGAGTTGTGGTCTTTGTTGACCGCTTCAGCAAGATGGTGCATCTTGCTGCGGTACCCGCTGAAGTGACTGCGAAGCAGACGGCACGTCTGTTCGTTGACATGGTGTCCAAACACCATGGCATGCCGATCGACATTGTGTCGGATCGAGACCCACGTTTCACAGCACACCTGTGGCAAGAAGTGTTCACACTTCTTGGGAGTCAGCTTTCAATGTCGACTGCGGACCATTCGCAGACGGATGGGCAAACCGAGCGCGTGAATCGCGTGCTCGTCGACATACTCAAGCGCTACGCTCACTCGTTCCAACATCGCAGCGAGTGCCTGTCGATGGCAGAGTTCGCCATCAACAACTCGGTGCATGCCTCGACAGGGCATACACCGTTCTACGTGAATGCCTTGCGGCATCCACACCTCCCGAGCCTGCTCGGGATGGTGGCTCCTTCCTTAAGTGGGGGAGGATCTACGGCCGCAACACAGCAGCCGCAGAATGCCGCTGACACTTGCACAGTGTCAGCCGCTATGACACGAAACAAGGCCAAGAACCGCTCGTCCATGCAGGGCATGGACGCCACCGCGAAGAAGCAGAAGGCCGTGTCTGTGCGGGGCACAGACACTGACAAGGACAAGAAGAAACACGCGTCTGTGCAGGGCACAGACGTCGACAAACACATGAAGCATGTGTCTGTGCGGGGCACCGACACTGGCGAGAACCAGAACAACAACAACAACGTGTCTGTGCGGGGCACAGACACCGCGAAGCCCAACGCAGAGGTCGAGCCTACTGCTACAGGCGAGCTGAACGAGTTCAGCTCGGACGCAATTGCATTCGTACAACGCAGACAAGCCGTCATTCGGTTTGTCCAAGACGCTATTGCAGCTTCTGTCGACCGACAGAAGCTGAACGCAGACAATGTTGGCAGGGGCAACACTAATGAATTCGAGAAGGGTTCATTGGTTTTGCTAGCTACTCAAAACCTGCCTAAACATGCAGTTTCCGACTTCGGGGCGAGCAAACTCGCTCCGCGCTTCATCGGGTCGTTCACAGTGTTGGCACGGCATGGCAACGCTTACACGCTAGACATCCCGTCTAGCATGCGCCTCCATCCGACGTTCTACGTCGGACGGTTAAAGCCATACCTGCAGCACGAGCTACCTAGCTCGGCTGAACCGAAGCAGAAGACTCGGCGGAAGCCATCATCCTCTCCAGCGCGAAGTCGCACTGGAGCAGCAGATCGAGCTGGAGATCCAGCCCGGCCGGGACGATCGAAGCGGTCTAGGAGACCGTCGCAAAGTAAGGATACTCAAGAGCGCCGAGCGCAGCGCTCTGTAGCTATCCCACGATCGAGTTCCGGTCGTGGGAAGACGCGAGATCGTGGTCAACACCAGGTTGACCACACACGGGGCGTGTTTCCACCACCGCCGCCACCAATTCGAGACGCACACGGCTCAACTCGATGGATAGTTGAGCAGATTGTTGACCACAGTATCCCGAGAACGAACAGAGAACCAGTTCGTTTTCGCATTTGTTGGAGAGGATTTCCTCCCAACCAAGATACATGGGAGCCGCGGAACGTCTTGCTCCAAGACGTTCCGGACATGGTGAAGGCGTACGAAGCCCATCATGCGCTACACGCTGGCAAGTAATGCGAACGCTGTTGCTAACAACAGCGCCCGAAGACACTTCGAGGGCAGGCTGTGGTACCTGCCCCCGTGGTAGCGACGCGCTTTACACGTTGCCGCGCAAGATACTCAGCAGCAGAGAGGCTCTCTGCTGCTGCGCCAAAGGTCTTCAACTTCGACGTGCTCGTTCCATCACGAGCACGCTCCTTTCGAACGTCATGCATTGACCAAACAGTCAATGGTGGTTGACGTGCCGAGGCCGGCACGGCTAACCTTGACGGGGGGATGGTGTAACGGGGTTACACGCACAAGTGGCTACAGCCACTTGTAACTATAACAGATGCGATGTCTGTTAAAGGTGCAAACACTTCCTCGGCCTTGATGTACGTTACATCAAGGGCCACATTCATTTACGGTCACCACGACGGGTCCGTCGTGGTGACCCGTCGGACGGGTGGCCTATAGACCTTTAGGATTCCTATTGGTTGAAAGCAGCATCTTTTAACCAATGAGCGGCATGCATAGCAGTGGAATTCTGCCAACCAGCCGTTGGCAGATTCCTAACTTAGAATATTACATTTAGAGGAAGTCAGAAAACATAAAAACAAAATAGCAGTTCTCATTTTTACCAAAATCAGCTACTAAGAGTATTTATCTTGATTAAAGTATACTCGGGGGCCCAAGTATAATTAACTCTAGTTTAAACTAAGCTACGCTTCCTCATACACCTGCGCATACGTGTAAGCTGTTGTAGTGGGCCAAGGTAGGCCCATTACAACCCCAGCCGTGGCCATGAAGAAGTTGGGATGTTCAGCCGAATCAAAGCCCTCTTGGCTTGGGCGATGATCATAGCCCCCGATAGCGAAACGCCCCAGGCCTCACTGGCCAGCACATACTCGACCATGGCCAATCACTTGCTTGGAGGGTCTCGGCGTGAGCGCGAACTCAGCCTGAGCACAGGATGTAATGGGCCTACCTTGGCCCACTACAACAGCTTACACGTGTGCGCACGTGTATGAGGAAGCGTAGGTTTCTTTTACTTGAGTTAATTATACTTGGGCCCCCGAGTATACTTTAATCAAGATAAAGACTCTTAGTAGCTGATTTTGGTAAAGATGAGAACTGCTATTTTGTTTTTATGTTTTCTGACTTCCTCTAAATGTAATATTCTAAGTTAGGAATCTGCCAACGGCTGGTTGGCAGAATTCCACTGCTATGCATGTCGCTCATTGGTTAAAAGATGCTGCTTTCAACCAATAGGAATCCTAAAGGTCTATAGGCCACCCGTCCGACGGGTCACCACGACGGACCCGTCGTGGTGACCGTAAATGAATGTGGCCCTTGATGTAACGTACATCAAGGCCGAGGAAGTGTTTGCACCTTTAACAGACATCGCATCTGTTATAGTTACAAGTGGCTGTAGCCACTTGTGCGTGTAACCCCGTTACACCATCCCCCCCTTAAGGTTAGACGCGCCGGTCACGGCACGTCAATCAAGCAGTTGACCATTCATCAATTCTTCACGTTGGGAGAATCTCGAGCTCATTCCGCAATGAGCTCGCCAAAGGAGAAGACCGCCGACATGACAGAGAGTAAGCTCTCTGTCGTGGACTATCACGAGCGCCAGCAAGTAAAGCGTGCGGCGGGGACAACTCAGCCTGAGATTGTCCTCCAAGGCTCGTCCGTAGTCAACGACGCCGTTGACTACGAGGAAGGCGACGTGGAGATGGAGGAGGATGAGACCTCTCCGTCCAAGCGCAAGGAGTCTGTCGATAGTGATAGTCTCGACCCGCATGCCTGGTCGAGACGCTCTCGTGAAGAAGACGACTCGGACGCTTCGAGCTCGAAGCGTTCGCGTAGCGGAAGTGAGACTCCGCTTTCTGCTGCTGGGGCGTTGAGTTCGCCGCGTGTCGCGGCAAGTTCTCCGCGCGCTGCTCATGCAGCGCGCGATCCGTGGATGCCGTCCGCGACGGAGATCGCGGCACGGGTGGGCAACTCAGTGCCACCGAAACACTATCCCGCTGTACGTATGCAGCGCGATCGTGGATGATGCCGTGGCTGAGCGGCAGCACTTGGATCCGATGACGGATCAAAGGCGCGACTACTATATCGGACTCTTCCGAGCTCCGATATTACTCCAGCAAGAAGACCTCTTCTCGCAGCAAAGTGGCTGAGTGGCAGGCACTTTGTCAAAGTTGGAATGCCATTGTTGAAAACTTCAACAAAATCCGGGAGCTTACCGTGAGCGGGTTAAGGATGCCCGTGAGCGCTTCGAGACATTCTCGACGCGTGGGAGGCTGGAGCAGCTCCACAGATCTTCTGTGGATGCAGGTGTTCCGTGCGCTGTGCCCGAAGGCCAACAGTGCACGTTGTGCCTTCCGGGTGCGGTGCGCTTGAGCGACCGCGACCTAAACGCGTACACACGACGATCCGTGTACCTGCGAGTCTCAAAGATCTCCGTGCCAAGTTCATGGCACGCGAGGAACGCGACGAGCGTGGTGGGCGCGCCGGCAGTGCGTGGTGGGCTTCGTACGCCCTCACCATTTCCGGAACGTCCTGCAGCAGGACGTCCCGCGGCTCCCATGTATCTTGGTGAGGCGGAAACCCTCTCCAACGAATACGATAACGAACCGGGTGCCGGTTCGTTTTCGGGATACTATGGTCGCCGATACGCTCAACAATCCAACGTGTTGAGCCGTGGGCGTCACGGATCGGAGGCGGCGGTGGTGGGAACACGCCCCGGGTATGGTCAACCTGGTGTTGATTTTGGGCCTCCGTCTCTCGAAAACCGAGTTGCTGCCGTGGAGCGGCTTCAGAGCAGCGAAGTCGCTGCTCTGAGGCAGGAGATTGCAATCCTGACGGCTCAAGTCGCTCAGGTCTCGCAGACCGCGTCAGACGTTTCCGTCAACATAGGAGGTCGTGTCGAGCGTTTGGTCCAGCGCGTCCGCGCGCTGGAGAAGGGTTCGGCTCCCGCTTCGGGTCCGCCGAGCTAGGTAGCTCGTGCTGCAGGTATGGCTTTAACCGTCCGACGTAGAACGTCGGATGGAGGCGCATGCTAGACGGGATGTCTAGCGTGTAAGCGTTGCCATGCCGTGCCAACACTGTGAACGACCCGATGAAGCGCGGAGCGAGTTTGCTCGCCCCGAAGTCGGAAACTGCATGTTTAGGCAGGTTTTGAGTAGCTAGCAAAACCAATGAACCCTTCTCGAATTCATTAGTGTTGCCCCTGCCAACATTGTCTGCGTTCAGCTTCTGTCGGTCGACAGAAGCTGCAATAGCGTCTTGGACAAACCGAATGACGGCTTGTCTGCGTTGTACGAATGCAATTGCGTCCGAGCTGAACTCGTTCAGCTCGCCTGTAGCAGTAGGCTCGACCTCTGCGTTGGGCTTCGCGGTGTCTGTGCCCCGCACAGACACGTTGTTGTTGTTGTTCTGGTTCTCGCCAGTGTCGGTGCCCCGCACAGACACATGCTTCATGTGTTTGTCGACGTCTGTGCCCTGCACAGACGCGTGTTTCTTCTTGTCCTTGTCAGTGTCTGTGCCCCGCACAGACACGGCCTTCTGCTTCTTCGCGGTGGCGTCCATGCCCTGCATGGACGAGCGGTTCTTGGCCTTGTTTCGTGTCATAGCGGCTGACACTGTGCAAGTGTCAGCGGCATTCTGCGGCTGCTGTGTTGCGGCCGTAGATCCTCCCCCACTTAAGGAAGGAGCCACCATCCCGAGCAGGCTCGGGAGGTGTGGATGCCGCAAGGCATTCACGTAGAACGGTGTATGCCCTGTCGAGGCATGCACCGAGTTGTTGATGGCGAACTCTGCCATCGACAGGCACTCGCTGCAATGTTGGAACGAGTGAGCGTAGCGCTTGAGTATGTCGACGAGCACGCGATTCACGCGCTCGGTTTGCCCATCCGTCTGCGGATGGTCCGCAGTCGACATTGAAAGCTGACTCCCAAGAAGTGTGAACACTTCTTGCCACAGGTGTGCTGTGAAACGTGGGTCTCGATCCGACACAATGTCGATCGGCATGCCATGGTGTTTGGACACCATGTCAACGAACAGACGTGCCGTCTGCTTCGCAGTCACTTCAGCGGGTACCGCAGCAAGATGCACCATCTTGCTGAAGCGGTCAACAAAGACCACAACTCCCGTGTTCCCCTGGCTGTCCGGGGGAAGACCGAACAATGCCAACACTCCGACGGAGTCGGTAGTGACTGCAAGGGAGCCTGCGCGAACGGCGCAGGCTTCACACGTTGACATACCTCGAAAGTACAGACGTACTTGCGCACCCACTTGTATTGGTGGGCCCAGTAGAAGTCGCGCGTGAGAAGGACGTATGTCTTCTCACGGCCCGGATGCCCCGCAGTCGGTGCGTCATGATACTCATACATGATCCTGAGGCGCAGGTCATGATCGTTGGGCACGACAACGCGGACCGCGTTGTCGTCGACTGCACTGTAGAGTAGCAACCCGTCGTGCACCCGATAACGGTGTGCACGAGCACGAAGATGTTTCGGCAGCTTCTGACGAGCTTTGTCAGAAGGCGCTGAGCCGTAGGCCAGCAGGAGCTTCGCGTCCGCGTCGTGCGCGAACGCGGCCTTCACATCGTCTAGCAGAGACGACGTAGGTGTGCTCGACCGCATGGCGTCAATGGCATTGAAGTCGGCATCAGTCGAAGCGTAGTCAGGTCGACGCGATAACGCGTCGGCCACCACATTGAGTCTTCCGGGTTTGTACTCGACCCGGAAGTTGTATTCCGCGAAGAAAGACAACCATCTCGCCATCCTTTGCGAGATGTGCGGCGACTTCACAGCCGTCCGCAGTGACGCGTGGTCCGTATAGACCACGAACGGTTTGCTTCCGAGTAGGTACACTCGGAACTTCGCGAGTGCATACTTCATGGCAAGGAGTTCCTTGTCATGCACCGGGTAGTTGCGCTCAGCTGGCTTCAGCTGACGCGATTGGTAGTAGACGACGCGATCACGGCCTCCGTGATCATGCTGCATCAACGCACATCCGATTGCGAAATCGGATGCATCGCACACTACGTGGAATGGGCGATCTTGGTCGGCCACCGCCAAGATCGACGCCTCAGTCAAGCCCCGCTTGACTGCATTGAAGGCCTGCTGACACTCAGCAGACCAAACCCACTCGGCACCCTTCTGTAGGAGCTGTGACAGCGGGCGTATCGTGCCCGCATAGTCCTTCACGTACTTGCACAAGTACGTGGCCAAGCCAAGGCACTGCCGCAGTTCCTTGACGTTCGACGGTGTCGGCCACTCGTTGATCACTCTGACCTTTTCAGGGTCAGGGCGGACACCATTCTTCCCCACGAGACACCCGAGCACGGGTATCTCGCTCGCCCCGAAGATGCACTTCTTCAGGTTCGCGTAGAGCTTGTACTTGCGCATGAGCGCAAGCAGCTTCCGGAGATGCACCCTGTGCATCTCAACGTCGCTCATCCCGTCCGTAGCTCGGCTGTGGACGAGCACGTCATCGACGTAGCTCGGTGCGAAGTCGCGCACCGAGCGCAACAAGTGCGTCACGCACCTGTTGAAGGTCGCAGGGGCGTTCTTCAGACCCTGCGGCATAACTAGCCACTCCCAGAGCATGCCGCTTGGCGTGCTCACAGCCGTGAGAGGGATATCACTCTCACACATAAGGATCTGATAGAACCCGTCGCGCAGATCAAGAGCACTGTAGATGGTGCTCCTGGCCATCGAATCGATGATAACATCTTTTCCCTGAAGCAAGATAAAGCGCGGGTCACGCTGGCCGTTTCTACGAACGCCACGGTGACTGCCAAGTTGCCGCTGCTGTTCATCAGTGCGTCTGCCAAGCCACGCTGGCTCAACAAGAAACCAGCCGATGTCCTCTACACGTCAAAACCCAAGGCATGGATGACGATATCGACGTTCCAGGCTTGCCTACGAGATGTCGACCAATCGATGCGCGCCCAGCATCGCCGTATTCTCATCCTTGTCGACAATGCTTCGTCGTATTGCGACGATGGTGTCGTGTTGACGAACGTTCGAGTGGAGAGGCTGCCACCAAACACGACCGCCAAGCTCCAGCCTCTTGACCAAGGGATAATCTACTGTCTCAAGCGCGAAGTGCTCCGGAAAAATATGGAGTTTGCACTGGAAAGAATCGACGAGGGGAGAAGCTAATCCCTACAAGATGGGATGTTGAAGGGCATTAGAATTGCTGGTTGCACTCCACGCTAATCACCAAGTCAGACATGAATTTCATTCTACATTAACCAAAGTCAGCACATTGGTAAATCTGAGTTGGTTTCATTTTCCGTTTACAACAAATACACTAGGTATTTCTATACATATCAGGTGTTCGCTGAAGACGCAAATTACTGTACCAACGTAAATATGTGGACGACCACTGGACGCCTGCCAAAAGTGACATACAATCGACATAAAGTGTTTCTCTAAATTCATCTCTAAATATAAATTGTGCAGAGGTCGACATATGTCAAAGGTCGGGGTTTATGCCACCAAGTTGCTATAAAAGGGTGCGGTATACTTTATGCAAGATAAAATTTATGTAGTTGCAAGATGAGGGGGCGAAGCGACCCTTCGTTTACTGAGGCGAAATCTACGCCTGACGAATATAAGATTTCTTAAATCGGCTTATGCGGAAAGTTAATACATTTTTGGCAGGCGTCCACTGAATGGTTGTGTAGATAACATAAATAGAGCTGAAGGATGCTTTGAAAAGCATTAGTTGGACCAACAAGCGACGCATTCTTCGAACAAAATTCCCCCCAGTGGCTGAATCGTCGAGCTCACCAGCTTATCCTGCGGTTGCCTGTTTAGATCCAAGTAGGGTATCTGCCCACACATCATAGCTGCGGCAAGCTTGGTTGGGGTCGCCTTACCAGGAATCGCCGCTCCAGAGCGCAGGCTTGTTCCAGATATTTATCGATCCCGTGCTCGATCTCGACAAACCACACGTAGTCAAGAACCTCAAGGAACCGCGACATGGCAAGCAGAACCGAACGTAGGTGAGCCGCCCAACGCTGGAGATGCAGCCACCGACCGAGAAGTCGGGCAAGCAGACCCGAACGAGAATGAGACAGTCAACGCGGCAGGAGACGCAGCAACTGACGCAGAACAGTCCGTGGATAAACTGATTCACACGGTGGTACATGCAGCAACTGGTGGTATAGTTGACGAGGAAGAACTATCTGCAACCGCAGTACGGATCCAAGCTGTTGCAGCTGAGCTGACGCTCGAAAATCCTTCAGTTGGCGTTCTAAACTTTAGCGACGAAGCCGAACGTTCACCGACCCAGCGAATCCCCACCCCGCCAGCTTTGATGCAGCCTACTACTCGAGATAAGCGAACGAGTTCGTCGGACCACGTTACTGGAGCTGTTGTCGAACTGAGTTCGTCCAATCCAACTATTGTAGCGAGCGCCCTCGCGACCGGAGATCAGCCTCTAGCAGAAGTCCATCCAACTCCGGTACATCCACAACAATTTCGTTGTCCAAGTCGTTCGAGCGACGGGACGGCTCTACACACGGAGACAGGAAACCCGCCGCGATTCCCTTCGGGGGCCAGACAAAATGATAGCGAACGCCACCAACCGCATCAACTCAGTCTGCACGGTGGTGAAAATTCGCCGCTAAGAACGCCGCCGGGTCAGCCAACTCGCTGCGCCATCGAATCACACGAGCAACAACAAAAGCGACGCCGCTAATTGCGCTCACTTTCCAACACTGCACTTCTCAGCTATGCATGTTTCAAGCACGTGGAGAACTACGGCAGCTTGCTGTTCTGCTTCTGGGGCTTGGACAACTTCGTCCTCTTGTTCGAGACGGCCAGTAGGGTGGATGGCTGAGTGAGCCGCTGGGTGGACAGCGGACTCAGGAGTTGTGTTACCGACCGGAACCTCGTTGTCAGTTGCAGCCGCGTCAACAACGACCGGATCTTCTTTCTGTCGCGCTAAAGCAGCGCCCAAAACCAAGTGAAGCGAATGCGCAATGCATGACATGTTGTTGACACCCATGAACTCAGCTGCAAGAACTGCATTCGAGGCGCCATCACGAACCCGCAACGTACACAGTTCTGCCTTTAACTCCCAACGCTCCATCATATCCTCCAGGCCGTTGGCAATGGCGACACCGGTATGAATGCCAGGAAATGCCTCCACTTCGAGAACCCAGCTACACAGTGTAAAGTCGTCCTCCACGTAATGCAAAGTAAACGACATATAGCTCTGCGCCCGTTTGCTCGTCCAGATGTCCGTCGTAATGCAAAAAAAATGGCAACTGCTACGGATCCGAGACTTCAATGATGCACGAAGCTCCGCCGCCACACACACACACACACAATATCCGCACGAATTTGCGTTGCTCCGGGAACATCCAATATGACGCCAGCAAGCTCCTGCGTAATAAATCGAATAAATTCCAGCAGCCATGGGTCTTCGAGAATTGATAATGGCCGCATACTTTGCGCTACCCACTTAGCAAGTAGCCCATTCACATACGTCTGTATGGCGTCCGAGACTTGAATCAGCTGCTTCTTCGACGACTCAGGTGCTTGGTCATACGCATTCTCCAGCTGACGCTTAGCCGACCTGACCCTCTCCTCTTGTTGCGGTTGCTTCGCACGTAGCAGAACCTCCATGTGGTACTTTTCCATGTGCACCTTCACAGTGGTAGTGACTCCATGCGAGTACGTCACCTTACAACTGCATTCCTTGCAGTATGCAAACGCAGCTTGTTTAGAGATCCATTTGTCCTTCAGAACAGAAGCAAACTGCTCGTGGGGAACAAGGAAAATGAATCCCCATCGTTGAGGGCGATGCGCACCGTCCATTTTAAACAGAACACTCGGCTCTGGGATGCGAGGGGGTAGGCGCTCAGTATGAACTGTCGTTGGGCGAGGAGGTTGAAGCCGAGGAGAACGTCTTGGTAGTGGGCGATCGCGTGAAGTTCTTGGTGTCGCCCGAGCTCGTGATGCCGTTCCACGTGACGAGCGCTGAACCGACGCTGAACTTCGAAGCTCCCGCGTTGTTGCTTGACCTACAGGAGTGCGAAACGACTCGTTTGGCGGTCGTCTGCCGGGAGTCTCGGGAGCAGCGTCCATGGCACGATAGGTCTCCAAACACGATCTGTGCCCAATTTTGCGAAACTTCTTCAGAATAAGATGCGCACTTTGATTGCCACCTACTGAATTGTATGATGTGCACAAGTTTTTCTTGGACATAGTAATTTGTGGTTGTGAAACTTATTGCCCCAGCTCAACCTTAACCTGCAACGTTGTCGTTTCCATCTGTTGAGAAACGTTGTGGTCCACAACGTTGGGGAGCCTACCAAGATATAACTCGAGATCACTAAAATCAGTGGTCGGACTTTTTCTTTTCATCAACCGACGATCGTGTTGACGGAGGTATTATATTTGGTAGGCGCGCCTATCGGGAGGTAGATCTGTAAGAGCCTGTTCGCGTTGTACTAGAGATGGAGATGGTTGCTAATCTCCACCTCCAGTTCGTTCGCTATGTATCCATCTCCAGATAACTTTTAAGCCAATCACAGGACAGTTATAGGATGGCTCTCCTCACTTAAGAAAATGCCGCGTCGCCTCACCAGTGCAGCCACGCGTGCAGCATCTGCAGCTGCGCCAGGCACTGCGGTTCCTGCTCCCCCCGCGCAACATGAAGACATGCAAGCGTCTGAGCCCCTCGCCTCGCTGAAAACAACTGCCAGTGACGAAGGTCTGCTTCTAGAAGGCACCGAGACTGCGTCCAGCTGTGTCCCACTAGCTCAAGCATCAGAGGCGATGTCGGCTACGCCAGAGCCTACCCCCCGGGGGTCCCCCGCTCCATCGCGCATGCTCGAGTGTCTGCAAGCCTCGGCCGCACCGCAAGCAACACAGGGCCGAGGCAAGTCTCGGCTGAGAGGAGCTTCTAACGTCAAGCCGACGTTTGCCTGGACCCCGAGAGCGGCCGAAGTGTTGTTGCGGCTTCGCTACGATACCATGAGAGGTTGGTTTCAGGGAACGAAGAGCCCCAAGCAGCTTACCGCAGCATGGAAAATGCTTGCAGCTGAAACGTTCCGCCTCGGAGGGCTTGAAGTTGATGCAGGGCAGTGCAAGCAAGGTGTGTGTATGATGACAAATTATTGACAGAAACTTGTTTATGCTAACTGAGTTCTCTTCATTTTAATTTTGTTGTAGCTGAAGCATATGCACAAGCAGTACACTGCGTATCGTGTTGCTCTGGAGGCTACCGGTAACGCCACCGAGAAGCCGCTGAAGGAGCCCGTGTGCTACGAGGCGATGCGTGACGTGTGGGGAGACTTAGAAGGCATGGACGCGGATGCGCTTTTCTCTAGTGATGCTACAAGCACTGAAATGCTGGAGGACGAGGCTGTGTTGGAACTCAGCCAGAGCTCTACTGCGGAGCCGCTGATGCAGCAGGAAGAGGACAGTGATGCAGCTGATCACGAGGGCGGGCAAAACAGCAGTGGGTGGAAGCGCTACACGGGCAAACGAGCCCGCGAAAGGGCTGAAAATGCAGAAGGAATGCGAGCAATTTGTACGGGGCTGAACAACATTGCCGAGGCGGTCAAAGTTGCCAGGGTTGCTGATACCAGCCATGCCGACATGGTGAGATCGGTGAAGGAGCTCATGCAAACGGTACAGGCACAGACGCAGGAGCTCATGCAAGCCATGCAGGCACAAACACAGGCCTTGCAAGGCCTGATTGGTGTTTTGGCTGCCAAGAAAAACAACGCGTGATCTCAACAACAAGTGAGCAACATGTGATCAGCATTTAGGCAAAGCAGCAAGAGTGTTCACCATGGTAAACGGCATCGTCTATTTAGTGACAAATAAGAGTAGCAATAGCATCTCTCTTAGCCTTACCAATTTGGCGCAGGTGTCTTGGAATAATTTCATCCACGGCGGCTTCCTCGTCATTGTCTTGCGCCATGTACATCCTAATCTTCGAGCTGTCTTGAAAGAAAATCAAGACGTTGTGCAGCACCATCGTCGCAACCACAAACTCGGCTGCCGTGTGAGGTGTTTCCTGATTGAGGACCCCTTGAAGCATTCTAAATCTCCCTTTCCAGAGGCCAAATGTGCTCTCCACCACCATTCGAGTGCTGGAGTGCCGGAAGTTGAATTGCTTCTGCTGCGGAGTTAGCACTCCCCCTTCTTCACGTTCGCAGTAAGGAACGATGAGGCCAGGTAACAGCGCATACCCCGCATCACCGATGAAGTGCATCCCTGCGGGGATCACGCTGTGCACGGTCCGCCCAATTACACTGTATTTCCAGCACTTTCGGTCAGACCACGAACCTGGCCGTACTTCAACGCTCATGAAAGTCCTGTCTGGGCTTACGATAGCCTGTACACTAAGAGCAGGGTAGCACTTGCGGCAGTAGAAGCCGTCATAGTCCTCAGGACGCTCAATAGCGATCAAAGAGCCATCTATAGCACCGGCGACACCTGGGTAGCCATGCAGCGATGCAAAGCCGTCCTCAACTGCAGTCCACCCGTCCCGACTGCGTGGAAAAGAAATCACCGCTGGCGCTACCGCATTTAGCACACGAACAACCTCCGTAGTGATCTCCATGACGTAGCTTCTAGCTATGCCCATTGCAGCTCCCACCTCGCGATATCCACCAGCGGATCCAAGGAAATACAGCGCCGCTGCCACCTTCTTTTCGTAGGAATGCTTCTTGACCTTAGCTTGTGCAAAAGCGACCCCACGCTCTCGTAGAAAGCTAGATATACGGAAGAATGTGGATCTCGTACAGCGCAGATTGGTCTCGAACCAGCTTGAGTAGGCTGCCGATTGAAGCATCGATTCGAAGCGCAGAGTGGTGACGGTAAAACGGTTCTTCTTGCCAGCAGGAGGTCTTGGTTCGCAGCTCTCTGCATACAAAGCCACAGCCTGTGCCACGGCGGAGCATG
Source organism: Phytophthora vignae f. sp. vignae (assembly GCA_016169955.1). NCBI lineage: Eukaryota > Oomycota > Peronosporomycetes > Peronosporales > Peronosporaceae > Phytophthora > Phytophthora vignae. The sequence continues at coordinate 246,482 of JABJUM010000042.1, forward strand.
CAGCGAGGACAATAGCATCTTCGTCCCGCATGCTGTGTCTGGCCCTGTAAATCTCTAGGTAAATCCGCCCCTCTCCACTTCAAAGAGCTAGAGACAAATTCACAGTGCCATCTCCAGTTGTCTTGTTGTGAGCTACCTACTTTTGACCAATCCGGTCACACTTTTGGTTTTCGTCTCCATCTCCAGCTACGTAGCGAACAGGCTCTAAGGAAACTCTGGTTAGTAGTGAAAGGGTTGCCTGAGCCGTTTTTAAGGTTGCTGTAACCGATGTCTTTTTATCTCCAGAACGGTTTATTCCGGTATGATATTGTATAGTCTAGAAGTTAGGCAGGTTTTTCATGTCAGAAAAAGAAGTGACGTGGTCGAAACTGAGCCAAGTCAACCGACGAGACGACAACGCAAGGCGGTGTTAAGTGCCGACGACGACGCCCTCCTCCTCAACGCGAATGAAGGCAGGCTACCAGCCGTACGGGCGCGTGAGCTCCCGCGGGGAGCCGCGGCGAGGCGCTGGGTGGGACCTGCGCGTGGCAGTGCTCATGGTCTTCCCCGTCATCTGCCTCGTCGTGGTGCTCTACGAGTTCCTCTACCTGCAGGAGTACGCGTCCAACGGCGCGGTGGTGGACGCCCCCGTGGAGGAGCGCAGCCTCCACCTGCGCGCCGACCAGGAGGCGGCGTCCACGCCCGCCCCAGAGCCCACGCAGCCGCCGTCCATCGTCAACGGACGTCGGACCATCATCCTGGTCGCCAACTACCGCGACTCGGCCAGGTAGCCACCGCACGCTCCTGCTCCCTCTCTCGAGCATACAGATCCCTAAGTAGTTGGAAGAGCATGGCAGACCAACTGACAAACTGATTATGTGGGACTTGCTGTGAAGGTGTTCGGAGACGCTGCGCTCCATCTTCGACAACGCCGCGGAGCCCGACAACATCAAGATCAGCATCTACGACCAGATCTACCCGGCGGAGAAGGAGCGTCCGTGCGTTGAAGTCTTCTGCGAGCTCGTTGGGGAGGCCTATTGCCGCCGCCCGCAGATCGTGTCGTCTCAGATTGACGCTGTGAACGCGACGGTACGTGGAGGTGGTGGCAGAGGTCGTTAAAGCACATAGGCACTGACGTTTGATGCTGCTATGCTGTGTGTATGTTATGCTCTTTCTTGTCGTTGTGAAGGGCCCCACTGCTGCACGGTACGAGACGGAGAAGGCCATCACGGACGAGGATTTCTGCATGACGATCGACTCGCACCTGGTCTTCATCCCGGACTGGGATGAAAAGATCATGACCCAATGGGACTCTATCGAGAACCCGAACGCCATCATCTCGGTCTACCCCAAGTCCACCGAGCACCTGACGAAGCACGACGTGGACGACAAGGTGCAGCTCATGTGCATGTCCCGCATCGAGACACAGGACCCAGACTCGATGGTGCAGTACGCGGCCCCCATGTGGATCGACAAGAAGGACACGCCCAAGCCGAGGCTGATGTCGCAGCTCGCGGGCGGCTTCAACTTTGGCGGGTGCACGCAGGCGAAGGAGGTGCGCAACGACCCGTACACGCCCTACCTCTTCCACGGCGAGGAGTATTCGCGCGCGACGCGGCTGTGGACGGCCGGCTACGACTTCTACGTGCCCTCGGAGGACATCGCGTACCACTGGTACGAGAAGCGGAAGGTGGTGTGGGAGCGCGACTGGAGCCAGCGGTACGTAATACAGCAGCCGTCCAAGCGCCGCATCCGCTACAACCTCGGCCTGCCCGTCACGAAGGAGGATTTCGACCGCACGGACCTGGACAAGTTCACCATCGGTACCAAGCGGACGTTCGAGCAGTGGAAAAACTTCTCAGGCATCGACCCGCTGGCCAAGTTCGTCGCGAGCGACGCCATCCAGTTCAACAACTGCCACGAGCTCGAGTACGTGCCGTACTGACCAGCAGTACAGTAGTCGTAGGGGATCGAGCTGAAGGACAGACAGCCAGGGCTGTCGGCATACGAGCGCACCGCCGTTCATAAACTGCATTTTCAAGTCACTTTTTGGTTTGGCCGATTGTTGTTTGTTGTCGTAAACCAGACCACACCCTCTCACTTAGGCTTACAGACAGTATTATGGCGGAGCTGCAGCATCGGGACCCAGCGCCACCGCGCCTCCACCCACGGCGCGTTGCGCTCGTCGTGGCGCTGCTGGCGTATCTCCGGAACACTGGCCTCAACCTGCGCCAGCAGCACGCGCTGCTCAAGCAGAGCGACCCCCGCCTCCCGTGGCCGCAGCATGTGCAGGCCGCGCTCAAGTACACGTCCATGGGGCAGCTCATCGCCAGCTCTGAGTACCTCCTGTGCCTAGTAAAGCCCCAGCTGGCGGCACGGATCGGCCGCTTGCTGCTGTGGAAGCCCCGCGACTGCCGCGTCAACTGCCGCTACGGGCCGCACGAGCGCCACACGCTCGACGTCTACGGCGTGCAGCAGCAGCCGGCCAAGCCGGTGCTTGTCTTCATGCATGGAGGGGCCTGGTCCTTCGGTCACAAGTGGCAGTACGCCCTCGTGGGGGAGCACCTGGCCACGCAGGGCTTCCTCGTAGCCGTGATCAACTACAGGACGTTCCCCAGCGGCTCGGTGGTGGACATGATGGAGGACGTTGAGAACGCGGTGCGTGGGTCTCTTTTTTCATTCGCAGTTAAAGCTCTCAGCTTGAAGCTGACATGCATGTGGTGTACTTTGTTGCAGGTTTTCTGGGTGGCGGAGAACTGCGAGGCGCTCGGGGGCGACAGAAGCAACCTCTTTCTGAGTGGCCACTCGTCTGGAGGACACGTGGGGGCGCTGGCGCTCGTCAACTCGGGGCTCCGCCTCGCTGGCAATGACATGAGGGCCGGAGACCAGAAGGAGATCGCAAATTATGTGCGGGGATTCGTCGGACTCTCGGCGCCCTACGACATCTCGGAGCACTACGTCTTTGAAAGCGAGCGCGTCGTGGGCCCGTTCAACGGTACGAAATGCGTGTATACGCTGGCTGCCCTCGTAAACCAGTCCACTGGCTGACTTGCAATGGTGATAGGAGTGCACGAGATCTCGACCATGAAGCCTGCAATGCTGGGCATGGGCAACTTCAAGAAGCACAGCCCTACAGCGCTCGTTGCTGAGGCGAGGGATACTGGTAAGAGCTGAGTTGTAAGTTGTAGCTACTTGCCGCCAGCTGACCCTTGACGTCTCTGCTCCAGCCTTCTCGCTACCGCCATTCTATCTGCTGCACGGGGAGGACGACACGGTGCGTTCCTTCCTCTCGAATTTAACCGCGGCGTGCTGGTTCGTCAGTACTGATGCAGTGAATGCAGGTTGTCCCTACGAGTTCGTCCAAGAAGCTCGCCTTCCGCCTGGTGTGTACAGCCACATGACCTCCCTGCAGTTGACAATGTTTGGCTTGCTAACCTTCATGACATTCCCAGAACGAAGCGGGCCAAGCTGCCACGTACTACGAAGTGAGCAATTGCACGCATGAAGATATGGTGTTCGCTGCCATGGGTGACAACGTCGACTGCCGCACGGACGTAGTCAAGCTGCTGCGGCAGATTATGGTGACACCAAGAGACTCGCCAATTTTGACGTCGAAATTGTGACTGAGGAGAAAGAACAACGAGAGGAAGAGCTCACACTCCATGAACAGTGTAATTACTATGAGGTGAGTCAACTACACCAACCTACTATTACCGCAGAAACTCCTCGTAGCCTTCCAAGCCTTCCGAGTACAGCTCGTTGCCAATGGCGCGGTCTCGCCTCTGCTCCCTTTGCTTCTGCAGCTTCCGCTGCGCCTTGGAGAGTCCGACTGGGGGCTGCTTGCGCTTACGAGCGAGTCGGTCCTGCATGCGCTGCGCTTCACTGCGTCCGTCCGCTGCCAGTCGGGCCTGCTGCTCGTCGTGCGCGGGGAAGTGCGTCACTCGCGCCTGCTTGGCCGTGGGCTGCAGGCCGACGCCCGCCCTGTCCGTCTTGAAGGTCGTGGCGATGGGCGTGACCTTGCCGTCCCCCGCGGGCCCCAGGCCGCCGCTCTCTCTCCAGCCCATGGACTTGAGCATCTGGTAGCCGCGGTTCGTCTCGGGCAGCCAGACCTTGCGCACCGAGACCCTGTTGGAGCTCGAGAGCAGGTGTGCCGTGCTCTGGTCGTGCTCGGCCACGCTCGAGTCCTTGACGTAGAGCTTGCAGGACCCGCAGAAGTACATTCTTCTTCTCCTCCTTGTTGTCCTTCCTTCCCCCTGTTCCGCGACAAGTTGAGAACTGCTGCTGCTGCTGCTGCTGTGGGTAGTACAATCCGAGTAATTGGCTAGAAAGGGCCCAGGTCCGTCAGACCCGCAGCGCGGCGCACGTGCGATCCACGCGGGCGAATACCGTCTGCAGGCTGAGCGGCGCCGAGAAGGCCACGACCAACACGCCGAACGGGAGCTTCTCGGCGACGAGGCCGCGCGCCTGGCCGCTGGACAGCGCGCAGACGCTCGAGAAGGAGGCCGAGACGACGTGGAGGACGCAGTCGCCGCCGAGTCTCAGCGCGGGTGTCAGGCTCTGCGGCGGGCGCTTGGCAGCCTCCTCTGACTGCTGCTGCTGCTGCTCGTGGGCGACGCGCTCCTCCTGGACGGCCTGGCGCGTGAGCTGCTCGAAGATGGACAGAAGCTGCAGCGGGTCCACGGCCAGAGCGCGGTCGGACGACGCGCGGAAGCAGCCGTCGCGGAACTCGACGCGCCCCGAGAGCGAGAAGAAGCACACGCCGTCGTACGAGGCGTCGGGGGCAGAGCCAGACTGCAGCAGGTCGTGGAGGAAGCGGCGCCAGTAGCGGGCGTTGCGCGTGGCCATCGACTGGGCCGCTCGCTGTCGCTGTGTGCGTTGAAGCCGGCAAATCTGAAAGTGACTGAGCTGGTGGAAGCGAGGGCGGGCGCATGGGGCGCTTTATACGTACGAACTTGTTACTGGTTAGCGTCTGTGTAGGATAGGATAGTTGCCGCCTTGTGCTACAGGCCGAAGACGCGCATGATGTCGCTGAAGGTCTGGGCAGAGATGTCCTGCTTGTAGCGCTTGGTGCACTGCCGCAGCTTTGGGACGTCCACCTTGACGCGTTTACTTGCCAGCAGTGCCACCATGCGAGGCGAGCTGAGGAACTGCAGACCCAGACAGAGATCATCATGAGCAATTTGCCTCGATGCAGAGAGGTTGGGCGTACAGTACCTGGCAGAGCTGCGTGACATTCTTGGGCTTCTTGGTGGACGAGCACTTCTCAAAGTCGACGAACGTGCAGCGCCATCGCACAGGCTCCTGCTGCTGCTGTGTGGAGCGATGCACGATGATGTGGCGGTGCGGGTGTGTCATCTCCTCCTTGTTCACCCCCATGAGGTCCAGGGCGAAGCACTGGCAAGGCACACACACAAGGCAGTCAGTCGCCACTCCAGCTAGCTACGCTTAGCCGCGGCTAAGGCCTTACCTGGCACAGCATCTCGCGGACTACCCACATGGCGTTGGCTGGCGTCGTGACCTCGTCGCTCTCGCCTAGGAACTCGACCACGTTCTTGCCTTGAAGGCGCTCGCACAGGAACCAGCCCGCGCCCGCGTCCGCCAGCCTGGCGCCGATCCCCATGCGGTTCACCACTCGCAGCCAGCGCGCCTCCAACGTCACGGAACCCGCCGACGTCGCGTCCGCCGCCAGCTTCGCCACCACCGGCGCGTCGTTGGAGCGCAGTTCGCCTGCGTACAAGACGCCGCGCTTGCCCCTGGCGAAGAAGCGCAGGTTGGACACGCTCGACTCCAGGACCTTCAGCGCCTCGTCCGCCTCGGAGCCGGCCGTGGACGTGAGCTCGTCGATCTTGTCGCCCTCGAGCTTCCACTTTTTCCACCTGCAGCACGCAACATCGTATTAATGAGCATGACCCACCCACAGCCAGAGCCTGACGCCAGCACTCACCGCTCCAGATGCGCCGAGCCTCCAGCGGCCGTCTGCGTGTCGAGGTTGGAGGAAGCCGCCGCGTCCTCCTCTGTTTTCGGCTCGTTGGTCTCGGCATTGACGCCGGCAGCCCCGCGCCGCTCGAACAGCGCTGACTTGACGCTCTCGCGCTCGCCGCTGGACAGGAACGTCTGCAGCGCCTCGAAGCGCGTCAGCACCGCCACCTGCCACATTAGTCTTATTACCTACAATGGATGAATGATTGACTGGCAAATCAACGGGAACGACTCGGGCGCTAGGCGGGCGCGAGGCGACGGAGAAGGCGATGGAGCGAGGCGTTCGTTCGTTCGTTCATTCATTCGTTGTTTTAGCGCGTTACTAGCAATAAGGAGCTCTTCCTACATGTACAGGTCCAGCAGGAACTTCTTGTAGAGCGTCATAAACTTGGCCAGGAAGGCCTCGAAGTGGAAAATGTCCTTGGAGCCGCGCTGCATGCGGTGCTCGTAGTACGAGGCCCACTGCACGAGCTCGTGCTTGAGGTCGTCGTCCAGGCGGCTCATGAGCTCGCGGCAGAGCACCTTGAGGATCACCTCGGACGGCACGCAGTTGGAGATGAGCTCGTAGATCATCTCGCGCGCCTTCAGCAGCCTGCACGCCCGCAATTGAAACAGAAGCTCGTTAGCACCACCAGAATAAGGGGCAACAAACGATGGAGGAGACGACGCGTACGTACCCTGCGGGCGACTGCTCCTGCAGCACCACCTTGGCCAGACTGCAGATGTATTCCTCCCACGCCGGCAACTGGATCTGCTGGTCGGGCGAGAACGGATAGCTGCAGCAGCAACACACAACAATCCACAACACAAAGTCAGTCACCACCTCTCTATCAGCCATTTAGCAGCAGTGTGAGGACGGCCGCTTACTTCTGGACGCGGCAGGTCTCGAGCATGAGCAGCGCGCGTCGCAGATTCCGCTCGCTCTTGACGGCGATTTCCTGTCCGAGCGGCGCGCAGTAGGCGAGTCCCTCCTTGGAGCAGACGCCCTGCAGCACGCCGCAGATCTCGTCCGTCGTGGGGGCGCCCACGCGCACGCCCAGGCAACGACTGCGCAGCGGGTCGATGACCTTGCTCGGGTTGTTGCAGCACAGCACGAGGCGGCACGTGGCCGTGTACTTCTCCATGGTGCGACGCAGCGCGTGCTGCGCGCCCTTGCTGAGGCGGTCGACCTCCATGAGCAGCACGACCTTGAAGGGCCGCTGCGCGTTCGTGTCGGCGAGGTGGTACTGGGCGATCTCCTTGAGCACCTCCTGCACCACGAGGCGGTCGTTGTTGCCCACGTCCGACGGGTTCATCTCGATGTGGAAGTTGCTGGCCACGGTCGTGATCTCGACTTTCGTGCTGCGGTTGGGCGCCTTGAACGCCTTGTGCTCCAGCCGCACCTTGAGCGCGCCGTCCCCGTAGAGCGCGCGCAGCAGCGCCATGATGCGCGTCTTCTTGCCGGCGCCCGACGGCCCGTACACGAGCAGGTGCGGCAGATCCGACGACTGCGACAGGTTCGTCAGCCGCTTGGTCACCTCCGGGTGGAAGTCTAGCTCCCCCAGCGACGTCGGACGGTACTTGTCCACCCACAGCATCGTCGTCCTAAGGCGCGGCGTCCAAGTACAGTCAAAAGATAAATGGATCGATAGTGCAGCCTTTTGGCGGGAAGCTTATGGTGCAGCTGCTACGTTGCACAATGCAAGTTAGTTACGCAACATACGGACTTCAACATGAACCTTTTTGAGGAAAATGCTTCAACTTTTGGCCTGCATCTTCCTACTCTCCATATGCATCGCTGCTACTGCTCTCATGTTGTTGCCCTTTGCCCCCCCCCTTTAAGCCGCGCTTGTGTTCTGGATGAGCCCGGCGCGGGCCCCCAGCGACATGGAGATCGAGCGGAACGTCTCGCCGAGGTCCGCGGCCGTGAGCGCCTCGTGCACCGACCCGCCGAGCTTTTCCGCCAGGTCGGCAAGTCCAAGCTCACTCGCCCGTCCGAAGCCCACGACGAACACTCGAAGCCCGTACTTGGCATAGCGATCTCGGACGTCCACCGCCATCTTGCGCCCTTTCTTGCGGTCCGCTGGGCGGCCGTCGGTGAAGAAAATCATCACGGGCTTGTACTCGGTCAGATCGGTGCGCGACAAGATGGCGTTGGCCTGGCTCAAGCCGTTGGAGTAGAACGTCCCTCCCCCATGGAAGACGACGCCGCAGTTCGGGGCCCTAGTGATCGGGATCTGCTCGTACTCGACGATGCCCTGGTTCCCAAAGGTGGCCACCGACACAATGTCGTCCCTCGCGCCGCTCACCATCCGACTGTGCAGATACTTGCGCAAGGCACTCGTCAGCTTTTGCCACGGCTCTCCACGCATCGACCCGGAGCAGTCCAGCACGAAGACGTGGTGCACTTTGCCTGTCGAAGCCGCGTGAGAGCATTCGAAGCGGTGTCCACTCACGTACGAGAAGCCTCGACGCTCAGACGAGGGCGGCGTGGTGACTGGCAAATGCCACGCGTCCAAGTCGCAGCAAGACGGCGCCTTGCCCTCGCCTTTGTGTTCCACTGCATCGCACTGATACGGACACTTGCCAAAGAGCAAACGCTCCGCTCCGGATCGACACGGGTCTTCCCACCCGATGGTCTTCCAGTACTTCTCGTGCAGCACCTCGTCCACCTCGTGAGCCGGTTGCGGCTTCAGTTCGGTTCTGCAGTGGCGGCGCTGGTCGTGTAGACCAGTGTACACACACGCCGCGCTTCTGTCCTTGTCGCACTTGAGATAGTGAACGTGGCCTCGGCCAGCGGTAGAGCAGCACATATTGCACATTTCAGCCACCCCTTTCTCTCCAGCAGCGTACTTGCGGTCTTCCCACGCGATCACATCCGCGTCTTGAGCGACGAAGTGCATGTTGCGCATGTTTCCATGTGCAGCCGAGTGCTCGCCTTCGTGTCCGACGGGCTTGTCACAATAGTACTCGCAGGCCGCGCACTTCACATCGCACCCGTGAACACTTGCGGTACCGTTGGGAAGGACTCTCACGCACGAATGCGCAACACCATCGTGGTTTATTTGCCCTGGAGGGAGCACAACCGCACACTTGTTGCGGACTCCGACCATCTCCTTCAGATCGAAGTCAAAGGTATCGCACGAGCCCGAAAACTTGCTAGTGGAGACTTGAACGCTCTTCGTACAGATGCCGTCGGCCTCGCAAGTTGCGGTGCACGCGTGGCGTGAGCTGCACAGGTGGACGATCGCACTGGAGGGCTCGGAAGGCGGTGAGTCATCTCCGACGTCTTGGCCGTTCTCCTCGACAAACGTCGTCCGCATTTCAGGTTGATCGTGGAAGTGGTTGGTTGTACTGCATCGTTCCTTGCAGGCGTCCATTTGGCACGCGTGGTTGCACTGCACTTCCGCGCACTTGTGCACACTGTGCGGGTGCTCCGTGTTCAAGATGCATCTCCCACCGCAGTCCGTGGCGCTGCATTGAGCCCCGCACGCGTGCTTCTTTGCCGAACATCGGTGATCTTCGTCGTGTCCTGCAACCAACACGCAAATCCCTCCGCAGTTGGAGGCACCAGCCAGACTGCACTCAGCTCCACAAGTGTGGTCACCTTTCAGACAATCGCAGTCACCTTCGTGGCCAGCCTTGCCGACGCAGCGTGGGATTCCCTTCCCAGGTTGGTACTTCCTCATGCAATATTCGCACAGACCGCGACAGACGTGACTCATGCCACAATCGTGTTCTTCGCCAAAGGAGTGACAAGCCGACCGCATGCACTGTAGCTGGCACTTGGAGCATCTGTGCAGACAGCGCTTCAGCAGGGTCTCAAACGGAAGCAGATGGATCTGCTCGATCTTCTCCCACTCGTCCATGAATCGCTCCGACCCCAAGAACTGCTTCACCCACAGAATCACTTTAGCCTTGCGGCGGCAGACCAAGAAGGACAGCATCGCATCGAAATTTGCGTAGTCTTGGTCGGTGATTTTCTTCAGCGTGCCCTTGGACGTTAGAGCCAAATAGCGCTGGAAAAGGCCCAGCAAAGTGGAGTGAGGGGAAGAAGTATCCGAGATTGATTGCGCGCAGACCGAAGGACCGAAGTCAATGTCCTCGTCGTCAATGCCATCCAGCGAGACTTTTTGATCCACACTGGCCCAGCAGTCCGCTAGCTTCGGGTAGTCACGGCCCAGCTGCTCCAGGTCCAGCAAACTCGTGCTCCTCTCGTCGGACAGCAGAGGGTCCTTCAGGCTCTGCAGAATACTCTCTTCTTTAGTCTGGGCATCGACAGGAATCACGCAACCAGTACGGATAGCTCCTGGCAACTTTCGATGCAGCTCGTTCATCTCCAGCCGCTGAGAGCTTTCATCGACGGCGGTCCAATCAAGGATCGAGATCTTAGCGAGCACTAAGCGGATGCAATCATGGAAAGAGCTTCCGCTCTTGAAGCCACGCGAGGATTCCGGACCACGCAGGAGCATCTCGATCAGTTGTCGAGCGTGACGCAGCGAGTCATAGTAACCCGAAGTCCCCAGCGGCGGTGAACAATTGATCCCCAATCTACCCGAGTACATCTCAGTGAGGAAGTTTTGCTCGCGATTCGCTGTCAGCAGCTTCTGGAATTTGCGCTGGAACTCCGAGAGAACGCCATGGCGGTCGTTCGGGTTCACGTCCTTCACGCTCATGTAGAGACTGCCTCGGAAAAGGCGCTCGTCATTCTTCAGCAGATTGATCCCCTTCTGAAACTTGGTGAACAGCCCATCGATGTCCTTGTCAAATCGCATTTCCATCCTGAAGATCGTGAACATCGACATGGAGGCATTCAGCACCGACAGGAACACGTCCTCCTGGTCGGTGCGCTCAAACGACCCAAGACCCTCGAAGTCCAACACGACAAGCAACACATCGTGCATGACGCGCAGACTCATCCATGCGCCATCGGTACAGCGGTTTCCAGCAATGGCAAACGAGGACCCAGTGAGGTGGTTGAGGAAGTAGCTCTTCCCCGTCGACTGCTTGCCCATCGACGTGATCACTACGCATCGCCCACGCCAGGCGCACAGAAGAGGTGACAGAACTCCAAACCGAATCGACTCGGCGATGTCCGCTGCGCCCCACGTCTGGATCTCCTCCACCTCCACTTCATCGAAAGACTGATCCACGCCATCATGTAGCACTGTCAGTGCGTTCCCCTCGGCCCGACAAATTTGAATCGGCAGAAACGTAATCAACGTCAAGAAGAAGGCCTTTAGAGAGCTCGATCCCATGTCAACTCCGCGCAAGGAGCGCAGCACTGTGAGGCCTTTAGTGAGATCGAGCCCATGCAACGGTTTGCTGAGAGCCATTAGATCACTCATCAATAACGACAAGAAATCGTGGAAGTTCTCGAGAGCAGCAACGCCGTGTTCAGCTACTGGACAGGAGACAGCAATTGACACTGGTGTGGGTGAGGTGCAATCGAGTAATCCACGCACCGGGAACTTCTCGAACACGTGATAGAAGGTGTAGAGCCAATGCTGCTTGCGTGGACAGTCCGCGTTGCTGGTTTCAGCGTTGGGGCTCTTGGAATCCCCACTATTGGACTGCCGCATTCGGTAAGAATCGCTCCCCACACTCACTTGGATAGAGAAGACGTGCACCTTCTGAACCAGAGGGTCCAATACAAGCACTTTATCGTCGACACATTGAACGCTCACTCGGTCGGTCAGAAACTTCACACCAAGCGGCAAAGTTGGCAAACGACGATGGTCGTCGCGAGAAACGCACTGCACCTCCACTTCAAACGCCCCATCACTATCAGGAACCAGCGCCACAATTCCGATAGCCAAACTGTCTGCCAATTCGAACACCCGGCTGGTATTGCCATTCACTTCTGGGCCAGCGTGCACGCTCAAGACGTTGGACGTTTGATCGTTGTGGATATCGATGGCTTGCGATAACCCATTCGAGTCCGTGACGTACACGCTGCTATCCTGCAGCAGAATATCCGTGAACGGCAGCTCCGTAAGTGTCGAGCGCACGCCCAAATCAATTGACTTCATGAGCTCCACGCTCTTGAACGACTCATCAAACTTGTAAACCCCCACGGAGTCCTTGGAGAGGAATGCCATGATTCGGTTCCGGGCGTCGTAGTCACAAAGCGAGGCAAATTGACCAAACGTCCGAATATCTCGCTCACTCGCGCGCGGTGGGCGACGGGGATCCGTAGTTTGTGGAAATGAAATGAACTTGGCGCACATGCGCTCTTTGCCGGTACAAATCTGGATCGCAGAGCGCACTTTCACGGTAAACATCGCCACCTGACGCTGGTCGGGAGGTAGCAGAAGCCGACCCAGAGCTTCTTGGCGTGGAGCCGCATGTTCCAGTCTTCCTTCTCGCGAGCTAGCATCCAACTTGACAATGTCCAGGAAAGCGGTAGGTGGCGTGTGCACTTCCTTAACTCCTTCGCAGTGAACGGCTCCTCGACCACGGGGATGTGCGTTCACTGTTAGCAGCAATCCGTCTGTCGCCAACAAAGACTTACGCAGCTGGTCCAGTTTGTCCTCCCTGATCACTTTTTCGCGGTCATACCATTCAGTCTTGCCCCGCTTCTGATCTTGCGTTAGCCTTTTCAGCTCAGCCTCATGAACCGCTGCAAGTGCACTCTGCAAAGCTACCCACCATTTGGTGCGCAGTGCCGTCAACGGCTGGGCGATTTTATCCAAGAATGCCTCCCATGTTACAGTTTGCCCTCCATCGCCTTCATCCGTCTTCTTCTCCTCGGACCCGGTGGGTTGTTTCTTCCCTTTGCAGCGCTTGTTTACATACTTCAACAGATCCGCCTTTGACGAAGTGGCGCACATTTCCAGCAACGTCCCGAGCTGTTCATCTTGGCCGCACGAATAGAGTTGATAGAGCGCTGCCTCGATGTGTCTCAGTCGAGAAGGAGTGTCCAAGATCAGTTCAATCTTGCGATCCAGCTGCCAAGTGCAAAATGATCTCAGCCACTCCCGAAACGATTCATAGACTGAGTAGGCTGCCTGCAAAGGCGAACCAGGTTCCTCCTCACTAGGAATGTCAACGGGGCGAAGTTGAAACAACGTCTCCGAAACCTGGTCGACCTTCGCTCGCTGCTCGTCAATTTTGGCTTTCTTCCCCTCCGCCGCCGCTTTGTATTCCTCTTGCTGTTGCTTCTCGTGAGCACAGCGCAACGCGTTGACTTCGCCTTCAGGCCACATGTCAAATTCTATCAGGATGTTCCGGCAGAGCTTCACGGATCGGACAATCGACGGACTCAAGTCGATTCGGTAGTGCTGGGACTCCTTCTTGAGCCACTTTGCAAAGGTCAACTGCATATTCGAATGAAATGTGCGTCGGACTTGCTCCATGCGAATCACCGAATTCATCGTTCTTGCGCAAGCGAGTGCCGGGTAACTTCCCTTCAGTAAGCAGACACTCGAGCAATCTTCTGCGAGCGCCTCCAAGTCAATTGAGGTCACCCCCACGCACTCGGTGCTGTCCGGCTGATCCTCTTGCTTCTCGATATGAAACGAAACCGAGTACGAAGACAGCTCATCGTCCTGATGATCATCCGAACCCGTCATGGCCGTCTTGATCTGCTCGAGGTCTTCGCTGGTAGTGCAGCAAATAACATCCGGAGCTAGACCCGTGAGAAAGCGCAAGACGAACGCAGCCGTGTTTCGAATCTCTTGCGGCTCGAATAGCTCCTCACGAATCCATGAGAAAACGACCAGTCCAGACCCACACTCTTTGCGCTCCACCTTCACGCAATAAACGCCTTCATTACCCACGGCAAGCGACGCAACCGTGTTGGCAGCGCATGCCCCCATGTCCACCAAAGCGTCTGCAACTTGAGCTTGTTTGCCAAACAGCCCCTTCAGCTTTACGTCCCCAGGACACAAACTTTCAAGCAGCTCGTAGCGAAGAAATCGGATAAAGTCGTCGTCGAACTCCCGCGCATGTAGGACGTCAAAGTTAAAATCTTTGGGGTTCACCGACGACATCATCCCAAAGCCACGACACAACCGCATCACCTCAAGCTCGTCCAGTACAGGTTTTACAACCTCCATCTCACACTGAGTCTCGCGGACGAGCTTCATTAAACGGAAGATGTCCGGTGCTGGCGAAAACTCGCTCCCAACGCTTGAATCCACACCAGCACGTGCTTCAGCATCTTCATGCGGCTCCATTCTCCTTGTGCAAAATGAGCTCTGGCATCAATTTCGTTTTAGTCAGCAAGCAAAAGTTGGACGGACTTTTCCCGGTATTTTCCGCACGAGACCTTGCACGAAAACAACCGTCACCAAGTCAAAAGCAATCACATCAACAAGACTTCTGTTCCATCATCTACAAAGCAAAACCTCTACAAAATTGCATCATTTGCCAGCCAAAGTCGAAGCTGGTGGCTCAAATTTCGTCTTTGACGGGGTGAAAACCGGAAGCGCAGCCATTCAACACTTGACGGCGTCTTGATGCCCAGGTCGAAGATTGTGGGCTCTTGCAGGCTTTCTTCAACTGCCTGGATCGATTCCAACGACGTGCGCACTAGCACGGACAAATTCTGCGCACTGCTCACCCCAACGACATACAAACACTCATTCGAGCACACAACTGTCACTTGAACCAGCCGAAGTGCCGTATCTGCCTGCAGCAACAGACTTCGCAGAGCTTCGTTTTCAGGGGCTTGAAGTTGGGCTTCAGACATGATGGTTAAGTCCTGGCCGGAGTCGACCAGCTTGTTTTCGGCTCCAACCACCCAAACGCCATGTGCAAAAATCAAACTGTTTCCAATCGCATCGGGCAAAACCTTCAGCTTGTAGCGCAATAGCTCGTTTGGCCTCGCATCAAACCGCGACACAGCGTCATCGAAAGGAGCTCGATTGCCTCCCATTCCATAGAGCAGTCCATCTGATGTCATCGACACCAGAGACGCAACTCCACCCATGGGTCGAGCAACAATACCCACAAGGCCCATTCCAACACCGCCTACCACGCTTCGAAGTCCAGTATCGAGACCTTGCATTTGCCGCTCCTTGTACACTGCAATCGGAGTCGTGATCACTCCAGCTGCTGCTCCAACGACACTCGATCCCAAAGACCCCAGGCCGCTGGCAAGAGCTGACGACAGTTGCGTTGGACGGGTGTAATGGCGCTTCTTGAGCTCGTCTGAAGGCAGCGTGAGCTGATCCATAGTACGAGAAATTGAGTACGAAAATCCAGATACAGAGGTGAGCGTTGCTGCTGTGGCATGGCCTAAAAAAGAGGCAACACCACCAACGACCCCCTTGGTAAGTACCCACGGACTGTAGCCATTTCGGGACGCAGCCAGAGGAATTTCAACGAGGTCCCGAACGCCTTGGCCGAAGCTTCGAAGGAAACCTCTGGATGACACACCAGCAAGTACACTTGTCAGTAATGACCAATGGAAAATCAATGAGGAGTTCAAACTTACGCTGGGTTGCCGATAATGTTCAACGACATGAGAAGCATCGGAGAGCGGACAATCGTGTCGGCCACGTAGTCTGCTGCCAGATCCTTGTACAGTTGATCAGGGAACGAAAAAACCTCGCGCATCTCGGTTGACCCGAAGTGCAGTGGGGTCCCGTCGAAGCTATTCAGCACAGGAATCGAAACTCTCGCGGTGATAGTCACCTGGAGGTTACTAATCTCCAATCGCTCAATGTAAACTTTGCGCTGCTTGGTGATGACTGCTGACTCGAATGCGGCTGTGCTCCAAGCACCCTCATGGGGAGTCTGAGGCTTGGAGATGACATCACGAGAATCACGAGAAGCAGCTTCTCCTTCTAGCGCATCCAGCATGGGTCGGATGAATGCGTTCACGTTGGTTAAAATGTCGTCTTCCACCTAAAATAAATGCGTTCACACACAAACCAATATTGTCAGATAGAACATCACTAGAAGCAACAAAGGCGGCGTCATACCTGAAGAACAGCCGGAGCAAGCTTCAGCTCAATACTGTGGAAATACGACGGGATTCCAACCGGGTCCCAGGTATCTGTATAGATGACTCTGGTAACCAAGGAGGAGGAGTCCGCTCCAGGCAGTTGCTTATCCAGAAGCTTTCCCATCAGATCCACTAACTTTTCGTGCTTCCGAACCCGATCGAATTGCAGCAAGTCTTTTGACGCATGAGTTTCCGGAAAGCACAGCATCACAGGGAAATTGCACGTTTGTAGGAAATGGCCCACCTCGATATCTTCGACCCCGACGAAAAGTGTTGTATACGACCGGACGTGCGACAGATACCCCAGGCGTGTGCTGTGCCGTGAAACTTCAGGGGGGTCTGGAGCCGTCGCGAAAACGATCGACACGGCGTTGCAAGTCGCTCGTAGAATTTCTGGGTACAAAATCAGCCCTCTCGCATCGCGTACGGGGTCATGTTCGTCACAAAAGTGAAGAGAGAGCTCCTCCACGACCACGCCAAGCTTCAGAAATGCTGGAGCGGCCTGCTCGACCTTGGTCGGGATGGCTACGGAAGGAAGAACAAACGAAGGTACTCCAGCTGAGTGGCCTTCGTGCGTCGGGTCCTCGAGGCAGGTGATGGAGATCAGCCATGATCCCGCTCGATAAAAGCACATGACTAAGAAGGTCGGTCCCGCCTTCCCAGTACCGTCTTCATCAGAAAATGACGCGAATTGAATCCCACCAACTTGCCAGAGCGGATTCGACCACCCATACTGAGGTGATCCGATCTGGAAACGCATGCGCTCACCGTTCGTAGCGTCTGGCATGTTGGTGCGCTCTCCAGCCTGTACTGAAGCTTCCAGCCAATCTCGGAGCAACTCGGACTCGGTACCGTCGGTTGGTTCATCCTTTAGCGTCCGTTGCTTGGTGGAAACCTGCAAGAGCAACGTGGTTGTGAATCAAAGTGACACGATAGAATCAATAAAAAAAATGTCGGGCGCTTGCTTACCTGTAGACTCCAGTCATACTCCAGGTAATAATTGGATCCAACTCCTTCCGGATCTGACGGAAATGAAACACTTCGGAAACCCAGCACGTTGCCCCACTGATTGTGGACGATCACGGGGGGCTGGTGGTCCACAAAGAACATAATGTGAATGCTCTTGTGCGTCTGCGTCATGGTATAGGTTAGCATCTTGTGGCGGAACCCGCGGTGACGAATCAGCAAGCGCCTTCGATGAGTAGTCGTCGAGGGGGCCGGGTACAGACTTTCTGGCGTGTTGGGCGGTGCTGTTGACGGCATCTGCGGCTCAACGATTGTCAGTTTGCCGTCTGAATTGAGCAGCAGGGGAATTTTCGGGAGAAGGACGGCGATTTCTTCCGTCCACTCGTATCCATCTCCGGCCAGAGATACCCGAAACGAGCACGACAACCTCGCCACTAAGGCTTGTTTCGCTGGATTAGACGAGTCTTCGCTGGGACTCCTTGACAGCTTCGAAGTCAACCAAGACGATACGTCGGCAGTAATACTCCGCTTTTTTGCTTCTTTGTGAAGACACACTGGCACAGACCACCCCGCATCATCACCTGGCAGCATCTGTTACAGCAAGCAAAAGAATCGCCGCACCTTAGTAAAATAGAATAAAAATATCAATCGCACATAGATCGCGTAAACGCACCGATAACTCGTCTTCTGCAACGAGCAAGTTCCCTCGCCCATCCGTAGGAGTGAACTTTAAACCGCAGTTCTGCATGTAGACGATATCACAGCAGTAGGTAGTTAGCTTCCAAGCAACAACAAATAAATAAACGTATATCGACTATAGCGTACCGTCGAATTGATCACCACAACTTGCGGACGGATTGTCAGCTTCAGATACCCATCACAGTTCGCCAGCTCGACACAGTAGGCGCTAGCTAAACTGCGTAGCCCAGTCCTTCCAGGAGGCACGACGATCGACTTTGTTTCGCCGTTCACATTCAGACTAAGTTCTGGAGACCATTCCATTTGATCACCTGGCTCACTGGGAGCTTCATCATCAGCAATTGAGACCACCAGGCGGTTGCTGACTACTGAGAACCCAACGGATCGCTGTTCACATGAAGCAACTTTCTCAATCGCGCCTTGCTGTCGGGGCGAACTACCGATGTTGATGTGAAGCGTACTTGGAGTCATGTTGGCGACACTCAGAACACGCTCTGTCCTGATTCGCACCATCGGGCGATGGTCATTGCTGGCAGTAGCAGCTACTCGACACTCCCCCAAATCAAAAATCTGCTCCTTTGGTTCCGCACCAGGAGTGCTGCATACCACCGAAAACGTTAACGGCTTTGTGGCACTGCCCTGGTGGTCCTCATATAGCAGTTGAACGTCCACCGGTTCGAAGGGGTTAAGTGCAGATAGACTTCGTTCACTGGAAGGAAGCACATCGAGACTGACACTTGTTGCCTAGAGGAACACATACTAGTTAGCAGCAACACATACGCACTTAGTAACCCCGTGATAACCTTACCTTCTGGGAAAAGCTGAAAGAGACTGGAATATCCATGCTATTTTCCACTGTAAGGGCAGGCCACAGCGAAACATCCATCCACGTGTAGCGTCGAGATACTTGGGGTTGCAGTGGATCAAAATCAGTTGGAAGTACTGCCCTGCACTGCGCACGGCCCACCTTAACCCACGCATAGTGCGGGGTTTCGTCGGCATCACCAGGTGACAGTACTATAAAGCTGCATTGCGACTTCCTGGATCCGTCTAACTGTCCGTCGCTTATCCTCACCAGGTCAAACTCATTAGGAATGTTGTCGTGCTTTGGCACGGAGCACCATGAGCCGTCTTGAACGCCAAACTCGAGACTAGATACGGACTCCACCATTAAGCGTGACACATTGTCCTTGGTGATCGTAGATGCAGGTAGAGTGCATGATGCCCCATCCAGCGAAATACAGTTGGAATGAGACTTGCCGTTTTGTTTAACAGCGCGGGCATTTTGATAGAGCTCGTCAGACCTTGCACATTCATGAACATCTCCATGTACCCGGACACGAACAGGAAAGTCGCAAAAGTTGCTAAACGTCACCGGGGAACGCAGCGTGACAATTGTCTGCAAGCCCTTCAGCTCCACGCAAATCCACAGAAATCCATGACTGCCAAAGTACCGCCCAGTAACGCTATTGTCCTTGATCCTGCATGGGTCACACCAACATGGATCATCATTTCGTGCTTGTTCTCCGCCAACCTGCAGCTTGTCTTTGACAAATTCTCTTTGGGCTGCTTGGGTTGGATCTTCCAGAGCAAACCGAAGCTGGTAAAATGGATTGTTAGCCAACGAAAGCCAGCTGTATGCTGCACTTGCTTGTGAAGTCAATCGCAAGCTCTCTGTTGACCCTTCTTGACGATACCAAATGTCTCCGCCGGTGAGATTAATCAGCTTGATCCGCATGCTCGAAAAATTGTCGTCCGACTCAGCTTCAATCAACTTCGGTGTTGGCCGTAAAATTTTTGGAATTGCAGACAGCACCAACATCGACGTCTGATTCAGGTACACGGACACAGGGCCAACCAGCGTCGAGATCTCGAGTCCCTTTGAGGAAGTCTCGATCATTGCGTCAATCGTAGTTCTTGGAATGACAGATACGGTCAGAAGCTGCGCCATGTTATCAAGATAGACTTGTATCGCCGACAAAACCCGCAGATTCAGCATCCTTGAGCGGCTCGTACCACCGAAAACAGCACAGGAGAGTGTTGTATCGGAAAGTTCAGCGGTGATAATATCATGGGAGTCATTGCTAGCCCCGACATGCGTAACAGATAGTGTAGCCTGGGGCAGCGTGACAGCTGCGACCATGCGCTGGTATGCATCACTGTCTAAGATAGAGCTCACATGTAGTGAGGAAGCTAACAAGGCGTTCACCACTAGTCGTTTTTGCTTGTTCTACACAACCACAACAAAGGTTAGTATGTGCGTTTATGCCATGCCTGCTTCGTGTCCACAACGTACCTCAGATTCTTGTTCACTCTGGAGCGGGCTTCTCCATCTCAACTCCCAGTTATCCGACGAAGGTGGCGTATCACAAGAGAACGTTCTCGTGCGACTGCCAAAGTTGAGTAGTTCTGCTCGATACCGTGTTTGCTCCATATCGTCATCAAACCACTGGCTCATCAGCTCTCCAAAACTGCCTGGCTCGTAGGATTCGTCTGGATTATCCAGACCTCCATTGCGCTCCCACGGAACATAGAATTCACAAACGAGAATGAAGCAACCGTTTCTGCTATCCCAGCACCGTAGTTGGCAAAGAATATCGCAAAGCCGCTTGCCATCGCTTTCTGCGGTTTGGTCCCAGCTCCATGAGGGCCAGCCACTTGGTACCCCTGTAGGCGGAAGTGGAACCGGATCAGCTACGATCTTGTGTACACTTCGTGGTAAGTGATAGCACCACCGCATCCCCATCCAGCTGTGCGTCTTGTTTCCCAGTCCCGGAAGATCAGATCCCTCCACATTAGAATCATGTCCTTCGATAACCCATGGTCCGTTGCAGTCCTCGAGGTAGGCTGCTACATCATCCAGCTCAATGTCATAGTTATTGGGTTCAATTTGAATATGAGCCTTGGCGCCGGAAATGGGTGATGGGGCACTTTGAGTTTCGATCAAAAGGGCCTCCGTGAAGACTAACTCTCCGGGGGCAGGTCGCCGACCTTCAGCCATCCGCCTTAAGCTTTTGAAATCATCAGCCGACCTGCAAGAGATGCTTTCAGTAGTGGAGCTCCTTGTAATAGCAGTCTCAGCAGCTTTTGCACTGCGTTCACCGCCACCTGGTAGCTTGTCGGGGTCCGCAGAAACTTTGTCAGAATCGCCACCTACGGCTAGCAAAGATTGAACAGCCGCCAAAGAAAATGATGATAGCTTCACGCAAAGTGCGTTCAGTTCGGCCTGAATGCTTGTTCGCGCAATATCGGTGTGGAGCAAGCAGACCCCCATTTCTCCAAGTGCGACTCGCTCTACCATTTGTTGCTGATCTCCAGTAACACGAATGCTGCAGTCATGCAATAGACGCTGAGCCTCAGAGACAGTGCTGATATGTTTCGAGAAACGCTGCCAGGTACTGCCTGTGTGAGCAGACGTTGGTCCGATTGAGCTTCGCCGAAAGTGAACTTCTAGCGGAGGCAAATCGTCCGACGTATTGATCCCAAACTTGTCGACATTCAGCATCATCTCCAGAGTGGGGACAGCTACAAAGCGATTGATTTCATTGACCTCTTGCCCAAGAGTTCGCAGCGATTGTTGAGCAGATCCGTCGCTTCCAAGACCCGCACTTGCGAAAATCTGGCCAGACGTCATCCACACTCCAGAAGCCCCCGAATTCGTTGGGTTCCGTCTCCAGTACGATATCACACTTGGGGCAACAAGTAGCTTAACGTTCCACCTCGACTGGAGCACGAACGCATGGCGCTTCGGAACGTGAGGAACTCGTTCTCTTGATTGCTTGTCCGGGCTGTAAGTCGAAAATGACAGATCAGGGCTTATCTGCGTAAATCGCGACAATGCTGCTATAAAGTGGTGGGATACATGAAGCTGGTATGCCTGCACATCGAGAAACAATGTACCCTCTGAGTGCTCTCCGAAATTCCATCGTGCAGCGATCATTTTTTCGGGATAGTTTTCCACCGTTAGTTGCCACAAACTAGGCTCAGCATTTGCCCCAAATACCACTTCTTCGCTCGCAGCGGTCTTCTGTGTAGGACTCCTAGGCACGTCAGCTGCACGATGACCCACGACCAAATTTTGAATGGAGGCACTGCCACCCAGCAGCCAGAAATTGTGCGCGATAACGATACTGCCAACCCGAACATGTGTAGATGCGCCCGCCTCCAGCATATTCACTTCAATTCCATCGCACGAAAACGATATTTCGCGCTGGTTCATACGATTCTGCGTCGTGACTTCTGTCGTCGATATCAATTCTACTGGCTTCAAATTCGCCTGTACTGGCGCCGCAACAGACCGACTTATTGCCCCTGCTCCACGAATTACTCCCACTGTTCGGTTTACCAGCACGTCAAGCGTTGCTTTGGGCAGGTCGAGCCTCAGCTTGGTCAAAGCGACGGTCATAGAAGTCTTTAAGCCTGAAGGGACGCCTTCATTGTTTGAGGTTGGTTCCTCTTCAACGCTACATGTGACGTTGAACGGCGACCAGAACGTCCCCACAGTAGAACATTGAGCTGTACGTCCAGCTGCCCGACCGAGATGCTCTTCAAATGGTCCCAATTCACTTGGTTCTCTGGGTCCAGTGTGATTGAATAGCAACGTAGCAACATGTCCCGATATCTTCCCAACTCTGCCTCCTAGTCGAAGTTGTGACTGCCCGAACCGCTGGGCTTGAACAGTTGACCGCCTTGGCAAAACCCGAGAATTGAACGGAGGGTAACCCAAACCATCGAGTGAAATGTCATTGCGCACAGCAGAAGCCATCGATAATGATTCCAGAACAACAAAAACATTCCCTGCTACCTCAGACCGCTCCGTCAGGACAGCATTCATAAGTTCTTCGCTTGGAAGAATGAGACGGATTTGGCCGAGCAAGAGCGAGGCTTCAATATTGGCCAAGGATACTCCGCGCGCTGCAACATGTGAACCGGGATCAGCTGGCATCTGATTAACAGTGTCGGTAGTGGAAGGTCGAGACCTTTGTTCACTCACATCAGCGCGAAGTTCCAGGACTGACGCAATGCAGTACAGACTGGATGTAGTCAAAGCCACATCAGCGTTCTCCATTGATCCCGCGATAACGTGATGAGGAAGGCCAGCCTCGTTGTAATTGCGATAAAATCCAGACAATAGCGGGAATAAGTGAGCTGACTTCGCCGATTCAGATTCGTTTGCAGACGTGACCAAAGGGATCTCAGCAAACCGTTGCTGTTCATCATCTTCCCGGCGGCGCCACTCGATGGCCGTCATCTGGAACGCTTTAGCAATGTTGCTCGTTAAATGCCACGAAAACATTGCAGAGGGAAGGGACACCGAATCAGGGGCGTTTGCAACTGGCACGTGCAGTGACTTCGACACGCATAACAAATCGTCCAAATCCAAGCACACCAAAATCCCCAAGAATGCGTGCTCAGGTAACCGCGAAAACTCGCCAAACTTGCCACGTGCTTTCCGTCGTGAAGGGCAAAGTCTTTCCACAACGCAAACATCGCCCACAGATGCCTGAATATCTGTGAAAATGTGCCGCCTTCTTGCTTCAAGGTGGCTCTTGGTTGGATGATGATCGCCGAGTCTGGTAGCTACACAAATATTCGCTACTTCGCCGCGCACAACTACCCGAATCGACCTGCCTCCACTATTTGGTCCATGCACGATATCAGACGCAATTTCAAGGCCAACTTGCTCTACTTGAGCACCAAACCGCAAATGCCACCGGCGACGGGAAGAGGAAGTGTTCTCAATCACAGATTTAGCAGTTGACGAGGCACGGCCAGGGTGCCTTCTTGTTCGGGTTTCTGTCTCGACAAAAGGTAGCTTCGACAGGTACAGAAGCTTTACACCCACAGCAGAGACGAACCGGTTAGCACAACAACAATCCCAACATCGAAATTTGAAAACTGTACCTTTAGTCGGGATAGAGATGCTTGAACGCCCGATATATGAACGGATGCGTCCATTGCGTAGGATTGCTCGCGGTCCCCAGGCTGATGCAATAAATCCACAGACATCCTCACGCCTCCAATTCCAAATAGCATCGGGTCTAATAGCCCCTTCAGCACACCGCGTTCTGATACGCACACCCTGGCGTTCTCAACTCTGCACTCGAGCTTGAGTGCTCCGCCCGGTTGCACTTGTTTTGGTGGATTTGACTCGCTTTCTAACGATGATATCGATACAGACGGTATACTCAACTGGAGAGCTTCGTTCACAAGAATCTCTACCCCAGCAGCTTTTGCATGTAAGGTCAAGCTCCAACGTGTCCAGGTACCGTTCGAAGCCGCTTCAATTGCTCCGCCAGCAGGAGATGACCTCGAACGTTCTCTGACAGGCAGGTTCATCGTGATTCCGTCAACAAGGCTCAACACGACGCTGACCAGATGGAACGAACTCTTCAACTCCACGTACAACGGGGCCAATTGCACGTCAACAACAAATTGGCACTGTGAGCACGAGGCAGTGAGTAAACCTGGATTCAGCAAAAAGATCGGCAGTGTGCCTAGTAGCGGCACTTCTCGCAGTACACCACTCGACTTCTCTTGCTTAATATCATACTTGAAAAGCGGGGAGGTAGAATTTTCGTCCCGAAGTGCGATTGGGGCAGCACCACCTTGAAGTATGCAATGCCTTCGAGGCATCTTGGTTATACAGGCGCTTATCGAAGCAATCACTCCGCTTATCGATTGGTGTTGAGCCATCACCAACCGAGGTCGATGCGACACAGATCTGGATAATGCAGCTCTGCACACCTCGATACGAATAACGGCTTTGGAAGATTTTGAACGACCATTCCACACGATCGGGTATCCGAAAAGGCTTGCAATGTCACCTACCACATTCACAACAGCCTTTATCTTAGACAAGCTCACGTCAATCATCACTTTGTCGAGACTCGCGAACTGTCCATCGCTATCACCACCGTCGGTCGAGTTTGCAGTAACAAGTAACTCGAACCCAAGTACTTCCGCCAGTGGAGTCGTTACTGTTCCTTGTGCCTCCAGATTGGCAGAAACAACACCAAGCTGGAGTCGACTCTTACTGCCACCTGGATAGTACGATCCCAGCCACACGAAATCGCGTCCAGTTAAAGCTACACCACCACGTAAACTTATATCTTCTTCGCCTTGCAAAGAGTTTCCTCGTACATCAGGTAAATGGATACGGACATTGCTCACTGTAACCAACTTGATGTCGCTTTGCACGATAAACTGGATACTGGGAGGTGCATTTTCGGTTGTTGCTGCAGAAACGTTTTCTGCTTCGCGATCACCTTCCTTCTTCTGCAAGATAATTGACACGGCTTCCAGTATCTCCATACATTTCGGAGGATCCAACACAGCTTCGGCCTCACCAAAAGATATATCCAACACATTCGATACGGCTTCCTTTCTCGCATCAGTATTAGGAGACATTCCATCATCATCCACCCGAGTCGACGTTGATGCCAACCGCAACCGCAAGGCCGAATGAACGCTTCGATGTCGAATATTGGCGGATCCCGTTGATGCTTGAAGTGAAGCGGCCGAGCAAGAGTGCATCGTATAACGCAAAAACAGAGTGTTAAGTTGTGGCTCCAGCAGCTGAGTGAGGTTATCTCGGGCGCCGAGATCTGGGTTGCGGTGAGCTCGATATTCATCCGCGACTGAAGTTAGAGCACGTAGCATTCCCTCCGAAATTGAGACAGGAACGTTATTTGACGCCCATGCTGTGGACACAGCGTTTGATAAGATTCCTCCATCAAGCACTCGCTCCTTAATACCAATAATCCTGGTGGCTTGCTGGCAAATCTTGGATACTTCACCAATTGGAATGCAGCGAATTGTTTCGCCATTCCACGTCGTAGCGCAATCACATGAAACCTTGCTTTGATTCGAGCTATCATCACTAAGCTCCAGCGTTTTCCAAACCGGAATACCCGCATCCAGACTTACTTTGACGATTTCAAAACTGCGGGTTTCACGTTGATTCAGCCGTGTCGCCTCCTCTCCAAAAAATGAGTTAATAAAGTACGGGTGCGACACACAGTCGGAGAAGTGTGAAGAATCAATCGACCCCCATGTCAGTAGTTCCTTGCCCTTCTTGCACTTGGAGTCATCTCGGTTCTCGCTAGCCGTAGCCGACACAAGCTCCACCTTTTCAATTTCAAACACCAGATCAGATCCGCTTTTCTCCTCACCTCTTGCCAGCAACATTTCCAGTGCTACGTAGCTCATCGTCAAGTTCAGAACAGGCACCGCTGGCCGAGCAGTTTTTCTTCTCCTTGTCTGTCGAGAAACCTTCACCATACCGATATTTGCAACTGGTACGAGCTCCTCTTCGTTTTCAGCTACTGCAGCATCTTGGCGCTCAGCTTCTTGTTCTAGTTTTTCGTGCTTGCGTAATGTCAGCGAAGCCGAGCTGATACAAAGCCGCACACAGGACGTTTTCGTAACAGGACCACTCGCAATCAACGCGTCTTCATCGGCATTGCTTACCGGGGGCTGGACTTTTAGCAATGCCCCTCTCGTTTCAGCGAGCAACTCTGACACTAGTTCGTCTTCTTCTTCATCCTCGGCTGTTCCCAGAGCGTTCATCGCCCATCCAAACCAGGACTCGCGCTTCTTGGTTGCATCATCGATCTTCTGGTCTTCACTCAGATTTTTACGAGGAATTACCGCAGGCGCACTAGCAACCCGAACAGGTCCCGCTTTAGAGCCACGACCCAATTCGGCACGAGGACGTTTTGCTTGTGGGGTTAGCCCATGGGCTACGTCAATCTTGCTGCTCGCGCTCTTGATAAGTTGGTTCAGCATCTCTAGTTGTCTATCGCTGACCGAAAAGAGCAGCTCCCCGATGAAAACATCCACTTCGTACATGGGCGTCACGCTTGACCGCTTGCACGAGTAGTAGTAGAAGGGGTCGCACATCACGGATGGCCTGTATCCAAACAGCCCATCAACATCTACAATGTTGCCGTCGTCCTGCGCCCCATTTGGCGTAGAAGGTGGCTGATGCAATGGGGGTCTCGGAGAGGTGGGTCTACTCCTGCGACCGTCGTGAAATCTCCCTGCCGCCGCATTAGGGAAGAGCTGCAACTTGGCTCGGACTGAAGCAGACGTTCTGCTGAGCACAGGCAGCTCGTAGCCGACCACTTTACGACGCACTCGGTCCTGTGTGGAGCCTTCACTAGCATCGCCATCACTGGTGTACCGATCGAGAAAAATCGTCACGTCCTTGGCGTCAATCTGCTTGCAGACAGCTCGGCGTCCGCCTCCAAGTTCCTCGAAGCTGCGCTTCCACCCGTCGCTCTCACTCGCAGAATAGAAATCCAGAGTCTGCCAACAA
Source organism: Phytophthora vignae f. sp. vignae (assembly GCA_016169955.1). NCBI lineage: Eukaryota > Oomycota > Peronosporomycetes > Peronosporales > Peronosporaceae > Phytophthora > Phytophthora vignae. Next base: position 273,361 of record JABJUM010000042.1, read on the forward strand.
AGAATACAAAGTCAGCGTTCGCTCTACGAAGTGAAGAAAATAAATAAATAAATAAATAATAAAATAAAATAAACTCACCCCGAGGGCGATCGAGAACACAACGTCGTCGTGCTCGTACTTGAGCACGAGGTTGTTCACCTGCACGCTGACGTTGGCCAGGATCTTCTGCAGCGTGTCGTTGATCCAGCCGGACTTGGGCTGCTCGATCTTGTCCTCCGGCAGCGGCGCTGGCGCATCGGCGTCAGCTCCAGCTCCAGTTGCTGCTGTTGCTGCTGCGGCCTTGGGCGCCGCCTGGTCGTCGCTACTCTTGGCCGTGAGGATGAGCTCGATGGTGTAGAGCTTGACCTCGATGGGCTGAGACAGCAGCTGCGTCCACGGGATGTGGATGCGCAGCTCCCGGATGAAGCCGCGCGAGAAGTCGAAGCTCGACGGGATCTCGAGGCTCTCGCGCAGCACGTGGCGCTTGATCTCGAGGTCGTTGAGCACCAGGTCCCCGCCGAAGAGCCCCAGCCCCTCCAGCTGGATGTCCTCGATGTACTTGCTCAGGTAGAACTGCAGGTTCTGCGCGATGTAGCCGCGCAGGGGCGACAGCAGGTCCAGCATGGCCGCCGTCCTCCACAGTTCCTGCCGATATGACACGTAGATGATTCTTACAGTTTTTTTGGCCAATCACTGCGCTTCAAAAAGGAAAGTTGAAGTGAACATGGCTACACTGACCCCTACTAGCTGGCGGGTTTAGATGGAACGGAAAATACAGGGATGCTATTATGTATCGAACGCTACGGGTTTGATGCCCTCGTAGCTCTATGTGCTGCGCCCGCGGGCGCTCAGTCGAAAGCCGGCTCGTCGCTCCACTCGCCCTCTGACCACCACAGCTCCGTGTCGGAGTTCGCCTCAGACGCGGGCTGGCGCCGGCACTCGGAGCCGTCGTAGTCCTCCACCAGCCCGTACTCGTCATAGCCATCGCTCTCGTCCATGAGGCTCAAGCTGGTCGACATGCTCTCCGAGCCGCTCGACACGTCCTCGCCGTCCGAGTCGTGGATCGCGAGCCACTGCAGCTGCCGCTGCACAATGTCAGCGTTCCCGACGCACTCCTGCAGCATCTCGTCGACGATGCCGTCGTAGGCAAACGGCTCCTGTCCGAAGTTGACGTGGATAGCGTCCGAGGAGTCCAGACCCACAGCAGGGAACCACTGCTCGTGCACGCACTCCATCGTACTGTTCTCTTTGTCGATGGGCTCCCCATTGTTGGTAAACATGACGAAGGAGCGTCCTTCGCGCACGTTTCGCCGCACGCCGCAGCCGATGGTGTCGTTCGCTCCGAAGGCAGGACCGAACTGGCGGCCCCGGTTGGAGTGGAACATCTGACCATCGTCACCATGGTATCCGTAAGAGCGGAAGTCCCAGCCAGGCTGGCGATCCACGAGCGGGAAGCGCGACGTCACGAGCCCGACCGACGTCACGTCCTCGCCGTGCACTCGTCGCGCCGAGGGCTTGACGCGCTTGGTGATGGAGATCTCGAAGTAGCCGCTGGAGACCACGCCCACATGGTACTCGAGCGCATACGTCTGCAGGTTCCGCCGCTTGAACACGGCCACGTGGAATGTTGTGGGGAACGGGACGTTTGAGCACACGCAGCGGTCGTCTCCCAGGATGTCGCCGTCAAAGCCGAAGAGCACCACCTCGTTCGCCTTGACCGGTTGCGCATGAAGGGACGCGACACTGAACACCAGACAGCAAAAGCGTCGTTATGGTTAACAAAACAAGGTTGACTGTAACCGCAACAATCAACGTCGCCGCGTACTTTTGCTCGAGCGCGAGGCTGCCTCGGTAGTGGCGTGTCTGCTGGATATCCGCGTAGGCCGGCAGCGGGGTGACCGCGTGCGCCAGCAACTGGTACATGCGGCTCTCGCTCACGGAGCTCGGGAAGAGATTGCGCAGCTGCTCCGAGAGCACGAGCGGCACGGAGCCGTCGCGTGCGCCGGGCAAGCGGAAGTTAAGCGTCTCCCAGCGGTGGCAGAAGAGCGCCTTCCACACCGGGAAGCGCGGCAGCACCGTGCGCGCCGTGAACTTGGAGGCGCACGTGAAAGCCTCGACGTCGCGCGGCGCCGCGAACGACAGCAGCTGCGCTACCAGCTCGTCATCCAGCGCGTGGATCGGTGCCATCTTGAAGGTCTCGCTCAGAGGTGTCGGGGGTATGGGGATATTGAACTAATGGATGAAGGACCTGGAAGTGCGGGCCTGAATTCGTTGGCGGCGACAACGACATGAACAACCGTTTGGTGCTTCAGTTTTATGCATAAATACGGTGCATGAACGTCTCTTAAAGAATGGCAAATCCCTCTGAATTATGATTAGTTGCTTTAGTAGAGGAAACCTCAATTAACTGTTACGTCAACATCTGAGATTTGGTCAACTTTAGGCATGTCACGATTACCTTTACGTTATAATAAAATGTGCGACACAGCCGATTGGTCGTCAAAGCTAACATAATACAGTACTTGATTTAAGGACCAAAGTTGAAGTTGTCCGCTCACAACTAGCGCAGGCAAGCCTTGCCTTGCTGTAAGGCGCATAGCGGTACATTACCAGGCAGGTAGCAACCTGCGCACAATGGCCACCAAACATGGATGTACGACAGCTGCACATGGTCTCTATCCTGCTGCTTCTGAAGCTCAAACGAATCTGATACTGGTTAATCAGGTACTGAGTTGTGTTATATGTCGTGCAGCACCTGTGACATCGGCGACGCAGATGGATACAATCGGCGTGGCACCAGCCAACGGCAACACGGCAACAAGGTCAATCACGCGATGTACTACGTAGTAAGTGCTGCCATTCTCTACGATATCAACGACGGGCGGGCCCACGGCCTGCTCTCGCTCTCTCGCCGCGGGGCCGACTCGGAAGCAGCAGTTCGTCTAGCTAATAAACGCCTTGACCAGTGACTTGGCGGTGCACGGGCCGGCGGACGTCATGATCGGCTCGCCCTTGTACGTCGCCACGCACTTGTCGTCGGTGAGGAAGTCCGGCGAGACCTTCTCCAGCACCTTCTGCTTCTTGACCTGCGCCGCCGACACCGGCTCGCCGCTCTCTGACGCGACCGTCACGCGCTCGCCCACCTTGGCGTCGGCGGGGGGCTCCACGAACTGCACGTTTTCGTGGGCCTCGTCGCACGCGCACAGCACCATGCCGTGCGACTTGAAGCCGCCCAGTTTGGCCGGCTTGAGGTTGAGCAGCACCAACACCTTGCGGTTCTGCATCTCCTCCAGCGAGTAGAACGGCTGCAGGCCCGAGGCAATCTGTTTGGGCTCCTCCTCACCGATGTCAATCTCCTCGCAGTACAGCTTCTCCGACTCGGGGTGCTTCCACACCTTGGAGATCACGCCGACGCGGATGTCCAGCGAGGCGAAGAGCGGCGTGGCGACCTTCTCGGGCTTGGCCTTCGCGGGCTTGGCCTTGGCAGCAGCAGCCTCGCTCTGCTTCTGCTTCTCCTCCTCGGTCAGGACCTTGTTGAACAGGATGTCGCCGATCGACACCTCAGTGCCGGGCTTCAGGTTGTCGTACTCCGGGGACAGCGCCGTCAGCGTCGTAGGGGCCGTGCCAAGCTTCTGGAAAATGATGTTGGCCGTCTCGGGGATGATAGCGCTCAGGTAGTGAGCCAGCACGTAGATGGCCTCCAGACACGTGCGCACAACCACAAGGCGCGGCTCGCTCTCCTTAATGTGCCACGGCGCCTTGTCCGTCAGGTACTTGTTGGTCTCCTTGAGCGCGTTGACAATGGCCAGGCAGGCGTTCTGCAGAGCAAAGTCCTTGTACGAGTCCTCCGACTCCTTGAGCAGCTCGTAGATGTCGAATGGCTTGTCCGCCTTGACGTCGGGCACGACACCGTTCGAGTACTTCTTACAGATGTTGACGGTGCGGTGCACGAGGTTGCCCAGGGTGTCCGCCAGCTCCGAGTTGTGGATGTTGATGAGGTCGTCCTCGGAGAAAGGCATATCCTGGCCGAACTTGGCCGAGCGCACGATGAAGTAGCGGAATGACTCGATCCCGTACTTGCCAATCATCTCGTACGGGTCGACGACGTTGCCCACGCTCTTGCTCATCTTTGAGCCGTCCTTGGCGTTCACGAAGCCGTGCGCAAACACACGCTTGGGCAGCGGGATCTCCGTGCTCATCAGGATGCAGGGCCAGATGACGCAGTGGAACCACGTGATGTCCTTGCCGATGATGTGCACGTTGGCGGGCCAGTAGCGCGAGTTCTCGCCGTCCGGGTAGCCGATGGCCGACAGGTAGTTGGCCAGCGCGTCGAACCAGACGTACAGCACGTGCTTGGGGTCGTTGAGCAGCGGGATACCGTGCGTGAAGGTGTTGCGCGAGGCCGACAGGTCCTGCAGCGGCTCCTTAAGGCGACGCAGCAGCTCCTGGCGACGCACCTCGGGCTGCAGGAACTCGGGGTTCTCCTCGATGTGCTTGACCAGGCGGTCCTGGTACTTGGACATCTTGAAGAAGTACGACTCCTCCTGCATCTTCTTGAAGGGCGTGCCCGTAGTGGGATCCTTGTAGTTCGTGAGCTGGGCCTCCGTCTCCGTCACGAAGGTCTCCTCGCGCACATTGTACCATCCCTCGTACTTGCCGAGGTAGACGTCGCCCTTGTCCAGCGCGCGCTGGAAGAGCCACTGGGCGAACTTCTTGTGCACGTCGCTCGTGGTGCGGATGAAGTTGTTGTTGCTCATGTTGAGGTCCTTGGTGAGCTGCTGGAAGATGCCGGCGTACTTGTCCACCAGCTGCTGGGGCGTGACACCGGCGGCCTCGGCCGTCTGCGCAATCTTCTGGCCGTGCTCGTCCGTGCCTGTGAGGAAGTACACGTCGCGGCCGAACACGCGGTGGTAGCGGCTGATGACGTCCGAGCACACGTTCTCGTAGGCGTGGCCCATGTGCGGCAGGCCGTTCGTGTAGTGGATGGCCGTCGTGAGGTAGAAGGTCTCGCGCGCGGGCTTGACGGCCTCCACCTGCGACTGCAGCGCGTTCATGCGCGCGTCCTGCTGCTGCTGCGCCACCTCCAGCTTGTCCACGCGGGCGGCGAGGTCCGCGGTTGTCGACATCGTCTTGCTTGCTTGGTTGATTCGCTTCTGCTTGGCTCGGCAAATCCCTTCCCCCTTGACCACGAGCATGTTCTGGCGTCACGCGCGTCTACTGGCTGAAATTCGGCTGTTGTTACGCATCACAATTGGGCAATAATGCAAGCGTGTCAAGTTCAAATTCGCCCGCCAAAATAAATAGCATCAACATCCTGTTTCACCCATCCGGTACAAAATACTCCTTCCGCATCATGACATCTGTGCTGCGTACCTCAGCGATAATTATCCGATCCGCAGCTGTCAATTTTCCCGCGCGAAATCCAAAAATCGCGGTTGCGCCGCGTCTCGCACTGCGCAAGTCAATAGCAGCGGCGACCATGGTGCTGCACGGCGGCAGCTCAACCTCGCTCTCGAGCGTCGTGACCACAGACAAGCGCGGCATGACGCACAGCTGCAGCAACAACAGCAGCCTCAGCAGCGGCAAGATGGAGGACCCGAGCTCCTTCGGCTCCATGCTGGACCAGCTGCACGCTGAGCAGAAAGGCACGATCGAGGCGCTCACGTGCCAGGTCGAGTTCTACCGCCAGCGCGAGGAGCGCGCGCGCCAGGAGCTCGTCACGCTGCGGCGCTGCCTGCCGCTGGCCAAGGGCGACGAGGGCGCCGCCTCCGCCTCCGTCGCCAAGCTGGCGAGCGAGAACCGCGCGCTGGGCGACGAGCTCGACGCGCTGCGCTCCAAGAAGAGCGCGTGGGACCGGGACCGCGCGCGCCTCGAGCGCCAGAAGAAGGAGCTGGAGCGACAGCTCAAGGACGCCAAGCACACGCTCGCGGGCTTCTCGCAGGCCATCGAACAGCTGGAGATCAAGATGCAGCGCAAGGACGTGGAGGTTCAGACGCGGAGCCTCGCGCTTGAGCACGAGCTCCGCGACAAGACGCAGGAGTGCGAGCAGCTCGAGCAGGACAAGGTGACGATGCAGCAGCAGCTGCAGAATCTTCAGACCACCAGCGATGAGAACTCGAGACTACGCGCGGAGCTGCAGGCGTTGCTGGGCAGTAGGACAGGACGCAGTTTAGGCGAACGGACTGGCAGCTCCGGCTTCTCGTCCGAGATTAACAGCATTGGCGAAGAGCTGAGCAGCTTGGAGGATGACAAGCGGAGACTGGAGGCACGGATCCAGGAGCTGCAGCAGAAGCTGGCGGCATCGGCGGTCGAGGTGTCGGCCGCTCAGTTGGAGGTCGAGCGCAAGAACAGCGAGATCAAGGAGATGCAGCTGAAGCTGGACAACTCGACCAACATGCTGACGCTCCGAGAGCAGTTGTTGGCATCGGACGACAGCTCGAGGAAAGAAATCGAGGCGCAACGGCAGGAGCTGATCACTCTGGTAGCGACGCTGCAGCGGGAGAAGGGAGATCTTCAGAACGAGATCTCCAACCTGCGCAGAGATCAAGCAGCCACCAAGGCCGAGCTGCAGACCGCGAAGTCCCGCCTATCCACCAAAGATCACACGGTGCTGGTGTCGACGTTGCGCACCGAAGTGGCGTCTGTCAAGGAGCGACTTCGGAGCGAGTTCATCCACGAAAAAGAGAGCTTGAAGGCCGAAACGCAGTCGCTGAAGCAGGAGATCTCGTTGCTGCGGGGACGCTTGGCCGAGAAAGACCTCGCCGCCCGGGGGCTCGAAAGCGAGATTGTGCGAAGCGACGAGAAGCAGAGGCAAGCAGAGTACGACATCCGGCAGTTGCGCGAGCAGATTCACCGACTGGAAACCGAGTTGGACCAATCCAGATCCAAGTACCAGCAGCTTCAGCAGTGTCGGACTTCGCTTGCAGAGCAGCTTGACTTTGGGTTTAAGGAACTGCTCCACGACGAAGAGAGTGCGGCATCAGCTCACGAGGAACTGGAGAAGCTGCGGGATGAACATGGTCTCATCAGAAAGAAGAATGCTGCTCTGGAAGCCGACCTGCAAGCAATGACGGAGGAGCTGGAGCGTGCCGATCGTCTCCACCGCGATTCTGCTACTCGTCAGAACGATAAGATCGATGAATTGTACCGCCAGCTCATGGAGAAGGAGGAGATGATTTCGTTTCTAAAGACATCCGAGCGCCAAGTGGCATTGCTACAACAGGAAAAGGAGTCGTGGGAGGGCAACGTCACCGACATCCGTTTGCGCTGTGAAAGCCGAGTCGAAGCGGAAGTTCGGAAAGCTGATGGACTTCGCTCGCGGATTGAGCAGCTAGAGCAGGATAAGTTGTCCCTGAGGCAGCAGATCGACGCTCTCGAAGATGAAAGTGCCAAGTGGAACGAGAAGATGCACCTTTCCGAAATCGCGTTGCGCCAGAAAGAACAAGCGCTGGAGGAGCTTCAGCGCGATTTCTCTCGGGTTGAAGCCGAGCTTGCTGCCGCTTCCCAGTCCGTTGAAAGCGGGCGCGAAGAGATCTCAAGTCGTGAGCAGAAGCTGCTGAAGGAGCGAAAGAAGATGGAGCGTGAAATGATTCAGCTGGTTCATCGCATTGAAAGCGCAGGCCAGCGCAATTTCGAACTGGGTGAGAAGGTCATTTCTCTCGCCAAGCAGTCCAAGGTGGATCAAACCGAACTCGTGGCCTTGAGTTCACAGGTGAAGTGCTACAAGGACCAGGTCAAGACCCTGGAGCACCAACTGGGGCAGATCCACCGTCGCAGCGGTCAAGACTCCGACACTGTTCGTGATCTTCAGCGTAAACTAAGTGATGTGACTTGCCTGAAGGAGAGCTACCAAGTGGAAATCAACAAGCTGCGTCAAATGCTAGAGCACGTACAGAGCGACTACAGCGTAGCAAAGCAGCAACGTGATGAGGCCGTGAAGCGCGTTCGCGTCCTTGTGCAGTGCCGCGACGACATGAAGGCGACGGTCGAGGATCATACAGCAGAGCTGGTCGAGGAGATCGAGGCGCTTCAGCACCAGATGGACAACGAACGCAAACGTTGTGCAGTTTTGTTGGCCAACGAGAAGACACTGCTGCGCGATATCCAGGAGCGCAACACTGCCATCACAAAGCTGCAGCGCACGCTTTCGACGCTTCACAAGCAGGCCGATGATCGATCGGCCAGTGATCGATCCAGCAGTTCAACTCCCAGCAGGCGGCGGCGGTCTCATTGCAGCAGAGGCACCAGCAGTCCAGGGAGCAGTAGTCCGACTTCCACGGTCCCCACGTCCAGTTCGCTCTCACCACACCGCCACCATCGTCGTCACTCTCAGCAGCAGCAGCCACAACAACTGCATCAGCAGCAGCAACAGCTCCAGTCGAGCTCGGTGTCGAGTAACGCGTCCAGCATGACGCCGGCGAAGGAGATGGAGCACCTGCTGAGCAACCTGGAGCGCATCTCGGACTTCTCCGCGCAGGTGCAGCAGCTCCACCCGTAAGTTATTGTAAATGATAAGCCGTATTAGTCGTTCGTGCACGCACTTGCTGATGAAACTTGTAACAACGAGCGAGTGCACATGAGGGTACCTGATCTCCGATCTTGCTGAAGTTGACGTTGTCGCTTCGCGTTAGTCGAGCGTCAAGTTGTGCTGCTGACGTCGCTCGCCCGCTTGTCTCCGACGATTCTGCGAGCGCTAGTCCAGTCGTTCGTGCGCTCGATGAAGCTGTGGTCCGCGGCTGTCTTGCTGCTCGAGCGCGCAGCTTGCTGAGCTCCACTGGAGCCTCCAGCGCGCAACGAGAACCGGTTCGTCGGCATCAGCTCGGAGCAATGTACATGTAGCAGCATGGCCATTCCAATCGCTCGCGTCGAGATCCTCCGCTCGGTGTCGCACACGTCCACGTGCGCACGTGCTGGTATAGAGATCTATTAATGTGGCAAACGAATCGAATCGAAACTATGAACTGCGTGGGCCTCCGAGACTGTCGGAAGCGCGCTCTGCAGCTTGTAGCAGCAGCACCATCGGCGCTCGCCATGGCCGCCGCCGCTGCTGCTGCTGGCGGATCGCTTGAAGTGGGTCGTCGGCCACGTCACTCGGGATTTTTTTCGCTCGTCGTAATATGGCGTGTGTAACGGTCGTGGCCCTTACAAAATTCAAGTATAAATTGTGTATGTGTTGTGTAGCAAACGGACATACAGCTTTCAAGTGTATATTATGTACGTTTTGTGTACCCAGTGGTTTTTCGTCTTTCGAGGAGCCCCTGCAGTTGTTCCGTCACAATTGGATCGGCCCCGGCAGCAGCAGTAGACGACGGCGAGCACCATGAGCGACGAGCACGCGGGCGACGCGCCCGACTGGATGCAGGAGCAGGCGGCTGAGTACCAGGACCTGGTGGGCAGCTTCGTGGAGTCCGTCGTGGACTCGGACACGGACGAGATCCTCGAGTACCAGCTCATCTGGGAGGGCGGCGACCTGGGCGTGGCGCTCACGACGCTCGAGGGCCAGGACGGCGGCGTGGCCGTGAGCCGCGTCACGGGCAAGGGCTTTCCCTTCGGCATCAAGAACGTTGGTCCCGGAGACCTGCTGCTCTCCATCAACATGAAGGACACGACCAAGATGAATCTGGACGACGTCGTGGCCTACCTGCAGGTGTGCGACCTGCCGGCCACACTGCGCTTCAAGAAGCTCTCGCCCGTCACGGACACCGCGCCCGTATCGGTGCCCAGGAAGAGCACGTACGTCATCACGAGCGCCAACCAGGGCCCGACCAGCCCCGTGGGCTCCTCCGCCCCTCCGTCGTACCCTCGCGGCTCCACCAAGTACGCGCCGCCGCCTCCTCCTGCGGCGCTGACGCACCCGGACCGTGCCTCCATGCCCGTGCACAAGACGCCTTCGGACTTCCCGGAGCCGCCCGCGCCGCCTCAGCGCCAGAGCGCCAAGGTGCCGGCCACCAAGACGATGATGGACTCGCCGCCGAAGCCAGTGCCGAAGTCGGCGCCGAAGCCTGCCCCCGAGCCGGTTATCTTTGCCGATGAGCCGGCGTACGAGGAGGAGCAACACACTGCGCCCAAGCCCAGCTCTCCGCACAAGTCGCACAAGCAGCCCGCTTCGCTGCGCGAGTCAGCACCGGAAGAGAAGCTCCGCGAGCTGGACGGCCTGGTGCTCACGTCGGGTGTGAATGATCTGGGCTTTGAAGACTCTGAGGACGAGTCTGTGCGTGCCTCTCGTGAGTCGCGTGACTCCTGGCGCGACGAGAGCTTCGACGTCGACGCCAACCACAATGACGACGGCTGGAAGATCGGTGAAGAGGAGAAGGAAGACGTCCACGAGAAGAAGGACAAGCGCAGCAAGGCCAAGGAGAAGTTCCAGCGGGACAAGAGCGGCTCGACAGTGGCGATGCTTGGACATTTCTCAGTTGAAACGAACGCGGACGCCGTGCCGATCCTACCCGATGCGGAAGAAGCTACGGGCATCGCTGCGGTCGATAACGTGAGCGATTTCACCCCGATTGACCATCCGGCGGGCCCCCACGCTAACAGCCACGTGCGCCAGTCCGACGTTTCCGCAGGCTCGATGGTGTCTTCGCTCAACTCGTCCATGAACAGCACCGATGCGCCTCGGCCGTCGGTGCGCGTGACGATGGACAGCACGGCTCCGATTATGAAGAGTCACCCGATCGGCACGCTGCACGAGATGTGTGCCAAGGGCAACCTGCGTGGCGTGGTGCAGCACTTGCGTGTGGACGGCCCCGAGGCGCTGTTGAACCGCGAGCCGAACCACGGCCAGACGGGGTTGCACCTGGCTGTTAAGAGCGGCAAGGTGCCGCTGGTGAAGGTGATCTTGGAGCAGTTCAAGCCGGTGGAGGACATCATCAACGTCGAGGACGACAAGGGGAACACGGCGCTGCACTTCGCCGCCACCAAGACGCCGGCCATGGTGCACTTGCTGCTGGAGAACGGCGCGAGCGCCAACGTCAAGAACAGCCGCAAGTTCACGCCGCTGATCATCTCGGTGATCACCTCAAATGATGACGGCGTGATTATCCCGCGTATGCTGCTCAAGTTCGGCGCCAACCCGAACGACATGCACGACAGCCAGACGGTGATTCACACGGCCATCGGCACCGGGCGCTTGAACATCGCTGGCGCGCTGGTGCGCGCTGGTGCCAAGATGGACGTGGAGGACGCCGAGGGCAAGAGCGTGTTCGAGAAGCTGCCCCGCAAGGACCTGCGCCTGCTGATCTCCCACATCTACTTCCCGCCCACGTACATCACGCGCAAGGAGCGGTCCGAGTGCATGCTGTGCCACCAGAAGTTCAAATTCGGCCACCGCGAGCACAACTGCACGCACTGTGGACGCCTCTGCTGCGCCGAGTGCTCCGCGCTGCACGTCGAGATGGTCAAGTTCCCGATGGGCTTCCCCGGCCGCACACGCCGAGGCGCCGCCAACCACGACAAGAAGCGCGTGTGCAAAACGTGCTACAACGTGTTCAAGGAGCGCAGCAACGAGCCCGAGAAGAGCGACATGACCAAGTTCATCAACCGCGTTATCAACATCGAGTGGGACGAGGTGAACCCGGAGAAGCTGCTGAAGGTGGAGGAGCCCGGCCGTCGCGGCGAAAAGTAAGGAGACGTAGGAAGTGTAGCAAGCAGCAGCCCCAGCCACGGACGAAGTGGTCGATAGACGACGCCGTACAAAACGATACAACCATCTTTGTGATTCACTTTGGTTGATCCTTGATCTTTGCAAGCGGATACTTTGCTCAGCTGGTCGACAGTTGCATGGGGCCCAAACTTTCACTCCACCTGCTAGTACGGGGTGAGGTCGGCCGCTACGGTACAGGCACAGTAACTTAACTCGCCTTCCGCTGTCCTGGCGTGGAGGCCGCAGCGATGGAGCTGTGGACCACAGCCTGTGGTGTGCTTGGGGCGACAGCAGGTAGCTTTTCTACCCGATCGCGCTTTGTTGAACACGCCAATGAAACTTGAAGTGTGTGGGCTTCTACTGCAGTACATGTACCGAAAACAAAAAGGATCTCTGCGGGGTGTACGGCGTACACTGTACGCAGCATTCGTGTTGTGCTCGCGCGGCTGCTGCCCTCTGGTAATCGTGTGTGGTATTAATACGGTTCCCAGTGACAGTCAGCAAGGCTTATTCAGACTTCACGATATTGTACATGCAGAACCAACTGCAGCATCGAGAGCTGACGCGAATGCGCAGAGCTTACGAGCTATGCGCGTCAATTCAATTTGTCTACAACTACTTTGTACAGTACCAGTTACCTGGAGTAGCTAGCTACAACACGTAGTCGCTGATGTACTGGAACTCGAGTTGGATTCCAAACCTTTTTCAAAAAAGGCTTTTTGCAACCTTTTGTGACAGTTGGATCAAACGAACATTAGTAACTGCCACAATTGGAGTCTGAATGCCACATTCGTACTTACAAGGATATAGAATGTGGTAATGCACTCAAGGACGGCACCCACATCTAACGTTACGACGGAAGTTCACTGCTAGGTGGAAGCCCTCTAGCTTCTTAACTTCATATTCATATCCTTATCGAATATAATAAAAAAGCAGTGGCACCGTCCTTGCCGGGGTTGCGCAGGTATCGCCGTCAGCCGCCATGGTATTCGCGGGACCAAACATGTGGCAGCTGCCACAAAAGCGCAGCTAACCCGAGCCCGAAAGTCGGAGCCGAGACAGATGGGCGAGGACTCAACGCAGCCGATGACTCGGAGCACCGGCATGACGCTCGACGCTCGTCGTGCGCTCGCTCGCTCGCGTGCTTTCGCGCCAGCGCCAACACTTGGCTGCTGCTGGGCGCGGTTTCCTCTGCGGTCAGCGCGAGTGATTTCTTCTGTTTCGCAGAGGCGGAAAAGAGTTCGGTGAGCTGCTCGGCTGGCCATTGCCGCCGGCTAAGACGAAGAATAAGCCTGTTGACAATCAAGTGTGTGCCCGAGCTTTTTTCCCGAGATCGGATGATGGTGTCGCAGCGCTGCGACCGACTAGCGCATCTTCGTGACCGCTCTGCATCTGCGAGTTCAAGGCGCTTTCGATGCAATTGCTCGCCCGCCTTCGCGCTTCGAGTACCTGAGCTAGAGTGCATTTATCCTCGCGTGGCCGACGGTAAAACTCGTCTCGGCCAGCGGGGCGACGGACGGCATAGGGAGGAATGGAGCGCAGTCGAGCGCAGCGCGCACGCGGAAAAGCCGGTCTCTTTTACGGATTTTCGACCAATGAGAGCGTTCGCGGTCTCTTTTGCCGCAACTGACCCCCTCCGCGGTTCGACTGCGCGAGTCAGTTCTGGTTTTGAGGCGAGAGAGCGGAGACGACCGACCTCTTCACTACTCGCAGCGGCGACCGAACGTGAGTGTGCATGGCTAGCTGGCTGCAGCTCCTTGGAGGAGGAGGAGGAGGAGACGCGCACCTGCTGACGCTGTTCACTGTTTTGTTTGTCTCAGTCACGCGGGACTTTCATTAAAGCGCTCGGCTGCATAGACGAGTGACTTGGCGCGACCGACGTTGCAGTGCTGCCATCGACCCGTACTCGCTTGCTCCACCGCCCCATTGCTCCATTGACCATGGCGCCCAACACCAACAGCAGCGCGGACGTATGCGTCGAGGACGCGCGCAGCAGCCTCTCGCTCGACAGCTACGACGTCGGCGCCATCATGGGCCCGCGCGCCACGGGCAAGCACGACCCGGAGGACGTCGTCATCTTCTTCGACTGGGGTAAGCGGCTGCCATATTCGCGATCTTGTTGTTGCTCCTGCTGCTGCTGGTTCTCACCTGCGCTGCGTTCTTCTCTGTCGCTTTAGACGACACGCTCATGGCGTCGTCGGCCATCGCCAAGCTGGGCCTCTGCCCCAAGTACATTAATGAAGAGCCCGACATCCCGGACGAGGTTCAGGCCGAGCTCAAGGAGCTCGAGGAGTCCGTCGTTCAGCTGCTGGAGACTGCGCTGTCCTACGGCCGCGTAGTCATCGTGACGGCCGCCGAGACTGGCTGGGTCGAGCTCTCGGCATCGCTCTTCATGCCGCGGCTCGTGCCGTTCTTCAACACGCGCATCAAAGTCATCTCTGCGCGATCCACATACGAGTATTTGTACCCAGACTGCCCGCGCCGGTGGAAGATGGAGGCGTTTAACAACGAGGTGTTCCCCGTGTGGGAGTCGTACGGCGAGGAGAACTCGGCGGGCATCCCGCGGCACGTCATCTCTCTGGGCGACGGCCCCACGGAGCGCGAGGCGCTGATCAACATCAAGATGCAGGCCATGGACGCGTGCCACGGCAAGTCCATGAAGTTCATCGCGTACCCGAAGATTAGCGAGCTGCAGCTGGAGGTGGAGCTTATCCTCGCCAACATGGAGCATCTGTGCACACACGAGGGAGACCTCGACCTGCTAATCACGTGGGAGATGCTTAACGGCGGCGCATAATCCCCCCAAGCGTGCAGTTGAAGACGTGGTGGCAGCGTCGTTGTGTCTTGCGCGCGGTGTCGAGGGTGTCGTCGAGCTACTGAGGACGGAGTCTGTCGAAACACGACGCGTGCTGGATGGCCGATGCTGTTGCTGGTCCCGCTTGGACAATGTGGATAGATGTAAAGTATGACCGCGGGCCCAATTACGTTTTTGGGAGGGCCCGACATTGAACAAGTGCCAAGAAACGGATGAAGACGATCGTGAACCAAGCCCAGCAGCAGTGCGAACACGCAGCCAGCTCAACCAGAGGGGAGCCCGAGGAAGTGAAGAAGAAGACAATCTGGATGCGACACTGATGGCGACCGAACTGCTACGAGATGACTGCCGCTATGCCAGCTACAAGGGGAAAGCACAGCGCCGTTGCCACTTACTACCATTACTATCACTACTACGTACGTACATATGCCCAAAGAAACCCAAGAAATAACTTATAGATAAAAAACATGTACTTTTGTTGTCAAGTCAAGTCTGGAAAAGTTCTGCCTCCCATTGTAGCTGCAACCGATACAGCTAGTCGGCGTAGAAGCCAAACACAACGCACGTCGCCCAAATGTGTTGCTGCAATACAAGGCCAAGTCAGACTCCTGTAAGTAAGTTGGTCCAACTAGTGGTAGCACCAAACTAGACGAACAAGACGCACGCTGTTGAACACGGCCGAGGCGTGGTTGTCGTGGTCGTTGTCCCACAGACAGCGCGAAGTGATGCGGACGTCCTGCAGTCGCTGCTGGCCGATGAAAGTCTGCACGACGATTTTATAGCGCGGGAAGTTGCACTCGGCATGGATGCGAGCCTTGACGGCGTCCGCGATGGCGGTGCTCCAGCCCTTGCAGTCGCTCTCGTCGAACTCCTTGCCCTCCAGCTCCTTGGCCATGCACTCGGAGATGATGTTGCACACCTTTTTGCGCCGGAAGCTGGCATACAACAGGCAAGTCAGTCAGCAGAGCGACCCATGCATGCAAGAGACTTGAAGCAGGCGTCGCACCGTTCGTCCTCGGTGGGGGCCATGATGTAAGTGGGCATGACCACCTTGATCACCTGGCTGGCCCGTCCGGGCGTCATCTCCGTGTCCGCCATGCCTGCGTGCAGCTGCAGCAGCGCCAATCCCAGTCTAACTTCTGTCTACAAATGCAAAGATCCGCGATTGCGACTCCTCAAGATCAACAGCCGACCAGCTAAACTTGGGAGTCTGAATGCCCAGCACGCCCCGAAGCGCGGAGGAATTGATGAGCCGCTGCTCAAGATCAAGTTGCATGCAGCTGGAGCATTAGCCAGAGCTGGACGATGCAAAACAATTTGGCATTACCACTATCCCATCGAACTTGCAGTAGCGATGACCTGTTGATTTCGTTTCAAAGCTGCCTGTCATTTATGCGCGTAATAGCTCGGTGTCCTCCCTATCCATCGCAATCCTGGCCGTTCCTGCCCGTCCATTGCGCTTCAAGCTCCAAAGTATTCAAATGATCCTGCACCGACGACAGCCACCGCATGACTACTGTACCAACTTCCAAGACAAGCAAACTCAAGCGAACGCGCCTAACAACACGGCGACGGACTTGACTAGTAATTAATTGCTGCTGTTTAGGGGCTGCTTCCACACCGCATCCATCGTGCGTTCCCATCCCGAGGCTGCTAAAAAGTCGTCACGTTCTAGTTGCTGCTCGCGACGGCGGCCACCATGGCAGCGTGAGTGTCCACGCCGATCTGGGCGTTGAGCTTCTCCTCCGATCCCTCGGGGGCCGAGGCCAGCTGCGCCTGGTACTTGGTGAGACCGGCCTGCGCCGCCTCCGGGTCGATGTCCTCCACCTTGACGAGCTCCACGCACGCGATGTCCGTGACCGAGTTGGCGTGCGTAAGCGCGAAGCCGCCGGCCGTGAAGAAGCTCTGCACGTCCTTCTCGCGCTCCACGTGCACCTTGATGACGCCGGGCTTGAGCTGCGCCAGCACGGGCGTGTGGCCCGCGGTCACACCGTACTCTCCGATCACGCCGGGGATCTGCACGAGGTCCACCTCCGCGTTCTTGTAGAAGGCCTGGTAGGGCGTCGTCAGGTTCAGCGTCACCTTGGTGGCCGTCGCGGCGGCCTGGTCGGCGGCGGCGGCCGACAGGCGCGACGACGTGTGCAGCGCGCGGGCAGCGAAGCGGCTCGTAGCAGACAGCATCCTGGCAGGTCTCTCTGGCTTTGGGGCTCCAAGCGTGAGGGGGCTTTAACAAGTGTGCGGCGAGGGGCGACTGCGGATTCGCGCGATGTGATTGACTTAGAGCGACGTAATTACGGAAAAAGTTCTTACGGTAAAAACACCGCCGGACTTGACGTCAGTAATTCAGTACTAATTAGCGCGTCTCCACGGCGACTCCGCTGTTGCAGCAAGAAGTTACACTTGCACGATCTTCCTCTCCGGAAGCAACGCTACACTGCATGTATGCTGCTACGATGGTAGCGAGCTGAAATTGAAACGCGCAGAGTCTGTTTAGTGAAAGTTTTGCTTACATTATTTTCTTTCATTCGACTTTAATTGCGGCATTTTCTAAACATCGTACTGCACGTTTTATCCAACCATTTGTATGGCGGGATCAAAATGGGATGTGCTAGGTACCTATAATAGAGGCCCCTGTGTGTACCACATGTGTTTGCGGGAGATTTCGGGTACCATGTACCGTTGTTATAATTTGGTCCACTCAAATTCGTATAATGTTTTTGGCAGTACAAAATTAGAGTAATTACTGATATTGGGGTAGCTACAGTTTGAGGCATAAAGGCTGTGTCGGCAGTCGTTATACCTTCCGACTACAAAATGCAAAGCAATTGGACACGAGACCTTCCAGAGTTAGGTAGAGGAGACGTACTTCATAAAGTTTGAATTTCTGTGGTATATGCGATGCGGTACAGCATTGTGTGTCGATAGAATGTTGTGTATGGCGGACAACCCCCCCCCCCCCCCCCCCGAAGCGGCCTCAAAAGTTTCGCACTAGCGTCTGTGAAGTTGCACAGACTGCCAAGTTCGAATATGATGCGAGTGTATACACGATTTACCTATTATTTATGCAACCGGGTTTTAAATGAGTAGAGGCTTTTAGAAGCACCGATAAATGAAATCACAGCAAAAAAAAACGTAGAAGTGGGTACCGTCTTTTGTTGCCCAAATTTCTATCAATATTTTAGGGGTACCGTTTATCAAAACGACGCAGTGAAACTCCGTATCAAGCTGCATACGTACCTTTTGAAGCACATATGATGCATGTAGCGCATGCGCTCACCCATAAACACGTTTCATCCACCGACAAGGCCGTCTGTGAACGCGCACTTACCCTCACACGATTAACTTCTTAAGATTTATTTTACGTGATTCTAAAATTCGGTGAACGGTATGACAGCTCATTATACTGTTCGGCGGGTGCCGAAAACACGCGCGTTGTAACACGAAAAAGGTTGATACCCCACTACGTGTTTTTGGATTCCGTTTTTCACTAAAACCCAGGGATTCTAAAAGCTCTATTATCCCTCTTGCCCCTAATAAAGTGCACTTCAACAATAACCACTTACCCAAGCAGGCGTTTTGCTAGGGCAAACGCGAAAAATGGTAGGACAAACCTGAATTTGACTTGATTTCAGGTTTGCCCTACCGTTTGTCCTAGCAAGAGGGGCGACTGGGGCTAAAGACAGCGTAATAGACGGTGTGGTGGGGTTGCGCGCCCACACCCCCGTGCAATAGAAACCTGCGGCTAACGGGGCCGTTCAATAAAGTGCTTGGCGTAAGGCTCACCACACCAAGTTTTGACCTATTTTGTGGCAATTTGTGTAAATTATGAAAAGTGAGTCACGCTATGAGGGGAGGCAGTACCATTGTCAGAAATGTTAGTACCCAATAGTGTTAATGGACCACTTAAGGGTGGCAATTCTCCAGTCTGAACGGTCCGTAACTATAGATTAACCACTGCAATGCACCTTAACAGGCGTCGCCTCAGCCAATGCACCCAAAAGGGTGTTTTCCCGAGAAAGCGCAAAACTAGGTTCATAGAAAGAGAGCCAGCAACGAAAAAGCCTATATTGCTCGAAAGAACTAACTTAGAGAAAGTTATTAGTGGCGCTTCGATATCCTTCGGTGCAGTAGTTGTTGAGAAATGTAGATGTCTTTTCAGCGTAAATTACAGAGGGTATCGTAAGTTATCGGTAAGCTATTTTGGGCAATCACGGTTGACAAGCTGTAGCGTTCCCACACGCTTTTGCTGCTCTCTCATTGCGGTAAAATTCAAAGTGCCGTTAGTAGAAGTATAAACCCACGTCGTAAGCAGTGAGAGAGTTACAGATGCAGCAGCAGAGCAGCAGGTAATTTATACTCGAAAGTAGGTAGAATTCATTGCGACCCTTCGGGCGAGTATGGCGCATTTTGCCGTAGATCGTTTTAGGATGAAGGTGGTATGAGCGCCAGCCTTCGTAGTTACGCTTTCTAGGTGCATGCAAGCACATTACCCAAGCTTCGGACGCATGTGCAAATATTGACAAAAACGAATATATCGACTTCTCGAGCCTGTTGTACATTGGCTGAGGCGATGCCTGTTAAAGCGAAAGGTTCTTTATCGAAGCCACTCAATTAACTGTAACAATAACTGATAGAACCGGCCAAATTTAATATATTTGATGCGACTTTAATTAAACCACAAAATGTAATAACTTTATCGGATAGACTGAAATTATGAGTATGGCGTATTGCTATCAACCACAGCACTAGCGCTTAACGACCATTCTGTTCTGTTTATGCCTATGAATCAGCTAGACTGATCGTAGGCTTACGATCAGGAAATTTAAACCCGATGTTATGGCTCCCTAAAGGGTCATGTGTACCCAAACAGAAATAGCTTTGCCCTTATTCTAACGTTAATTGCTTTATTTTAGTTAAGGATGGGACTAGAGTTGTTGTTGGCCTACAAAAAGTCAGTTATCGGTACCATTCACCAGGCCCTGAAAAATGAGTACAGTTGCGAGGGATTTTTAGGATCACTCCAGTTCTGAAACTGCAAGCATTTAACGGGACCGACCCTGTCCCAATTTGACCGCTCAGCAAACACAGCAGATCCTCCCACGCCGAATATTTTATAGGTAGAAATGTTTTCGGGGGCTAATAGTTTCTGTTAGATTAATGTACCTATCGACAGGAATTTAACAACAATAAGATTCTACCTATCGATAGAAATCGTATTGCTGTTAGAAACCTCAGTTGTGACGCGGAAACATGTAGTAGTCTGTCGAGGTGCTGAGACAAAGGTCTGCTGCGTCGCCAAACCAGGAGCTTATTCTACTGCATTCCTGAGTATTAACATTCATGACCGTCATAAATCGTAAAAAAAGCAAGGCAATAGGAACTTCAACCTGCTGTAATTTGGTCGTTTGCTTGAATTGCTCGGCGCTGGATTCGCTAAGGAGAGTACTGCGCGGTCGTGCTTCGGGTTTGCTGCAGCTACACGACCCTCGGTCAGCGTTAGCATTTAAAAGTGTCTACTGTTAGCTCTTGGCGTGCTCACGTTTTTGCGTTTACGAAACGATGTTCGAGACTGTAATTTTTCCAGCGTTGGAGCGTTTGATTTTATTGTAAAATACTCTTATTATAGTATGTGTTTTCTTTTTTATAAATTTCTATTCAATTGCAGCACATATGAATGTAGAAATACACATACGTCCACCGATTATGCACATGCCGAGCAACTTAGCATTTGAGTAGGCGTTAGAGAGCATATTATGGTCCGCCCAACAAGGTTAATTTATGGTGATGCCGGCAGGCAACACCATACATTAAGACAGGCCCATGGACGACCAGTCAGTCACCCGTTTAAATTGAGCGCTTGGGCTTTAGGCCAGCGGGCCGCACCCGCACGTACCCGACCATCTATTTCGTGTACTCAGATTTGCCTCTGTTTGTTTTGCTGTAAGGTTATTGAATTGTACTACTTCAAGGTATAAGCGTGATTCACACTGTTAATAATAAGAAAGTCGTCGATGACTAGAAATTTGTTACAGCTGAGACTTACGAGGTCCACTATACTGTGGGCTTCAGACATACTTCAATACAACTCGATGAGATGGTAAGGTAATATCTTACTTCTTTCTACTTGAAGTGCTAATATATGTCGTCCTCGAGTTCAAACGGCAAAAATACATGTCCGAGATATGCAGGTTCTCAAATATGTACAGGCTTGAGGGTCACTACACAACGGATATCCCCAATATAAATCCAATATGGTCGTCGTCAGTGACAGTAGAGAACTTTAGAAGCTGGACTAAGTCGGCACTTTTGGAACATCTCCGTTTGTTCCAAAAAATATGTTCCAAAATCAGATTTAGAACTTTAGCAGCCTGGACGAACCCATTGGACCTCGAGCGGACTGCTTCAGACGCAACCCACAAGAAGATAGAGGTTCTCGCACAAATGCGAGTCTACGCTACCGAAGGCGAGCTGAAGTTCATGCTTGCAGCCATGCTGGTGATGGGGATTCCACTCCTACAAGCCGTCCGGCATCTGCTGTGCTACGTCTGCGCGAAATGGCTAGAAGAGAACCCGCCGCTCACACCAAGAACGTTTACACTGGGCGACATCGATCCTGCCACGTGCCGACGCCGCTTTCGCTTCTTGCCTGACGAAATTGAGCAGCTGGATGAAGCACTCAAGCTGCCGCCATACATCACTACAGTCCAGGGCTGTCATGTACCTCGGCAAGAAGCGCTCTGCCTTCTACTGCGTCGACTCGCGTATCCGTGCCGACTGAAGGATCTCGAGGAAGAGTTTGGCCGTCGGGAGTCTGTGCAAAGCTCGGCGATCAACCTGACCGTCCTGCTGGTTTACGAAAAAATTAAGCTGAAGATGGAGTTTGACGAGCGCATCATTGACCGGTATCATCTTCGTTCTGCAGATGCAATCTTCGAGAAGGTTGGCCGGCTGTCAAATTGCATCGGCTTCATTGATGGGACCATTCGTCCGATCTGCAGGCCAACTTGGTACCAGGAGCAAGCCTACAGCGGGCACAAGAAGGTTCACTGCATCAAGTTCCAGAGCGTCACGCTTGCAAATGGACTGATCGTCTCGTTAGTCGGCCCGTTTGAAGGGCGACGCCATGACGCGTACATGCTACAAAAGAGCGAAATGGAGCAGAAGATGACTCGCTACCCTGGTTACGTGATATATGGCGACCAAGGCTATCCACTACGCCGCTGGCTCATAACACCGTTTGCTAGTGCGGCCCCTACACCGCTGCAACTTCGCTTTAATCGGGATTTGAGTAGAGCTCGAATTGCTGTAGAGTGGTTTTTCGGGTGGGTGGTGCGCTACTGGAAGTTCTTCGAGTTGAGATGCAACATGAAGGTCTACAAGTCGCCGCTGGGGCCGATGTACGTCGTCGCAGCTTTTTTCGTCAATTGCCTGTCGTGTATTCGGCGCCGAAACCAAGCTAGCAAGTACTTCCGGTGCCAATTGCCGTCTCTGGCAATTTACTTAGCTGATTTGACTGCGGAAGGCCCGGTTGATGAAGCGCAGTACATCTCCGACGAGGAAATCAACTTTTTCGAGGATGAATCGGATCTTTCTAGCTGGGACGGAAGCGATGAAGACAGCGAAAGTGGCTGGAGCGGCGACGAGATCAACTATGAAGCCGAATTCGAAGATGCCAGTGTTGCTGACGAGAGCAGTGACGAAGCCAACAATTGAAGTAACATCAACGACGTCGAAAGCAATGAAACGTAAGTCGGTCGTGAGGACTAGCGAGATACAACCATGCCTAGTGAGACGTCACGTTTCGATTACGGTTAATTCAGAATAAAAATGATAACTCGGCTATGCTACGGTTTCTTTGGTATCTCGGGCCGGCGGCAATGGTTACTTCATACGTGTAGCGTAGCTGTTACGTGCTGGCAGCATTAGCCATCCTCATGGCGTAGGTATGCTTAATCATCGGAGGCGGTTGGCGCCGCTGTAGGCGCTGCCTTTGTCAAAATCGCTTCAAACACCTTCGACACTTGAAGCATCATTGCCGCGTTGTTCTGTTCCATTTGAGCAAGGCGCAGCTGGGTCTGCGCTTCGTTATTGTCGCGGCGTCTATTCTCCTCCTCACGCTCGCTTTTCATGTCATCCTTCAGCGCTTTAAGAAACGCCAGTGGGTCTAGCCGCTTTGACGCAGACGATTTTTTCTTGTGCGGACGCTCGACACTGACAGCGGCATCCCGAATGGCAGCACCACCGATGCGATCTGCTTCGGCCTTCTTGTTTCGGCTCTCAGTACGCTCCGCTTTTTCAGAGTCCTCGGCGTCTTTGAGACCAACATAGCGACACATCAGTCGCTCAAGCTCCTGCTCATCAGCGTCCTTTACTCGTTCTTGACCTGTTAAAATAGCATACCACAATAAAGCCTTAATTGTACACGTAGACGCAGGTGGCATGGCGTTAACGTACCTGAGCGGGCGCGGTCAGCGTTGGCTTCCTTCTTGTATGTCTTCTCCAGCTTGTTGATGTGCTTGCGAAGACTATCCGGATTGATCTTCTTGTTTAACACCTCTGTCAAGTGCTCGGTGATCTTGACCCAGCAGTCTGCCTTGGATTCTTTTTTACCGCGGTTGAATATTCAATTGTCCCCGAGGACCTCTTGCATCACCAAGCAGTTCTCTTTGGCGCGATAAACCATTCGCTTTTGGCGCGTAGTGGATGTTTCGCCAGCTTCGCCATCGGCCTCGCAATCGCCGTCCTCCGCAGTGCTGTCAGCGTCGTTGCCCCTCGACACCGGCTTCCTGGACGACGCCTTCTTCTTTGCCGACTTCGGCTTCTTCGTCACCAACGTGTTCTTCTTGACTCGCTCCTTCGTCACAGCCTTTGGCTTCGCTAAGGCTTGAACCGCCTTTGGCTTCTCTAAGGCTTGAACCGCCTTCAGACACGACTTGGCCATCGACCTTGCAGGTGTGTCTATAGCTTCATCTACCGCAAGCAAGTAAGCAATCGTTATGTCACGAGGTTAAAGTCAAACCCAGAGAGGCCGCGTATCCCTTACCATCGTTTCCAGCCGAAGTCTTTGCGAGAATAGGCCCACAACTGGTTGGCGTGGGAGGCTTGTCGTCTTCATTGCTGGTGGATAGGTCGCTGTCTCCAGCCGCTACGGGGATGGCAACTCGGTCCTGGTGCGCTCGCTGCACGACTTGTACCATGGGGGTCGATCGCAGGAGCCCTGGGCGCTTCCACGTGCCGCCGCCGCGCTTGCCTGCCGCCGCCATGACTTCCAAGGTGCACGATGCGCGTTGCGCGCGCGATTGCGGAATGCTACGGCAACTTGCAGACCTCTTGGATCTGCTAGATATCGCTTACGGATTCAGAAGGTCATCTATTTATAGAGGTCTTCCAGGACATGCTCCTTTGGACAAACGAAGGCCTCCGTTGTTCCACTGGACCTTCGTTTTGGACTAAGTCGGTTGCATTAACAGTTTCTTTTTCTCTTAAGTTCGAATATTTGTTCCAAAAGTGCCGACTTAGTCCAGCTTCTAAAGTTCTCTAGTGAATACAATTTAGATTTTGAAACAAGTACAGTCAACAGATCACGAATTTGGGGAACTCCCCCGCCGAGCGAAGCGAGGCGGGCGGACCCATGTGCTCGGCTTAAACCTGTTTAAAGAGCCCCGCTTGCGGGGCTCCGCTCGGCTTGTTGACAAATCACAAATGGAGCCAAATCGATTTTTTTCCAAGGTAAAATAAAAAAAGTCGCTTGCCGATTTCGTATGCTGTCGGTTCCGATCCCCCGGCAGTACGTTACCTCCACGGACGAGCTGCAAGCTCTGCTGGCCGCCCACGGGGGCAAACCCGTCGTCTCCAAGGCGAAGGTGGTGGGCGTGCACTTCCAGTTCGCCAGCCGCGAAAATGCTGCATCCGATTCCGACCGCGTCGTCGCCTTCGTCGCTGGCAGCAACTCGCCCGATGGGATGGCGGTTGTGCTGCAGCTTGAAGCCTTAGAGCTACAGCAGGTGGTGGCAGGCTTGAAGAACTTGCTGGAAGACGCAGAAACGATCAAAATCATGTTCGACGTGGGACGAGTGGCGCGGTGGCTGCAGCGCTACAACTATGGGCTCAGCAACAGCAGCGTCACGCTAGAGAGCTGTGTGGACCTTCAGTTGCTGTACCAAAACCGGGTGGACCCGACCGTGCCCCGCGCGAGTCTCACTCAGATTTCGTCCCATTTCGGTTCGTCAGCTGCAAAATTGGGGCTGGAAGTGGACGCCTTTAGCTCAAAGCTGAGTCCTGGTGCGTGGTTGATGTCCCCATTGGACCCATTAGTGCAGAGGCATTTGGTGAATATCGTCAAGACGCTCGTGCGCTGCTACCACGGGGAGTTTGGCACTAGTCTGAAGAAATTTCAAGAGGAGGTGCTGCCTCTTGCATTGATGACGAGCAAGTGCTGGAACTCCGCTGTGCAGGACTCGGCTGGGGGAACGAGCGTCCGGGCGTCTACTGTCACAGCGGCGCGTGACGGCTCAAACAGAAGTCAGACCCAGCAAGAGTCGAATGACTGGAGCTCTCACAATGTGTCGGAGATGCCGATTGTGTTGGTGGACACCGACCGTAAGCTGGAGATTTCGTTCCAGTCCATTGTTGTTGGTGTGCATTTCCAGTTTGCGTCCAAAAACGTACCAAATGGCGTTTCCGGTGCGGATCAGACTGAACTCGATCGACTGGTGGCTATTGCGATCACGAGCTCGGCAGCTAGTGATCCAACCGTGGTAATGCAAATGGAGTCACTTGACAAAGCGCGCGTCATTGCTCGCTTAAAGGTGCTTCTAGGCAGTGGCAGAATTATAAAGGTGATGCACAATGTCTACCGCGCGGCCTTCTGGCTGCACTGCAGTGGACTAAAGGACGTGAAGCTTGTGAATTGCGTCGACTTGCAGCTGCTGTACGAAAGCAATGTGGATACGTCGGCAGTGCACGCGGACATCGTCCAAATTACGACCCATTATTTTTCAGAGCCGTCCGGAAATCTATCGCAGAGCATGCACTCGTTCAAGGCCAGAGTGAAGCCAGCTGAAGCCGCAGAATGGATGCATACGCCTCTGTCTGGAAGACTGTTGCAGTCACTAGCTCAAACGGCTAAACTGTACGCGCAGTGCTACGCTGAAATACCGCCTGAAACCTCGATGATAGATTCTTGCGCAGCGATGACGAGCTCACGGTGGCAGTATGGGATTGATAACCGTGGACGAAAGGCGATTTGGTTCGATCCCGAAGCAGACAACAAGGCACGCAGTCTGGAATGCCTCGTTTTACATACCCGTAATGGTTTAGAGAGCGGAGCTGCTTCACGGGTAGAGCTTCCGTCGCTGGAGCTACAGTGTGAATTGGACCCGCTCCTCGACCTCCTTCCGAGCGAATACGAAGACGCCATCCTCGCCATCGACGACTACCGCACCAAACTCGTCGACGTGTGTCTCGACGTCGGTCGAATTCCCTACGTCTACACGGGCAAGAAGCAGCGCGTCGTGCTCAGCAAGAAGGGCGCCACCGTCTCCAAAGACACGATCGACGAGATCCTGCGCAACCTCGGCGGCGAAATGCGCATCGGAGACGACAACCGCGCCGGCATCGACCGACAGCTGCACCGCATCTCGGTCATGCGCAGCAAGACGGACGAGGTGTACGGGCTGACGATGCGCAACGCGGCGTGCGTGCTGACGGATCTGCTGCTGAGCGCGCGCCACGCCGACAAGTCGGTGCTGGTGCTGGGCCACCCGGGCAGCGGCAAGACGACGCTGATCCGAGACGTGGCGAGGTGCGTGTCCGAGACGATGGAGAACGTGTGCATCATCGACACGTCGAACGAGATCGGCGGCGACGGCCTGGTGCCGCACGAGTGCGTGGGCTGGGCGCGGCGCATGATGGTGCGGTCGCTGGAGGCGCAGGCCGGCGTCATGGTCGAGTGCGTGCAGAACCACACGGTGGAGACGCTCATCGTGGACGAGATCGGGCGGCGCGCCGAGGTCTTGGCGGCGTCCACGGTGCGCCAGCGCGGGCCGCGGCTCATCGCGAGCGCGCACGGCGACTTCCGCGCGCTGCTCAAGAACCCGGACCTCAAGGGCCTCGTGGGCGGCTCGCAGCAGGTGATCGTGGGCGACAGCGCGGCGGCGCAGTCGGCGTCCAAGAGCAAGCTGCAGACGCAGCGAGCTGGCAACCCCATCTTCGACGTGATCGTGGAGCTGGACCACGTGGTGCGCGGCCGGTGTCGGGTCATTTGGGACGTGGCCAAGGCCGTGGACAGCGTGTTCGAGGGCAACGGGTACGCGTTCGAGACGCGGCAGTGGGATGCGACCACGAGGGGCGTGCAGGTGCTAGACGTCCAGTAATGAAATGTCAAGTTGAAGTGAGACCATCACTCTGTTTTCCCTTTGTAATCAGATACGGATACACTCTATTAGGTTTGCCGCCAGCTGGCTGCAGCGACAGGCTCGAAAAGCTGGAGCAAGCCAGGAAGGACAACGCAGGCAGGCGGCGGTCGACCAAGTGGCGGCTGCATTTCCAGAGCCCAAGGGCAGCTACCAGACGCCCAGAGCCACTCAGAGAGCGCCATGAACCGCAGTGTGCGCCCCGAGAACGTCGAGTTCACCGTCAAGGTACGAGAGGGACTGACGAGCGTCGAGCATCGCGAGGAATTACGTGGCACTGACCTCCGTTTTACGCGGCGAATTAATAATCAGGCGGCCGAGGACCTGGTGCTGACCGGCAGGGAGCGCTCGATCGTGCGCGTGGCGGCCAACAACATGTACTCGTGCCTGATGCAGAAGACGCAGCGTTTCTCGTCGCTCTTCCGCCACTACAGCAAGCACCACGGACTGCCGCGCGAGTCGCTCGACTTTTTCTTCACGGTGAGACGGAGAATTGGAGGAGTTTTAGCTGGAAGAGACGCCTAATTCGTTGTTGTTGTTGTTGTGCTGCTGTTGATTTAGAACCGCCTGGATCCGGAGGACTCGCCCGAGTCGGTGCATCTGCAGAAGGTGGCGTACGATCTTGATTTGTCATTTTACTTATTATATTTATTTGTTTTATTATATTTTACTGACGTGATTTTTATACTTGTAGAATGACATCATCCTGGTGCGGCACAGAGTGGCGCCGACGACGGTGGCGATCCCGAATCACAGCGACGAGGCGTACTTCGCCACGATGAGGGAGCTGTTCCTGGTGAGGCAAAAGGCTGGGGCTGGAGTTACAGTACTGGTCTTGTTCTATTGACGCTGACGGTGCCGTTGCTGTTGCTGTTGATGTTCATAGAGTGGCATTGGCAGCGATATCACGCTGGAGGTCGGACCGGACAGAGAGATCCTGCGCGCTCACCGGCTGATCCTCACAACAAGGTGCGAGATCTTCGAGGCCATGTTCCGCCCCGGAGCGATGATGGAGAGTGAGGCTGGCGTCGTCCGGATCGAAGACCACTCGCCTGAGATGGTGTCTAAGATGCTCGAGTTCATCTACACCAACCGTGTGATGGACATGAGCAAACTCAACTCCAACGTACGTGGTGCTGGCCTTGGCCGCGTGATGGTTATTGCGTGTTCACTAATCTTGTTGGTTTTTGTCATGATGCAGCAACTTATTGATTTACTGACGCTGTCGGAGCAGTACCTGCTGCTCCCACTGAAGCACATTTGCGAGGTGGCGGCACAGGACGTATTGTCCGTCGGAAACATTGGCCGCTTCCTTTGCGCCGCAGAGAAGTTCAACGCTGCGTACCTGAAAGAGTACTGCCTCGCCTTCTTCATGGACCACACAAACGAGATCATCGACGACGAAAACTTCCGCGAAGAGATCGAGAGCTGCCCGTCGATCGCACTGACCATTTTGCGCGCATCAACTCGCAACGTCGGGTCTTCTTTGGAGCCCGTGGCGAAGCGAAGAAGACTCAATATGCCGTTCGACGATCCAGAATACTGACGGAGCCTCCTCCTCATTCAAGTTTCAAGCCGCGCCGCTCCTTGGATGCAACCTCTATTTACTACAGTACCGACTATTACGGCCCCGTTCGCTTTCCATCTACATTAGCTTTCGATTCGCGACTTCCGCAGACGTGATTCTCATAGGTGAGCGCACGAACGAGTAGGCTCAGACCTTCTACAGTAGCAGAACTCCACAAGTTACGAACAAGAAACGTAACACGTGTAAGATTGGAGACCTCACGGACGAGTCTTGCATTGGATTTAGCTTGCTTCGTGGCTCTCGAAGGCAAAACTTCCAAATTCCGCGTTCCATTCCTTGTAGAACGCGAGGTCTTTCGTCGCGACACTGGATCGGACCTGTGCAACCGGCAGAAAGTTAGCTTCAAGCCATGGGATGAAGCTCCTTTATCCCATCACACTCTACGCACCCCACGCAAAGCTTCCTTGAAGTCGTCCAGTTTGATAGGACGAACGGAGTCGGCGTCCATCGTGCGGATATCCGCGCAGGTCCGAATCGGACCCATCGCAGCTTCTGTGCAAAGTGCACGCACATCTGCGCCAGAGTAACCTGTAGCATGAGCACACTCAGCGTCAGATATTAAGTACTCCTTTTATCGTGCAATAGTCGAGCCTGCAGATAAGTATTACCTTTGGTTGACTCCGCAATGAATGTTTTGTCGTCGTCAGCCAAGTCGTTCTTGTTATTCTTGAGCAAGCGACTGACCAGATCGAGTCTGGCTTCGAAGGAAGGGAGAGGGATGTACAGGCGCTTGACAAATCGTCGGCGGGCTGCTTCGTCCAGCTCTTGAGGTCGGTTTGTCGCTCCTTCAAAACCAGGTAACAAAGCTGTAAGCCTCTCGCACACAAATACTAACATCAATTGCCCACCTACCCACGACCAGGATGATGTCCTTTGCTTTCGTGCCGGCACCATCAAGCTGGACAAGGAATTCCGTTTTCATCCTTCGGCTGGCTTCGTTTTCTTCCGAGCTGTTATGCAGCAAACGGTTAGAGCTGTGGTGATGGTTCCACACGTGGTAGTGAAGTCCTTACCTTCGTTGAGTTAGTAGCGAATCAATTTCGTCAATAAATATGACTGAGGGCTAGCAAGCACCAGAGATACTTAGTACATTTGACTGAGACCAACAAGTTCGAGTATCCCTGGAAATACCTGCTTGACCGCTGCGACAGCAAATAACGTGCGAACAAGTTTCTCGCCTTGTCCGATCTATCGGTGGCAGCCACACAACCAGCATCCGTCAGCTCAACTTGTACGAACACTAAGCATAAGGCTTAACCGTACCCATTTGCTCGTGAGCGAGCTCGCTGAGATGTTGAAGAATGTCGCCCCCGACTGGCTTGCAATCGCCTTGCCGATCAGGGTCTTACCTGTTCCAGGGGGTCCAAACAGCAGCAAACCTGCGCACAAAGAAGACTGTCAACAGCGTGACGTGGATGAATAAAGTTTCCGACAAGAACGCACCTTTCGGGAGGGACCGAAGACCCGTGAAAATATCGGGGCGTGCCATCGGCCAAATGACCAGCTCGTTCACACACTTCTTGGCAAATTGCAGCCCAGCTAAAGGAACAAAAAACAAAATGTGAGCGATCCATTCTCGTGGGCTGCAATCAAGTAACTGGTAGTGTGTAGCGTACCGATATCATCAAACGTAATGGGGTCTCCGTTGTCGACGATCTCCATCTCAATCTTCTCAATTAGTTCTGGGTCACAGCTCTTGAGGCGTGGGTCAATGTTCTCGTCCTCTGCAGGCGGAGGAGCTTGCTGCTTGTTACTGGTGCACACACACAAAGAACCCCGGTAACATGTTAAGAGTGCAATTTCAAACGTTCTACTGTCGAGGAATCCAGACATCACTCACCGTTTGCTTGCGCCTCCATCGTTCATTGGCGACACAAACTTCTTGCTCACGGCAGACGACCCCGATATGTAGCCTTCGTTGTCGCTGTTCCCACCCCCACCAAGCAGGAGATCTTGGTTAACGGGGTGATAAACTCCGCGTGGAGGACCCCGGGGATTCCGACCCCGTCCATTTCGGTTGCGCGGTTCGTCGTCGTCAAGGTTTCTAGCTCGTCCGGTCATGCGGTCGTGCTTCGTTTCCCACAGCAAGGCAAACACACGAGCCGAAGGTTAGTACCAATAGGATAGCATGGAAAATATGAATTACAGCCGCACCTGAAGACGCTCCGTTGCCGTCTGGAACGGATTTTGTTGCTGCACCGGGCTGGGGCGAGTATCCGCGCCAAATAGCTCTGGGTCCTCGTGTGGCAGTCGGGATCTCTTGCTGAGCAGGTCACTCAGTGCAGGTTTGGGTTGTTGCGCTGGCTGCTGCTGTGGCGGCTGCTTCGGCATGGAGAACCCTGCAGCTTGGGGAGGACCACTCCACACGTCGTCGGTAAAGTTGAAGTTGTTTCTAGCAGGTGGGTTGGGCTCCATCCTCGCTGGAGCCGCGGGTGGTGAAGCTGCAGGCTGGAAAGCAGCAACGGGAGCGGGAGGGGCGACGAAATTGGCTGGTGGTTGACGCTGCAGCGGCACGTCAACGCCATTCCTGGCCGCTGCTACGGCCTTCTTGGGCTCCGTCCGCTCTTCCACCACCTGTCCACATCACCACGTAAAGCTCTCATTAGACCAGAACCAACAGCTACTCAACTATAATTCTGCAGCAGCCCCGTACGC
Source organism: Phytophthora vignae f. sp. vignae (assembly GCA_016169955.1). Classification (NCBI taxonomy): domain Eukaryota; phylum Oomycota; class Peronosporomycetes; order Peronosporales; family Peronosporaceae; genus Phytophthora; species Phytophthora vignae. The sequence goes on from JABJUM010000042.1 coordinate 304,452, forward strand.
CTTCAAAGAGCTTGGGGAAGCGTCGCTGCACGTCCTCGAGTGTCGCTCCTTCCTGTGCCCCCTTCTGCCTCCACTTGTCTCGCAGTTGGCTCCTCCTCTTGGACACGTGCGTCTTCTTCTCTCGGTTCTCCTGCGCCCGCAGCAGCGCTGTCCATTGCAGGAATACAATTGCATAAACTCAGCAATTAAATTAATTTGCTCGGCAGAGATTGAGATGCAGCGGCGAACGCACCAAACTCCGCGGCGTGGAAACGCTGCAAGACCTCGGTGCTCTGGCGGTCGCCGCCCACGCAGCTCAGCGTCCTCAGCATCTCCTTGTGGGTATCTACACTCTCCAGGTCGCCGTGGGTGCGCAGCAGCTCGTACGCCACGCGCGCGCTGTCGTCCGCCATGACACACACCGGTGATGCAAATTAATGACAGGAATGAAGTGAAAACAAAAAAAAACTGTATTATGTAATTAATTTGCTGCTGTTGATGCACTTCTCGCCCTCCTTTGGGTCATGCAAATTAATGACAGGAATGAAGTGAAAACAAAAAAAAAACTGTATTTTATGTAATTAATTTGCTGCTGTTGATGCACCCTTTGGGTCAATTAGTCTCGAGGGGTTGAGCGTAGGTTGTACCGCTTGATAGCGGCGGTGGCGGCGGCGTGGCCCGCGATGGCCTTGAACACCTCGCGGTCTTGGGACGATTCAGACCCCACGATCTCAACTTCAACATCGTCGTCAGACTCCTCCTTGCTCGCCTTGCCGGCCCTCGTTCTGGTAGGTGCCGCTGCTGCCTTCTTGGTTGTCGCCTTGCTGTGACGAGGAGTCGTCTTCTTCTTCTCGGGAGCTGCAGCCTTCTTCGCCTTGGTTGGTCCTGTGATAACTTCGTCGACGCCCTTGACACGTTTGCGAACAGGGTTGTCGGAGGTCGAGTCATGAGATGCAGCCACCTTGGCAACCTGCATACCAAAGGGTTAGCAAGATAGATGTAGTTGGGATGATACTGAAAGGCTGGACAGACGCACCGCTTTGCTCGTCTTACGAGAGCCCCAATCAAACGGCGTCGTCAATCCCTTCTCGCCACCCAGCCTTGAAAACTGCTGTGCAAAGAAGTCGTAGTCTGGCCGGTCCTCAAAGCCGCACTCGCGGATGTTCTTCAGCATCGCGGCCCATTCTCGAGGCAGGGAGGCACACAACTGGTCCACCGAGGTGCTCTTCTTGATCTTGGCGCCCTCTGCATCGCTCAAGGCTTGCTGCCACGGGAGATCGCCGCGCATCATATAGATGAGCACATACAGCAGCGACTCGATATCATCTCGACGGCTAGAAGCTGCGCGCAGGAGGAAGAGCTTAGAGACCCATTGAAGGCACAAAAGTACCAAAGCAGCAAGACGTACTGGCCCCGTTGTGGCAGTTCAGGCTCAGGAACGTCGGCGTCCCCACCACTGTTCCCTCTTTGTAGTCCTTGTGCTTGCCCGTCGCCGCGACGTAGCGGTCCGAAATGCCAAAGTCCACGCAGTACACAGTGTTCTCCTTGTCAGTGTCCAGCATGAAGTTCTCGGGCTTGACGTCGACGTACAGGATGTTCTTCACGTGCATCTGCTGCAGCGTACCCAACTAGAAAGAAGCATACATCGTTAGCTAGACAAGCCCAAGCCTCTGGTAAACATACACGATAAGACGTACAATTTCTTGGCCCAGTCGAGCCGCCGTAGCAGAAGGCACGGGCCCCTGCTCCTGCAGCACCGTCTCAAGCGTCCGGCCGAGCCGCTCGATCACCAGGAAGCGGTACCCCTACCGCCGCAAGCACCTCTCATTAGTTATAAACTTCAAGCGCCCTCTAAAAGCACCAGATCTAGCCCAGCACCTTGTCCTCTCCGTAGGCCCCCATGGGCACGTAGGGGATGCCTGGCTGGTCCCGCAGGTGGTTCTTGTAGAGCAGGTGCTCAGCGTACAGCGCGTCGGCGTTGCGCTCGGCCGGCGTCTTCTTGCGCTTCTTGTTCTTGAGCTTGGCGGCCGGCAGCTGCGGCAGCGGCGAGAGCTTCATGACAAACTCGCGGCCGGCGTCGCTCCCCAGCGAGCCCACGGACTCCACTGGGCGGCAGAAAACAACACGAAGAGGAGTCAGCGCACGCGAGTTGGACATAAGAGAGCATATATGGTGTATATATTACCAGCGTAGACGTCGCTGCAGGCGCCCGAGCCCAGCTTCTTGCCCAGCCGCCACGACTTGAGCGTTGTCCCCTCCATTCGGCCCTGGATCGTTTTTCAATTAATCCGCTCGGTGCTCCCGAATTAAAGCCCCATCTGAATAGAAGCCCCATTTCGAATAGAAGCCCGCTAGCCCGTTTCGAATTGAAGTTACATGATGTGCACCACATTATAAACCTACCCTAATGTACTATATGAAATATCACAGGCAGTAGATTTTCAGTGGGCGCCAAACGGCAAAAGCAGCGCCGAGGTCGAGGGCTCCGATGGCGACGGGGGGCGACGCGGCTGCGCTGGCCGCCTCCAGCATCAACCAGGGTGCGTGCGCATCTCTCTTGCCTTTCCCTCATTGGTCCTCTCCGCGAGGCGCGTAGAGCGGTGGCTCACTCGTCGCCGAGCGTGGCGAGGATCCCCCGCTAAAAGGAGCTAGTTTCACGGACCGTTTTACACTAATTCGTGGTGTTTTACGCAGAGCAACTGCTGCACGAGCTGGAGAGCAAGTACCTGAGCCTCAAGAGCGACTTCTCGCTCGCCGAGAGCGAGCGTCAGGCGCTGGCGGCGGACAAGAAGGCGGCCCGTACGCTAAAATACTCAAGGATACATCCTCCTTATCTATAATAATTATTAGCGGACTAACACTCCCCCCTGCCGCTCTTTAACTGTTTATTAGTGGAGGAAGCCGAGCGCGTGACGAAGCTCGCGGCCGAGCGCGAGGAGGAGACGCGCCAGCTTAAGCAGCAGCTGCTGCAGCTCACGACCGAGAAGGATGCGCTGACGTTCAAGCTGCAGACGTCCACGTCGCTGGCCGAGCGCCGCCTCTCGGAGGTGGAGGAGCTGCAGGCCGCTGTTCGGGAGCACAACCGCCTGCTGGTGGAGGCCCAACGCCAGGAGATGCAGGCGCTGGAGCGCGCCGCCCAGCAGGAGGCGCAGGTGGCCCCGCTCACACACGCGCTGGCGCGCGCCAAGAAGGAGACGGAGGCGGCCCAGCAGCACTCGCAGTGGCTCGAGACGCAGGTGAGCGACAAGACCAAGACGGTGCAGGAGCTGCGCCTGGACCTGGCCAAGCACACGCACGACCTGGAGGAGCTCAAGATCCGCAGCACGGAGGAACTCACGTCGGCCAAGCGCCAGCTCGAGAGCGCGCGGTTGGCCAACAAGAAGATGGAGAGCGCGCTAATCAAGAGCAAGGAGGCGCTTAAGGAGCTGCAGTCCTCCAAGGTGCACGACGAGGAGGCGCTGCAGAATGAGCTGAGTGCGCAGCGCCGACTGGCGACGCTGTACCAGGAGTCGGCGACCGACGCCTCTGCTCGCGTCACGGAGCTGCAGACGCTGTGCGATTCGCTACGCAAGTCTTTGACGGACTCGGAGCAGGCGCTGGCTCGTGAGACGGAGCGGACGAAGGAGCAAGTGGAGCATCTGTTCCGCGAGCAGGCTGAGGCCTCGGAGGCGCGCATCCAGGCACTGCAGGACGACCTGCAGAACGCCGAGCAGAAGATCGAGGAGCTGGAGAAGAAGAAGATCTTCTCGCTGCAAACGGCCAGTGCCGTGGCGGACCTGTCCTCGGCTGCAGGTGAGGCGCACTTGGCAGCGCACGGTCTAACCCCCAAGCAAATGTACGACCACATCGTCGAGCTGGAAGAGACTCTTCAAGCGGAGCGCAGCGAGAAGGATAAGCTGCAGCTATACATGGACCGCATCGTCAAGGAGGTGCAGGAGAAGGCTCCAGTGCTTATGGGTCTGCGTTTGGACCACGAGCGCACGGTCGCTAGCCACACGCAACTGAGCGAGCGGCTGGAGCAGTGCATGCAGGAGCTGGCGAAGAGTAAGAGTAATGAGCAGCACGCTCGGAAGGAGAAGACTGCGCTCGAAAAGAAGTGCGACTCGCTCGCCCAGAGCGTGGACGACCTGTCGCGCCAAGTGCAGCACCTGCTTTTCCGCTCGCAGGATCAGCACCAGCAACTGGGCAACTTTGGATCGGGTGACCTTGGGTCCGAAAACTTAGTCGTGTTCAAGGACGTGGAGGAACTACAGGTGCGCAACCAGCAGCTTCTGACGGTGATTCGCGAGCTCACCGAGATGACCAAGCAGAAGGGTGGAGACAAGGTGAGCAGCGGTATCAGCGACGCTGAGTCGACGGACTCGTCGGCGCATTTGATTATTACTGGGGACTCGGATGATGAGCTCGACCAAATCGGCGCCTCGAGTGCGATCAAGAAGCGCTTGTCCATGGCGCGCAAGGAAATCCAGGAACTTCGCACTGAGCGAGAGCAGGAGCGCGAGATGATCACGGCCATCGTGAAGCAGCGAGATATGTATCGCGTGCTACTCGCCCAATCCGACACTAAGTTCGTTGAAGGCGGCGCTGCAGCCCCGGAAAGTGTAGCGCCGGTGGAGAGGCCTCACAACCGTCGCGGCTCTCTGGACATTATTGAGAGCAGAAAGCTGCGTGAGTTGCAGATGGAGTTTGAGGATTACAAGAAGGAGAAGCAGGCCAACCTGAAGATGCTGCAGGAATCTTTAGACCAAGAGCGTGCTAAGAGCTCAGAGTCCAGGTTAGCGCAGATGCAAGCTCAGGTGGAAGCCACGTGCAACAAGGAGCGCTATGAGGCGTCTGAGCAGCGATGCGCCAACGCAGAGAATGAGCTGGTGCGTCTACGATCCAAGGCCGATCAGCTGAGCTCGTTGATTTTGCAGCACCAGCAGATGCTTGCGAATACCGAGGCGAAGCTGGAAACTGCAACTTCGCGTCTGCAGAGTCTCGCCGTTGAAAAGGACTCGGCCTCTCGTGAGGCGGACTTCTTGCGGAAGAATGAAGAGAAGATCCAGCAGGAGCTCACGACCTTGCGCCTTGATAATACGAACTTGCTGAAACTCATGGAATCGACGCGTCGCATGGAAAGTGGGCGTGAGGAGCGCGACCGCCGCGAAGTTGAGACTTTAACGAAGAAGGTGACAACTCTCGAGACGAAGCTGCAAGAGGCGTACGATAAGTTTGACGCAAAGGAGGCGACTTCGGGTGCCCAGGTGTTGGCTATGGAGCGGGAAAAGCAGGCGGCACTGGCAGAGCTGGCGAAGCTGAAGGAAGCGCAAGGTCAGTTGAAGGAGCAGCTTGCGCGTCTGGAAGAGCAAAAGACAGCTCTGGAGAGCAAGTCGGCGTTGCTGGAGAAGGAGACGACGCATTTGCGTGAGCAGCTACGGAAGGGAGCAAGCGCTGCTGCTGCTGAGCGTGTTGCCTCGCTGGAGGTTCAGCTGCGCGATGCTCAGCGCGAAGTGCAGGCATCGCTTGTTTCCAGGAAGACTTTGACTGAAAGTGTGACGAAGTATAAGGCTCTGGCTGAAGCGAGCGAGAAGAGCTTGGCCGAGTTATCGAGTGCCAGTGAAAAGTGGAAGCAGAGTGAGGCTGAGAAGGTGGAGGCGCTTGAGAAGACTCGTGACCGGTTGAGTGAGGATTTGGCGAAGGCTCGCGCTGAGCTGAAGGAGCACATCTCTGAGAACAATACCCTGCGGGAAGAGATCGACCGCGCTGAACAAACGCACAAGAGGTCGATCCTTGACACGACGGAGAAGCAAAAGATGTTGCAGCTACAAGCGGACAGTGCGGTGCAGCAGATGAACAATGTGCGCGAGGAGATGGCGCGGATGAAACGTGATCTCGAGAGCACCCAGGAGAACTACGAGCGCGAGTTGCAGCTTCACGCCGCGGAGGTTGCCAAGTCGTCAACCGCTCGTCGTGAGATGGAAGAAATCCGCAAGACTGTTCGCGAACGCGAGGCTGATATTGAAGTACTGAACGCGAAGGTGCAATCCGTCGAGAAGGAGGCACAGCTTCAGTTAGAAACCCTGCAGAAGCGTCTCGATGAAGCCACTGAAGCCAAGAATACAGTCAGCGAGCAAAACAAGCTGCTGCATTCCCAGCTTGAGCGCGCAGCAGCTCAGGTGCGTCATGCTCACGAGCAAGAGATGCTGAAGGTGGTTGGCGCCCAGTCAAGCCAGGAAGCTGGCGAGGGGGCTACTTCGTCAAACGCTCACGAGAAGGAGATCGACGACCTCCGAAGTGTGGTCGCGTATTTGCGTCGGGAAAGCGAGATTGCCGAATCGAAGCTGGAGTTATCCCAGCAGGAAGTGCAGCGCGGCCGTGCGCAAGTCTTCAGCTTGGAATCTACCATCGAGCGCCTCCGTGGCGAGATCAAGTCGCTTTCGGCAGCGGCGACCGCGGCTGGAAAGCAAACGACGCCTAACGTGGCCGACGAGGAGAAGCGTGTTGCCCAGCTGGAGCAGCTTAGCCTGTTGCGTGAGAGCAACGCCACGTTGCGCGACGAAAACCAAAAGAGCCTGGCGAAACTCAAGGAAGAGGAGGCGAAGGTGCGCGACCTGGAAACCAAGCTTGTTCCGCTGCAGAACGCCGAGGCGTCGCTGAAGACCGCGGTGGCATCACTGAAGCAGGAGGTCGAGACGCTCAACGATGCCAACAAGCGCTGGAAGCAGCGTGTTGACCAGCTGGTTGAAAAGTACCAGCAGGTCGATCCTGCCGAGCATGACAAGGTCATCGCCGAGAAGGAGGCACTGACGAAGGAGCTCGCAGAGTTGAAGGCCGAGCAAGCTGCCTTGAAGGAGGAGCTGGAGGTCTTGCGCTCGAACGGTGGCAAGGAGCTGGAAGAGGAGAAAAAGAAGGTGGAGAACTGGACCAAGCAGTACGAGCGCATCAAGGGCTTCGCAAAGAACTGGAAGAACAAGGCCGAGGCTCTGACGAAGCAACTTGCTGAGAAGAACAAGGAGTCGGAGGACCGTTCAAGCACTATTTCGGCGCTCGAGACTAAGCTCAGCGCCGTCCAGGCGCAAATCACCGCTGTGACGGCTGAAAAGACTGCACTGGAAACGAAGCTGGCAGCTTCTGAAGCGGCTAAGCAGGACAGCGCTGTAGCAGCCAGCGGTGCCACTGCGTCATGGGAGAAGGAGCGTCAGACGCTCAAGGCCCAGCTGGAGCTCGAGACCAAGAAGAGCACGCAGCTGAAGGACTTCAATGCACGTCTTATGTCTGGGCTGAAGAGCTTGAAGAAGGAGAACAGCGAGCTGAAGGACCATGCTGCTGCTGCTCCGCCTCAGCCTGCGGTGGTGGTGGCGCATGAGAAGACGCCGGTGCCTTCCCCACCCGCCTCCCCTCCGCAGGCGCCTCCTGCCACGAGTGCCATTCCGCCGGCCAAGGTGGCCCCACCTCCGACTCCGTTGTTTTCATCCCCGAAGCCGGTAGCCAAGCCTGAGCCAGTGACACAGCAGACAAGCACTGTTGTGTCCGAAGCGAAGCCTGTTGTGGCGAAGCCCGTGTTCACTGCGTTCTCAGCCACGCCTGCTGTTTCTGCAGATCCAGCGGCCCCCTCGCCTCCGCTGATCTCTTCGACTAGCACGATGGCCACGACGGTGATTACAACGACGACGACGACGGATTCTACACCTGCAGCGACTGCGCCAACGTCTTCGACGATTGTTTCGACCTCGAAGCCTACGGTTCCCGCCCCACCCGTCGCTGCTGCACCTGCGCCGCCGCTGCCTGCAGCGCCGGCTCCAGCACAGCCAAAGGAGTCAACGGAAGGTGCCGCTGATGGCGAGTCGGGCATGACGGCTGAGGAGAAGCTGCGTCTGTTTGCACTGCGGTCAATCAAAAAACAGGTAGGCGGTGCGGCTCGCTTCACCCCCACGAAGGCTCCTGCTCCGCCTGCTGACAATGCTGAAGCCAAGCCTGCAGCAGTAGCGTCAACCGAGACAGAGACCAAGGCGTCGTCGGAGAGCAGCGGACCGTTCAAGCTTGCTGCCGGTACGGGCTTCGGTGCGTTCGGATCTGGCGGGTCGGGCGGCCTCGTGTTCGGCAAGCCTGGCATCTCGCTGCCAGTGCCGTCGCCGCCGTCCCCTGGCGCGTCGCACCCGCCGCACCTGTCGCTGGCTGGCGAGAGCGCGCCCCCTGAGGCCTTGCGCCGCAGCCAGCGACTCGCGCGCTTCGCTGCTGGCGGCGACACGGCCCCTACCGCGCTCACGGGTGCAGCTGGAAGCGCTCTGACCAAGCGGCCGCTGACTGGCGCGGTCGAGGGCGCGTCTTCCGTGCAGAAGGTGGCGAAGACCAGCGAGGACCAGACGACCAAGACCACGACGGTGACGACTACGACCACCACCTCGTCCACGACGACAGCGTCTGAAGGCAAGCAGGAGGAGGACACCCCTCCAGCCCAAGCAGACACGACCGAGTCGCAGCCGCCTCCCACGCAGTAAGAGAGACGTTGTAAGGAAAAACAAATGAACCCCATTGCTTGTTAACATGAAACACGACTGCAGCATTATTGAGCCCAAGTGAGACTTGGCGTGTGGTTGAAGTTGAAGCTTTTGGAGGGGGGGGGGTCAGAACCCAATCAACAACTTCACCGCCATTGTCATCATGGTCAAGATCGTCCCTGGGAGCGACGCCACGCCGCTGAACGTGCTGGAGTATGAGGAGTATGCGAGGGAATATCTGCCCAAGGCCTCGATGGACTACTTCGCGTCGGGCTCGGACTCAATGGAGACGCTCAAAGAGAACCGCGAGGCCTTCAAGCGGCTGGTGCTGCACCCGCGCGTGCTGCGCGACGTGTCCAACATGGACACGAGCACGACGCTGCTGGGGCATCGCATCAGCTCCCACGTGTGCGTGGCGCCCTCGTCCACCCACAGGATGGCGCACCCGGACGGGGAGATCGCCAGCAGTTCGGCCACCGCCAAGGCGGACACGTGCTTCGTGCTGAGCACCATGTCCACGACGACGCTGGAGGACGTGGCGGCGGCCAGCAGCAAGGCCAACTCCAATGCGCTCAGGTTGTTCCAGCTCTACGTCTTCAAGGACCGCGCGATCACTGTCGGACTCGTGCGTCGCGCTGAACAGGCTGGCTATAAGGCCATCGTGCTGACCGTGGACGCGCCCGTGCTGGGGAACCGGGAGGCGGACGTGCGCAACCACTTCAGCATCCCCAGCCACCTCACGATGGCCAACTTCGGGCCGCAAAACGCCACGACCGACTACGCCGACTACGTGAGCGGCCTGTACGACCAGACGCTGAGCTGGCAGGACGTCAAGTGGCTCAAGAGCGTCACGAAGCTCCCCATCGTGGCCAAGGGCATTCTCACGCCAGAGGACGCGGTGATGGCGGTGGAGAGCGGCTGTGAAGGAATCTTGGTGTCCAACCATGGCGCCCGGCAGCTGGACGAAGTGGCGGCGACGATCGACGCCCTGCCTGCAATTGCCCAGGCGGTTGGTGACCGAGCGGAAGTCTACATGGACGGAGGAGTTCGTCGGGGCACTGATGTGTTCAAGGTATGATCGGGTTCAGCTTTGGCATTGTTCATGGGGCGCGGGGATGCTGATTGTCTTTGTATCTTGCAGGCTCTGGCGCTCGGAGCTCGTGCCGTGTTTGTAGGCCGACCCGTCTTGTTCGGTCTAGCCCACAGCGTACGTGGCCATGCTGACGAGTTTATCTGTTTATTGGTGTTCAATCTCATGGGTTTGGCATGTGACAACAGGGTGAAGCAGGAGTGTCGAGCGTCCTTCGTATCCTGAACGACGAGCTGAAGCACGCGATGCTCTTCTCTGGTACTGCCTCCCTCGCTGACATCGGGTACGTCTGGTTGGCTTTTCGTTCTTGACACGGAGCTGTGACGCTGACGTTTGTTTGTTGAAGTCCCGAGTACGTCCGCCGTGGACTTCCTCCACTCCCGTCGTCGCTATGAGGAGAGACCAAGTCGACATGATGCTAGTTCTATCAGTGGGTCAAGGTGCATTTCGGTAGTCTCGTTGGGCAAAGAGGGTAACGACAAAGTTGAACGAGGTGCTATTACGTTGTGAGGACATGTCCACGGTAGCAGGGATTAGTTTGAGAATTGTATCAACAGCAGCAATCAGCGCCAGCGAGGAGCAGTTGACAACACACACACACACTTCTTACAGCGACGACGGAAGCGGGGGCACACCGCGACGCACGTACGCAGGGCTGGGTGACATCAAACGAAAATAACACAGTGAGCTTTATGAGCAAGACAAGAGGCAATGCTCCCACGTACCCAATGTCCGCCAGCGTAGCAGTTCCGGAGAAGAGCATGGCGTGCCTCAGCTCCTCGTTCAGGATGCGGAGGACGCTCGACACTCCCGCCTCGCCCTATTCAACATACAACATCCACGTTAGCTCAAACAAACAGACTCAACGCAGCAATGGCAATATGCAACAGCGTACGCTGTGGGCCAGGCCGAACAGAACGGGGCGACCGAGGAACACGGCGCGAGCTCCAAGCGCCAGGGCCTTGAACACGTCCGTGCCGCGACGCACGCCGCCGTCCAGGTACACTTCCGCGCGGCCGTCCACAGCCTGGACGATCGCGGGCAGCGCGTCGATAGTCGCGGCCACGCCGTCAAGCTGGCGCGCGCCGTGGTTGGACACGAGGATGCCCTCGCAGCCCATTTCGACCGCGATCTTGGCGTCCTCGGGGCTGAGCACGCCCTTGACGACCACGGGCAGCTTGGTGATGCTCTTGAGCCACTTGACGTCGTTCCAGTTGAGCGTCAGGTCGAAGAGCTCGCTCACGTAGTGGGCCAGACCCGAGTCCTTGAGGCTGCTGACGCCGTGCTCGTGCTCGCCGCCCACCGAGGCGAAGTTGGCCATGGTGAGGTGGCTGGGCAGGCTGAAGCGGTTGCGCACGTCCGGCTCGCGGTGGCCCAGCATGGGCGTGTCCACGGTCAGCACGATGGCCTTGTAGCCGGCCTTCTCGGCGCGCTTGACGAGGCCACGCGTGATCTCGCGGTCCTTGAAGACGTAGAGCTGGTACCAGCGCAGCGCGTTGGGGTTGGCCTGGCTGTTCGCAACGGCCACGTCCTCGAGGCTCGTGGTGGAGATGGTGCTGAGGATGTAGCACGCGTCCGCCTTGGCCGTGGCCGTCGTGCTGGCGATCTCGCCGTCCGGGTGCGCCATGCGGTGCATGGCCGAGGGCGCCACGCACACGGGCGAGCTCACGCGGTGGCCCAGCAGCGTCGTGCTCGTGTCCATGTTAGACACGTCGCGCAGCACGCGCGGGTGCAGCACCAGCCGCTTGAAGGCCTCGCGGTTCTCTTTGAGCGTCACCATGTCGTCCGCGCCCGACGCGTAGTAGTCGAAGGCGTTCTTGGGCAGGTACTCCTTGGCGTACTCCTCGAACTCGAGCACGTTGAGCGGCGTGCCGTCGCTGCCGGGCACGATCTTGGGCATGGCGGCTGGAGGCGCGGGTCGGTGAGGGGCTGGGCTGGGCGCGGCGCGTTCGGTAATGAGCGGCTGCAGTGATGGCGATGGCAGTCGACGATGAGGTTCAACCTGTGACCTTGCGTACTCAACGTTTAACGGGGGCACTTTCGACCAATGGCCGCGCTCGACCAAACTCGGCGATTATGTTCGGGGGGGGGGGATGGGGGGGAGCACGACGCAGCACTCGCTGTTGCAGGTTCGGCTCGGTGGAAGTGCAAGGCAACTTCAAGGTCGCGGGAGCTCGACATCGTGCGTTTGGTAGAGTAGGCAGCAATACGTCTGGAAATCTCTGGCAAATTAGGCTTTGCAGGTGACGGGTTCCTTGACGCGGGCCATTACAAGGCAAAGCATTCGATGATTAACGCCATGAAGATGTAAACGATGTTTGAGGCGTCTTCTGAGCCTCGCAACGAGCAGAAAACCTCAAATCAGCAGCTTGCAAAGCAGTATTCAAGCACTCCGACGCCTCTCAAAGGTGCACGCTTGCTCCATCTCGCGAATTCGTCAGCCACCGATTTATAATACTGCCAATTCGTTTTTTGTATGAATTTGCTGTTCAGTCCAAGTACATGTACAAGATGGTCTTAGCGAGGTCTTGAAGACAGACAGAGGTGCCAATCAGAATATCGCCGCAGCACTAGGGCCAAGGTTCTATGCAGACCGATTCACACCGTCGCGACTTCTGCTACAGCCGCCAAAGTGTTTGACTGCTATAGCGTCAATAACCAGCATCCGGCCCGCACCTCTTCAAGATCTGACCCCGAAATGATAGAGCCTACATGGCGTGGCACACATCACTGTGATTTGTCTTGCACAAAGTATGCTTACATGCGGTCTGCGCGGTCCGGACCGGTCCCGAATATGAGACGTGTGCGGTCCATGCCCTCCATTCTTTACCACCAGGCAGGAACATCGATAGCTCAGCATAGCAGCCGGACGGCTCATTGCTCAAGAAGAAGTCAAGACAGCAGCAGCAATCCGAGCAGCATGGGCGGCAAGGCCAAGTTCAAAAAGCACACGGCCGCGGAACTCGAGCGCCGCCAGAAGCAGGTGAACAAGGGCGGAGGCAAGGCCGGCGCCTCCACCCGCGGCGTCGCCAAGCTCAACTTCACGTGCGATATCTGCATGGTACGTCTGTCTACTATGAATAAAGCAGCACTGGCAGCAGCCACAAGTACACATACTGACCTCTTTCATGTCATCTCCCAACAGAGCGCGTCTCCGGACATCAAGTCGTACGAGCAGCACTACACCAGCAAGCACCCGAAGTCCTCGTTCGACCGCGACGCCATGATCGCCAAGGCCGAGGCGCTGCGTGAGTCCCAGCAGGACCACTCGGTAAACGGCTCGCACCACAAGAAGAAATAAGCAAATTGGCTGCAGCTCTCGTGGATGGATGACGGCGAGGGGCGTCGCCGGCCTCCTTGGCAGATGCAGGCGGGCGGGCGCCTCTTGCTTTTTTTCTTCTATACGTGTTGAGCTTCCACGCCTGCTCTCGGTCAGCAGCATCAAGCCGCAAAGCAGTTGAAGTCCGTTCGATTGGAGATTGCAGACGGCAGTAGAGCAGGCGGGGCTTCCCCGCCGCGGAGATCGAGCGGACACGCGGTCCGTGTCGCCCCCAACCACGTCAGAAACCCAGGCCCATCTTGTATTTAGTTGTAATATCTAGCTAGCATTCCATCGAGTAGTCACGCAACAGCATCAGGAGAGACTATTAATGCATCATGACCTTCTTGATCTTACACAGTGCTCTACTCTGCTCTTGTAGTCCTCGTCGACCAGTAAAGTGACCTACTACTACAGTACTACGTAGTAGTAGTAATGAAGAAGGAAAAAATGCTTAACAACTACTGAAAAGTCTACCTTTATTTCAGTAGAAAAATGAATTGAGGTTAAAATATTTTCGGGCAATAACACATCTAAATAGTGTAATTGCGGCATTATCTAAACATCGTACTTTGTTCTGAAGTGCAACAGATTTTGCACTTCAGAACAACATGAAGCTTCCCGTTCACTAAAAAAACGGGGCACGGTGAGAGCCGATAAGGCCGTCTGAAATATATATATGATACTATGCTTACAAGGTCGCTGGCTGAGAGACCGTTTTTCTACTTACTATTTTTATTCTGTAAGTGCAACTTGTAAGTGGTTATTATCGTACAGTAGTTTAGAAAAAACACTGTGGTGCCGATGTGATACATTCTAAACTCGATAATTAAAGTAGCGCGTGTACTTGCAATTGATGTTTGTATAAAATCCGTTGTATTGTTCAGTGGCCGGTGCAATAGTTGGCGAGCTGCCTATGGAACTGCTCGCTACGAATTTATCTCAACTGCAGCTTCCGAGAAGCCCGTCCTGAGCGATTCTAACAATTGAAGGTTGATGCAACTGGAGAAATTGTCGTTTAGTACGAAAACACGTTATATTTTTATTTATTTTATTTGTCACTGCTAACGCCAGTCGCATTCTGAGCGAGCACTGCATCTACTCCTAAACCTAGCACTGTAACGCTGCGCATGCAGTGATCTACGGTCTACGGAGGGGCTTAAAAGCCTGACGCGGATACTGGCTTAATATTGTTTACACTTATTGTTATTGGTATTTTAAATCATTTTATACTTCTTCAGAGCTTTTTTAAAAGCTCTAAAGGTTTTTCGCGTTTCTGCAGACTCGCTAATTGCGATTTCAATGTCTCCTGAACGTTACCTGTAACTGGGAACACATTGCGTGACGAATTAAAATTTGTGAGGCTGGTAAACCAGCAAGCAGGTCTCCCAGGAAGAATTGGATCATGAGTCTATTGGTAGAACACGCGGTGATCTTTGGCATTGATAGCAATTGCAGTCAGGGGCAGATCTTGGAAATGTAGTGGCAAGAAAAGAATGGGGAAGGTATTGTGCCATTCACTTATTCTGCCGTGATAATTCTGGCATAACTCTAATCCCTTATTGACCTTAATTATGCCCCGAGTTAGCTAATTCCCAGGTTAATTCGGGGTCGTCCCTCCGTGACCGAATTAAGAGCGGCGATGGTGAGGCCAAGTTAAGGCGGAATAAGCTATTCAGCCTGCGTTAGGCGGAAACAGAGCGATTGGCGGTTTCCTACCCGTCATTCTGCTCGTATCTCCGTCGATTGGATCGCAAATGCTGATCGCGGAGGTAGGGAAGCACTCTCAATCTTAGGCAGAATTAACACTAAATAAGCGTTGCTCGCCCTTTTATGGATCTAATTCCGCCTGAATTAACAGCTCACCCGCCAAAATAGGTGAAAGGCACAATAGTGGAAACGTCCCCGCTGACTGCACCGTACTGAAGAACGTCAATCTAACGTATAATACGGAATAAAGGACGGCGCACTATTTTTTTAGAGCGCGGTAAAATGAAAATTGCGCACTCTATTTTTCTGCGGTTTTTGACATCGATCCTGGCAAAGGATACTTCAACAGAATTGTTTACACTTTCTACAGGCCTGAAATGCAAAAGTACCGCTTAAAAAACGCTGATGCGTGCTGTGAGGGCGCCCTTGCATAAGCTTAGTTCACTAACCATTAATAATCAATGCTGTACTTTATCAACGAACGTGAGAAAAAAAACACACCTCTGTATTCGCAAAACATTGCTGCTCGAGGAATGACTACAACTACTGTAAAACCTGTGATTGTGTCCCATGGGGTACTCCATTAGTACCCCCCCTCCTAAGATGGGGCACTATTAAAGGGGGGGCACTAATAAATGTAATGGGGCACTAGGGATGTCCAACTACTTAGTACAAACAACACTCAGCTTTAGTGGATATTTTCACTATAAATTTGATTATTCGACGACACTATACAAACGCCGGCGGTTACAGCGTGTTCATGACGTGGCCCCAGAAGCAGGTGCGCCAGCTCGGAGGCACGTTCGAGGAGCGCCGTGTGACTGACTTCGACGAGGAAATCTGCGACCTGCTGGTGAACTGCTCTGGTGCGCAGTTATTTGAAATTATGGATTTGATCTGAAATTGTTCCTAAAAGCTCAAATTTTCGGATAAAGTTTAGGGGTGGGGCACTAATAAAGGGTGGGGCACTATCGTAAGTCCCCACTCCGATTCTAAATTTTTTTGGGGTGTGGTATTATTGAAGAGAGGGGGCACAATCACAGGTTTTACAGTACTTGCTTATTATATTAAGAATTCGTAAGCGTAGCCAAGGGCATGCTACGCTGGACCTGAGTGATGTCCGGAGTAAATTTTGATAGTTTCCGCTGATAGGATCGGCACGTATGCATAAACCGTACAGCCATATTATGCCTTCATTTAGCGGAGTGTTCCTCAAAACCAATGCCAGCACTTGAGACCACATGCATGCTGTCGGCATTTTGTTTCCACACACTTGTTGGATTTCCCACGCCTGAAACAAACCAAACCAACCAAAGTGCAATTTATTGGTTCGAAGAAATATTTCATCGAATCCAAACCAAAATTACGAGATCCGGATGGTTTGAACACGAAACACCCGAAACTCCAAACCGCTCGTGGAGTTTGGAGTTTCATGGTTTGGAGTTTCATTCGAGCTCGCGGAATGGTTCGAAGTTCTGGTCGCTGATTGGAAGGAATACGTAGTGCTCGACCTTTCAGCAAAAGCCGCACCAACCGCAATAGGACTGGCGCGAATTGACACCAACGGCAGTGTGACAGCCTACGATCGCTCTCATTACAGTCTGCATCTCAGTGCGGATAGAGTTTGCCTGATACCCACCACGTTAGTGAGAGTGCAGGCTTGTCCTTACAGCTAACGCATGTACGTACGCGATATCGGTAGGAGACACCAACCAAGCTGTCGTGCTATGAAGATCGCCCTCGGGCGCCTCGCCAACTTGCAGATAAAGCCGCGGACGAACTTCAGAACTCACGTGGGTGATTTTGCTCAATAGTAAGCGGGGCAGTTTCACTTTGGTTTGAACCCTGTGCCGTTACGTCCCCATTTAGCAGTGGTTTAAACCAGTTCAAACCAAACCATGTAACGGGATCAAACCTGGTTTGAAGGTAATTTTGGTTTGGTTTGAACTATGAACCTGGAGGTTGGTTTGGTTTGTTTCAGGCGTGGGATTTCCAGTTGTTACTGATGCGCACTCTATGTTGTGGCACTCTATTTTTATAGAGCGCGCTATTTTACCGCGCTCTGCACTCTATTAGCTAGGGGACTATTCGATATTATAAGTTAAAATATTTTTTATTGTATTGTGCCTATAGTGCCCCACCCTCAAATAAAGCCCCACCCCCAAATCTTTTCGGAAAAATTGAGTTTGATTTTGAGTTTTTTTCCTAAAATGTCCAAATGTTTCACATCATAATATTAAAATATGTATACCAATTACCATTATGAGCGATTGTTGTAGAATTTATTCTTTAAATAACTTTTTAACGGTATTTGTTGTTGGTCATCCGTAGTGCCCCACTCCCTTTTAGTTGTAGATGTACCCCCCCCCTTATAATAATGCCCCAGGTTGGGAGGGGGCACTGCTGCAATACCCCACGGGGCATAATTACAGTTTTACAGTACAAAAAACAAACTACACATTATATGTCAACAAAATGGTGTTTAGCTTAAGACTAATCCTGAACATTTCTTATGAGACGACTCTAAAACCTCTCTGGGGTACTAAGCTACTGTTGTACCCAAAGGTTGGGGAAAATTTGAGGGTGGGTATATTTAATCGGGCACTGCCCTTTATGGTTGGAATGGGTTCTAAAGTTTTAGTGGACAGTGGGGCGTTGTTGTAAGTCCCCACCCAAAGTAATCCACCCCTGATTTGGATTCCCCGTCAATAACTAGCGCAACAACCTATTTTATATTGTGGTAGTTAGCAAAAAGAGACATCCATTAAACAGTTAATCAACTTCTTCTACTACTACTGGTAGCAGCGAGAATGAACGACAACTCGAAGGTCCTTGCCGATAGCCTCGCGGGGTCTCAAGCAAATATTGGCTTACCGATGGGAAATCTGCAGATGGCGTTTTCAAGCTTTTGAAGCTGGACGACGAAGCGGACGGCCTTCTGGCCAGCCCACTGTTAGGCCATAATATGGCCTAACAGTGTTTCCTTCAATTGTTGACTCACATATTATGTGAGTCAACAATTGAAGGAAACCCGTATCCGCGATGTTGTTAGTGAAGCTGAAGGCCTCCACATTCCCTGACTCCGAGGGCAAGCTTTCAGATATGCTCGTGAAAGCCAAGCAGCACAACTTGAGAAATGGTCTGACGACGGGAAACCGCGAGTGATATCTTCAAACGTTTAGCTTTGGATCAAGAAGGGACCACCCTGTTGTGGTATCGGAGGGTGCGCATGTGGGTGGCGTACGTGAGGAAGGTGGAGCCAAAGAATGGCGTCGGTGCTGAGGGCTCACTTGGATGACTACGACCTTGGATTGACGATAGCCTACGGACAGAGACGCGATAAGGAGATGACGGTGAAATTCGAGGAACTAGTGCACCAAATGTGGCTGAGTGAAGGGAAATCCGCGGACGACGGGGAGCACATTTTTGATCCTCCGGACGATTTAAATATTTGGACCTCATTCGTGACCAAACTCGACAAGGAGGACGCGTACAAGACAATGGTTGCTGTTCTGAAGCAACGCTACAGCAAGGAAACACTCGCCAAGTTGCTTGGTCGGGCTGAGCGTGTCAGTGGCACGAAGCGAATTGCCGAGAAACAAACGCAGGAGCTGTGGCTGAGCGAAGCTCCTTTCGTTATGTAACTTCAAACCCGGCAGCCCCGAGTTGCCCCTGTGGGGTCTCCTACGTACAAAAAGTGGATGGGAAGAATGCGGATCAGACGATGCTCTCGGTGCTGGAGAGCTACCACGCAAGGGAAGACCTGGTGAGGTTGCTTGCGACGGCAAAGGAAAACAAGCGATCGAAGGATCTTGCTGCTAGACTGGAGCAACTGCTGGACGGTCAATGAAGGTAAGACACCTCTTGTTGCGAGTTCAATAGTAACTTTCGCCAACTGACAGTTGAGGGATCGGTAGCCGCGTCCCATGATCGCATTTCGTCATTGCATGTTCATTCCCCACTGCAAAGCACTCGACAAAAGGATGAGCTCCACCATATCGTTCGATGACAAGCAGGAGTTCGCCGAGTTCGTGGCCGCCAAGGCTCGCGCTAACTGCGTTCACTTGGTCTTGTGCCATGGCGACGGCAAGGAGTACCGCGAGGAGCTGCTCAAGTGCGCGGGTCGATGGCCTTCCGGTCAGTTGGCCAAGATCGACAAAACTCACGCGGTGGACGTGAGCGACGCCCTCCAACACACGCAAGAGGACGTGAACGAGCGCATCGCCAGTCTTCGCTTGCAGCTCGCGTCGATCACCGACGCGCTGTTTTCTGTCAACGCCCAGTCCAAGCCCGGCAGGCGCTTTGCGGCCGTGCAGACGCTGCGGGCGTACGTCGAGGAGCTGCAGCAGGACGAAGAATTGTGGACCAAACTCGAGTCGCCGACCAAGTTCGCGCTGTCGTTCCCGCTCCGCAAGAAGCGCGAGATGCAGCAGCTTCTTCATCTACTCGGCCAAGACGTCCGGACGGTGTGGGGTGACGCAGTGGAGCGCGTCTTCCAGGTGATGCAAGTGGTTCACCAGAACGCGCAGCTTGGAGCCTGTGGCGTGGCTGCAGCCAACGACGCGCGCGACAAAGCCCGCGATCGAGCGCTGTCGAAGGCTTTTCGCTCGCTGCTTGAGCACTGGAGCTCGCGCCGGTCGCCTCGCCAACTCACGCTCACTCCGAGCCAGGAAGGAGGTCGGATCCGCTGCCGAGTTGAAGAAACTGCGTCGATGAAGTGGGAGAACTCGCAGCGCTGGACACGCGATCGACCCACGCTCGGTGGTGGCTACGCAGCTTCGGCCCAAGAGCGATGGGTCTCGTCGCCTCCGAGCTCGCCGAGAACTATCGCCCCCCGTCCTGGCCCAACGCTGTTCGACTTCATGGATGGCCATTCGTCGCTGTCGGATAGCGACGAGCTGTGGTGAAGCAAGGCTACCTAAGCTCCCGACTGTCTTGCATTATCTTCATGTTGGAGCGTCTGCAGCTTGCGCAAAGTTTGCGTACGAAAGTTTAGGGGAGAAATGGCATGCTGCAGGTTGTGCGTGCTCGAGTTCTCTCCATATCTGTACTTCATGGATCTGTCCTTCTGTTGTCGCTCCTTTTTAGGCTGGTCAAGCAGACCATGAAGAGGCACCGCCCACCCGCGCTCGATCCCAGAACGCAATGGCCAAGCGCCACGCCCTCGACCTGCAGGAACTGCATGACCGTCCCAGCAAGAGGAAGTCCAAGCCGACTCCCACTCCACACGCCCCTCGACAGCCAGCGACTACCAGACTGTCTCGGCATAAAGTCTCCGATCGAAACCATGGAGCGGACCAAGTTCTATACGACGATGACGAGCAAGACGACGACGACGATAGTAGAGTACAGATGCAGAGTCCTCCCACGATGAAGAGGAGCTCGGTGAGCGGCCCGCGACTGCGGGGCGAGCAGCTGCAGCAGTTCGAGTCGTGGCTCAAAGCTCCGGTCGAGAAGCCTGCGGTCCCAGGGGCTGGAGCCGCCAAGCGCGTCCCCGACGGAGACCTGCTCATGTTTCGCGACAAGCGCGTGCTCGCCCACCCTCCAATTTTCCCTGTCGAGGAGCGGGCGGCAACAAGAGCGCATCGAAGCACCACGCGTCGGCCTCGGTCCTCAGACGAGAGTCCGCCACGAAAGACTGCGCGGTTTGTGGACTCGATGATTAAAGAGACGCTCGCGGTGTCGCTGCCTCCGATCATGAGTCCGACGAGCAAGGACAAAGCTGTGATGGAGCAGCTACTGGCCGATTGCAAGAGGTACGCGCATCCTCCTCGAGGTCACGAGACGATCGCTCACTTGTTGATGGTTTACACGGTAGGAAGGCTCTAGGGGGTGACGCCACGCCCGAGCAGCAAGACAACCAGAACTCCGGTAGAACCGCGACTTCCACTGCCGACCTCGCGCTGCCAGACCAGCTCTTCTACGAGCAGCACTCATTCCAGCCGCTCGCGAGGGTGGATCTGGGCGACT
Source organism: Phytophthora vignae f. sp. vignae (assembly GCA_016169955.1). Classification (NCBI taxonomy): domain Eukaryota; phylum Oomycota; class Peronosporomycetes; order Peronosporales; family Peronosporaceae; genus Phytophthora; species Phytophthora vignae. The sequence continues at coordinate 325,000 of JABJUM010000042.1, forward strand.
GGGTCTCGTTCTGCACTGAGGACAGCGCAGTGCTCGGTCAGATGGCCTCGAAACTCTCTCAACGATGCACGGAGCTGGATCTGAGTGGGCTTGTGACTCTCACGCGGGCCAAAGGTACGCTATCCGAAGCGCTGGGGTGCTCTTTGAGTTGATACTGACCGATGGCACGTTGCAGACTTTACCGTGCTACTTGAGAACTGCGCCAAGCTGCAGCGTCTTGTGCTGACCAAGTCTGAAAACATTCCGGTGAGTTTGAATCGACCGTTCGTGTAGCGAATTCCTCGTACTAATTGATGCCGTCGCTGCCTTTGGTCGAGGCCGACCGACCCTTGTTGTAGAAAGCAGCGTTCCATGCCATAGCGCGCAGGTGTCCGTCAATAGCCGACTTGTCCCTGGCCGAGAGCGACTCGGTGACGGACGACCTCGTTGGAGCCATTGTGAACGCCTTCACTCGATTATCCAGCTTGAACTTGGACGGATGCGAGCACGTGACGGACGCTGGAGTGCTGCAGATGCTGAGGACGACTAAGCGTCTTGACAGACTGCGGGTTGATCGTTGCTTCTTCATCTCGGACGCAGCGATGGTGCCGTTGGTCAAGTCGCGCGCAGCACAGTTGAAGACTTTGTCGGTCCGTCACTGTCGTAAGGTCACGGACCTGACCATCAAAGAGCTCTTCTCGAACCAGCCTCGACTGCTGGAGGAGCTCAACGTGAGCTATTGCGTGGACGTCACAGACTCCTCCTTCGAGTGCTTGTGCTCCGTGCCCAGCTTCTTCGGTAACCGAGCCGTCAGCTCGTACCCCAAACTGACCAAGTTGGACATCTCGGGCTGCACTTCATTAACCAATTTGAGCTGTTCCTGGATCGCTGCTGCGTGTCCACTGATCCAGAACCTCAAGGCTTCCCGCTGCGTTGGTCTCACTGACAAAGGGCTGCTAGCTTTAGCAGGCTTGCTGAAGCTTGAAGAGCTCGATCTGTCTGGGTGCGTAGGCTTCACCGACTCAGGGTTCGAGAAGTTCTTCCGAACCGATGGCATCAACGCGCACACCACCAGACCACTAGAAGAAGCTTCACGCTGCTTCAAGCCTCTGAAGACGTTGAACCTGTCGAACTGCCCCAATGTCGGTGAGAAGACGATGCTTGCCGTGATCGGCACGTGCTCAAAACCCCTCACATCACTGAACATGTCAAGGATTGCTGCGGTCCCAGCGTCAGTCCTCGTTAGACTGGTGAAGGCCAGTCGCTCACTATCCGAGCTTCGACTTGCCGGCCAGTCGGGCGTCACGCGGGCGATGCTCACGAATCTAGCGAGCCACAACAAGACTTTGCGAGTGCTGGACCTTCGAGACTGCGTGAACGTCGACGACCTGGCGCTCTACCCGCTCATCGTCATGCAGTCCATCGAGGGGCTCTTCCTCTCGGGGTGTGATCAACTCAGCAGCCGCGGATTCCAGAGTCTGCCAGGGAATCTCACGCACTTTGAGCTGCATGGTCACCCAGTCGACAAGCTGGACGACGCGTGCTGTCGTGTCCTTAGCGACAGGTTGCGCCTACTCGAAGTGCTAGAGCTTTCTCACTGCACCGGCCTGCCCCCTGCAGGGATCGCAACAATCTGGAGCAAGTGCCGCTTCCTGCGGCATCTCAACGTGTTCCAATGTCCGCTCATTCAAGTATCCGACCTCACCAAACTCCTCCGCAGTCGAGCCGAGAACCCGTACGGTCTCGAAGTTATCGTCGACCAAGACGAGTCTTTCAGGGGGATCGCAGCGCCCGACCCCGACGAAGCGGCCAAAGCTCGACGACGAGAGAAGATGTTGGGCCATTCGGTCAAAAGTTCCGAGCTCGCGACGCTGCTCCAAGCTCGCTTTCGAGTCCGACACCGCGCGCGCGAGAAGCAGGCGGAGCAGGATGACCGAGAATGGGAGCAGTTCTGCGCTGCTCTGGACATCCAGCGCGTGTTCCGAGGCTACCGTTGTCGAGTCAAGTACAGCTATACGAGGCGCAAGGTGACGAGAGCTGTTGTGCTGATCCAGTACAGGTGGCGGGAGCGACGACACGAGCGCCGAGTACGACGCGCTCAGAGCTACTGGACGAACCGCTCGGAGCTCAAAGTGTTCACTGCGTGGAAGTCGCTGTACCTGGCAGCCAAGCGCGAGCGGAAGCGCGCGCTAGCAGCGATGAAGGCGGCGAAGGCGCTCAACTTCTGGGGGGAGCGTAGACTGCCAGCCATCTTCTCTGCCTGGAAGGAACACGTCCAGCAGAAGCGCGTGAAAGCCAAGAAAGCGCTGGTCTTCTGGAAGTGCCAGTCGCTGCCTCGCGTAGTTGAGGCCTGGCGCGCGCTCACAGCGCAGGAGAAATGGCGTCGGCAGTTGGTCATCAAGGTCTTCTTGAATACGGTGTCACTGGAGACGCACAACTCCACATCGCAGCTGGAAGGCAGAGTACGTTGTTGAAAGCGGCGAAGCTTGTGGCATCCAGTCGACTAGAACTTACAACTCCATCGAAATGTTCCTTTAGGCTCGGGCAAACATGGCCGCCAAGCGCTTGGTCTGGCGTCTGTGGCTCGAGTTTGTGCGGGACCAGAAGCTCTTCTTGCTCAAAGCGACCATGTCCATCGTCTGCGGCGTACGAACCTTGCTTCACCGCTCGTTGTGTTGCTCCACGTTGTCAACTAATCGTCGTCTTGTGTTCTTTTGCAGAGCTTGACCCATTGGGCGTTCCGCCAGTGGCACCAGAACGCGCAGCGAGAGCGCCTGCTTCGAGACAAGTACCGACGTCTAGCCGGCAAGATCTTCCACCGCGACAAGCTGCTGGTCTGGAACGCCTGGGTGGACTTTGTGCGGGAGCAGCGCGCTAAACGCCGAGCGTTCGCCAAGTTCTCGAGCAACATCGTGACCAAGTGCTGGCTGCGCTGGCGCAAGCACCACGACGACCTCGTGGCTCTCCGCGCTGTGTCTGGTCGCGTTGCAGCTCGACTCCGGATGATGAACGCCGCGAAAGCCGTCAACACTTGGTACGAGTTCACGCAGGAGCAGATCGAGATGCGCAACCGCCAGCGTCGCGCGTTGGCCTTCTTCATGAACGGCACTCAGGCTCGCGTCTTCGCAGCTTGGGCGGCTCACACGGAGTACGCCAAGCACTGCCGTGAACGGGTCCGAGCAATGCTGGCGAACGCTCAGCTGGCCTTCACCTTCACGGTCTGGGTCACGCACGTCCGCGAGGTGCAGCACGCTCATCGTATGGCAACGACTCTGCAGGCGTACTGGCGAGGTGTGGTTACTCGGCGCCAGGTCGAGAACCACTACTTGTATATGGTCTGGGCCACCGTCATGATCCAGAACGCCTGGCGTGGTTGTCTCGGTAGAGCTCTGCTGCTCGCAGCAACGCGGAAGGCGCGGCTTCGTGAGTATCTGCGCGCGGAGCGTGAGAGGGACGCCATGACAGCCGAGGAGGCTCACATGCGCCAAGTAGAGCGCGAGTTGCGCATGGTCATCGTACTCCAGCGTCGGTGGCGCGGTGTGGCAGCTCGTCATCTCTTCGAGGAGGTTCGACGCGCGCGATTCCTGCTCCGCAAGCAGCAAGAAGCGGAGATGCAGGAGCTCGTCCGAGTGCAGGCGAGACGCAGACAACTAGAGCGTGAGCGCCTTGAACGCACCAAGAACCTGGCTGCTATAACCATTCAACGGCACATTCGCGGATACTTGGCTCGACGTTGGTTCGCCTCGCAGAAGGAGCTGCTGGTCAAGATTCGCTGCGCGTCACACGTGCAGGCCGTGTATCGCGGCCGCATTGCGCGCAGGCGTACCGCCGCTCTCAGACGGAGCTACATCACGCGGATGGAGGTGCTGACTCGACGGGCTGTTGAAGGCAAGATGCTGCGCACTCTCGGCGCACCCACGCGTCCGACTCAGCGCGGACTGCGCAGCTTCCTCGCGTTCTTTGGTCTCGACCCGGCCACCTTCCTCACCGATATCCGCTCGGTCTTCCGCGAGGTGAGGGAGGACTTCGACGAGCTGCGGACCTTTTTCCAAGTCGTCAAGAAGAAGGTGGACGCCAACGCCGCCAAGCAGATTGAAGCGCAGGCCAAAGTGCTGGCTGCGGCGCCCCCGACTCTAGTGCCTGAGAAGGCTCGGCGTCGGACGTTTGGATTCATGCGTCTGCAGAGCAAGTCCCAAGCTGCCCAGCGATTACTCGGTGACTTCGAGCAAATGGTAACCAGTGCGGCAGACGAGAAGCGGCTCGAAGAGGAGCGCGTGGACCGCGGCAGCGCCGTCCGCGTTGTTTTACCTGGCCACCCGCGCTGCGGCGAGACTGCGTTCGTGTTGAGCGTGGCCGACGGCGTGGCTCAAGTCAAGATGGATCTGGACGGCGAGCTCGAGTTCTTCCCTCTCATGATCCCGGCGACGAAACTCGAGCCTGCCAAACGCGCTCTGCACCGCGTGCCGGAGTTGGCGTTCTCCGCTGCATACGCGATCAGCGTCGCTGGGCCTGACGGTAAGATCAGCGCCAAGTGGAGACAGGAGCTCGAGGCCTACGCCGCGTCCATCGCTGACGAGTCCAAGCGCTACTGTGCAGCTCGCGTGATCCAATGCATGGCGCGCGTGTACTTCGCGCGCATGCAGTACCAGCGCGAGCTGGAGCTTCAAGGAGTGAATGCTGCGAGACGCCAGCAAGCCCTGCTGCGCGTGTTGAAGACGCTGCGCTGTGCCAACACACGAGTGGCTCGGATGCTTGTGATGCTGCAGCTCGTGCGTCCCATGGACGTGCCGCCCGGACTTCCCGACAAACCGCTGGGCATTCAGAAGGTGATCAACCGCATGCAGCGCTTCATAGCTCGACGACGTGAATTGGAGCAGGTGCTGATAAGACTCACGCCCGTGGAGTACAAGGGCACTTTGATGAATGATCGACAAGGACCCGTATACCTGCCAGCGCCTTACACCCGCCTGATCGATCGGCTGCTCCTTTATCCTCTGCGCTGGGTCGAGCGCGCTACCACAGTGGCCGTCGCTAAGCGGCTCGCTAAGCGCGGACAGGCGGAGCTGGCAGCGTTCATCGGCGGCGCTGAGTTTGCCAAGAGCTTCGAGGAGGAACACGCCAAAGCTCGCGAGTACTTCTTCCCTCAGCTGGCCAACTGCTCGTTCTGCGCCTCCGAAGGCTGGGCGCTTGTCCATGGCGTCTTCCAGGAGCGGCGAGTAGCGATATGGGAGACTGAAGACCAGGACCCTGACAAGCCCCAAAAGTTCCGCACTGCTCTGGTACCTCATGGCTGGGGCGTTGCCCATTTCCTGACCGGCCAAGTCCACCCAGGGAAGGCGGCAGGAAAAGCAGGAGCTGAGGCCATCGCCAGCGTAGTCACCAAGTGGAATTGGCTGGAGCGCAACTCCGTCGAGGCGCGCTTCAAGAGTCTGCAGATCGTCAAGGCGCTCAAAGCGCAGGAACGTGAAGAGCGACTGGAGGCGCAACTGCTGGAACGCCAGGGAGTTTGGAACGCCGAGCGTTCGCGCGAAGGCCCGCGCGGGTACGCCAAACGACACGCAGAGCTCAGCGTGCTGGAGGAGAAGACGATCGTCTTCTTGGATCGGTTCGAGCGCGAAATCGCGTGGCGAGACCGTGAGGAAGTTCGGCTGCTGCAGGAAGAAGCGCGCGGGAATGCGCAGGCCGACAAGGAGCGCGCTGAGCTCATAGCGCAGGGTCGAGCGTTGCATGTGCTGCAGCAGCAGAAGCCGGAGGGAGTGGTCGAGGTGCAGATCATGGCCACGCCCAAGTCTCCGCTCGAGTTCTTGTGCGTCGGCTGCTTCGTGGAGGTCGAGCTGGACGACGAGAACTGGTACGAGGCGCGTGTCGACGCCATCGACCCGTACGACACGTGCACAGCCGAGGTGTTCTACATGGAGGACGAGAAGCGAGAGACCATCAAGCTCATCGAAGCCACTGAGACGGACGCCAAACAACTCGCACCCCACGATCGCAGCAAACTTACTCTCGCTGAGGTCACCGCAGCAGCCAAGCACAAGGCTGCAGCAGAAGCCATCCCGTTTCGTCGATGGCGCGCCGGTAAAGCTGCAGACGTGCTCTGGGAGGCGCCACCCGACAACGGCGCCCCGATCACGCAGTATGTGGTGGAGTGGAAGGACGAAAGCGGCGACGAGTCTCTCGCTGGCAAAGCCATTGTGACTGACGGTGGCTCGGTGGCCTGTCAACGGCTCTCAGCAGCAGCTCCACAGGCCAGCAATGACACCACGACATCCAACGAGACCCCATCGACAGCAAAGGCAGGTGCCAGGCAGGTGCCGACGAAGACGACGCTGTGGCCTATTTTGCCTCAGAGCGAGCACTCCATGCGTGTTCGCATCGCAGCTGAAAACGCGCAGGGCGTGGGTCTTGCCAGCGTCTACTTGGAGATGCCAGAAGAGCTCACAGAGGTGAGCTACCAGACCGCAGTGCGGCTCACTCGCCCTCCAGTCGACACGACGCCACTCGAGGCACGCGAGGCAGCGGAGATGGAGCAGGAAGACGCAGCCGCTCACCAGCTTCGAGTCAAGTTGACATGCACCGTGTGCCAAGCCTCCGGGTTCCGTTCGATTGAAGAGGTCGGCGAGCACATCTGCCGAACGCACGCGGTTCCTCTCATTTGCCCCTTCCGGTCCTGCGCTCACGTCTGTGCCTCGGAGCGCGCGCTGCGCTATCATCTCTGGAACTCGACGATCAACCGCCTCACGCCGGAGGAGAAGGCCAGCGACTTCTTCGTCGAGATCTTTGAGAGCTCACGCCAGTACTGCTTCCGGAAGCCCCGACGGCACGTGGTGCCCGGACGCGGCTTGGTTCGTCGCCAGTCATCCAAGAAGATAGCGCCGCCACGAGACGAGTACGAGCGAGCGGAGGCCGAACAAGCCAAGATCGAGGAGGAAGTCTACTTGGAAGGCAAGTTCCAGGACGCCGTGAAGGTCTGGTTGGCTCGCGGCCAAAGTCTCCAGGAGCGCAACTTGGCCAAGCGCGCGATGCTGGAGCGTCGTGACCGTGAGAACCGACTCGAGACTCCGCCTCCACTGTTCGGAGTGGACTTTGAGTCTCCCGAGGTGAATGTGGGGCGACGCAACGCCGTCCTCGAGACGATTCGCCTGCTGGAGAAGGATCTGGAGGACTTCCGGGTCGAGACGAACACGCAGCTGGACGCCTTGCGCCACGACGAGGGCGAATTGCAGGACTACATCGCTCTCAAGACTAAGCGCATCAAGACCAGCGGCGGCGAGGAGTGGCAGAAGCAGTCGCTCAAGCGCGAGAAGAAGAAGGCGGAGGTGTCGCTGGCGCAGGTTCAGGAGAAACTCGCGGCGCTGATCGCGTCGTCGGAGGAGCGGATCGCCATGATGGAGAAGGAGCTCGCGCGCTTGGGCGCCATCGAAAAGGCCTTCGTGCCGTTCACTCACCAGCTCATCCGGACGCTGCGAATGCGCGCGTTAGTGCAGCAGACCCACCAACAGGGCTCCGACATTCTGGAAAGCCACCGCATCCTTCTTGCCCAGTACCAAGACGACCTGCGCAAACTGCTGGAGCGCATGGACCACGAAGTCGAGCTGCTGAACGCCTGGGACGACATGATCTCCGCGCGACAGAGACAACTCGAAGCGCTTCAAGAAGAGCTGCGCCGCCTCCAGTTGCTGCATGTAGCAGAGCGACAAAAGCTGCGGCAGCAACGCGACGAAGGCGACGAGACCTTCCTCCTGGGGAAGCTGCGGCAGGAGCAGGCACGCATCGTGTACCGCAGGGAGCGAGCGGAGAAGGACGCGATGGCGCGCTCCAAGATGACGCGCGTGCAGCTCGCGATGGCGGACGCGAAGGCCACCCGTGAGGCTGAAGCGGCCGCGGCAGGCGAAGAACTCAAGATGCCGCTGCACTCGCTGCAGATATCCAACCACGACCTCGTGCTGCACGAACGCTTCTTGAATGGCAAGGCCGCTGACGCCGAGTACCTCCGCGACGACACTGCAAAGCAACTAGATGTTGTGCCTGTAGAGGGGGCGGCTCCAGCTGCGCCTGGAAGTACCAACGCTACGGCACCTGGTCAGGCGACTTCAGAGTCGGTCATCGCTGGGGTTACCGTGGTGACCACGAGTGTATCTGCCTCAATAGAGGCTGGTAACGGGGCTGCTGGCATCAACAACGAAGCTGGTGGCGTGCTCTCCAAGCCGAAAGCTGCTCGGAAAACGCGTAAGGACAGCAAGCCGAAACTCCGCGAGCTTCCTCACACGTACGTGCGCTTGGAGTGCTCCTTCCAGGACGGACGCATTCAAGGTCACGTGGTGATCGAATACAACGATGGCTCCATCTACGAAGGTCCGTGGGTCGAGGACGCAAGTGCCAGCGCAACCAAACCGTTAATCTCCAGCGCTGGTGCCGACCCGGATCCGCCTCGGAAAACTCGAAAGCCTGCGCACAGACACTGGGGCAAGTTCACGTATCACGACGGCACCATTTGGGAAGGGGAGAGCGTCGACAACTTCTTCTCTCCGTTCACAGCCAGCGGTGCGTACTTCCGCGTGACGTCCTGCCCCGCAACGCATACCTACGAAGGCTCTATTCGTCGCGGCAAGTTCCACGGCCTTGGAACGCTGCACATTCGTATGGCATTTACGCGCGGCGAGTACGTGGGCGAGTGGAAGGAAGGACAGCGTCACGGATACGGCATCGAGCGGCTGGACAACGGCGAGCTCTTCGAAGGTTACTGGGCTCACGACCGCCACAACGGCCCGGGCGAGTTGGTGCTGGCCGACGGATCTCGGTACGATGGTTTCTTCCGTCGCGGACTCTGGCATGGACACGGCGTTCGCACTCTCGCAAACGGCGACCGCATCTCGGGCGAGTTCCACGACGGCTTCTTGGACGGCCCTGGGGCAGTCGAGTTCGCGGACGGGCGGCACTACGCGGGGGCCATGAGGCGCACACGACGCCATGGCCATGGCATCCTTGTGTTCCCGAATGGCGACAGGTACGAAGGTCCATTTGAAGACGACGAAATGCACGGCGAGGGCGTCTTCATTTCTCGGAGCGCGGGTGGTGAAGGCACGTTGGGCGGGAAGAACGAGCCGTTAGAGCGTCTCGGTCGCTGGGAACACGGCGAGCGCACGATGTGGCTGAGCAAGCCCAGCTCTCAGCTGGCGACGGCCACATTCGTGCAGTACTTCGGGGTGCTGCATCGCGAGAACGGCACCGGCGAGCTGGAGCTGGACCTGCTGCCCAACAAGTTCCGGACTCCATACGCTGTCATGATAGCGCGGCAGTTGCCTATCTTGCCCGAAGGTGTCGACCCCGAGGACGCCTTCGTCAAGGCTGTCGTCCACCTGCTCGCGAAGACGCAGAACGTCATGGTCGGCGCCGAGGTGCTGGAGAAGACGTCGACTGAGCACGCAGCCGTGCTGAAACAGATCGAAGAGCATGAGCCAGAGCTCGAGAAGCTGCGCAACGAGCAGGAGCTGTGCGCGCGCACCATGCGAGAGGCCAAAGCGCGGGTGGCAGCGATGGCTGCAGAGCTGAGCGAGGCGGAAGCTCAGGAGGAGGCCATGCAGGTCAAAGTGGAGCAGTTCTGGAAGCAGGATCGGCAGCAGCTCGAGCGCAAGTACCGCGAAGCTGTTGACGGTCTGCATGCGCTCGAGCCCATGGACTGGTACAGACTCCGGTCGGCAAAGCTGGACGACACGTTCATGTCAGTGTTGAAGGCCTTCTGTGTACTGCTCACTTTCACCTCCAACTTCCAGCTGGAACTCGACGAGAAGGAGCGACTGGATCAACTGGCCAAGTACGAGAAGCAGAAGCAGCAGCTCGGAGACAAAGCCACACTCAAACCCCCGCCAGAGCCTCCCGAGTTCCCGTCACGAGACGACATTCTGCGCCTGCTCTCCAACAGCGACGAGAACGTCATCCTCGGAGACCGCGAAGGGCTCATCCACAAGTACGCGGTCAAGGCGCTCTACATCCTGCCGCTCTTCGACGCTTACTCGTTCGCTGAAGGAACTCGGCGTGCCCGACTGCTCTCGCTCACCAACGTCATCCACCACCCGCGTCTCCGTCCAAGCAACTTCCAGCTGCACACGGTCTCTCCAGCTCTGGCCGCGACCTGCGTCTGGGTGCGCGCAGCGTGCCAATATGCCTCCAAGGCGGCCGAGATCGCCCCAACAGTGCAGCGCGTGCACGCGCAACGCTTGATGCTGCTCCGGATGCGCGAAGAGCTGGCTGCAGAGCGCGCAACCGAGCAGCAGGCAATTCAAGCCGCCGAGGAGGTTCTGGCCAAGCTGGACGCTGCGCAGAGTGCCATGACGACGCTGCAGGAGTCTCGAGCCAAGCTTCGCAAGGTGCTGGACGACCTCGATGCGCTGGATCGAGCCGAAAGCGAGCCCATGGCCAAGCAAAACATCACGCGGCCACGAACGGGGCTCAAGTCCGCTGAGACTCAACGCGCTGGGACACCCAGTGACAAGAGCGGTGGGCTTGGCAAGCTTGACGAGGGCTCTATCGGTACTGATAATGCGGAACCAGAGGTGGCCGAGACGAGCCACGAGCCGAAAGAGGCCGTTCTTGAGCGGATCCTGTCGGACGCAGCTCTGGTCCAGGAGTTCTCCATCCTCAAGCTCGAGGTGCACAAGGTCGTGAGTCGCTACGACGGCGGAGCGTCCGGTAAAGTGCCGCTCAGCGAGTTCCCGGCCGCGTACGAGAAGTCGATGCACAAGCCCATCGTGCCCAGCACCTTCGGCGTCAAGAAGCTGCGCACGCTGCTTGGTCTGCTGGAAGACGTCGTCGTCGTAGTGCCTCCTCAACGCGAGGGTGAAGTGGAGACCGTGCAGCTCTGCCCCGAGCCTTCGAGCAGCGAGGACGAGGCGGAGAACGAAGACGGCACGCCTAAGCCCAAGCGCGTGCATTACCCAGCCCCGCCTCGGCTGTTCTACTTCTGCCGGTCGTGTCCGGGCTTGAGCTTCGCCAAGGAGGGCGAGTTGCGCACTCACGAGGCCACCAAGTGGCACTTCTGGAACGTGTCGGCCAAGCGCGAAGGCCGGAAGCCGCGCAAGTGGACGGTGGCGTCTTCGTGCTGGAGCGAGGTGTACGACGCCGAATCGGGCGAAGTCTGCTACTACAACCGCATGACCAAGGAGGTGGTCGCGGCCGCCGATGGCCCGCCGCCGGAGATGCAGGTGGACGACATTCTGCTCGAGCTGCTGGTGGACGAAGCTCCAGCCGTCCAAGACGAAACTCAGCAACAGCAGCAGCCTGAGGATCCGTGGGAGGAAGTGGCCGACGAGGCCGGCAGCGTCTACTTCTACAACCGCAGCACGGGCGAGACGAGCTGGACGCACCCGGGACTGGCAGGAGAGCTTCAAGACGCTTGGACGGAGTGGCCGACGGCTGCAGCTGAACGGGCTCAAGGCGCGGGGGCTCCGTGAGAGCCCCATAGAGAGTGTACAGGGAACAAAGTCCATTAGATTGGTGCTTACACTAGATAGGAACTCGGTTAATAACAAGGCCTCGCCACGTACTCCACGCAGAGGTGGTGGAGCGGGGTGATACAACAAGGGAAGCGAGGCGACATGCACTTAAATATGGCAGGAGCAGAAGAGAACGAAGCCGGCAGGGGCCGGCCCGACAACTTTCTGCGCCGTACCGCCCGGGCCTGGCCTCCGTTGCTTGAGACGCTTGAAACGAGGAACACGGCCAGCCGGTCAGTCCGTCAACTAGCAGCTCAACTAGTTGAGGAGGGACGCGATGGCGTACGCGCTCTTGCTGCCTGAAGACGACGACGTGGGCGACGCGGAGTTCGTCTCGACCGGGACGGGCTCCGTCTTGACGGCGCTGGAGCTGCTGCTGGACTGGTCCTTGGCCAGCGACAGCAGCGTCTCCACGACGTTCGGGTGCACTGCCTCTTCAGAGGAGGACGACGAGGTGGACGACGGGGGACTCTCAGATGCGCCGTCAGCGGCGGGCGGCGGCTGCGTGCGGTCGCCCGTGAGGTGCACGGCGCAGAAGCCGCCCTTCTTGGCGCGCGCCGAGCACCACGAGAGGCTGCAGCGGCGGCCGCCTCCGTGGCTGTAGCACAGGCCGCCGCTCTCGCTGCTGCTCTTGCAGCCGGCGATGCGGCAGCGACGACCGCCCCCGTGGCGCTTGCACAGGTCGCGGCTCACGGCGCCGTTGTTGCAGCCGTCCACGCTGCAGCGGCGGCCGCCGCCGTGGCTGTAGCAGAAGCCGCGGCTGCGCGAGCTGTTCTTGCACATGGGAAAGTCACACTTCTTGGGGAAGCACGCGCGCTTGCCCACGGAGCGCGGCGACGCCGAGGTGGCTTTAGTGCCCCCGGGGGTACTGAGGTCACTCAATCGCGGGAGTGACAACAAGCTGCTGCTGCTGCTGCTGGGCTGGGGTGTCCACGACTTGTCCTGGCTGGAGAGCACCATGGCCGACGCGCCGGGCGCCGGCGGGGGCAGCAGCAGCCCGCGCGCGGGCAGCGTGGGGGCCGAGGCCGCCTCCCCGAAGAGCGCGTTGTCATGGGCTCCCCCGCGTGCGTCGGCGTCCAGCGGGGGCAGCGCGAGCGAGGCCTCGGCCGAGAGCCTGGTCTGCGGCGGCGCCTGCTGGTGCAGCAGGTAGATCCACGTGCTCTCCTGCTTCTCGAACTCGGCCGACTGCTTGGTGCGCATTCTGAGGGGGCGACGACGACGGGCCTGCGGACGAGTGCGCCGGTTGGCAAATGATGGCCAAGTGTGTCGGGGGGAGCTTGCTGTCGCGAGGAGGATGAGTGTGTGTGGGGGGCGGGGCGAGTGACTTGCGCCCAGTATGCGCTCGTTTACAGATAGAAGGGCCGCCGCAGCAACTTTCTTTGCACGCGCGGACGGAGCCTTTGTCTGCCTGGAGTGCGTTGGACGACGGCAGGCAGGCCGGCAGGGCGAGCGCCGACGGCGGCGAAGAAGGTCGAGGACTCCTCGGAGGAGGGGGCAGCGGCAGCAGCAGCCTCTCAAAGCGGGGATCATGCACGGCATTGCCGACGAAGCCGGCATCGATGCCGGCCTCGACACTTGGCCCCAGTTTGAGCAAGCCCTTCGCTGAAGGATCGGGTAGGAGCAGGCCGCGGTGATGCGTCTGTAGATGAGCGTGCACAGACGGGACGATTCGATTAGGGCGCGAGCCGTATGCCGCGGAAGGTTTCGCACCGCGCATACTGGTTTCGTCATTGGCCGACAACCGCAGCAGTAGCGCAGGTGGGTCCAACGCCAACGCGAACAGAACGTTAGACCAACAAAGAGAAGATAGCATGCTATCACAGCACCAAGAACAGTCATTTACGGGTGCTGCACCCCACCGTGGCGATGCATGCATGGTAGGTACGCCGCTAAACATGATGATTAGGGCTACGTCTACAGGTTGGACTGTACCGTATTTGAGATCTCCTACTTCAGACACCTGATTATTGAAGTTGTTGCGTTGTATGATGTTTTTGTTCATTTTCAGTCCCTTTCGTGCAAATTATGGCCATATTCTGGTCATTTTGCACCTGTTCTACGCTATGAATTAGGAGATCTGTCTGAAGTAGGAGATCTCAAATACGGTTTTCGAGCGGAGACCTGGACTGGACACGCCTACGAATGGAGCGCGTGGCAGCCTCAGTCAGCGACCCGCAGACACCGTGCAGGCAATGCTCCACGACGCTGCCGCTGCAGATATCGAGCGATGGCCGCGGCCCCGCAGTCGAATCGAGGGGAATCTCGCTCGCCTCGAGGCGCCGCCGGCTGCTGCTGAGAATCTGCAGGCGGTCTGCCGGTCGGCGGCGGCAGCGGGAAGGTTTGCGCATTTAACTTCAGCCTCCATAGTGAAACCAAGTGAGCGCGCTTCAAGCAAATCTCGGGATCGACGCTTGCCCTGTCGACGGCAGCGGCGCCGTCGTCTACAGTTGCGGCCGGCGGATTTGCCTTCCATCCACCGCCGAAAAGCCCGCGCCGGCTCCCTCCGGCCTGCAGCGCGAGTGCGTACACACGACGTCGTCCAGCGTGCGACGGCGCCGGTGGCCGCGGCGGCGCCGCTGCTGCCAGCGTCGCAGCGGAGCCCGAGCGAGCGGTGCTCGCCGCGATAAATGAGCTTTCGAACGTGTGATGGGGCAGGCCGGGGCAGTCTTTCTCTGTCGCGCGCCGGCGGGCAGAGACAGGGGCAGTGACGAGGCCCAGGAGCCGGAGCTCGAGCCGCGAGCCGAACACGGCGATTTCCTCCTGCAGGAAGCTCGGTGCCAGCTGGGCCGCCCAGCCAGCCAGCCAGCCTGGCGTCGTCTGGGTTGTCGAGCTGGCTGCTTCAGCTGCCTGCCGCGGCCAGCCTGGAGAGGGGATCTCCTGCTAAGCTTAACCCCTTCAACCCCATGTTCTGTATGATACATAATAATGTTCTGTCGTCAGTCAATGCGGTATAATATGTTTCAAGCTTAGATACAAGACGCCGACTTTCGTGCACGGCGTCTACCGTAGACGCATTGGTGGCAGTCAATGCGGCAGTCCCCCCCCCCCTATCAAGAGGCAGACGCACACCTCGAAGCTCCACCGACCCGCCACAACGATGGAAAACACCGCTGAGCCTGCGCCGACGGCCGCCGAGACCTCTGCGTTGCACTCCAACATCAAGAACAGCTACTACTACGCGCACAAGAAGCGCGAGGTCGTGGAGATCCACGAGTAGGACGGCAAGGCGGCGCCGCGGCTGCTCAAGACGCAGTCGCTGGCGGCCGCTTCGCCCGCGGAGGCGACGACGACCATCACCAACTACGCGTGAGCCGACGGCAAGAAGCGTGTGTCCGTGTACCTGACGCTGCCGGGCATCGGTGCGCACAGCGAGGAGGACACGCACATCGACTGGACGGCCACGAGCCTCACGGTCAAGATCAAGAACTACGAGGGCAAGACGCGCCTGCTGTCGGTGCCCAAGCTCTACGACGAGATCTCGGACGTCAAGACCAAGCGCAAGGAGGACCAGCTCGTGCTGCAGCTCGTCAAGGCCAAGGAGTTCAGCTGGCACTTGCTCAAAAAGGACGCGTAGGTCTTCATCTGCACGTTTCCGACCCGTGAGAGAGCACAACATGTAATTAGAACAGACAACTCACACAGTCTGGAAACACGGTATTCGTTTTATCTATCTCGGCGTTGTTGAGTCTATTTGCCTCATTCGTACCTCACGTCGGTGGTGTAGAGAATTTCGCTAGCGTCGTCCACGAGTTGAACACGGAAGTACGTCCTTGTCATGTGCACCGACATGAAGCCATGTGTCATGGCCGCGTGAACCAGGTCCGGCGCGGGCATTCGGCTGCAAACCGTGGATTCGATAGCCACCAGCGCCGGAGATGAAGAAGTTGCGGACGGAGCCGTCGGTGTCGTTCACCTTGCGGACATGCTGCATCGAGTGGTCATGGCCGTTGAAGTATGCGTGCACATTGTACTTCTGCAGCATCGGATCGAGCATGTCGATCAGCTCGGGCGCGTCAGCGTTGCCTGCGAAGCTGTACACGCCCAATGGCCCATCACAATCGTCCACATTCGTTCCACGCCCGATGGTTTGCCTGCGCTCAATGTTTGCTCGATCCATTCGTACTGCGACTGTCGTGTCTTCGCCGAGGACTGCTCGTTCATGCGCTCAGTGCAACGAAAGTCTCGAGGTTCACGTCCGCAAACCAAGCCGCAAGCGTCGATGACCACGAGCCTCAAGATCGTTTTCGGGGCCACGGGACGGTCAACCGAGTAGTATCGGCGCGGCATGTACCACAACGAGTCCTTCTTCTCGGCATACTGAAGCATCGCGTCGACTGATCCTTCGCAGTCGTGGTTTCCAATTCTGTCGACGAATAAGCGATCTTAGTCGAGAGTTTCATGCATTTGAAGATACTAAGAGCAGACAAAACAAGTTGACTTACGTGACATACCACGGCACCTGTAGCTTGGGATGAGTGTACATCTACACAGGGCATCATCCACATAATTCTTAGCACAATCAAATGCCAATCCCATTCGCCATGCTGATTTTACCTGCTCGAAGTTCGTCGAGAGCAGCGGGTCGTCCGCGGACTCGATGCTAGCGGCACAAACGACAAAACAGAACTACTGAAGACCTCACACACTAACCATCAATACGCAGCAGCATAAACTAACCCGTGGTCGTAGATCTGGTCTCCAGTCGACAGCACGAAGGCCGGGGGCGGGTCCATCGTGGCCGTGAAGTTCTCGAGCGCCAGAGCCACTTTGCGCTGGTTCTCATCGCCCGTGCCGAAGTCTCCGAACGCGATGAAGTTGGTCTCCTCAGGGAATCCATCAAGAACAGACGGCTGCACGTTGTAATTCCTCGCTCGTGTCACTGTCTGCTTCGCTACCGATGCAGTAGGAGCCACGCCCGTGTGCCAGAAGAAGAGCACGAAGAGCATCCAAACGCCCAGCGACCCCAGCGCGATGAGCTTCACCCAGCGCTCGTAGTTGGCGGCGCCATGGAAGGCCGCGCTCCAGCTGCTGTTGCCGCGACGCACGGCTGAGTGCCGGTCCTTGCCGTCCTCGTGCTCCTCGCGCTTCCGCAGTCCTGCCTCGAGCTGCATCGCTATTCGTCACAATGTGCACAATGCGTCGACGTCAGTTTTGCCTCGTCTATAATTCCTATTTTTGGTATAGTTCTAAATCGCCATTTAGAACACCAGATCGCGGCGATGAAGGCGCTGGGCGTGATCCCGGCGCACCTGGGCTCCACGCGCTTCCCGGGCAAGCCGCTGGCCGAGTTCTTCGGCAAGACGATGATCGAGCACACGTACGCGGCGGCGGTGGGTTCCAAGCTGCTGTCGAAGGTGGTAGTGGCCAGCGACAGCGAGTGAGTGCTGAACGTCGTCCGAGGCGTTGGTGGCGGCACGGTGCTGATGGGCGCCTGCAATACGGGGACGGACCGCATCGTGCAGGTGCTGCATCTGATGGACCCTGAGGAGCTGAGCGAGTACGACATCGTGGTCAACATCCAGGGCGACGAACCGGGCGCATCAAGGCCCTGCGCGATGCTGGACCCGACAGCGTCATGAGCACGCTCGCTACGCCCATCTTCGACGAGCGAGAGGCCCGCAGTCGAGACGTCGTCAAGTGTGTCGCCGACCGCAACAGGTATGTGCATCCAGCAATTGGATTCATATGCTGCTGGACGACTCTGGACTAACGGGTTGGTGTGAGGACAGCAATGCGCTCTACTTCTCCCGAGCGATGGTTTTGCACTCCAAGAGCGGCGAGTTCTCGCCCGAGACGACGTCGTATCTCCGACATGTGGGCATGTATGCCTTCCGAAAGGACTTCTTGCTCGAGTTCCCGAGAGGCTCGACACGCCGCAGTTTGCTGAGTCTAATCCACCTGCTTTGCCGCATGGCCAAGACAGTGCTGTGCACGAATACAGGGCCATCGCGCGTGCTCAAGCCCATCGCCTCTCTCAAGTAGACAAGACGGTCATCGGCGTGTTCGATCAGTGCCTCGAGAAGATGCGCAAGGCCTTCCTGGCCCCGGACGGTCAGCAGCCGGCTCTGGCACGCTCGGCTGTGAAATGGTGGACGCCATTCTCACCAAGAAGGGTGACACGGTGCTCATCGCCGACAACGGTGCGTTATCCACTGCTAGAGAGGACGCAGAGAACATTGCAGTGCTGACAAAGGAGGGTACGATGTGTCGATGCCTGCATGTGTATGGTCAGTGTTGTCGAGGGAGCGTGATCTGACTGGTGACTGTGGTGTGGTGACGAGAATAGATTGGCTCGCAGCCGTCGGTGGCGAAGCTTCAAAAGGAGCTGTAGGCCTGTGTGAGCTGCAGGCTGGTGTTGATCATTCCCTTGGACACGTTCGCCGGGGTGCATCTCCGGCGAGGACTCGATGCACGCCTACATGCACAAGGAGCGCATCGACGTGCCGCCGCACGTGTTCGCCACGGCCGAGGGGACGTACCGCAATGCTCAGCGAGGACAACTAGTGCGTCATCATCGGCGCCGAGAGCGGCGCTGGCAAGACGGAGGCCTCCAAGCATATCCAGAACGACATCGCAGGCGTCAGCGGCAGCGGCGCGGGCGTCGACAAGGTCAAGCGCACCTTCCTGGAGAGCAACCCGCTGCTCGAGGCCTTTGGCAACGCCAAGACGCTGCGCAATAACAGCTCGAGTCACTTCGGAAAGTACTTTGAGCTGCTCTTTGACTCGGCCGGACGACCGCAAGGTGGCAAGGTCACTAACTATTTGTTGCAGAAGTCGCGCGTCGTCAAGCCCGGCAAAGAAGATAGGAACTTCCACATCTTTTACGAGGTGCTGGCGGGCTTGCCGGCTGCAGCCAAGCAGAAGCTCTACTTGGACCGGGGAGGACCCGACAGCTTCCACTACTTGAAGGTCATGGCTGCTATGACGTTGACGATGTCAACGATGCACAGGAGTTCGAGGAGACCATGGCGGCCATGCAGCATGTGGGCATCAAACGGAAGCAGATCGAGCTGGTGCTCCAGACTGGCGGCGGTGCTGCATATTGGCAACGAGCACTTCCAGCCGGAGGCTTTGGTGTTGCAGAGGGTTCTTCGGTGCGCGACCGCGAGAGTGTGCGCCACCGGCTCGTAGACGCCTATGAGGAGTCGGACATCGATGTGACGCTTACGGGCTTGCGGATGGGCAAGGTCTCTCGGAGATTGACCGTGTTTGTTGTAGCTCATTGTGAAGTACACGTCCACGATTAGGTACTGAAGATGGCGCCAAGGCGGATCCGAAGGCAGTGGTACGAGGTTCGTCGCCACATCTTGGAGGAGGTCACAGTGGACAACCTTGCACCCATGGATTCAGACCAGCCAAGCCAGTACTTGTCAGACGATGAAAAGGAAAAGAAAATCGACGTGTATTGCCAATCATAGAATCTGGTAGTTGTGCTTATCGCGGCGGTGTGTCTTCATTCCGTCTTTCGTGTTGAACTTCCCTTTACAGGGGCGACAAGTGAAGTCCATGCAACGCCTCTTGTGCTGGATACACTCCTTTTCGGACTCGAAGACCTTGAAACAACTTGTGAGCACAGTTGGGTCCTGTTCGGCAGGTATTGAACGCCTTCAACATCCAGATAGCAATGGAAACGAACGTTTTGATCCTTGTACGCCATGCCGCAGTGCGCAAGATCCGCTCGCATAAGAAGCAGCGATCGCCTTGGCATCGAGACCAGTTTCTCCTTGTCTTTCTCTGGTTCACGGTTGTTCCAGCCGTAGGTAGCGATTCGTGTGCCTTCTTGTAGCGCCACCATTGCGATAGCTGGCATTTCCTCTGCAAATAAGCCGATAGTCTCCTTGTCGGTGAAGTCACGGTGAACTTGTTGCTGCTCACCACCACTCAAGGATAACAAGAAATACGACGAGCCAGGTCGAATAACCCACCTTGGATTATAATTTCTGGCGACGCTCAGCACTTCAGCTTCGACGCGGGTCACCGCATCGCAGGCAGGTACAGGGATCTGAAGTCGAAACTTATCTTGCTCTTGCCCACGTAAGAAGATAGTCTGCCAGTCGGACAGCGGTATGCTTGTCGAAAGTGTATACAGATCTGAGATGTCCGATTCTGGGATGGCCTTGGTCACAACGTTGTGACCGTCTTCTAGAACGCGCATGGCGCTGAGCTTCTTCGGAAGAGGAGAAAAACCTGTTATGGTTTGAATGAACGCTATCAATTTCCGTCAATTTCCGTCAGGTGCGACGTTGAGCATTGCCGTTGCCAGCAAAAAATATTTGTACCTAGCATGGGGCATGGGGGTGTTATATCTGATTGTACGGGTATCCACACATCAAGACATTTTTATGTGTTCCACAGTGTATTGTGAAAAATAATACGACTATTTGTTCAAATCTATGCACTTACGGCATTACTCTAGACGCTCACGTCTCAGGTTAGTTGGACGAAACGGTGGCGCGTACCGTTGGTTGGGCCAGTGATGCAAGTCTCACCAACTTCATGCGCACACGATGTCGAGTTTGCAAGACCCAAGAGGAGAGCGTAATTTTTCAGATACTGAGAATCATTGACAATGTGCCACAGCCCGCTGAGGGCTTTGCAAACTAATCTTGGCCTTAGGTAAAATTACACATTCTGGAGGCTGTACCGACTCAGAATTAGATGCGTTCGCCTGCATGGCTAGCTCCCCCCCCCCAGGAGCGAGACAGACGAGAAGGTCCGAAAGCGTGGAGCTCTGAGTCAAAAGGGTGCTTTGAGCGGTCTGTTACTGAGGAGCTCGCAATCAATCGTCGTGAGATGCGTGTTGCATGCTTGCGGCTTCACATATGTAGATCGTCCTGCAGCGTGCACAGGGTCAAGCAGGGTGCACTTCTTGAGTTTGTGGATCTAATACTACAGAATAGCAGCGAAGGGATGCAGTACGACCCCGTTTTGTTGTTCGTGACATAAGAGTCACTACGGTAGCTGAGCGCATCCCCTGACACCATACAATGTACTACGTAGTAGGCCAGATGGTACAATAATTGTGGATAAATTTGCGTCCACCGGCCAGGTCATGTGAGCCGACGGCAAAGCACTACGCGAGGCAACTGCTTACCGCTGGACAGTTAGTATGTATAAGCATATTCGTGTTCGGATTTGTTGCGCTTCGGCTCACGCTATTTGAGCTGCTGCTAAAATAATACTACTACTTTAGTACATGTACTACTACTACTACCAAACACTCACGATTGTTGCACACTCATACAAAAGGCGGGAGCTCAAGAGGTTGAAATACAGCATCTCCCCACCGCACGTGGTATGGCATCTCCACCAACAATGATGAAATCAATGACGTCATGTGGCGTTGCGGCCTAACTATACGGGGCGTATTTCATGCTTGCAGCCCAGCAGGAAGTACAATACCAAGGCTCAACAAAAGTAACAGGTACGTCAACCCTGCAAACTTACAGCACGACGCGAAATGAAGCCATACATACGATAGCTAACCGTCTTGAGCCGCGAGCGGCAGTTTGGACACTAGAGAGGCTTCGTTGTGCTGTAAAGTACCGTGTGCTTGCCGCGTTTCTGTTGAATTGAAAAATGAGCTATTTGTTCAAGCAGCGCGACCCGGGCGCCAACGCTCGTGACGGCATGCGATGATTGGCTGACGCAAGCTTGAGATGACATCTGCCGCTCATACTATACAATACTAGCCGAGCGCCGCCGCTACGCGGCGGGGAATTTAAGTTGGTAGACGCTGCGCTCACTAAACTCGCTCCGCTATTGGGGCAGGCTGCCTACGCTTCGCTACGGCAGTAGTGGACCCGTTCCGCTCGCCTCGTCGGCTCGCTGCACTACTCTCAATGTTAGGTTAGTAATACAGCGGCCGGGGCGGGTCCTGCGGCCCCGCAATATCCTCAGTATGGTGGGGGTCGCCTTCGGCGACGGAGCCGCCTTCGCTGCGCTCGGCAGCTAATCGTACTTAGTGAGATTCGTACTTAGTGAATAAGCGTGACGATTTCTGTGACGGACAACGTCGTTCCGATTGAGTCTTTAGACTAGCCGAGCGCCGCCGCTACGCGGCGGTGGTTATAGGTTTGGTCCCAGATGTGTGGCATCCCCGCCTCCGCTGCGCTCCGGCGGGCTAATTCATACAATAACCAAGTGCAAAAATTTGACGATTGGAGGAATCGAACCCTCACTGTGGTGAGTGGTATTCAGATCACTAACCACACCGAGCCATATAGTAATGGGCTACTCTGTGGGTGATTATACCTATTAATAAGTATTAAGTAAGTCACAATCCACACAACAAAATTCTTTAAACAATTATAGTAAACGTAAAAGAAACTTATCAACAAAACCAAGTACTCGACATGCATTCGCATACTTACGCACATTCACTTGCTTATTACGGAGTTGGAAATCGCTGAAATGCAGACGATACGATGGTAAGTCAGAATCTTTGCACACACATCGCACACACACACTTTTATGGCAACCACAAAAAGCAACTTATGAGCAAACCAAATTGCCCAACATGTGCGGCATACGCATTCACACCTACCGATCCAACGCTTACCTGATACTTATCGAAATGCAAACGATATGGCAGTTAGTCTAAATCTACGCCACACACCTCACGCACGTGCTGGTTTACTCAACACACACCTCACTCACTTACTTACTTACTCAATCAGTAGTAAGCCATTACAAAACTTTTTGTTCTTCCTTATCTTCTTCATTTCGGAGTAGCACGCCTCCGCTCCGCTTCGGCGGGCTCAACAGGCTAATGAGACCCTGGTCGTCGCGTTAACTTCGCTCTGATAGTGTTTACTTTAAACAAATGGCAAGTCAAAAAAAAAGTATACGGTGCGACTCGAACCCTCGGTTCGCAGCATAAACCTGAGCGTGCATACCACGGCGCCAGCTTGTAAGGAACTAATGTTCTTTGTATTAATGCTTAGAGTACTAAATACACACAGAAGAAGAGGTGACTCGGAGTTGGCCAGGTATGCTCACACACAAATTTGAAAACAATAGCAGCTGTAAAACCAAAGGATATGTATTATAAAGCTGTCTATAGATCAAAAATTTGTCTATACACGATGTTGCTGGTGTACGCGCCGTCATCTTCTTCTAAGTCTGGATACTCTATGAGAGCTCTGAACTTGGAACGCGCGGTAACGCGAGAGAGAGCCACATAAAGCTGTCCATGTGAAAAGCATGGTGACGCGAGGTACAGTCCCAGATTCAGCACGGTTTGTCCCTGAGCCTTGTTAATTGTCATGGCGAACGCCGGTTGCACAGGAAACTGCTTACGGCGTAACCGAAACGGAAAGTCGCGAGTGTCATCTTCACTTACGAATACAATCTGCGGAATGAGTACGTGTTGGCCTCTGCGCTCTCCCTCCATAATGGTTGCGTGAATGACATGCTGTTTTAGCTTCACAACCCGTAAGCGCGTTCCGTTGCACAGACCGAGATCAGGATTTAAGTTCCTCATCATCATGATAGGAACCCCCTCCTTCAGTATCAGTCTGTGTGGCGGAATTCCGTTGATGTTGATCGTATGAAGCACCTCCTGCTCAAAAAAATCGCCGCTCATGTCGTCGTCCACCGCGTCAACTGACAGATACTCGCGGGCCGTGGTCGGTAGTCGTTCCGAGACCGCAGCATTGATACGATGTACCATGGCGTTGGTAGTCGTCAGAATGGTTCGGTTTGCAAAGTACTCGTCGGTCGCAATCTCGGGGTTGTTCACGTCGGCGTACATGTAATCGATCATTCGTTCCATTCCTCGTGGGATGGCGTCTGGGTTAATGTCTGCGTCCTGGTTGGGCTCGTCGGGAGGGTTTTCAATGAGCATGTCGATTGGTATCTTCATGTAATCCCCGCCCAGAGTCGGGTTCACCTCGTGTCTACCCTCCCCAACTTGTAGCAAGAAATCAGAAAACTCCTGCATGTCTTCGGCACTCGTACCGTCATCCGCGGAGCGCACACGCATATTTTCGGTGAGGTGGACCTGCTGAAAATGACGCCATAGCGGTGACATCTTGAGGCAAGCATCAATTGTCTCGGCAGGCGTTCCCCTCTTAACAACAGGCAGAATTTGCCGGAAGTCTCCCGATAGAACAAAGACCTTCCCTCCAAACGGCTCGCGGTCGTTGTTCATCACGTCCCGAAGGGTGCGGTCCACAGCTTCGAACGCGTGGCGATGTGTCATGGGTGCCTCGTCCCAGATTATCAAGCTGGCTCTCTTAATAAATTTTCGCAAGTGAGACTGTTTGGATATGGAGCAGGTGGAATGCTCGTGTAATTTCAGCGGGATCTTGAATGTTGAATGCGCCGTCCGTCCGCCCATTAAGAGGAGAGACGCAATACCACTTGATGCAACCGCGATGGCTATCTTCCCATCAAGACGCACCCGTGCAAGGATATTCCGAAGTAAAGTAGACTTCCCAGTCCCCCCAGGACCATCAATGAAGAACAACTTGTTGCTGATCTCCGGTTGATTGACCGCTCCAATGACTTGGTCGTAAATTTCCCTCTGGCCGGCGTTCAGCTGCTCTTCCGTCCGAACGATGTCTTCCAATGCCGCGTTGTTGTAAGCAGTTAACTCGCGACGAATAAGGCTGTTTTGTAGTAGCGAATCCTTCACCAACTCCGGGAAATGCTTCAAAGGAGGAAGGTCAAAGTCGGCCACACTGTACCCACTAACCTGGAGGAGATCGTGAATGTCTTTCAAAGTCTTGAACATAACGACGTGGGTTCGAATCGGCTCCATCACCTTGTGATGCGTGCGGGCGAAGTCTTCCGACAGATCATCGAAGAACCGGTTCCACAATGCACGAACATTAGTTGGCATGGAATACACCAAAATTGTAGCGAACAATTGGCGCAATTGTTTCCCCATCTCGAAACTCGCGGCCTCAGTCATGCAGGCGTACCATTCCGCGTCATTGTCAAGATAACCCGCACGAACCGCAGCCTCCTTGAAGTTAGCACACAGCTTACCGTCCACCGTCCTCAAATCCTCGTATGAAGTCGGGCCCCTGCGGTGACTCAGCATCACACGGAGATGAAAGCGGTCGATGTCTCTCGGGGACACGTGAATCATTCTTCCGAGTGCAGCCTGGTAATTTTTACGCCGAACCCACCGCTTGTCCTTCCAGCAAAATTTCCGTGGGATGTCTTGATACAGCATCGTCTTCGCTATTTGGTTTTCAGGTGCATCGCTCGCACAAAGCTCGAAGAATCGCGTCAACATCGTGTCACCACCACGCCGAATTACGTCGTTTGGATCCTCATCAGATTGAAACACAACGACTTGCTTTCCCTCCAGATGCACAGTAAGCTGCTCCACGGAATGGCTCTTTCCTTGAATGGATTGTCCAAGAAGACGCATGCAGGCTTCAACGGGCGATATATACCGAGCATTCAGGTATCGAATCACCTCGTTTGGTTCGTCGCGTGGGTTCGAGCCCCCCTGAGAACAATTTCGCACTGCTTGAACAGTGAGTACAGCTTTGTCTGAACCCTTGTACACGTACTTGTAAAGATACTTCACGGCTGTGATACCGGTACACACCTCGACGTTTATGTGGCAGTTGTACTTCTGAGAGAGGTAGGGGTTGTAGGGTACAACCCACTGATTGGCAGTTTCATTGTCGTACTCACGGTTGCGAAACTTTAGCACACCCGCAGGACGACGACGACGCCTGTACTCAGCGTATCCGTTAACGTTGGCGCGAGTGGCCTCGATCAAAGGCTTAGGAAACCCTTTCGAGCAGCGGCCGTCCTTCATGCAGGCACAGTTTGGGTTCTGACTTCCACACGGACCGTGCATCATGCAAGTCATAACCGTTTTGTACAGCTCGGGGTTTGTAGCCTCATCTGGTATTTCAGCGGAGACCAACTTGTCAATGATCTCGCGCGCACGTGGTTTGTCCTCGTCGGCCAGTATGATGAGTATGTGGGCGTGTGGAAGACCCCGCTTTTGAAACTCTACCACGTGAATCCGAGCCAGAACGCGTCCCAGCACCCCCTCGTCCAAATCAACCAGAAGTGACCGAAGCTTTTGGTCCCAAACGCGAGCAACAATGTCCGGGCGATCTTGAGCTGTTTGACCTTCAGGAAGTTGACTAACAATCTCCTCCCACTCGGGGTTGCAAGTTTTTGTCAGAAAAACGTCCGGTTTGCCGAATTCACGAACAATAGCCATAGAATCTTGGTACGACCGATACATCTGACGGGGACCACCGGTAAATGTCGCAGGAAGGATAATTTTCTGCCCAATGCGGTTCAGAAAGTTTGGCTCGCGCTCCAGTGTTTGAGTGCTGCGATTGAACTCAGAAAAGGTCGCGTCGACATCGCCCAATTCAGTCGGCTCCTCATTCAGATAAGCGTCCTTGACACCCGTGTACAGATCGGCCCGGAGCGTTTTTTGGTTGTTCGATATCCACCGTAACGTTTCTTGCTCCACCTTTGCCCGCTGGTCGACGCACCACTGCTG
The DNA here is from genome assembly GCA_016169955.1 of Phytophthora vignae f. sp. vignae. Classification (NCBI taxonomy): domain Eukaryota; phylum Oomycota; class Peronosporomycetes; order Peronosporales; family Peronosporaceae; genus Phytophthora; species Phytophthora vignae. The sequence continues at coordinate 350,965 of JABJUM010000042.1, forward strand.
AAACAGACGCCCTCCTTGGTGCAGTACAGAACCATCCTCTTTAGGGAACAGTCTGTAAGCAACGTGTTCACGAAGAGACATCTTCGTGTTACGGCGATATTCTTTACCATCGGCGTACTGGTCTGTGTATGTCCACCCAAGTTCACCCCGCGGAAACAACAACGGGTACTGAAGCGGATCATACATCGGGTTCGTTTCGAAAGTGCGAAGGAGGCTGTTCCGCGCCGTGTGCAATACGATGTCTCTCTCATTGTTAAAGTTTCCGTCGTCAACGATGACAGCTCCAACCTCGTTCACGGTGGGCAAGTTGGTAGTCCGCGACCTGCGTTTGTCGGCATGGAGCTCATACTTCAGGTCTAGGACACTCTTTCCTTCCTCAATGCTCTGCCGGAGCTTGTCTGCGTGCGTTAGAAACTGCTGAGCGAACGGGTTGTAAGCTTTCATCATCCGCTCGAGTGTCGTAAGCTTTTCCACATCCAGCTCATGAAAAATGCCCTTTCGGCGCTCCGCTCTCTTTTTCAGATCGTCGTCCACGATGTAAATCTGCGCAAACTTGGCTGGGGTGAAGTCCACACCATTCTGCTCCATGCGCGGAAGCAGAGACCCCAAGTAATGACACATAGCGCCTTGGACTCGATACGTGTACACACCGCGTTGACCTTGGACTGAAGTATCCTCCCGCACCCCTCGAACGCGAACACCGTCACTACGCGCGACTCCGATTGAGGTGAACGCAAAAACCTGGTTGTAGGCTCGGATCAATCGCCTGAATTCCGGATCTTTGTAGTACTCAAGCAGATAGAACGGGACACGCAGCAACGGAGAGAGCCGCACTCTCCCCGCAAGACAGCAAGACACCTCCGACTCGCCGGGCCACTTCCAAGCTCCTCAAAAGCCGCACTCATACATCGCGGGGAGCACGTGATGACCGTTTGATATGTTCTTGCCCGATACCTTGGACTTGTTAAAGTTTTCGTGGTTAGTAAGCGCATGACCTCGACGAACACACTTGCGACGGATCCGAGCAGCTTCCTTTCGCGCTTCGTCCTGCTCCTCTTTGCGTCGAACACGCTCTTCATCGTTTTCCTCCTGATCGTGCTCGGGAGTGAGTCCAGCACGTAACTCTCGACGGCGCTGGGTGTTCCGCTCGCGCTGAGAGTCTAGTTCTTCTTGCGATATACCCGCACGGTGTGTGCGCTGCCGCTCAGCTGCGTTATCTCTCATGGTTTGCGCACTCGCGGTTTGTACTGGAATATCACTCAGGCGACCTCCTTCATCGTTTAGAGCGGCCAATTCTTTGTTTAATCTGCTCTTGTGACTACTAATTCGACTGAGCCTTCGTCGCTTTGCAGCGGGTTCTTCTTGCTCACTTGGAGGACCATTTGCGAGCTGGCAGTCCCTCCACGCCTGTTCAATCTCCGCGCGAGTCCTCTTCCGTTTAGTTCGCGCCATGCCTGCGAACACGTAAACGTGACGCATTAGACATAAAGCCCAAGCACACTGCACGCAGCAGTAAACGTTCTATTGCCGAATAGCTTGTGGACGTCTTTTCGTACTACCCGGGTGCGCTTGCTCCCATCAAGGTTTACTATCTCTTAACGAAGTAACCGACAACGTACCCACAGTCACAGGCCTGACGGCCCGGAGCGGTGTCATTTTAAAAGTCGGCAGGTCCGGGTTGGGCGGCCGGGCAGTACTGAGTGGCTTCGTGCGATATCCTTTGCCCCGTACAGGTTAACCGACCCTGATTGGTTTAAATAGCTCGGCTCAACTGGCGGGTACTGATTTAGTAACATTTATGGCCAATAGGCAGGCGCTATTTGTGCTCTCGCTCAGAGTGGGCGGTGGGCCGGGGCCCCTTGCACAGTACCTCCCAGCTTACGCTGGGCGAAATGCCCTATAACCAGCGCCGGGACCTTAAGGGCCCTTGCCAGGAGCCTCGGATTATCTGTGTGTAGTGGCGGAGGCTAATATGCAGTATTACATGCATACACGCAGCGTACCTTGTCTGATCTCTCGCTGCCGGCGCCTCGAGCTTTGAAAATGGCGCCAAAAAGTATTATCTAAAGTGGACCACTTAGTTGGTGTGGTCAACAAAAACTAAGTAGCAGCTAATTAACGACTAAGTATCCACAGCAAAAACCAAATTTCAGCCAATGATAACGCTCTATTTTATGTTACACTTTCTTGTTGTGCTTCGCCCGGTAGCGGTTCACCTTGCGGACGCGCTTGCCGGCGCGTCTGCGCGGCCTTTTCTCGCCGCTGGGAGGAAGAGATGGCGGCTCCGGCAGCGGGCCCATGGTCGCAGCCACCAGGGCCATGCGTTCCTGGCGTGGGTCTGGCCGCGGCTCCGGTGGCGTGGGCACCACGGGCGTGCTCACGTCTGGCCAGTACTGCAGCACCTCTGGCCCGTTGGCGCACGCGTTGCAACGGCGAGCGCCGGTCCTGGCGTCGGGCTTCGCATAGGCGCTACCGGCAAGCAGGGCCTTGCAGCACCCACACACCTTTAGCTCGAGGCGGTCCATGCCGAGCGGTGGTGGCACGATGCGCGCCTTGCAGGTAGCGCAGCTGAACGGGTCCATTGGAGAAGTGAAACGGTGGTTATTACCGCACACAGTATAGACCAATCATTTTAATTCCGATTATTGGCCAATATGCCGCCTTCGCTACGCTCGGCAGCAAAATGTTGCTTTTGCCATTTCTGGGTTCCTTTCTGGGGGCCGCTTGCCGCCTTCGCTGCGCTCGGCAGCATATCGTATTTCAAGGGATTCGTACTTAGCGAATAAGCGTGACGATTTTTGTGACGGACAACGTCGTTCCGATTGACTCTTTAGATTTTTCAATTCAACAGAAACGCGGCAAGCACACGGTACTTTACAGCACAACGAAGCCTCTCTAGTGTCCAAACTGCCGCTCGCGGCTCAAGACGGTTAGCTATCGTATGTATGGCTTCATTTCGCGTCGTGCTGTAAGTTTGCAGGGTTGACGTACCTGTTACTTTTGTTGAGCCTTGGTATTGTACTTCCTGCTGGGCTGCAAGCATGAAATACGCCCCGTATAGTTAGGCCGCAACGCCACATGACGTCATTGATTTCATCATTGTTGGTGGAGATGCCATACCACGTGCGGTGGGGAGATGCTGTATTTCAACCTCTTGAGCTCCCGCCTTTTGTATGAGTGTGCAACAATCGTGAGTGTTTGGTAGTAGTAGTAGTACATGTACTAAAGTAGTAGTATTATTTTAGCAGCAGCTCAAATAGCGTGAGCCGAAGCGCAACAAATCCGAACACGAATATGCTTATACATACTAACTGTCCAGCGGTAAGCAGTTGCCTCGCGTAGTGCTTTGCCGTCGGCTCACATGACCTGGCCGGTGGACGCAAATTTCTGTAGTACTAGCACTACAACTAGTACTACTACAGTAGCAGCTGAGTTTAGTGGGTTTGTATGCATCCTGACACGTCGATATACTGTACGAGATCCATTTGCTGACTCCGTCGCGTCGTGATACCGATGGCGTCGAGGTTGCAGCATTTCCAGTATAGTTTCTTTATCGAGGAAATCTTGCGGAACCTCGCACAACATCCAGCCGTCAGATGAATAAAAGCATCGAGGTCGACATGCAGACCGCAAATGAACAGTGAGCCGAAAACAACCGGAAACGCCACGAGCCACGGGATAATGCCCTCCTTAGGACGTCACTGCAAGACGTATTTCCAGATTGGCATAATAATCATAATGCTTTGGTATTATGGAGGCAATAGTCCAAACAGAACGCTGCAGTTCGGGTACTCTCTAGTCATGAACAAGTTCATGTAGATGGTATCTTGAAAATTGTGTATTGCAGCTGAAGAACTGAGAGTGCTGCTAAAAACGCTAAGCCGTAGATGAGTCGTTATCATCGTTGGGTGCCTACAACGGGCACGGTTTTTATATTCATACCGCTGGTAGTTTAGGTTTTGAATTTTACCTTGTTCACGGTAAACAGCGCCATGTAGTCATACAAGTTTATGCTGATGGCGTCGCGCTACTATTAATAAAAGTACATATTCAATTGCTAAGCAATGACATTCTACAAGAACATCACTATTTTTTGTTATTGTAGTAGCAACAATTACACGAATAAACTGTGGTCCTCATCGCGAAATACCTCCGACTAAAAGCGCGCTCTCTGGCTGTCTTTCCAAGCTTGAGTTCGCTTGATAAACCACAACGAATGGAATCCGATATTGCATCGGTGGAAAGGTGCCAAATTTGCACCGGAGAACCAAAAGCGGTAACCACAACTTCAAACTCTCAACCAAGATGAAGCTCGTCCTTGGCCTCCTCATCGCAGCCATCGGCACAACTTCTGTCCATGTATCATCCAGGAGATCGGCGAGAAATCTGCCTAGAGGGATGCACTAATATCTACAACCCGCAGCCCGACGAGAATGGTCTCTACATGCAGAAAGGATGGGGAGGAGGGATCGCGCGTGAAACGCCCCGTAGCTGCCACATGGAGGTCAAGTCGGGAGGCTTCCGCTTCTTCGGCCGCATCGGGTCGTCCATCCTGCCGACGCTGTCGCAGGCGCTGCAGGTTTTCAAGACGAAGGCTCTGGTGGCTACGACGTCAAGTTCTTCCCACACCTCTTCATACCACAGCAACGATAGAAGCAGCGGACAGTTTGCCCACGCTCCAGCGCGCCGTAGTCAGGCAGCGGTGGGCGTCCTCGCCAGAGTTTGCGCTGGGATGATCGCCGTGGTGGCGATGCAGGTGGTCGTCGTTGGTAAGCGGTCGTCTTTCAGGAGATGACGCATGTTAGCTAGCAAAAAGACTCGGGCGACCGAGAAGCAGGCAACCCAGACGGACTGAAAGAAGCATAAGACCAAGTAGAGCAGGCCAAACAACCCAGAACAAATAAAATAGAAGTCTGTATAGCGGCATCTCACATCGTGGATTCTAAACCGAATTAGCAATAAGCAAGGGGTCTGCAAGTTGTAGCGAAAATCCAAAAAAAATCATCTAAAATTTTGAAACGAAGACAGTCCCCTTCAAAGTTGAAAGGCGAACCGCCCCGACACTCAACAACCCTCTTGCTTTGATAATTCATGTAAAGTTAGGCACTGTCTACTACTAGATATTGCAACGACAACGCGGTGCACAAGGCAGACAAGTAGGCTCTGCACTGGCACAATGTCTGATAAAACCATTGCGAACACGGTGCAAAGCAGCCAGGCCAAGAACATGTTGTTCTCCTTGGCTGGACAGAGACAAACAGGTGCAAGTGTAGACTACTCGGGCTCCAGACAGCGCTTCGAAGTGTGCGCGAGGTCGCCGTCCTTCTGTGTTTGTGCTGCAGTGATCCCTCCGACGGTAATATCAACGCTCGACTGATCAAGCGCTTGGCCAAGACGCGCAAACGTGCGCTGATCTTCTTCCGCCCGCCTTTTGACAGCGTCTTCGATGACGGATGGCTCCGTTCCTCAACGCTGGCAACTGTCTCTGAGCGCACGAAACGACTGCTTGCAGCCGCCAATATGTCCCTCCATTTCAGTGCTGTCGTCACTGGGGTCGGAGGAAGCATCAGCAGCACCACCTGAATGCTCGAGGGTGTATTTGTCTGCACACGTTGAGCAAGTTCCACCTTGATGTCTCAACCGAAGATTACCGGCCAGGAGGTCTGGGATGGGGAACCTGTGGACGCCGCCAGCACAGGTGCTGGAGCACTGCTACATTCGTCGCGGAGGTACTGGCTCATTTCGGGGATTTTTTCGTCAGCACGGGGACTTCGTCACGTCCGCGAGCTTGGCCACTTCATCCAGCCTCCATCTCGGGCGATATCCCTCCGGGAACAGCATGCTGACGCACAACAACCAGAGCATTTCATTTTTGTTCGTCGCGCAGGTCGTTTGAGTTTCTAGCTTGCAGGGAACAAGATGCGGTGTCTCCTGCCTCTAGGAGTCCAAGTGCCAGTGCGAATGTCTTGTAGTTGTTTACAGTGGGGTGGCCACGACCCAAGTCTGAAGATTGAGTCGCCGCCTCTTAGTTTGAGTGGCGACCCAATTTTGAAGAACGAGACGACACAACTCAAGTTGGGTAGTGTGAAGGCTGGGCTGCTATAGAAGCTGCCGCTACGTCTCCCGGTTTTCTTATATTTTGCTGGCAGGTGATGAATCGTTGGTTGAATTTGCTATACCCAATATGTTCGCAGAATTTGTTTGTTAGACACGGCACCTTAGTAAAGTGTGCTCCTATTTGATCTCTACAAATCAATTACCTCGAGGAACATGAGCGGTAAAGTCTGTACACAATGCCAATACCGTATCGTCTCAGTCCTTGGCGACGTTTAATCCTAAGCGACACGAAGTTTCAGCCAATAGGATGACCTGAAATAGTCATATGCTAAGAATTGCGGTAGAGCTAATTTTAACGTTAGACGAGCTCAATTCGTGCTGAACTCATAACTGGTTACAATGGCCAGGCCGTCCATCAAGGGCACCAAGAAGAAGCGCAAGAAGTACAAGCGAATGAGTGTCGAATACGGGCACAAGAACGACGTACTGAAGTTTATAGACGAAGGACACACTCCAAATGAGGCCCTCGATAAGTTCTACGGTGGTCTAGATGAAAAAAAAACGTCGGGCCAAGCAGCAACAAATCAGCAAATGGCGGGGGAATGTGAAAACCATTCGGGCAGCGTGCGATAGCGGTCGTTCTAGCCACCTCAACCTGCGTGAACGTGGCGTAGGTACAGTACTATCAAAAGAGGCAGAAGAAGACAGTGTTGTGGATTAACTCGCTTAGGAAGGACGGTGCGCCCGTTTCCAGAACCATGCTGAAACTGAAGAGTAGCGAGGTTGCAAGCGAGTGCGAAATACCGAAGGAGCATTTTTCAGCGTCATCAAGCTGGATGAAACTTTTCATGCAGCGGCACAGGTTATCGCTTCGTACGAAGACCCGCCAAGGCCAAACAACGCCGGAGGACGCCGCAGAAGTCGCGAGAGAATTTCGAGCAGAGGTTCTGAGAACAATTGTGGAGAAGAATTGCGTCCAGGTTTTCAATGCTGATCAAACTGGTAAAGTCCGCGTTTGAAATTATTTTTATAAACTCCAAAGTGCTCACATTTTTTATTTAATGTATTTTATAAAGCTGTTTGTTTCGAATACGCCCCTAAACGGACGACCACGACCAAAGGAACCAAGACTGTCTGGATTCGTTGTGCGAACAAAGAGAAACAAAGGGCAACGGTAATGTTGCTTGGTGATTCTTGTGGCAAAAAGTTTGATCCGTTCATTTTGTTCAAGACGTCGCCGTCACAAATTGTGAGTAGGCGAGCAGATAATGAGCTTCTTCGAAATGGATTCGGCACTACTGTATGGCGTGAAGTGCAAAAGCTGCAAAAGAAGTATCCATGCAAAATTTTCGGAAACAAGACAGCGTGGTGGAACCAGGAGCTCTCGCTCAAGTTCTTGGAATATCATTTCGCGTCTCGTGGCAATCGCGATGACAACATCTTACTGCTTTGGGATGATTTTAGCGCCCATTGGACCCAGACCGTCAAGGATTATGCCGCGTCACTCAATGTCATTCTGCTGAAAGTCCCCCCAAAGTATACTTACGTCTGTCAACCAGCTGATATTGCGTGGAATAAACCCTTCAAGGGACAGCTCCGCGCATTGTGGGTTGATAGAATGAGGGATCAACTGGCGGCTTACAAGCAAGGTGAAAATGAGCGTCAGAAGCACAAGGAGGAGATTGAGGCAGAAATCCTCCGTATCCAGAAGACAGAAGATCAGCCTAACGCGACCCAAAAGGTTGCTGCTCTCCGAAAGAAGCTAGACAACGAGAAATTCGCCTTGGTTGCAACCTCTCGAGTCGATATCACGCAATGGATCATATCGTGCTGGAGCAACTTATCGAAGTCAACAATCATTGGTGGGTTCGCAAAAGCAGGACTGCTGACAGATACTCGAGTAGCTGTGCCGTATCAAGACAACCATGTTGATGTTGATGGTCTTGTGGCCGAGTTAGAGAAGCAGAGGGTTGCTGAAGACGAGATTGCTTCGGATGATGACATCGGCACTGGTGATGACATCGAATCGGATGATGAAGACTCAGATGATATCGGCCATGGAGATGAAGATAATTAATATCATCTTACATTTTGCTTTGATGCGTCTTCTAATCTACTTTACAGTCAGCACCTAAGTCCGAATGCGACAGAAGCAGCGGTGAGCTTGGCATTTGATGCGCGCACGTGACTAACATCCACAGCGACACGCTGTAGTAGGACGTGGGTATCTCGGCGTTGTCCTCCCTGCCAATATCAATTGCAGTTTACTGTAGCCTCACTGTAATATCCCTTCCCAGCGCCCGTAGCATCCTCTGATTCTCCACCATGCTGCACATGATCTTGGCCACGAACACCTTAGTGTCGGCGGCAAAAGCGGCATCCAGCAGTCAGCGCGCAACTTGGTCTTGAGCAGCTGGATCTGTGCGTGCAGCTTGGCCACGTGCTTGGACACCGTGGCGATCTCCTGGTCCTCGATCACACCGCTTTCCTCGCTGTCCTCGGCACTGCTGCGCGAGACGAAGATGTTGAGCGTGTCTTGTCTCCACCGTGCGCTGGTAGGTCTTACCCCACCGGTTGTTGAGCACCTGCGCGTGCTACACGTCGGACGACATGGATGTGGCGTTGGCCGCGTTGGCACGCTGGGCCTGGGCCTTGAGCACCGAGAGCGCAGAGAGCGTCACCATGGAGGGCGCTGAGTCCCACATTGCTGCGTGTCGATCGGCCATACATTTAGTTAAATTGGTCTTTTAGTTAAATCGATGCATTAAGGCTGCCAAATCTTAGGATTTGTAGTCTAGACATGTTACACATTGTGTTGGTCCCTTGTCGCCTAGGATTAAATTTATACGGTACCAATATAGAGTTGCTCGAGCACCCAATCAGTAGCTGGCCCACAAAAGCCCAGTTCATTGTTCCTAGCGATTGTGAGACCGACAGGGGACGCAAGACGCCAGCGCTGACCGTGCCAGCGACAACTACGGCTCGCTCCACGTACGGAACGAACACAAGAAGGTCAAGCAGAACGACGATGGCTCGGACGGGTCGTCCCACATGTGTGAGAGTGGTGACTCCGCAGGAGCCGTGCACATCAGGCGAGCAGCATTCGAGGACCAGCATCGCAGTGGCAGGGGTTGCAGGAGCGGGGGATGTCGTCAATGAGGAGCCAGAAGGAGGAGCTGAAAATACAGGCGCTGTGAAGGTGATGGAAACGTTCGATGAGCTAGTCCGCTATCTTATTCGCTGTGGCTGGAAGAAACGAAGTCCGAGTGCTCGGCGCTCTACCACGGTGTATGTCGTTCCAGGGAAAAAAGGGCACCTTAGTCGACTGGTACGCGGAGTTGATTACTTCGAAGGTAGAGATGCACTGATATGCTACGCACGTTCACGAGGACTACTGGGCGATTCGGTCACGTTAGCATCGAGCCCGGTGTGTTTTCCCGAGTTACCCGAGATACCCAGCATCGCTCCTGACCCCCCAATCAATAATGTTGGGTCGCAGTACGTCGACGCTGGCGCAGCTACCACGGAAGCAGCTCTAGCTGCAGACGATATCAATCTGAGTGGGGCCACGGTGGATGCAGGCTATGGATCGGAGGAGATGTCCGAAACCGAGTCGGATATGGAGGCTCCAGATCAATGGTTTGCTGTGGAAGACGTGGACACTAGCGACAGTGAGGACGAGGACATCGACCAAACGTTTGACATTTCAGACGAAACGCTTCGCGCTATTGCGAATTCCGGATGGAAAGTTTTCGACGAAAGCCAATGTGGTACGTACGCGCTAACCTAGTTATTGCTAACGACTGTAGCTTCTAACGATTTCTTTTGACAGAAAACCTGGCGCTCGACGAGGCTAGTGACCTGTACGATGGCCCTTGGGGACCGACGGAATCCGCTGCTGCGTGCGCAGGGAACCCCATCGATTTGTTTTTTTATTTTCTGCCGAAGTCACTTTGGAAGATGATCGCGGATGAATCAAACAAGTATCGTACACAGTCTATTCCTGCTATGGCGGAAGCCCAACGCGCGCGCATGTTACTAGCGCAGCAGAAGGATCATAGTCTCAGTGTACCGACACAGCAGGAGATTGAAGATCAGCTACGACAGCACAAGCCTTTTCAACCCCATGAGTTTACTCATTTGATCGGGTTGCTAATGGCACGGGCCTTATGTCCAATGCGTGACGGTATTGCGAAGCACTGGGCGACCGCAGAAGATGGAGCGCTACCGTGTGGTACTTGGGGTCGCTATATGAAACGTGCTCGATATGAGTCCCTCACGCGGTTTCTTCACTTTTCGGATAATTCAAGCGATTCAGCATTGCACGACAAAGCCTGGAAGATTCGACCAGTTTTACAAGTCGTTGAAACTACATTTAGACGTGGATATCGCCTTGGACGATCAATTTCTTTCGACGAAGGAATGATGCCAAACAAGAGTCGCTTCAATCCAATTCGGGTTTACAATAAGGACAAGCCGAATAAGTGGGGCACCAAATTTTATTTGACATGCTGTGCTAAGACCGCGTACTGTGCTCGGTAAGTTTGGCATTGTTGAATGTATGGGTATGTGTATCCAAGAGCTGACTAGCTAACATTTTGTGGTGGTGCTATCAGAGTTGAAGTGTACTGCGGCAAGGAAAAAGTAGCCAAAACAAATGTTGGACCTGCCGCTGTGGTACGCAATATCTCGAAGGTGTTACGGGGCCAGCCGATGAAGCGTATGATTATTACCGACAACTACTATTCTTCGGTGGCATTATCGCTAAAGCTGAGATCGATGGACTTGTTCCATGTCGGAACGGTGCGGACAAATCGTCTGGGGTGGTGTAAGGACATCCAGTACACACAGAAGAAGCGGCCAAAAACAATTCCAAGAGGTACTTACCGCATAGCACAGGCTGTGGACCACCCAGAGCTAGTGGCTTTGTCCTGGATGGACTCACGGCCCGTCAATATGCTAGCTACGGGCTGTAGCACGGTACCGACATCGGTACTTCGGACGGAAAAAGATGGGAGCCGATCGACTGTTCCGTGCCCATTTATAGTGGCTGAATATCTCAAAGGAATGGGCGGTGTGGACGTCCACGATCAAATTCGACTTCAGCGCTACTCGCTGCAAAAAACAGTCGCTCTCCGGAAGTACTATAAGCAACTTTTTCTCGGCCTCGTGGACATGGCAATCACGAATACATTTATCATCTACAAGTTTATGCAGAAGAAGAACGGTGAAAAGGTGATTACACACGCGAAGTTCTTGCGCAAATTGCATAAAGACCTGTTAGCTCTTCAAGCTTCGGACTTTACACCAGCGGCTACTGAAGATAGACACGGCAGTGGACAAGCTGGTATGGAGAGCCACAAACTTGAGCAGAGTCAAGATCGTTATTCAAGCCAGAAAAAACGACGTCAGTACCTCTGCAAGGTGTGCTCAGTTTTCAGCACGGGCAAGAGCTGTGAGACAACATTTACGTGCCCTACATGGTCAGCAAAGTACAACGGGAGAGTTGCACTTTGCAACACGGTTCGTAGGCTACAAGATGGAAATACGCTTACTTGCTCGCAAATTTGGCATGATTCCTGGAAGAATGGAACCCAGTTGCCACGGGGTGTATCGAAACGGATCCGCTTTCGCAATGGAAAACGCAAACGACCTGAGCCAACTTCGGACAACAGCACCATCTACTCAGTCGCGACCGTCTGATCCTCACAAGCATCAAAGCATCGGCGGTCGGGCGGCCCGTTCCTTTTGCCGTGGGTCTTGACGACTCTCCTTGCAGAGCGGGAGCGGAGCGTCGACTCGATAATCAAACTTGAGGCGCCAAGATTGGAAATCGAGTCGCGTGCCACCCCAAGATTGGAAATCGAGTCGCCGGTCTCTCCAGGTTTGAAAATCGAGTCGCTGGCCCGCCTCAAGTTTGGCAATCGAGTCGCGTGCTCTCCCCACGATTGGAAATCGAGTCGCTGGTCCGCCCCACAACTGGAAATCGAGTCGCTGGTATTGAAAATCGAGTCGCGTGCCACCCCAAGATTGGAAATTGAGTAGCGTGCTACCCCAAGATTGGAAATCGAGTCGCGTGCCACCGCAAGATTGGAAATCGAGTCGCTGGTCCGCCCTAAGATTGGAAATCGAGTCGCGTGCCACCCCAAGATTGGAAATCGAGTCGCGTGCCACCCCAAGATTGGAAATTGAGTCGCGTGCCACCCCAAGATTGGAAATCGAGTCGCGTGCCACCCCAAGATTGGAAATCGAGTCGCGTGCCGCCCCACGATTGGAAATCGAGTCCCTGGTCCGCCCTAAGATTGGAAATCGAGTCGCTGGTCCGCCCCACAACTGGAAATCGAGTCGCTGGTCCGCCCCAAGATTGGAAATCGAGTCGCTGCTCCGCCCCACAACTGGAAATTGAGTCGCGTGCCACCCCAAGATTGGAAATTGAGTCGCGTGCCACCCCAAGATTGGAAATCGAGTCGCGTGCCACCCCAAGATTGGAAATCGAGTCGCGTGCCACCCCACGATTGGAAATCGAGTCCCTGGTCCGCCCTAAGATTGGAAATCGAGTCGCTGGTCCGCCCCACAACTGGAAATCGAGTCGCTGGTCCGCCCCAAGATTGGAAATCGAGTCGCTGGTCCGCCCCAAGATTGGAAATCGAGTCGCTGCTCCGCCCCAAGATTGGAAATCGAGTCGCTGGTCCGCCCCACCACTGGAAATGGAGTCGCTGGTCCGCCCCACAACTGGAAATCGAGTCGCTGGTCCGCCCCAAGATTGGAAATCGAGTCGCTGGTCCGCCCCACAACTGGAAATCGAGTCGCTGGTCCGCCCTAAGATTGGAAATCGAGTCGCGTGCCACCCCAAGATTGGAAATCGAGTCGCGTGCCACCCCAAGATTGAAAATCGAGTCGCGTGCCACCCCAAGATTGGAAATCGAGTCGCTGCTCCACCCCAAGATTGGAAATCGAGTCGCTGGTCCGCCCCACAACTGGAAATCGAGTCGCTGGTCCGCCCCAAGATTGGAAATTGAGTCGCGTGCCACCCCAAGATTGGAAATTGAGTCGCGTGCCACCCCAAGATTGGAAATTGAGTCGCGTGCCACCCCAAGATTAGAAATCGAGTCGCGTGCCACCCCACGATTGGAAATCGAGTCGCTGGTCCGCCTCAAGTTTGGCAATCGAGTCGCTGGTCCGCCCTAAGATTGGAAATCGAGTCGCGTGCCACCCCAAGATTGGGAATCGAGTCGCTGGTCCGCCCCAAGATTGGAAATCGAGTCGCTGCTCCGCCTCAAGTTTGGCAATCGAGTCGCTGCTCCGCCCTAAGATTGGAAATGGAGTCGCTGGTCCGCCCTAAGATTGGAAATCGAGTCGTGTGCCACCCCGAGATTGGAAATCGAGTCGCTGGTCCGCCTCAAGTTTGGCAATCGAGTCGCTGGTCCGCCCCACAACTGGAAATCGAGTCGCGTGCCACCCCAAGATTGGAAATCGAGTCGCTGCTCCGCCTCAAGTTTGGCAATCGAGTCGCTGGTCCGCCCTAAGATTGGAAATCGAGTCGCGTGCCACCCCAAGATTGGAAATTGAGTCGCGTGCTACCCCAAGATTGAAAATCGAGTCGCTGGTCCGCCTCAAGTTTGGAAATGGAGTCGCTGGTCCGCCCTAAGATTGGAAATCGAGTCGTGTGCCACCCCGAGATTGGAAATCGAGTCGCTGGTCCGCCTCAAGTTTGGCAATCGAGTCGCTGGTCCGCCCCACCACTGGAAATCGAGTCGCTGGTCCGCCCCAAGATTGGAAATCGAGTCGCGTGCCACCGCAAGATTGGAAATCGAGTCGCTGGTCCGCCCTAAGATTGGAAATCGAGTCGCGTGCCACCCCAAGATTGGAAATTGAGTCGCGTGCCACCCCAAGATTGGAAATCGAGTCGCGTGCCACCCCAAGATTGGAAATCGAGTCGCGTGCCGCCCCACGATTGGAAATCGAGTCCCTGGTCCGCCCTAAGATTGGAAATCGAGTCGCTGGTCCGCCCCACAACTGGAAATCGAGTCGCTGGTCCGCCCCAAGATTGGAAATTGAGTCGCGTGCCACCCCAAGATTGGAAATTGAGTCGCGTGCCACCCCAAGATTGGAAATTGAGTCGCGTGCCACCCCAAGATTAGAAATCGAGTCGCGTGCCACCCCAAGATTGGAAATCGAGTCGCGTGCCACCCCAAGATTGGAAATCGAGTCGCTGGTCCGCCCCAAGATTGGAAATCGAGTCGCTGGTCCGCCCCACAACTGGAAATCGAGTCGCGTGCCACCCCAAGATTGGAAATCGAGTCGCGTGCCACCCCAAGATTGGAAATCGAGTCGCTGCTCCGCCTCAAGTTTGGCAATCGAGTCGCTGGTCCGCCCTAAGATTGGAAATCGAGTCGCGTGCCACCCCAAGATTGGAAATTGAGTCGCGTGCTACCCCAAGATTGAAAATCGAGTCGCTGGTCCGCCTCAAGTTTGGAAATGGAGTCGCTGGTCCGCCCTAAGATTGGAAATCGAGTCGTGTGCCACCCCGAGATTGGAAATCGAGTCGCTGGTCCGCCTCAAGTTTGGCAATCGAGTCGCTGGTCCGCCCTAAGATTGGAAATCGAGTCGCGTGCCACCCCAAGATTGGAAATTGAGTCGCGTGCTACCCCAAGATTGAAAATCGAGTCGCTGGTCCGCCTCAAGATTGGAAATCGAGTCGCTGCTCCGCCCCACGATTGGAAATCGAGTCGCTGGTCCGCCTCAAGTTTGGCAATCGAGTCGCTGGTCCGCCCTAAGATTGGAAATCGAGTCGCGTGCCACCCCAAGATTGGGAATCGAGTCGCTGGTCCGCCCCAAGATTGGAAATCGAGTCGCTGCTCCGCCTCAAGTTTGGCAATCGAGTCGCTGCTCCGCCCTAAGATTGGAAATGGAGTCGCTGGTCCGCCCTAAGATTGGAAATCGAGTCGTGTGCCACCCCGAGATTGGAAATCGAGTCGCTGGTCCGCCTCAAGTTTGGCAATCGAGTCGCTGGTCCGCCCCACAACTGGAAATCGAGTCGCGTGCCACCCCAAGATTGGAAATCGAGTCGCTGCTCCGCCTCAAGTTTGGCAATCGAGTCGCTGGTCCGCCCTAAGATTGGAAATCGAGTCGCGTGCCACCCCAAGATTGGAAATTGAGTCGCGTGCTACCCCAAGATTGAAAATCGAGTCGCTGGTCCGCCTCAAGTTTGGAAATGGAGTCGCTGGTCCGCCCTAAGATTGGAAATCGAGTCGTGTGCCACCCCGAGATTGGAAATCGAGTCGCTGGTCCGCCTCAAGTTTGGCAATCGAGTCGCTGGTCCGCCCTAAGATTGGAAATCGAGTCGCGTGCCACCCCAAGATTGGAAATTGAGTCGCGTGCTACCCCAAGATTGAAAATCGAGTCGCTGGTCCGCCTCAAGATTGGAAATCGAGTCGCTGCTCCGCCCCACGATTGGAAATCGAGTCGCTGGTCCGCCTCAAGTTTGGCAATCGAGTCGCTGGTCCGCCCTAAGATTGGAAATCGAGTCGCGTGCCACCCCAAGATTGGGAATCGAGTCGCTGGTCCGCCCCAAGATTGGAAATCGAGTCGCTGCTCCGCCTCAAGTTTGGCAATCGAGTCGCTGCTCCGCCCTAAGATTGGAAATGGAGTCGCTGGTCCGCCCTAAGATTGGAAATCGAGTCGTGTGCCACCCCAAGATTGGAAATTGAGTCGCGTGCCACCCCAAGATTGGAAATTGAGTCGCGTGCCACCCCAAGATTGGAAATTGAGTCGCGTGCCACCCCAAGATTGGAAATCGAGTCGCGTGCCACCCCAAGATTGGAAATCGAGTCGCGTGCCGCCCCACGATTGGAAATCGAGTCCCTGGTCCGCCCTAAGATTGGAAATCGAGTCGCTGGTCCGCCCCACAACTGGAAATCGAGTCGCTGGTCCGCCCCAAGATTGGAAATCGAGTCGCTGCTCCGCCCCAAGATTGGAAATTGAGTCGCGTGCCACCCCAAGATTGGAAATTGAGTCGCGTGCCACCCCAAGATTAGAAATCGAGTCGCGTGCCACCCCAAGATTGGAAATCGAGTCGCGTGCCACCCCAAGATTGGAAATTGAGTCGCGTGCCACCCCAAGATTAGAAATCGAGTCGCGTGCCACCCCAAGATTGGAAATCGAGTCGCTGGTCCGCCCCAAGATTGGAAATCGAGTCGCTGCTCCGCCCCACAACTGGAAATTGAGTCGCGTGCCACCCCAAGATTGGAAATTGAGTCGCGTGCCACCCCAAGATTGGAAATCGAGTCGCGTGCCACCCCAAGATTGGAAATCGAGTCGCGTGCCGCCCCACGATTGGAAATCGAGTCCCTGGTCCGCCCTAAGATTGGAAATCGAGTCGCTGGTCCGCCCCACAACTGGAAATCGAGTCGCTGGTCCGCCCCAAGATTGGAAATTGAGTCGCGTGCCACCCCAAGATTGGAAATTGAGTCGCGTGCCACCCCAAGATTGGAAATTGAGTCGCGTGCCACCCCAAGATTAGAAATCGAGTCGCGTGCCACCCCAAGATTGGAAATTGAGTCGCGTGCCACCCCAAGATTAGAAATCGAGTCGCGTGCCACCCCAAGATTGGAAATCGAGTCGCTGGTCCGCCCCAAGATTGGAAATCGAGTCGCGTGCCACCCCAAGATTGGAAATCGAGTCGCTGGTCCGCCCCAAGATTGGAAATCGAGTCGCTGCTCCGCCCCACAACTGGAAATTGAGTCGCGTGCCACCCCAAGATTGGAAATTGAGTCGCGTGCCACCCCAAGATTGGAAATCGAGTCGCGTGCCACCCCAAGATTGGAAATCGAGTCGCGTGCCGCCCCACGATTGGAAATCGAGTCCCTGGTCCGCCCTAAGATTGGAAATCGAGTCGCTGGTCCGCCCCACAACTGGAAATCGAGTCGCTGGTCCGCCCCAAGATTGGAAATTGAGTCGCGTGCCACCCCAAGATTGGAAATTGAGTCGCGTGCCACCCCAAGATTGGAAATTGAGTCGCGTGCCACCCCAAGATTAGAAATCGAGTCGCGTGCCACCCCAAGATTGGAAATCGAGTCGCGTGCCACCCCAAGATTGGAAATTGAGTCGCGTGCCACCCCAAGATTAGAAATCGAGTCGCGTGCCACCCCAAGATTGGAAATCGAGTCGCGTGCCACCCCAAGATTGGAAATCGAGTCGCTGGTCCGCCCCAAGATTGGAAATCGAGTCGCGTGCCACCCCAAGATTGGAAATCGAGTCGCTGGTCCGCCCCAAGATTGGAAATCGAGTCGCTGCTCCGCCCCACAACTGGAAATTGAGTCGCGTGCCACCCCAAGATTGGAAATTGAGTCGCGTGCCACCCCAAGATTGGAAATCGAGTCGCGTGCCACCCCAAGATTGGAAATCGAGTCGCGTGCCGCCCCACGATTGGAAATCGAGTCCCTGGTCCGCCCTAAGATTGGAAATCGAGTCGCTGGTCCGCCCCACAACTGGAAATCGAGTCGCTGGTCCGCCCCAAGATTGGAAATTGAGTCGCGTGCCACCCCAAGATTGGAAATTGAGTCGCGTGCCACCCCAAGATTGGAAATTGAGTCGCGTGCCACCCCAAGATTAGAAATCGAGTCGCGTGCCACCCCAAGATTGGAAATCGAGTCGCGTGCCACCCCAAGATTGGAAATCGAGTCGCTGGTCCGCCCCAAGATTGGAAATCGAGTCGCTGGTCCGCCCCACAACTGGAAATCGAGTCGC
Organism: Phytophthora vignae f. sp. vignae; assembly: GCA_016169955.1. Lineage (NCBI taxonomy): Eukaryota > Oomycota > Peronosporomycetes > Peronosporales > Peronosporaceae > Phytophthora > Phytophthora vignae. Next base: position 368,770 of record JABJUM010000042.1, read on the forward strand.
GTGCCACCCCAAGATTGGAAATCGAGTCGCGTGCCACCCCAAGATTGGAAATCGAGTCGCTGCTCCGCCTCAAGTTTGGCAATCGAGTCGCTGGTCCGCCCTAAGATTGGAAATCGAGTCGCGTGCCACCCCAAGATTGGAAATTGAGTCGCGTGCTACCCCAAGATTGAAAATCGAGTCGCTGGTCCGCCTCAAGTTTGGAAATGGAGTCGCTGGTCCGCCCTAAGATTGGAAATCGAGTCGTGTGCCACCCCGAGATTGGAAATCGAGTCGCTGGTCCGCCTCAAGTTTGGCAATCGAGTCGCTGGTCCGCCCTAAGATTGGAAATCGAGTCGCGTGCCACCCCAAGATTGGAAATTGAGTCGCGTGCTACCCCAAGATTGAAAATCGAGTCGCTGGTCCGCCTCAAGATTGGAAATCGAGTCGCTGCTCCGCCCCACGATTGGAAATCGAGTCGCTGGTCCGCCTCAAGTTTGGCAATCGAGTCGCTGGTCCGCCCTAAGATTGGAAATCGAGTCGCGTGCCACCCCAAGATTGGGAATCGAGTCGCTGGTCCGCCCCAAGATTGGAAATCGAGTCGCTGCTCCGCCTCAAGTTTGGCAATCGAGTCGCTGCTCCGCCCTAAGATTGGAAATGGAGTCGCTGGTCCGCCCTAAGATTGGAAATGGAGTCGCTGGTCCGCCCTAAGATTGGAAATCGAGTCGTGTGCCACCCCGAGATTGGAAATCGAGTCGCTGGTCCGCCTCAAGTTTGGCAATCGAGTCGCTGGTCCGCCCCAAGATTGGAAATCGAGTCGCGTGCCACCCCAAGATTGGAAATTGAGTCGCGTGCCACCCCAAGATTGGAAATCGAGTTGCGTGCCACCCCAAGATTGGAAATCGAGTCGCTGGTCCGCCCCAAGATTGGAAATCGAGTCGCTGGTCCGCCCCAAGATTGGAAATCGAGTCGCGTGCCACCCCAAGATTGGAAATCGAGTCGCTGGTCCGCCTCAAGATTGGAAATCGAGTCGCTGCTCCGCCCCACGATTGGAAATCGAGTCGCTGCTCCGCCCTAAGATTGGAAATGGAGTCGCTGGTCCGCCCCAAGATTGGAAATCGAGTCGCTGCTCCGCCTCAAGTTTGGCAATCGAGTCGCGTGCCACCCCAAGATTGGAAATCGAGTTGCGTGCCACCCCAAGATTGGAAATCGAGTCGCTGGTCCGCCCCAAGATTGGAAATCGAGTCGCTGCTCCGCCTCAAGTTTGGCAATCGAGTCGCTGCTCCGCCCTAAGATTGGAAATGGAGTCGCGTGCCACCCCAAGATTGGAAATCGAGTCGTGTGCCACCCCGAGATTGGAAATCGAGTCGCTGGTCCGCCTCAAGTTTGGCAATCGAGTCGCTGGTCCGCCCCAAGATTGGAAATCGAGTCGCGTGCCACCCCAAGATTGGAAATTGAGTCGCGTGCCACCCCAAGATTGGAAATCGAGTTGCGTGCCACCCCAAGATTGGAAATCGAGTCGCTGGTCCGCCCCAAGATTGGAAATCGAGTCGCTGGTCCGCCCCAAGATTGGAAATCGAGTCGCGTGCCACCCCAAGATTGGAAATCGAGTCGCTGGTCCGCCTCAAGATTGGAAATCGAGTCGCTGCTCCGCCCCACGATTGGAAATCGAGTCGCTGCTCCGCCCTAAGATTGGAAATGGAGTCGCTGGTCCGCCCCAAGATTGGAAATCGAGTCGCTGCTCCGCCTCAAGTTTGGCAATCGAGTCGCTGGTCCGCCCCACAACTGGAAATCGAGTCGCTGGTCCGCCCCACAACTGGAAATCGAGTCGCGTGCCACCCCAAGATTGGAAATCGAGTCGCTGGTCCGCCTCAAGTTTGGCAATCGAGTCGCTGGTCCGCCCCAAGATTGGAAATCGAGTCGCGTGCCACCCCAAGATTGGAAATTGAGTCGCGTGCCACCCCAAGATTGGAAATCGAGTTGCGTGCCACCCCAAGATTGGAAATCGAGTCGCTGGTCCGCCCCACCACTGGAAATCGAGTCGCTGGTCCGCCCCAAGATTGGAAATCGAGTCGCGTGCCACCCCAAGATTGGAAATCGAGTCGCTGGTCCGCCCCAAGATTCGAAATCGAGTCGCTGCTCCGCCCCACGATTGGAAATCGAGTCGCTGCTCCGCCCTAAGATTGGAAATGGAGTCGCTGGTCCGCCCCAAGATTGGAAATCGAGTCGCTGCTCCGCCTCAAGTTTGGCAATCGAGTCGCGTGCCACCCCAAGATTGGAAATCGAGTTGCGTGCCACCCCAAGATTGGAAATCGAGTCGCTGGTCCGCCCCAAGATTGGAAATCGAGTCGCTGCTCCGCCTCAAGTTTGGCAATCGAGTCGCTGCTCCGCCCTAAGATTGGAAATGGAGTCGCTGGTCCGCCCTAAGATTGGAAATCGAGTCGTGTGCCACCCCGAGATTGGAAATCGAGTCGCTGGTCCGCCTCAAGTTTGGCAATCGAGTCGCTGCTCCGCCTCAAGTTTGGCAATCGAGTCGCGTGCCACCCCAAGATTGGAAATCGAGTTGCGTGCCACCCCAAGATTGGAAATCGAGTCGCTGGTCCGCCCCAAGATTGGAAATCGAGTCGCTGCTCCGCCTCAAGTTTGGCAATCGAGTCGCTGCTCCGCCCTAAGATTGGAAATCGAGTCGCTGCTCCGCCCCACGATTGGAAATCGAGTCGCTGCTCCGCCCTAAGATTGGAAATGGAGTCGCTGGTCCGCCCCACGATTGGAAATCGAGTCGCTGCTCCGCCTCAAGTTTGGCAATCGAGTCGCGTGCCACCCCAAGATTGGAAATCGAGTTGCGTGCCACCCCAAGATTGGAAATCGAGTCGCTGGTCCGCCCCACAACTGGAAATCGAGTCGCTGGTCCGCCCCACAACTGGAAATCGAGTCGCGTGCCACCCCAAGATTGGAAATCGAGTCGCTGGTCCGCCTCAAGTTTGGCAATCGAGTCGCTGGTCCGCCCCAAGATTGGAAATCGAGTCGCGTGCCACCCCAAGATTGGAAATTGAGTCGCGTGCCACCCCAAGATTGGAAATCGAGTTGCGTGCCACCCCAAGATTGGAAATCGAGTTGCGTGCCACCCCAAGATTGGAAATCGAGTCGCTGGTCCGCCCCACCACTGGAAATCGAGTCGCTGGTCCGCCCCAAGATTGGAAATCGAGTCGCGTGCCACCCCAAGATTGGAAATCGAGTCGCTGCTCCGCCTCAAGTTTGGCAATCGAGTCGCTGCTCCGCCCTAAGATTGGAAATGGAGTCGCTGGTCCGCCCTAAGATTGGAAATCGAGTCGTGTGCCACCCCGAGATTGGAAATCGAGTCGCTGGTCCGCCTCAAGTTTGGCAATCGAGTCGCTGGTCCGCCTCAAGTTTGGCAATCGAGTCGCGTGCCACCCCAAGATTGGAAATCGAGTTGCGTGCCACCCCAAGATTGGAAATCGAGTCGCTGGTCCGCCCCAAGATTGGAAATCGAGTCGCTGCTCCGCCTCAAGTTTGGCAATCGAGTCGCTGCTCCGCCCTAAGATTGGAAATCGAGTCGCTGCTCCGCCCCACGATTGGAAATCGAGTCGCTGCTCCGCCCTAAGATTGGAAATGGAGTCGCTGGTCCGCCCCACGATTGGAAATCGAGTCGCTGCTCCGCCTCAAGTTTGGCAATCGAGTCGCGTGCCACCCCAAGATTGGAAATCGAGTTGCGTGCCACCCCAAGATTGGAAATCGAGTCGCTGGTCCGCCCCACAACTGGAAATCGAGTCGCTGGTCCGCCCCACAACTGGAAATCGAGTCGCTGGTCCGCCCTAAGATTGGAAATCGAGTCGCGTGCCACCCCAAGATTGGAAATTGAGTCGCGTGCTACCCCAAGATTGAAAATCGAGTCGCTGGTCCGCCTCAAGATTGGAAATCGAGTCGCTGCTCCGCCCCACGATTGGAAATCGAGTCGCTGCTCCGCCTCAAGTTTGGCAATCGAGTCGCTGGTCCGCCCCAAGATTGGAAATCGAGTCGCTGGTCCGCCCCACAACTGGAAATCGAGTCGCGTGCCACCCCAAGATTGGAAATCGAGTCGCGTGCCACCCCAAGATTGGAAATCGAGTCGCTGGTCCGCCTCAAGTTTGGCAATCGAGTCGCTGGTCCGCCCTAAGATTGGAAATCGAGTCGTGTGCCACCCCAAGATTGGAAATTGAGTCGCGTGCTACCCCAAGATTGAAAATCGAGTCGCTGGTCCGCCTCAAGTTTGGAAATCGAGTCGCTGGTCCGCCCTAAGATTGGAAATGGAGTCGCTGGTCCGCCCCACGATTGGAAATCGAGTCGCTGCTCCGCCTCAAGTTTGGCAATCGAGTCGCGTGCCACCCCAAGATTGGAAATCGAGTTGCGTGCCACCCCAAGATTGGAAATCGAGTCGCTGGTCCGCCCCACAACTGGAAATCGAGTCGCTGGTCCGCCCCACAACTGGAAATCGAGTCGCTGGTCCGCCCTAAGATTGGAAATCGAGTCGCGTGCCACCCCAAGATTGGAAATTGAGTCGCGTGCTACCCCAAGATTGAAAATCGAGTCGCTGGTCCGCCTCAAGATTGGAAATCGAGTCGCTGCTCCGCCCCACGATTGGAAATCGAGTCGCTGCTCCGCCTCAAGTTTGGCAATCGAGTCGCTGGTCCGCCCCAAGATTGGAAATCGAGTCGCTGGTCCGCCCCACAACTGGAAATCGAGTCGCGTGCCACCCCAAGATTGGAAATCGAGTCGCGTGCCACCCCAAGATTGGAAATCGAGTCGCTGGTCCGCCTCAAGTTTGGCAATCGAGTCGCTGGTCCGCCCTAAGATTGGAAATCGAGTCGTGTGCCACCCCAAGATTGGAAATTGAGTCGCGTGCTACCCCAAGATTGAAAATCGAGTCGCTGGTCCGCCTCAAGTTTGGAAATCGAGTCGCTGGTCCGCCCTAAGATTGGAAATCGAGTCGTGTGCCACCCCGAGATTGGAAATCGAGTCGCTGGTCCGCCTCAAGTTTGGCAATCGAGTCGCTGGTCCGCCCTAAGATTGGAAATCGAGTCGCGTGCCACCCCAAGATTGGAAATTGAGTCGCGTGCTACCCCAAGATTGAAAATCGAGTCGCTGGTCCGCCTCAAGATTGGAAATCGAGTCGCTGCTCCGCCCCACGATTGGAAATCGAGTCGCTGGTCCGCCTCAAGTTTGGCAATCGAGTCGCTGGTCCGCCCTAAGATTGGAAATCGAGTCGCGTGCCACCCCAAGATTGGAAATCGAGTCGCTGGTCCGCCCCAAGATTGGAAATCGAGTCGCTGCTCCGCCTCAAGTTTGGCAATCGAGTCGCTGCTACGCCCTAAGATTGGAAATGGAGTCGCTGGTCCGCCCTAAGATTGGAAATCGAGTCGTGTGCCACCCCAAGATTGGAAATTGAGTCGCGTGCCACCCCAAGATTGGAAATTGAGTCGCGTGCCACCCCAAGATTGGAAATCGAGTCGCTGGTCCGCCCCAAGATTGGAAATCGAGTCGCTGGTCCGCCCCAAGATTGGAAATCGAGTCGCGTGCCACCCCAAGATTGGAAATCGAGTCGCTGGTCCGCCTCAAGATTGGAAATCGAGTCGCTGCTCCGCCCCACGATTGGAAATCGAGTCGCTGCTCCGCCTCAAGTTTGGCAATCGAGTCGCTGGTCCGCCCCAAGATTGGAAATCGAGTCGCTGGTCCGCCCCACAACTGGAAATCGAGTCGCGTGCCACCCCAAGATTGGAAATCGAGTCGCGTGCCACCCCAAGATTGGAAATCGAGTCGCTGGTCCGCCTCAAGTTTGGCAATCGAGTCGCTGGTCCGCCCTAAGATTGGAAATCGAGTCGTGTGCCACCCCAAGATTGGAAATTGAGTCGCGTGCTACCCCAAGATTGAAAATCGAGTCGCTGGTCCGCCTCAAGTTTGGAAATCGAGTCGCTGGTCCGCCCTAAGATTGGAAATCGAGTCGTGTGCCACCCCGAGATTGGAAATCGAGTCGCTGGTCCGCCTCAAGTTTGGCAATCGAGTCGCTGGTCCGCCCTAAGATTGGAAATCGAGTCGCGTGCCACCCCAAGATTGGAAATTGAGTCGCGTGCTACCCCAAGATTGGAAATCGAGTTGCGTGCCACCCCAAGATTGGAAATCGAGTCGCTGGTCCGCCCCACCACTGGAAATCGAGTCGCTGGTCCGCCCCAAGATTGGAAATCGAGTCGCTGGTCCGCCCTAAGATTGGAAATCGAGTCGCGTGCCACCCCAAGATTGGAAATTGAGTCGCGTGCTACCCCAAGATTGAAAATCGAGTCGCTGGTCCGCCTCAAGATTGGAAATCGAGTCGCTGCTCCGCCCCACGATTGGAAATCGAGTCGCTGCTCCGCCTCAAGTTTGGCAATCGAGTCGCTGGTCCGCCCCAAGATTGGAAATCGAGTCGCTGGTCCGCCCCACAACTGGAAATCGAGTCGCGTGCCACCCCAAGATTGGAAATCGAGTCGCGTGCCACCCCAAGATTGGAAATCGAGTCGCTGGTCCGCCTCAAGTTTGGCAATCGAGTCGCTGGTCCGCCCTAAGATTGGAAATCGAGTCGTGTGCCACCCCAAGATTGGAAATTGAGTCGCGTGCTACCCCAAGATTGAAAATCGAGTCGCTGGTCCGCCTCAAGTTTGGAAATCGAGTCGCTGGTCCGCCCTAAGATTGGAAATCGAGTCGCTGGTCCGCCCCACAACTGGAAATCGAGTCGCGTGCCACCCCAAGATTGGAAATCGAGTCGCGTGCCACCCCAAGATTGGAAATCGAGTCGCTGGTCCGCCTCAAGTTTGGCAATCGAGTCGCTGGTCCGCCCTAAGATTGGAAATCGAGTCGTGTGCCACCCCAAGATTGGAAATTGAGTCGCGTGCTACCCCAAGATTGAAAATCGAGTCGCTGGTCCGCCTCAAGTTTGGAAATCGAGTCGCTGGTCCGCCCTAAGATTGGAAATCGAGTCGTGTGCCACCCCAAGATTGGAAATCGAGTCGCTGGTCCGCCTCAAGTTTGGCAATCGAGTCGCTGGTCCGCCCTAAGATTGGAAATCGAGTCGCGTGCCACCCCAAGATTGGAAATTGAGTCGCGTGCTACCCCAAGATTGAAAATCGAGTCGCTGGTCCGCCTCAAGATTGGAAATCGAGTCGCTGCTCCGCCCCACGATTGGAAATCGAGTCGCTGGTCCGCCTCAAGTTTGGCAATCGAGTCGCTGGTCCGCCCTAAGATTGGAAATCGAGTCGCGTGCCACCCCAAGATTGGAAATCGAGTCGCTGGTCCGCCCCAAGATTGGAAATCGAGTCGCTGCTCCGCCTCAAGTTTGGCAATCGAGTCGCTGCTCCGCCCTAAGATTGGAAATGGAGTCGCTGGTCCGCCCTAAGATTGGAAATCGAGTCGTGTGCCACCCCGAGATTGGAAATCGAGTCGCTGGTCCGCCTCAAGTTTGGCAATCGAGTCGCTGGTCCGCCCTAAGATTGGAAATCGAGTCGCGTGCCACCCCAAGATTGAAAATCGAGTCGCTGGTCCGCCTCAAGTTTGGAAATCGAGTCGCTGGTCCGCCCTAAGATTGGAAATCGAGTCGTGTGCCACCCCGAGATTGGCAATCGAGTCGCTGGTCCGCCCTAAGATTGGAAATGGAGTCGCTGGTCCGCCCTAAGATTGGAAATCGAGTCGTGTGCCACCCCGAGATTGGAAATCGAGTCGCTGGTCCGCCTCAAGATTGGAAATCGAGTCGCTGCTCCGCCCTAAGATTGGAAATGGAGTCGCTGGTCCGCCCCAAGATTGGAAATGGAGTCGCTGGTCCGCCCCAAGATTGGAAATCGAGTCGCTGGTCCGCCCCAAGATTGGAAATCGAGTCGCGTGCCACCCCAAGATTGGAAATCGAGTCGCGTGCCACCCCAAGATTGGAAATCGAGTCGCGTGCCACCCCAAGATTGGAAATCGAGTCGCTGGTCCGCCCCAAGATTGGAAATCGAGTCGCTGCTCCGCCCCACAACTGGAAATTGAGTCGCGTGCCACCCCAAGATTGGAAATTGAGTCGCGTGCCACCCCAAGATTGGAAATCGAGTCGCTGGTCCGCCCCAAGATTGGAAATCGAGTCGCTGGTCCGCCCCAAGATTGGAAATCGAGTCGCGTGCCACCCCAAGATTGGAAATCGAGTCGCTGGTCCGCCTCAAGATTGGAAATCGAGTCGCTGCTCCGCCCCACGATTGGAAATCGAGTCGCTGCTCCGCCCTAAGATTGGAAATGGAGTCGCTGGTCCGCCCCAAGATTGGAAATCGAGTCGCTGCTCCGCCTCAAGTTTGGCAATCGAGTCGCTGGTCCGCCCCAAGATTGGAAATCGAGTCGCTGGTCCGCCCCACAACTGGAAATCGAGTCGCGTGCCACCCCAAGATTGGAAATCGAGTCGCTGGTCCGCCTCAAGTTTGGCAATCGAGTCGCTGGTCCGCCCCAAGATTGGAAATCGAGTCGCGTGCCACCCCAAGATTGGAAATTGAGTCGCGTGCCACCCCAAGATTGGAAATCGAGTTGCGTGCCACCCCAAGATTGGAAATCGAGTCGCTGGTCCGCCCCACCACTGGAAATCGAGTCGCTGGTCCGCCCCAAGATTGGAAATCGAGTCGCGTGCCACCCCAAGATTGGAAATCGAGTCGCTGGTCCGCCCCAAGATTCGAAATCGAGTCGCTGCTCCGCCCCACGATTGGAAATCGAGTCGCTGCTCCGCCCTAAGATTGGAAATGGAGTCGCTGGTCCGCCCCAAGATTGGAAATCGAGTCGCTGCTCCGCCTCAAGTTTGGCAATCGAGTCGCGTGCCACCCCAAGATTGGAAATCGAGTTGCGTGCCACCCCAAGATTGGAAATCGAGTCGCTGGTCCGCCCCAAGATTGGAAATCGAGTCGCTGCTCCGCCTCAAGTTTGGCAATCGAGTCGCTGCTCCGCCCTAAGATTGGAAATGGAGTCGCTGGTCCGCCCTAAGATTGGAAATCGAGTCGTGTGCCACCCCGAGATTGGAAATCGAGTCGCTGGTCCGCCTCAAGTTTGGCAATCGAGTCGCTGCTCCGCCTCAAGTTTGGCAATCGAGTCGCGTGCCACCCCAAGATTGGAAATCGAGTTGCGTGCCACCCCAAGATTGGAAATCGAGTCGCTGGTCCGCCCCAAGATTGGAAATCGAGTCGCTGCTCCGCCTCAAGTTTGGCAATCGAGTCGCTGCTCCGCCCTAAGATTGGAAATCGAGTCGCTGCTCCGCCCCACGATTGGAAATCGAGTCGCTGCTCCGCCCTAAGATTGGAAATGGAGTCGCTGGTCCGCCCCACGATTGGAAATCGAGTCGCTGCTCCGCCTCAAGTTTGGCAATCGAGTCGCGTGCCACCCCAAGATTGGAAATCGAGTTGCGTGCCACCCCAAGATTGGAAATCGAGTCGCTGGTCCGCCCCACAACTGGAAATCGAGTCGCTGGTCCGCCCCACAACTGGAAATCGAGTCGCTGGTCCGCCCTAAGATTGGAAATCGAGTCGCGTGCCACCCCAAGATTGGAAATTGAGTCGCGTGCTACCCCAAGATTGAAAATCGAGTCGCTGGTCCGCCTCAAGATTGGAAATCGAGTCGCTGCTCCGCCCCACGATTGGAAATCGAGTCGCTGCTCCGCCTCAAGTTTGGCAATCGAGTCGCTGGTCCGCCCCAAGATTGGAAATCGAGTCGCTGGTCCGCCCCACAACTGGAAATCGAGTCGCGTGCCACCCCAAGATTGGAAATCGAGTCGCGTGCCACCCCAAGATTGGAAATCGAGTCGCTGGTCCGCCTCAAGTTTGGCAATCGAGTCGCTGGTCCGCCCTAAGATTGGAAATCGAGTCGTGTGCCACCCCAAGATTGGAAATTGAGTCGCGTGCTACCCCAAGATTGAAAATCGAGTCGCTGGTCCGCCTCAAGTTTGGAAATCGAGTCGCTGGTCCGCCCTAAGATTGGAAATCGAGTCGTGTGCCACCCCGAGATTGGAAATCGAGTCGCTGGTCCGCCTCAAGTTTGGCAATCGAGTCGCTGGTCCGCCCTAAGATTGGAAATCGAGTCGCGTGCCACCCCAAGATTGGAAATTGAGTCGCGTGCTACCCCAAGATTGAAAATCGAGTCGCTGGTCCGCCTCAAGATTGGAAATCGAGTCGCTGCTCCGCCCCACGATTGGAAATCGAGTCGCTGGTCCGCCTCAAGTTTGGCAATCGAGTCGCTGGTCCGCCCTAAGATTGGAAATCGAGTCGCGTGCCACCCCAAGATTGGAAATCGAGTCGCTGGTCCGCCCCAAGATTGGAAATCGAGTCGCTGCTCCGCCTCAAGTTTGGCAATCGAGTCGCTGCTCCGCCCTAAGATTGGAAATGGAGTCGCTGGTCCGCCCTAAGATTGGAAATCGAGTCGTGTGCCACCCCGAGATTGGAAATCGAGTCGCTGGTCCGCCTCAAGATTGGAAATCGAGTCGCTGCTCCGCCCTAAGATTGGAAATGGAGTCGCTGGTCCGCCCCAAGATTGGAAATCGAGTCGCTGCTCCGCCTCAAGTTTGGAAATCGAGTCGCTGCTCCGCCCCAAGATTGGAAATCGAGTCGCTGGTCCGCCCCACCACTGGAAATCGAGTCGCTGGTCCGCCCCAAGATTGGAAATCGAGTCGCGTGCCACCCCAAGATTGGAAATCGAGTCGCTGGTCCGCCCCAAGATTGGAAATCGAGTCGCTGCTCCGCCCCACAACTGGAAATTGAGTCGCGTGCCACCCCAAGATTGGAAATTGAGTCGCGTGCCACCCCAAGATTGGAAATCGAGTCGCTGGTCCGCCCCAAGATTGGAAATCGAGTCGCTGGTCCGCCCCAAGATTGGAAATCGAGTCGCGTGCCACCCCAAGATTGGAAATCGAGTCGCTGGTCCGCCCCAAGATTGGAAATCGAGTCGCTGCTCCGCCCCACAACTGGAAATTGAGTCGCGTGCCACCCCAAGATTGGAAATTGAGTCGCGTGCCACCCCAAGATTGGAAATCGAGTCGCTGGTCCGCCCCAAGATTGGAAATCGAGTCGCTGGTCCGCCCCAAGATTGGAAATCGAGTCGCGTGCCACCCCAAGATTGGAAATCGAGTCGCTGGTCCGCCTCAAGATTGGAAATCGAGTCGCTGCTCCGCCCCACGATTGGAAATCGAGTCGCTGCTCCGCCCTAAGATTGGAAATGGAGTCGCTGGTCCGCCCCAAGATTGGAAATCGAGTCGCTGGTCCGCCCCAAGATTGGAAATCGAGTCGCGTGCCACCCCAAGATTGGAAATCGAGTCGCGTGCCACCCCAAGATTGGAAATCGAGTCGCGTGCCACCCCAAGATTGGAAATCGAGTCGCTGGTCCGCCCCAAGATTGGAAATCGAGTCGCTGGTCCGCCCCAAGATTGGAAATCGAGTCGCGTGCCACCCCAAGATTGGAAATCGAGTCGCTGGTCCGCCCCAAGATTGGAAATCGAGTCGCGTGCCACCCCAAGATTGGAAATCGAGTCGCGTGCCACCCCAAGATTGGAAATCGAGTCGCGTGCCACCCCAAGATTGAAAATCGAGTCGCTGGTCCGCCCCAAGATTGGAAATCGAGTCGCTGCTCCGCCCCACAACTGGAAATCGAGTCGCTGGTCCGCCCCAAGATTGGAAATTGAGTCGCGTGCCACCCCAAGATTGGAAATCGAGTCGCGTGCCACCCCAAGATTGGAAATCGAGTCGCTGGTCCGCCCCAAGATTGGAAATCGAGTCGCTGGTCCGCCCTAAGATTGGAAATCGAGTCGCGTGCCACCCCAAGATTGGAAATCGAGTCGCGTGCCACCCCAAGATTGAAAATCGAGTCGCTGGTCCGCCCCAAGATTGGAAATCGAGTCGCTGCTCCGCCCCAAGATTGGAAATCGAGTCGCTGGTCCGCCCCACAACTGGAAATCGAGTCGCTGGTCCGCCCCAAGATTGGAAATCGAGTCGCGTGCCACCCCAAGATTGGAAATCGAGTCGCTGGTCTGCCTCAAGTTTGGCAATCGAGTCGCTGGTCCGCCCTAAGATTGGAAATCGAGTCGCGTGCCACCCCAAGATTGGAAATCGAGTCGCTGGTCCGCCCCAAGATTGGAAATCGAGTCGCGTGCCACCCCAAGATTGGAAATCGAGTCGCTGGTCCGCCCCACAACTGGAAATCGAGTCGCTGGTCCGCCCTAAGATTGGAAATCGAGTCGCGTGCCACCCCAAGATTGGAAATCGAGTCGCGTGCCACCCCAAGATTGAAAATCGAGTCGCTGGTCCGCCCCAAGATTGGAAATCGAGTCGCTGCTCCGCCCCACAACTGGAAATCGAGTCGCTGGTCCGCCCCAAGATTGGAAATTGAGTCGCGTGCCACCCCAAGATTGGAAATCGAGTTGCGTGCCACCCCAAGATTGGAAATCGAGTCGCTGGTCCGCCCCAAGATTGGAAATCGAGTCGCTGGTCCGCCCCAAGATTGGAAATCGAGTCGCGTGCCACCCCAAGATTGGAAATCGAGTCGCGTGCCACCCCAAGATTGGAAATCGAGTCGCTGGTCCGCCCTAAGATTGGAAATCGAGTCGTGTGCCACCCCGAGATTGGAAATCGAGTCGCTGGTCCGCCTCAAGATTGGAAATCGAGTCGCTGCTCCGCCCTAAGATTGGAAATGGAGTCGCTGGTCCGCCCCAAGATTGGAAATCGAGTCGCGTGCCACCCCAAGATTGGAAATTGAGTCGCGTGCTACCCCAAGATTGAAAATCGAGTCGCTGGTCCGCCTCAAGTTTGGAAATGGAGTCGCTGGTCCGCCCTAAGATTGGAAATCGAGTCGTGTGCCACCCCGAGATTGGAAATCGAGTCGCTGGTCCGCCTCAAGTTTGGCAATCGAGTCGCTGGTCCGCCCTAAGATTGGAAATCGAGTCGCGTGCCACCCCAAGATTGGAAATCGAGTCGCGTGCCACCCCAAGATTGAAAATCGAGTCGCTGGTCCGCCCCAAGATTGGAAATCGAGTCGTGTGCCACCCCAAGATTGGAAATCGAGTCGCTGGTCCGCCCCACAACTGGAAATCGAGTCGCTGGTCCGCCCCAAGATTGGAAATCGAGTCGCGTGCCACCCCAAGATTGGAAATCGAGTCGCTGGTCTGCCTCAAGTTTGGCAATCGAGTCGCTGGTCCGCCCTAAGATTGGAAATCGAGTCGCGTGCCACCCCAAGATTGGAAATCGAGTCGCTGGTCCGCCCCAAGATTGGAAATCGAGTCGCGTGCCACCCCAAGATTGGAAATCGAGTCGCTGGTCCGCCCCACAACTGGAAATCGAGTCGCTGGTCCGCCCTAAGATTGGAAATCGAGTCGCGTGCCACCCCAAGATTGGAAATCGAGTCGCGTGCCACCCCAAGATTGAAAATCGAGTCGCTGGTCCGCCCCAAGATTGGAAATCGAGTCGCTGGTCCGCCCCACAACTGGAAATCGAGTCGCTGGTCCGCCCCAAGATTGGAAATCGAGTCGCGTGCCACCCCAAGATTGGAAATCGAGTCGCTGGTCTGCCTCAAGTTTGGCAATCGAGTCGCTGGTCCGCCCTAAGATTGGAAATCGAGTCGCGTGCCACCCCAAGATTGGAAATCGAGTCGCTGGTCCGCCCCAAGATTGGAAATCGAGTCGCGTGCCACCCCAAGATTGGAAATCGAGTCGCTGGTCCGCCCCACAACTGGAAATCGAGTCGCTGGTCCGCCCTAAGATTGGAAATCGAGTCGCGTGCCACCCCAAGATTGGAAATCGAGTCGCGTGCCACCGCAAGATTGGAAATCGAGTCGCTGCTCCGCCCTAAGATTGGAAATGGAGTCGCTGGTCCGCCCCAAGATTGGAAATCGAGTCGCGTGCCACCCCAAGATTGGAAATTGAGTCGCGTGCTACCCCAAGATTGAAAATCGAGTCGCTGGTCCGCCTCAAGTTTGGAAATGGAGTCGCTGGTCCGCCCTAAGATTGGAAATCGAGTCGTGTGCCACCCCGAGATTGGAAATCGAGTCGCTGGTCCGCCTCAAGTTTGGCAATCGAGTCGCTGGTCCGCCCTAAGATTGGAAATCGAGTCGCGTGCCACCCCAAGATTGGAAATTGAGTCGCGTGCTACCCCAAGATTGAAAATCGAGTCGCTGGTCCGCCCCAAGATTGGAAATCGAGTCGCTGGTCCGCCCCACGATTGGAAATCGAGTCGCTGGTCCGCCTCAAGTTTGGAAATGGAGTCGCTGGTCCGCCCTAAGATTGGAAATCGAGTCGTGTGCCACCCTGAGATTGGAAATCGAGTCGCTGGTCCGCCTCAAGTTTGGCAATCGAGTCGCTGGTCCGCCCTAAGATTGGAAATCGAGTCGCGTGCCACCCCAAGATTGGAAATCGAGTCGCGTGCCACCCCAAGATTGGAAATCGAGTCGCGTGCCACCCCAAGATTGAAAATCGAGTCGCTGGTCCGCCCTAAGATTGGAAATCGAGTCGCTGCTCCGCCCCAAGATTGGAAATCGAGTCGCTGCTCCGCCCCACAACTGGAAATCGAGTCGCTGGTCCGCCCCAAGATTGGAAATTGAGTCGCGTGCCACCCCAAGATTGGAAATCGAGTTGCGTGCCACCCCAAGATTGGAAATCGAGTCGCTGGTCCGCCCCAAGATTGGAAATCGAGTCGCTGGTCCGCCCCAAGATTGGAAATCGAGTCGCGTGCCACCCCAAGATTGGAAATCGAGTCGCTGGTCCGCCCCAAGATTGGAAATCGAGTCGCGTGCCACCCCAAGATTGGAAATCGAGTCGCGTGCCACCCCAAGATTGGAAATCGAGTCGCGTGCCACCCCAAGATTGGAAATCGAGTCGCGTGCCACCCCAAGATTGAAAATCGAGTCGCTGGTCCGCCCTAAGATTGGAAATCGAGTCGCTGCTCCGCCCCAAGATTGGAAATCGAGTCGCTGCTCCGCCCCAAGATTGGAAATCGAGTCGCTGCTCCGCCCCACAACTGGAAATCGAGTCGCTGGTCCGCCCCAAGATTGGAAATCGAGTCGCTGGTCCGCCCCAAGATTGGAAATCGAGTTGCGTGCCACCCCAAGATTGGAAATCGAGTCGCTGGTCCGCCCCAAGATTGGAAATCGAGTCGCTGGTCCGCCCCAAGATTGGAAATCGAGTCGCGTGCCACCCCAAGATTGGAAATCGAGTCGCTGGTCCGCCCCAAGATTGGAAATCGAGTCGCGTGCCACCCCAAGATTGGAAATCGAGTCGCGTGCCACCCCAAGATTGGAAATCGAGTCGCGTGCCACCCCAAGATTGAAAATCGAGTCGCTGGTCCGCCCCAAGATTGGAAATCGAGTCGCGTGCCACCCCAAGATTGGAAATCGAGTCGCGTGCCACCCCAAGATTGGAAATCGAGTCGCGTGCCACCCCAAGATTGAAAATCGAGTCGCTGGTCCGCCCTAAGATTGGAAATCGAGTCGCTGCTCCGCCCCAAGATTGGAAATCGAGTCGCTGCTCCGCCCCACAACTGGAAATCGAGTCGCTGGTCCGCCCCAAGATTGGAAATTGAGTCGCGTGCCACCCCAAGATTGGAAATCGAGTTGCGTGCCACCCCAAGATTGGAAATCGAGTCGCTGCTCCGCCCTAAGATTGGAAATCGAGTCGCGTGCCACCCCAAGATTGGAAATCGAGTCGCGTGCCACCCCAAGATTGGAAATTGAGTCGCGTGCTACCCCAAGATTGAAAATCGAGTCGCTGGTCCGCCCCAAGATTGGAAATCGAGTTGCGTGCCACCCCAAGATTGGAAATCGAGTCGCTGGTCCGCCCCAAGATTGGAAATCGAGTCGCTGGTCCGCCCCAAGATTGGAAATCGAGTCGCGTGCCACCCCAAGATTGGAAATCGAGTCGCGTGCCACCCCAAGATTGGAAATCGAGTCGCGTGCCACCCCAAGATTGAAAATCGAGTCGCTGGTCCGCCCTAAGATTGGAAATCGAGTCGCTGCTCCGCCCCAAGATTGGAAATCGAGTCGCTGCTCCGCCCCACAACTGGAAATCGAGTCGCTGGTCCGCCCCAAGATTGGAAATTGAGTCGCGTGCCACCCCAAGATTGGAAATCGAGTTGCGTGCCACCCCAAGATTGGAAATCGAGTCGCTGGTCCGCCCCAAGATTGGAAATCGAGTCGCTGGTCCGCCCCAAGATTGGAAATCGAGTCGCGTGCCACCCCAAGATTGGAAATCGAGTCGCTGGTCCGCCCCAAGATTGGAAATCGAGTCGCGTGCCACCCCAAGATTGGAAATCGAGTCGCGTGCCACCCCAAGATTGGAAATCGAGTCGCGTGCCACCCCAAGATTGAAAATCGAGTCGCTGGTCCGCCCCAAGATTGGAAATCGAGTCGCGTGCCACCCCAAGATTGGAAATCGAGTCGCGTGCCACCCCAAGATTGGAAATCGAGTCGCGTGCCACCCCAAGATTGAAAATCGAGTCGCTGGTCCGCCCTAAGATTGGAAATCGAGTCGCTGCTCCGCCCCAAGATTGGAAATCGAGTCGCTGCTCCGCCCCACAACTGGAAATCGAGTCGCTGGTCCGCCCCAAGATTGGAAATCGAGTCGCGTGCCACCCCAAGATTGGAAATCGAGTCGCGTGCCACCCCAAGATTGGAAATCGAGTCGCGTGCCACCCCAAGATTGAAAATCGAGTCGCTGGTCCGCCCCAAGATTGGAAATCGAGTCGCTGCTCCGCCCCAAGATTGGAAATCGAGTCGCGTGCCACCCCAAGATTGGAAATCGAGTCGCGTGCCACCCCAAGATTGGAAATCGAGTCGCGTGCCACCCCAAGATTGAAAATCGAGTCGCTGGTCCGCCCCAAGATTGGAAATCGAGTCGCTGCTCCGCCTCAAGTTTGGCAATCGAGTCGCTGGTCCGCCCTAAGATTGGAAATCGAGTCGCTGCTCCGCCCCAAGATTGGAAATCGAGTCGCTGGTCCGCCCCAAGATTGGAAATCGAGTCGCGTGCCACCCCAAGATTGGAAATCGAGTCGCTGCTCCGCCCCAAGATTGGAAATCGAGTCGCTGCTCCGCCCCACAACTGGAAATCGAGTCGCGTGCCACCCCAAGATTGGAAATCGAGTCGCGTGCCACCCCAAGATTGGAAATCGAGTTGCGTGCCACCCCAAGATTGGAAATCGAGTCGCTGGTCCGCCCCAAGATTGGAAATCGAGTCGCTGGTCCGCCCCACAACTGGAAATTGAGTCGCGTGCCACCCCAAGATTGGAAATCGAGTCGCTGGTCCGCCCCAAGATTGGAAATCGAGTCGCTGGTCCGCCCTAAGATTGGAAATCGAGTCGCGTGCCACCCCAAGATTGGAAATCGAGTCGCGTGCCACCCCAAGATTGGAAATCGAGTCGCTGGTCCGCCCTAAGATTGGAAATCGAGTCGCGTGCCACCCCAAGATTGGAAATCGAGTCGCGTGCCACCCCAAGATTGGAAATCGAGTCGCGTGCCACCCCAAGATTGGAAATCGAGTCGCTGGTCCGCCCCACAACTGGAAATCGAGTCGCTGGTCCGCCCCACAACTGGAAATCGAGTCGCTGGTCCACCCCAAGATTGGAAATCGAGTCGCTGGTCCGCCCCAAGATTGGAAATCGAGTCGCGTGCCACCCCAAGATTGGAAATCGAGTCGCTGGTCCGCCCCACAACTGGAAATCGAGTCGCTGGTCCGCCCTAAGATTGGAAATCGAGTCGCGTGCCACCCCAAGATTGGAAATCGAGTCGCGTGCCACCCCAAGATTGAAAATCGAGTCGCGTGCCACCCCAAGATTGGAAATTGAGTCGCGTGCCACCCCAAGATTGGAAATCGAGTCGCGTGCCACCCCAAGATTGGAAATCGAGTTGCGTGCCACCCCAAGATTGGAAATCGAGTCGCTGGTCCGCCCCAAGATTGGAAATCGAGTCGCTGGTCGGCCCCACAACTGGAAATCGAGTCGCTGGTCCGCCCCAAGATTGGAAATCGAGTCGCGTGCCACCCTAAGATTGGAAATCGAGTCGCGTGCCACCCCAAGATTGGAAATCGAGTCGCGTGCCACCCCAAGATTGGAAATCGAGTCGCGTGCCACCCCAAGATTGGAAATCGAGTCGCTGGTCCGCCCCACAACTGGAAATCGAGTCGCTGGTCCACCCCAAGATTGGAAATCGAGTCGCTGGTCCGCCCCAAGATTGGAAATCGAGTCGCGTGCCACCCCAAGATTGGAAATCGAGTCGCTGGTCCGCCCCACAACTGGAAATCGAGTCGCTGGTCCGCCCTAAGATTGGAAATCGAGTCGCGTGCCACCCCAAGATTGGAAATCGAGTCGCGTGCCACCCCAAGATTGAAAATCGAGTCGCTGGTCCGCCCCAAGATTGGAAATCGAGTCGCTGCTCCGCCCCACAACTGGAAATCGAGTCGCTGGTCCGCCCCAAGATTGGAAATTGAGTCGCGTGCCACCCCAAGATTGGAAATCGAGTTGCGTGCCACCCCAAGATTGGAAATCGAGTCGCTGGTCCGCCCCAAGATTGGAAATCGAGTCGCGTGCCACCCCAAGATTGGAAATCGAGTCGCTGGTCCGCCCCAAGATTGGAAATCGAGTCGCGTGCCACCCCAAGATTGGAAATCGAGTCGCTGGTCCGCCCCACAACTGGAAATCGAGTCGCTGGTCCGCCCTAAGATTGGAAATCGAGTCGCGTGCCACCCCAAGATTGGAAATCGAGTCGCGTGCCACCCCAAGATTGAAAATCGAGTCGCTGGTCCGCCCCAAGATTGGAAATCGAGTCGCTGCTCCGCCCCACAACTGGAAATCGAGTCGCTGGTCCGCCCCAAGATTGGAAATTGAGTCGCGTGCCACCCCAAGATTGGAAATCGAGTTGCGTGCCACCCCAAGATTGGAAATCGAGTCGCTGGTCCGCCCCAAGATTGGAAATCGAGTCGCTGGTCCGCCCCAAGATTGGAAATCGAGTCGCGTGCCACCCCAAGATTGGAAATCGAGTCGCGTGCCACCCCAAGATTGGAAATCGAGTCGCGTGCCACCCCAAGATTGAAAATCGAGTCGCGTGCCACCCCAAGATTGGAAATCGAGTCGCTGGTCCGCCCCAAGATTCGAAATCGAGTCGCTGGTCCGCCCCAAGATTAGAAATCGAGTCGCTTCTCCTCCCCAAGATTGGAAATCGAGTCGCTGGTCCGCCCCAAGATTCGAAATCGAGTCGCTGGTCCGCCCTAAGATTGGAAATCGAGTCGCTGGTCCGCCTCAAGTTTGGCAATCGAGTCGCTGGTCCGCCCTAAGATTGGAAATCGAGTCGCGTGCCACCCCAAGATTGGAAATCGAGTCGCTGCTCCGCCCCACAACTGGAAATCGAGTCGCTGGTCCGCCCCAAGATTGGAAATTGAGTCGCGTGCCACCCCAAGATTGGAAATCGAGTTGCGTGCCACCCCAAGATTGGAAATCGAGTCGCTGGTCCGCCCCACAACTGGAAATCGAGTCGCTGGTCCGCCACAACTGGAAATCGAGTCGCTGGTCCGCCCCAAGATTGGAAATCGAGTCGCGTGCCACCCCAAGATTGGAAATCGAGTCGCTGGTCCGCCCCACAACTGGAAATCGAGTCGCTGGTCCGCCCCACAACTGGAAATCGAGTCGCTGGTCCGCCCCAAGATTGGAAATCGAGTCGCGTGCCACCCCAAGATTGGAAATCGAGTTGCGTGCCACCCCACAACTGGAAATCGAGTCGCTGGTCCGCCCCACAACTGGAAATCGAGTCGCTGGTCCACCCCAAGATTGGAAATCGAGTCGCTGGTCCGCCCCAAGATTGGAAATCGAGTCGCGTGCCACCCCAAGATTGGAAATCGAGTCGCTGGTCCGCCCCACAACTGGAAATCGAGTCGCTGGTCCGCCCTAAGATTGGAAATCGAGTCGCGTGCCACCCCAAGATTGGAAATCGAGTCGCGTGCCACCCCAAGATTGAAAATCGAGTCGCGTGCCACCCCAAGATTGGAAATTGAGTCGCGTGCCACCCCAAGATTGGAAATCGAGTCGCGTGCCACCCCAAGATTGGAAATCGAGTTGCGTGCCACCCCAAGATTGGAAATCGAGTCGCTGGTCCGCCCCAAGATTGGAAATCGAGTCGCTGGTCGGCCCCACAACTGGAAATCGAGTCGCTGGTCCGCCCCAAGATTGGAAATCGAGTCGCGTGCCACCCTAAGATTGGAAATCGAGTCGCGTGCCACCCCAAGATTGGAAATCGAGTCGCGTGCCACCCCAAGATTGGAAATCGAGTCGCGTGCCACCCCAAGATTGGAAATCGAGTCGCTGGTCCGCCCCACAACTGGAAATCGAGTCGCTGGTCCACCCCAAGATTGGAAATCGAGTCGCTGGTCCGCCCCAAGATTGGAAATCGAGTCGCGTGCCACCCCAAGATTGGAAATCGAGTCGCTGGTCCGCCCCACAACTGGAAATCGAGTCGCTGGTCCGCCCTAAGATTGGAAATCGAGTCGCGTGCCACCCCAAGATTGGAAATCGAGTCGCGTGCCACCCCAAGATTGGAAATCGAGTCGCTGGTCGGCCCCACAACTGGAAATCGAGTCGCTGGTCCGCCCCAAGATTGGAAATCGAGTCGCGTGCCACCCTAAGATTGGAAATCGAGTCGCGTGCCACCCCAAGATTGGAAATCGAGTCGCGTGCCACCCCAAGATTGGAAATCGAGTCGCGTGCCACCCCAAGATTGGAAATCGAGTCGCTGGTCCGCCCCACAACTGGAAATCGAGTCGCTGGTCCACCCCAAGATTGGAAATCGAGTCGCTGGTCCGCCCCAAGATTGGAAATCGAGTCGCGTGCCACCCCAAGATTGGAAATCGAGTCGCTGGTCCGCCCCACAACTGGAAATCGAGTCGCTGGTCCGCCCTAAGATTGGAAATCGAGTCGCGTGCCACCCCAAGATTGGAAATCGAGTCGCGTGCCACCCCAAGATTGAAAATCGAGTCGCTGGTCCGCCCCAAGATTGGAAATCGAGTCGCTGCTCCGCCCCACAACTGGAAATCGAGTCGCTGGTCCGCCCCAAGATTGGAAATTGAGTCGCGTGCCACCCCAAGATTGGAAATCGAGTTGCGTGCCACCCCAAGATTGGAAATCGAGTCGCTGGTCCGCCCCAAGATTGGAAATCGAGTCGCGTGCCACCCCAAGATTGGAAATCGAGTCGCTGGTCCGCCCCAAGATTGGAAATCGAGTCGCGTGCCACCCCAAGATTGGAAATCGAGTCGCTGGTCCGCCCCACAACTGGAAATCGAGTCGCTGGTCCGCCCTAAGATTGGAAATCGAGTCGCGTGCCACCCCAAGATTGGAAATCGAGTCGCGTGCCACCCCAAGATTGAAAATCGAGTCGCTGGTCCGCCCCAAGATTGGAAATCGAGTCGCTGCTCCGCCCCACAACTGGAAATCGAGTCGCTGGTCCGCCCCAAGATTGGAAATTGAGTCGCGTGCCACCCCAAGATTGGAAATCGAGTTGCGTGCCACCCCAAGATTGGAAATCGAGTCGCTGGTCCGCCCCAAGATTGGAAATCGAGTCGCTGGTCCGCCCCAAGATTGGAAATCGAGTCGCGTGCCACCCCAAGATTGGAAATCGAGTCGCGTGCCACCCCAAGATTGGAAATCGAGTCGCGTGCCACCCCAAGATTGAAAATCGAGTCGCGTGCCACCCCAAGATTGGAAATCGAGTCGCTGGTCCGCCCCAAGATTCGAAATCGAGTCGCTGGTCCGCCCCAAGATTAGAAATCGAGTCGCTTCTCCTCCCCAAGATTGGAAATCGAGTCGCTGGTCCGCCCCAAGATTCGAAATCGAGTCGCTGGTCCGCCCTAAGATTGGAAATCGAGTCGCTGGTCCGCCTCAAGTTTGGCAATCGAGTCGCTGGTCCGCCCTAAGATTGGAAATCGAGTCGCGTGCCACCCCAAGATTGGAAATCGAGTCGCTGCTCCGCCCCACAACTGGAAATCGAGTCGCTGGTCCGCCCCAAGATTGGAAATTGAGTCGCGTGCCACCCCAAGATTGGAAATCGAGTTGCGTGCCACCCCAAGATTGGAAATCGAGTCGCTGGTCCGCCCCACAACTGGAAATCGAGTCGCTGGTCCGCCACAACTGGAAATCGAGTCGCTGGTCCGCCCCAAGATTGGAAATCGAGTCGCGTGCCACCCCAAGATTGGAAATCGAGTCGCTGGTCCGCCCCACAACTGGAAATCGAGTCGCTGGTCCGCCCCACAACTGGAAATCGAGTCGCTGGTCCGCCCCAAGATTGGAAATCGAGTCGCGTGCCACCCCAAGATTGGAAATCGAGTTGCGTGCCACCCCAAGATTGGAAATCGAGTCGCTGGTCCGCCCCACAACTGGAAATCGAGTCGCTGGTCCGCCCCACAACTGGAAATCGAGTCGCTGGTCCGCCCCACAACTGGAAATCGAGTCGCGTGCCACCCCAAGATTGGAAATTGAGTCGCGTGCCACCCAAGATTGGAAATCGAGTCGCGTGCCACCCCAAGATTGGAAATCGAGTCGCTGCTCCGCCTCAAGTTTGGAAATTGAGTCGCGTACCACCCCAAGATTGGAAATCGAGTCGCTGGTCCGCCCTAAGATTGGAAATCGAGTCGCTGGTCCGCCCCACAACTGGAAATCGAGTCGCTGGTCCGCCCCAAGATTGGAAATTGAGTCGCGTGCCACCCCAAGATTGGAAATCGAGTTGCGTGCCACCCCAAGATTGGCAATCGAGTCGCTGCTCCGCCCTAAGATTGGAAATCGAGTCGCTGGTCCGACCCAAGATTGGAAATTGAGTCGCGTGCCACCCAAGATTGGAAATCGAGTCGCGTGCCACCCCAAGATTGGAAATCGAGTCGCGTGCCACCCAAGATTGAAAATCGAGTTGCGTGCCACCCCAAGATTGGCAATCGAGTCGCTGCTCCGCCCCACAACTGGAAATCGAGTCGCTGGTCCGCCCCAAGATTGGAAATTGAGTCGCGTGCCACCCCAAGATTGGAAATCGAGTCGCGTGCCACCCCAAGATTGGAAATCGAGTCGCTGGTCCGCCCCACAACTGGAAATCGAGTCGCTGGTCCGCCCCAAGATTGGAAATCGAGTCGCGTGCCACCCCAAGATTGGAAATCGAGTTGCGTGCCACCCCAAGATTGGAAATCGAGTTGCGTGCCACCCCAAGATTGGAAATCGAGTCGCTGGTCCGCCCCACAACTGGAAATCGAGTCGCTGGTCCGCCCCAAGATTGGAAATCGAGTCGCGTGCCACCCCAAGATTGGAAATCGAGTTGCGTGCCACCCCAAGATTGGAAATCGAGTCGCTGGTCCGCCCCAAGATTGGAAATCGAGTCGCTGCTCCACCCCAAGTTTGGAAATCGAGTCGCTGGTCCGCCCCACAACTGGAAATCGAGTCGCTGGTCCGCCCCAAGATTGGAAATCGAGTCGCTGGTCCGCCCCAAGATTGGAAATCGAGTCGCTGGTCCGCCCCACAACTGGAAATCGAGTCGCTGGTCCGCCCCAAGATTGGAAATCGAGTCGCGTGCCACCCCAAGATTGGAAATCGAGTTGCGTGCCACCCCAAGATTGGAAATCGAGTTGCGTGCCACCCCAAGATTGGAAATCGAGTCGCTGGTCCGCCCCAAGATTGGAAATCGAGTCGCTGGTCCGCCCCACAACTGGAAATCGAGTCGCTGGTCCGCCCCAAGATTGGAAATTGAGTCGCGTGCCACCCCAAGATTGGAAATCGAGTTGCGTGCCACCCCAAGATTTAAAATCGAGTCGCTGGTCCGCCCCAAGATTAGAAATCGAGTCGCGTGCCACCCCAAGATTGGAAATCGAGTTGCGTGCCACCCCAAGATTTAAAATCGAGTCGCTGGTCCGCCCCAAGATTAGAAATCGAGTCGCGTGCCACCCCAAGATTGGAAATCGAGTTGCGTGCCACCCCAAGATTGGAAATCGAGTCGCTGGTCCGCCCCAAGATTGGAAATCGAGTCGCTGGTCCGCCCCAAGATTGGAAATCGAGTCGCTGGTCCGCCCCACAACTGGAAATCGAGTTGCTGGTCCGCCCCAAGATTGGAAATCGAGTCGCGTGCCACCCCAAGATTGGAAATCGAGTTGCGTGCCACCCCAAGATTGGAAATCGAGTCGCTGGTCCGCCCCAAGATTGGAAATCGAGTCGCTGCTCCACCCCAAGATTGGAAATCGAGTCGCGTGCCACCCCAAGATTGGAAATCGAGTCGCGTGCCACCCCAAGATTGGAAATCGAGTCGCGTGCCACCCCAAGATTGAAAATCGAGTCGCTGGTCCGCCCCAAGATTGGAAATCGAGTCGCTGGTCCGCCCCACAACTGGAAATCGAGTCGCTGGTCCGCCCCAAGATTGGAAATCGAGTCGCGTGCCACCCCAAGATTGGAAATCGAGTTGCGTGCCACCCCAAGATTGGAAATCGAGTCGCTGGTCCGCCCCAAGATTGGAAATCGAGTCGCTGCTCCACCCCAAGATTGGAAATCGAGTCGCTGGTCCGCCCCACAACTGGAAATCGAGTCGCTGGTCCGCCCCAAGATTGGAAATTGAGTCGCGTGCCACCCCAAGATTGGAAATCGAGTTGCGTGCCACCCCAAGATTGGAAATCGAGTCGCTGGTCCGCCCCAAGATTGGAAATCGAGTCGCTGCTCCACCCCAAGATTGGAAATCGAGTCGCTGGTCCGCCCCACAACTGGAAATCGAGTCGCTGGTCCGCCCCAAGATTGGAAATTGAGTCGCGTGCCACCCCAAGATTGGAAATCGAGTTGCGTGCCACCCCAAGATTTAAAATCGAGTCGCTGGTCCGCCCCACAACTGGAAATCGAGTCGCTGGTCCGCCCCACAACTGGAAATCGAGTCGCTGGTCCGCCCCACAACTGAAAATCGAGTCGCTGGTCCGCCCCACAACTGAAAATCGAGTCGCTGGTCCGCCCCAAGATTGGATATTGAGTCGCGTGCCACCCCAAGATTGGAAATCGAGTTGCGTGCCACCCCAAGATTGGAAATCGAGTCGCTGGTCCGCCCCAAGATTGGAAATCGAGTCGCTGGTCCGCCCCACGATTGGAAATCGAGTCGCTGGTCCGCCCCAAGATTGGATATTGAGTCGCGTGCCACCCCAAGATTGGAAATCGAGTTGCGTGCCACCCCAAGATTGGAAATCGAGTCGCTGGTCCGCCCCAAGATTGGAAATCGAGTCGCTGGTCCGCCCCAAGATTGGAAATCGAGTCGCTGCTCCGCCCCACGATTGGAAATCGAGTCGCTGGTCCGCCTCAAGTTTGGCAATCGAGTCGCTGGTCCGCCCCAAGATTGGAAATCGAGTTGCGTGCCACCCCAAGATTGGAAATCGAGTCGCTGCTCCACCCCAAGATTGGAAATCGAGTCGCTGGTCCGCCCCACAACTGAAAATCGAGTCGCTGGTCCGCCCCACAACTGAAAATCGAGTCGCTGGTCCGCCCCAAGATTGGATATTGAGTCGCGTGCCACCCCAAGATTGGAAATCGAGTTGCGTGCCACCCCAAGATTGGAAATCGAGTCGCTGGTCCGCCCCAAGATTGGAAATCGAGTCGCTGGTCCGCCCCACGATTGGAAATCGAGTCGCTGGTCCGCCCCAAGATTGGATATTGAGTCGCGTGCCACCCCAAGATTGGAAATCGAGTTGCGTGCCACCCCAAGATTGGAAATCGAGTCGCTGGTCCGCCCCAAGATTGGAAATCGAGTCGCTGGTCCGCCCCAAGATTGGAAATCGAGTCGCTGCTCCGCCCCACGATTGGAAATCGAGTCGCTGGTCCGCCTCAAGTTTGGCAATCGAGTCGCTGGTCCGCCTCAAGATTGGAAATCGAGTCGCTGCTCCGCCCTAAGATTGGAAATCGAGTCGCGTGCCACCCCGAGATTGGAAATCGAGTCGCTGGTACGCCCTACAACTGGAAATCGAGTCGCTGCTCCGCCTCAAGTTTGGCAATCGAGTCGCTGCTCCGCCCTAAGATTGGAAATCGAGTCGCTGGTCCGCCCCAAGATTGGATATTGAGTCGCGTGCCACCCCAAGATTGGAAATCGAGTTGCGTGCCACCCCAAGATTGGAAATCGAGTCGCTGGTCCGCCCCAAGATTGGAAATCGAGTCGCTGCTCCGCCCCACGATTGGAAATCGAGTCGCTGGTCCGCCTCAAGTTTGGCAATCGAGTCGCTGGTCCGCCCCAAGATTGGAAATCGAGTCGCTGGTCCGCCCCACAACTGGAAATCGAGTCGCTGGTCCGCCCCAAGATTGGAAATCGAGTCGCTGGTCCGCCCCAAGATTGGAAATCGAGTCGCTGGTCCGCCCCACAACTGGAAATCGAGTCGCTGGTCCGCCCCAAGATTGGAAATCGAGTCGCGTGCCACCCCAAGATTGGAAATCGAGTCGCTGGTCCGCCCTAAGATTGGAAATCGAGTCGCGTGCCACCCCAAGATTGGAAATTGAGTCGCGTGCCACCCCAAGATTGGAAATCGAGTCGCGTGCCACCCCAAGATTGGAAATCGAGTCGCTGGTCCGCCCCAAGATTGGAAATCGAGTCGCGTGCCACCCCAAGATTGGAAATCGAGTTGCGTGCCACCCCAAGATTGGAAATCGAGTCGCTGGTCCGCCCCAAGATTGGAAATCGAGTCGCTGGTCGGCCCCACAACTGGAAATCGAGTCGCTGGTCCGCCCCAAGATTGGAAATCGAGTCGCGTGCCACCCCAAGATTGGAAATCGAGTTGCGTGCCACCCCAAGATTGGAAATCGAGTCGCTGGTCCGCCCCAAGATTGGAAATCGAGTCGCTGCTCCACCCCAAGATTGGAAATCGAGTCGCTGGTCCGCCCCACAACTGGAAATCGAGTCGCTGGTCCGCCCCAAGATTGGAAATTGAGTCGCGTGCCACCCCAAGATTGGAAATCGAGTTGCGTGCCACCCCAAGATTTAAAATCGAGTCGCTGGTCCGCCCCAAGATTGGAAATCGAGTCGCTGGTCCGCCCCACAACTGGAAATCGAGTCGCTGGTCCGCCCTAAGATTGGAAATCGAGTCGCGTGCCACCCCAAGATTGGAAATCGAGTCGCGTGCCACCCCAAGATTGAAAATCGAGTCGCGTGCCACCCCAAGATTGGAAATCGAGTCGCTGCTCCACCCCAAGATTGGAAATCGAGTCGCTGGTCCGCCCCACAACTGGAAATCGAGTCGCTGGTCCGCCCCAAGATTGGAAATTGAGTCGCGTGCCACCCCAAGATTGGAAATCGAGTTGCGTGCCACCCCAAGATTTAAAATCGAGTCGCTGGTCCGCCCCAAGATTGGAAATCGAGTCGCGTGCCACCCCAAGATTGGAAATCGAGTTGCGTGCCACCCCAAGATTGGAAATCGAGTCGCTGGTCCGCCCCAAGATTGGAAATCGAGTCGCTGGTCCGCCCCACAACTGGAAATTGAGTCGCGTGCCACCCCAAGATTGGAAATCGAGTCGCGTGCCACCCCAAGATTGGAAATCGAGTTGCGTGCCACCCCAAGATTGGAAATCGAGTCGCTGGTCCGCCCCATGATTGGAAATCGAGTCGCTGGTCCGCCCCACAACTGGAAATCGAGTCGCTGGTCCGCCCCACAACTGAAAATCGAGTCGCTGGTCCGCCCCAAGATTGGATATTGAGTCGCGTGCCACCCCAAGATTGGAAATCGAGTTGCGTGCCACCCCAAGATTGGAAATCGAGTTGCGTGCCACCCCAAGATTGGAAATCGAGTCGCTGGTCCGCCCCATGATTGGAAATCGAGTCGCTGGTCCGCCCCACAACTGGAAATCGAGTCGCTGGTCCGCCCCACAACTGGAAATCGAGTCGCTGGTCCGCCCCACAACTGAAAATCGAGTCGCTGGTCCGCCCCACAACTGAAAATCGAGTCGCTGGTCCGCCCCAAGATTGGATATTGAGTCGCGTGCCACCCCAAGATTGGAAATCGAGTTGCGTGCCACCCCAAGATTGGAAATCGAGTCGCTGGTCCGCCCCAAGATTGGAAATCGAGTCGCTGCTCCGCCCCAAGATTGGAAATCGAGTCGCTGCTCCGCCCCACGATTGGAAATCGAGTCGCTGGTCCGCCCCAAGATTGGAAATCGAGTCGCTGGTCCGCCCCACAACTGGAAATTGAGTCGCGTGCCACCCCAAGATTGGAAATCGAGTCGCTGGTCCGCCCCAAGATTGGAAATCGAGTCGCTGGTCCGCCCCACAACTGGAAATTGAGTCGCGTGCCACCCCAAGATTGGAAATCGAGTCGCGTGCCACCCCAAGATTGGAAATCGAGTTGCGTGCCACCCCAAGATTGGAAATCGAGTCGCTGCTCCACCCCAAGATTGGAAATCGAGTCGCTGGTCCGCCCCAAGATTGGAAATCGAGTCGCTGCTCCGCCCCAAGATTGGAAATCGAGTCGCTGCTCCGCCCCACGATTGGAAATCGAGTCGCTGGTCCGCCCCAAGATTGGAAATCGAGTCGCTGGTCCGCCCCACAACTGGAAATTGAGTCGCGTGCCACCCCAAGATTGGAAATCGAGTCGCTGGTCCGCCCCAAGATTGGAAATCGAGTCGCTGGTCCGCCCCACAACTGGAAATTGAGTCGCGTGCCACCCCAAGATTGGAAATCGAGTCGCGTGCCACCCCAAGATTGGAAATCGAGTTGCGTGCCACCCCAAGATTGGAAATCGAGTCGCTGCTCCACCCCAAGATTGGAAATCGAGTCGCTGGTCCGCCCCACAACTGGAAATCGAGTCGCTGGTCCGCCCCAAGATTGGAAATTGAGTCGCGTGCCACCCCAAGATTGGAAATCGAGTTGCGTGCCACCCCAAGATTTAAAATCGAGTCGCTGGTCCGCCCCAAGATTGGAAATCGAGTCGCGTGCCACCCCAAGATTGGAAATCGAGTTGCGTGCCACCCCAAGATTGGAAATCGAGTCGCTGGTCCGCCCCAAGATTGGAAATCGAGTCGCTGGTCCGCCCCACAACTGGAAATTGAGTCGCGTGCCACCCCAAGATTGGAAATCGAGTCGCGTGCCACCCCAAGATTGGAAATCGAGTCGCTGGTCCGCCCCAAGATTGGAAATCGAGTCGCTGGTCGGCCCCACAACTGGAAATCGAGTCGCTGGTCCGCCCCAAGATTGGAAATCGAGTCGCTGGTCCGCCCCACAACTGGAAATCGAGTCGCTGGTCCGCCCCAAGATTGGAAATCGAGTCGCTGGTCCGCCCCACGATTGGAAATCGAGTCGCTGGTCCGCCCCAAGATTGGATATTGAGTCGCGTGCCACCCCAAGATTGGAAATCGAGTTGCGTGCCACCCCAAGATTGGAAATCGAGTCGCTGGTCCGCCCCAAGATTGGAAATCGAGTCGCTGCTCCGCCCCAAGATTGGAAATCGAGTCGCTGCTCCGCCCCACGATTGGAAATCGAGTCGCTGGTCCGCCTCAAGTTTGGCAATCGAGTCGCTGGTCCGCCCCAAGATTGGAAATCGAGTCGCTGGTCCGCCCCACAACTGGAAATCGAGTCGCTGGTCCGCCCCAAGATTGGAAATCGAGTCGCTGGTCCGCCCCAAGATTGGAAATCGAGTCGCTGGTCCGCCCCACAACTGGAAATCGAGTCGCTGGTCCGCCCCAAGATTGGAAATCGAGTCGCGTGCCACCCCAAGATTGGAAATCGAGTCGCTGGTCCGCCCTAAGATTGGAAATCGAGTCGCGTGCCACCCCAAGATTGGAAATTGAGTCGCGTGCCACCCCAAGATTGGAAATCGAGTCGCGTGCCACCCCAAGATTGGAAATCGAGTCGCTGGTCCGCCCCAAGATTGGAAATCGAGTCGCGTGCCACCCCAAGATTGGAAATCGAGTTGCGTGCCACCCCAAGATTGGAAATCGAGTCGCTGGTCCGCCCCAAGATTGGAAATCGAGTCGCTGGTCGGCCCCACAACTGGAAATCGAGTCGCTGGTCCGCCCCAAGATTGGAAATCGAGTCGCGTGCCACCCCAAGATTGGAAATCGAGTTGCGTGCCACCCCAAGATTGGAAATCGAGTCGCTGGTCCGCCCCAAGATTGGAAATCGAGTCGCTGCTCCACCCCAAGATTGGAAATCGAGTCGCTGGTCCGCCCCACAACTGGAAATCGAGTCGCTGGTCCGCCCCAAGATTGGAAATTGAGTCGCGTGCCACCCCAAGATTGGAAATCGAGTTGCGTGCCACCCCAAGATTTAAAATCGAGTCGCTGGTCCGCCCCAAGATTGGAAATCGAGTCGCTGGTCCGCCCCACAACTGGAAATCGAGTCGCTGGTCCGCCCCAAGATTGGAAATCGAGTCGCTGGTCCGCCCCAAGATTGGAAATCGAGTCGCTGGTCCGCCCCACAACTGGAAATCGAGTCGCTGGTCCGCCCCAAGATTGGAAATCGAGTCGCGTGCCACCCCAAGATTGGAAATCGAGTCGCTGGTCCGCCCCAAGATTGGAAATCGAGTCGCGTGCCACCCCAAGATTGGAAATCGAGTCGCGTGCCACCCCAAGATTGGAAATCGAGTCGCTGGTCCGCCCCAAGATTGGAAATCGAGTCGCGTGCCACCCCAAGATTGGAAATCGAGTTGCGTGCCACCCCAAGATTGGAAATCGAGTCGCTGGTCCGCCCCAAGATTGGAAATCGAGTCGCTGGTCGGCCCCACAACTGGAAATCGAGTCGCTGGTCCGCCCCAAGATTGGAAATCGAGTCGCGTGCCACCCCAAGATTGGAAATCGAGTTGCGTGCCACCCCAAGATTGGAAATCGAGTCGCTGGTCCGCCCCAAGATTGGAAATCGAGTCGCTGCTCCACCCCAAGATTGGAAATCGAGTCGCTGGTCCGCCCCACAACTGGAAATCGAGTCGCTGGTCCGCCCCAAGATTGGAAATTGAGTCGCGTGCCACCCCAAGATTGGAAATCGAGTTGCGTGCCACCCCAAGATTTAAAATCGAGTCGCTGGTCCGCCCCAAGATTGGAAATCGAGTCGCGTGCCACCCCAAGATTGGAAATCGAGTTGCGTGCCACCCCAAGATTGGAAATCGAGTCGCTGCTCCACCCCAAGATTGGAAATCGAGTCGCTGGTCCGCCCCACAACTGGAAATCGAGTCGCTGGTCCGCCCCAAGATTGGAAATCGAGTCGCGTGCCACCCCAAGATTGGAAATCGAGTTGCGTGCCACCCCAAGATTGGAAATCGAGTCGCTGGTCCGCCCCAAGATTGGAAATCGAGTCGCTGGTCGGCCCCACAACTGGAAATCGAGTCGCTGGTCCGCCCCAAGATTGGAAATCGAGTCGCGTGCCACCCCAAGATTGGAAATCGAGTTGCGTGCCACCCCAAGATTGGAAATCGAGTCGCTGGTCCGCCCCAAGATTGGAAATCGAGTCGCTGCTCCACCCCAAGATTGGAAATCGAGTCGCTGGTCCGCCCCACAACTGGAAATCGAGTCGCTGGTCCGCCCCAAGATTGGAAATTGAGTCGCGTGCCACCCCAAGATTGGAAATCGAGTTGCGTGCCACCCCAAGATTTAAAATCGAGTCGCTGGTCCGCCCCAAGATTGGAAATCGAGTCGCGTGCCACCCCAAGATTGGAAATCGAGTTGCGTGCCACCCCAAGATTGGAAATCGAGTCGCTGGTCCGCCCCAAGATTGGAAATCGAGTCGCTGGTCCGCCCCACAACTGGAAATTGAGTCGCGTGCCACCCCAAGATTGGAAATCGAGTCGCGTGCCACCCCAAGATTGGAAATCGAGTTGCGTGCCACCCCAAGATTGGAAATCGAGTCGCTGGTCCGCCCCAAGATTGGAAATCGAGTCGCTGGTCGGCCCCACAACTGGAAATCGAGTCGCTGGTCCGCCCCAAGATTGGAAATCGAGTTGCGTGCCACCCCAAGATTGGAAATCGAGTCGCTGGTCCGCCCCACAACTGGGAATCGAGTCGCGTGCCACCCCAAGATTGGAAATCGAGTCGCGTGCCACCCCAAGATTGGAAATCGAGTCGCTGGTCCGCCCCAAGATTGGAAATCGAGTCGCTGGTCCGCCCCAAGATTGGAAATCGAGTCGCTGCTCCGCCCCAAGATTGGAAATCGAGTTGCGTGCCACCCCAAGATTGGAAATCGAGTCGCTGGTCCGCCTCAAGTTTTGCAATCGAGTCGCTGGTCCGCCCCAAGATTGGAAATCGAGTCGCTGCTCCGCCCCAAGATTGGAAATCGAGTCGCTGGTCCGCCTCAAGTTTGGCAATCGAGTCGCTGGTCCGCCCCAAGATTGGAAATCGAGTTGCGTGCCACCCCAAGATTGGAAATCGAGTCGCTGGTCCGCCCCACAACTGGAAATCGAGTCGCTGGTCCGCCCCACAACTGGAAATCGAGTCGCTGGTCCGCCCCAAGATTGGAAATCGAGTCGCGTGCCACCCCAAGATTGGAAATCGAGTTGCGTGCCTCCCAAGATTGGAAATCGAGTCGCTGGTCCGCCCCAAGATTGGAAATCGAGTCGCTGCTCCACCCCAAGATTGGAAATCGAGTCGCTGGTCCGCCCCACAACTGGGAATCGAGTCGCGTGCCACCCCAAGATTGGAAATCGAGTCGCTGGTCCGCCCCAAGATTGGAAATCGAGTCGCTGGTCCGCCCCACAACTGGAAATCGAGTCGCTGGTCCGCCCCAAGATTAGAAATCGAGTCGCTTCTCCTCCCCACGATTGGAAATCGAGTCGCTGGTCCGCCTCAAGTTTGGCAATCGAGTCGCTGCTCCGCCCTAAGATTGGAAATCGAGTCGCTGGTCCGCCCCACAACTGGAAATCGAGTCGCTGGTCCGCCCTAAGATTAGAAATTGAGTCGCGTGCCACCCCAAGATTGGAAATCGAGTCGCTGGTCCGCCCCAAGATTCGAAATTGAATCGCGTGCCACCCCAAGATTGGAAATTGAGTCGCGTGCCACCCCAAGATTGGAAATCGAGTCGCTGGTCCGCCCTAAGATTGGAAATCGAGTCGCGTGCCACCCCGAGATTGGAAATCGAGTCGCTGGTCCGCCCTACAACTGGAAATCGAGTCGCTGCTCCGCCTCAAGTTTGGCAATCGAGTCGCTGCTCCGCCCTAAGATTGGAAATCGAGTCGCTGGTCCGCCCCACAACTGGAAATCGAGTCGCTGGTCCGCCCCAAGATTGGAAATTGAGTCGCGTGCCACCCCAAGATTGGAAATCGAGTTGCGTGCCACCCCAAGATTGGAAATCGAGTCGCTGGTCCGCCCCAAGATTGGAAATCGAGTCGCTGCTCCACCCCAAGATTGGAAATCGAGTCGCTGGTCCGCCCCACGATTGGAAATCGAGTCGCTGGTCCGCCCCAAGATTAGAAATCGAGTCGCTTCTCCTCCCCAAGATTGGAAATCGAGTCGCTGGTCCGCCCCAAGATTCGAAATCGAGTCGCTGGTCCGCCCTAAGATTGGAAATCGAGTCGCTGGTCCGCCTCAAGTTTGGCAATCGAGTCGCTGGTCCGCCCTAAGATTGGAAATCGAGTCGCGTGCCACCCCAAGATTGGAAATCGAGTCGCTGGTCCGCCCCAAGATTGGAAATCGAGTCGCGTGCCACCCCAAGATTGGAAATCGAGTCGCTGGTCCGCCCCACAACTGGGAATCGAGTCGCGTGCTCGCCCCAAAATTAGAAATCGAGTCGCGTGCCACCCCAAGATTGGAAATCGAGTCGCGTGCCACCCCAAGATTCGAAATTGGATCGCGTGCCACCCCAAGATTGGAAATTGAGTCGCGTGCACCCCAAGATTGGAAATTGAATCGCGTGCCACCCCAAGATTGGAAATCGAGTCGCTGCTCCGCCCCACGATTGGAAATCGAGTCGCTGGTCCGCCCCAAGATTAGAAATCGAGTCGCTTCTCCTCCCCACGATTGGAAATCGAGTCGCTGGTCCGCCTCAAGTTTGGCAATCGAGTCGCTGGTCCGCCCTAAGATTGGAAATCGAGTCGCTGGTCCGCCCCACAACTGGAAATCGAGTCGCTGGTCCGCCCTAAGATTAGAAATTGAGTCGCGTGCCACCCCAAGATTGGAAATCGAGTCGCTGGTCCGCCCCAAGATTCGAAATTGAATCGCGTGCCACCCCAAGATTGGAAATTGAGTCGCGTGCCACCCCAAGATTGGAAATCGAGTCGCTGGTCCGCCCCAAGATTCGAAATCGAGTCGCTGGTCCGCCCTAAGATTGGAAATCGAGTCGCGTGCCACCCCGAGATTGGAAATCGAGTCGCTGGTCCGCCCTACAACTGGAAATCGAGTCGCTGCTCCGCCTCAAGTTTGGCAATCGAGTCGCTGCTCCGCCCTAAGATTGGAAATCGAGTCGCTGGTCCGCCCCACAACTGGAAATCGAGTCGCTGGTCCGCCCCAAGATTGGAAATCGAGTCGCTGGTCCGCCCCAAGATTCGAAATCGAGTCGCTGGTCCGCCCTAAGATTGGAAATCGAGTCGCTGGTCCGCCCTAAGATTGGAAATCGAGTCGCTGGTCCGCCCCACAACTGGAAATCGAGTCGCTGGTCCGCCCTACAACTGGAAATCGAGTCGCTGCTCCGCCTCAAGTTTGGCAATCGAGTCGCTGCTCCGCCCTAAGATTGGAAATCGAGTCGCTGGTCCGCCCCACAACTGGAAATCGAGTCGCTGCTCCGCCTCAAGTTTGGCAATCGAGTCGCTGCTCCGCCCTAAGATTGGAAATCGAGTCGCTGGTCCGCCCCACAACTGGAAATCGAGTCGCTGGTCCGCCCCAAGATTGGAAATTGAGTCGCGTGCCACCCCAAGATTGGAAATCGAGTCGCTGGTCCGCCCCAAGATTCGAAATTGAATCGCGTGCCACCCCAAGATTGGAAATTGAGTCGCGTGCCACCCCAAGATTGGAAATCGAGTCGCTGGTCCGCCCCAAGATTCGAAATCGAGTCGCTGGTCCGCCCCAAGATTCGAAATCGAGTCGCTGGTCCGCCCTAAGATTGGAAATCGAGTCGCTGGTCCGCCTCAAGTTTGGCAATCGAGTCGCTGGTCCGCCCTAAGATTGGAAATCGAGTCGCGTGCCACCCCGAGATTGGAAATTGAGTCGCGTGCCACCCCAAGATTGGAAATCGAGTCGCTGGTCCGCCCCAAGATTCGAAATTGAATCGCGTGCCACCCCAAGATTGGAAATTGAGTCGCGTGCCACCCCAAGATTGGAAATCGAGTCGCTGGTCCGCCCCAAGATTCGAAATCGAGTCGCTGGTCCGCCCCAAGATTAGAAATCGAGTCGCTTCTCCTCCCCACGATTGGAAATCGAGTCGCTGGTCCGCCTCAAGATTCGAAATCGAGTCGCTGGTCCGCCCCAAGATTAGAAATCGAGTCGCTTCTCCTCCCCACGATTGGAAATCGAGTCGCTGGTCCGCCTCAAGTTTGGCAATCGAGTCGCTGCTCCGCCCTAAGATTGGAAATCGAGTCGCTGGTCCGCCCCAAGATTCGAAATCGAGTCGCTGGTCCGCCCTAAGATTGGAAATCGAGTCGCGTGCCACCCCGAGATTGGAAATCGAGTCGCTGGTCCGCCCTACAACTGGAAATCGAGTCGCGTGCTCGCCCCAAAATTAGAAATCGAGTCGCGTGCCACCCCAAGATTGGAAATCGAGTCGCGTGCCACCCCAAGATTCGAAATTGAATCGCGTGCCACCCCAAGATTGGAAATTGAGTCGCGTGCACCCCAAGATTGGAAATTGAATCGCGTGCCACCCCAAGATTGGAAATCGAGTCGCTGCTCCGCCCCACGATTGGAAATCGAGTCGCTGGTCCGCCCCAAGATTAGAAATCGAGTCGCTTCTCCTCCCCACGATTGGAAATCGAGTCGCTGGTCCGCCTCAAGTTTGGCAATCGAGTCGCTGGTCCGCCCTAAGATTGGAAATCGAGTCGCTGGTCCGCCCCACAACTGGAAATCGAGTCGCTGGTCCGCCCTAAGATTAGAAATTGAGTCGCGTGCCACCCCAAGATTGGAAATCGAGTCGCTGGTCCGCCCCAAGATTCGAAATTGAATCGCGTGCCACCCCAAGATTGGAAATTGAGTCGCGTGCCACCCCAAGATTGGAAATCGAGTCGCTGGTCCGCCCCAAGATTCGAAATCGAGTCGCTGGTCCGCCCCAAGATTAGAAATCGAGTCGCTTCTCCTCCCCACGATTGGAAATCGAGTCGCTGGTCCGCCTCAAGATTCGAAATCGAGTCGCTGGTCCGCCCCAAGATTAGAAATCGAGTCGCTTCTCCTCCCCACGATTGGAAATCGAGTCGCTGGTCCGCCTCAAGTTTGGCAATCGAGTCGCTGCTCCGCCCTAAGATTGGAAATCGAGTCGCTGGTCCGCCCCAAGATTCGAAATCGAGTCGCTGGTCCGCCCTAAGATTGGAAATCGAGTCGCGTGCCACCCCGAGATTGGAAATCGAGTCGCTGGTCCGCCCTACAACTGGAAATCGAGTCGCGTGCTCGCCCCAAAATTAGAAATCGAGTCGCGTGCCACCCCAAGATTGGAAATTGAGTCGCGTGCACCCCAAGATTGGAAATCGAGTCGCTGGTCCGCCCCAAGATTGGAAATCGAGTCGCTGCTCCGCCCCACGATTGGAAATCGAGTCGCTGGTCCGCCCCACAACTGGGAATCGAGTCGCGTGCTCGCCCCAAAATTAGAAATCGAGTCGCGTGCCACCCCAAGATTGGAAATCGAGTCGCGTGCCACCCCAAGATTCGAAATTGAATCGCGTGCCACCCCAAGATTGGAAATTGAGTCGCGTGCACCCCAAGATTGGAAATCGAGTCGCTGGTCCGCCTCAAGATTGGAAATCGAGTCGCTGCTCCGCCCCACGATTGGAAATCGAGTCGCTGGTCCGCCCCAAGATTGGAAATCGAGTTGCGTGCCACCCCAAGATTGGAAATCGAGTCGCGTGCCACCCCAAGATTGGAAATCGAGTCGCTGGTCCGCCCCAAGATTGGAAATCGAGTCGCGTGCCACCCCCAAGATTGGAAATTGAGTCGCGTGCCACCCCAAGATTGGAAATTGAGTCGCTGGTCCGCCCCACAACTGGAAATCGAGTCGCTGCTCCGCCTCAAGTTTGGCAATCGAGTCGCTGCTCCGCCCTAAGATTGGAAATCGAGTCGCTGGTCCGCCCCACAACTGGAAATCGAGTCGCTGGTCCACCCCAAGATTGGAAATTGAGTCGCGTGCCACCCCAAGATTGGAAATCGAGTCGCTGGTCCGCCCCAAGATTCGAAATCGAGTCGCTGGTCCGCCCCAAGATTAGAAATCGAGTCGCTTCTCCTCCCCACGATTGGAAATCGAGTCGCTGGTCCGCCTCAAGATTCGAAATCGAGTCGCTGGTCCGCCCCAAGATTAGAAATCGAGTCGCTTCTCCTCCCCACGATTGGAAATCGAGTCGCTGGTCCGCCTCAAGTTTGGCAATCGAGTCGCTGCTCCGCCCTAAGATTGGAAATCGAGTCGCTGGTCCGCCCCAAGATTCGAAATCGAGTCGCTGGTCCGCCCTAAGATTGGAAATCGAGTCGCGTGCCACCCCGAGATTGGAAATCGAGTCGCTGGTCCGCCCTACAACTGGAAATCGAGTCGCGTGCTCGCCCCAAAATTAGAAATCGAGTCGCGTGCCACCCCAAGATTGGAAATCGAGTCGCGTGCCACCCCAAGATTCGAAATTGAATCGCGTGCCACCCCAAGATTGGAAATTGAGTCGCGTGCACCCCAAGATTGGAAATCGAGTCGCTGGTCCGCCTCAAGATTGGAAATCGAGTCGCTGCTCCGCCCTAAGATTGGAAATCGAGTCGCGTGCCACCCCGAGATTGGAAATCGAGTCGCTGGTACGCCCTACAACTGGAAATCGAGTCGCTGCTCCGCCTCAAGTTTGGCAATCGAGTCGCTGCTCCGCCCTAAGATTGGAAATTGAGTCGCGTGCCACCCCAAGATTGGAAATCGAGTCGCTGGTCCGCCCCAAGATTCGAAATTGAATCGCGTGCCACCCCAAGATTGGAAATTGAGTTGCGTGCCACCCCAAGATTGGAAATCGAGTCGCTGGTCCGCCCCAAGATTGGAAATCGAGTCGCTGCTCCACCCCAAGATTGGAAATCGAGTCGCTGGTCCGCCCCAAGATTGGAAATTGAGTCGCGTGCCACCCCAAGATTGGAAATCGAGTCGCTGGTCCGCCCCAAGATTGGAAATCGAGTCGCTGGTCCGCCTCAAGATTGGAAATCGAGTCGCTGCTCCGCCCCACGATTGGAAATTGAGTCGCGTGCCACCCCAAGATTGGAAATCGAGTCGCTGGTCCGCCCCAAGATTCGAAATTGAATCGCGTGCCACCCCAAGATTGGAAATTGAGTCGCGTGCCACCCCAAGATTGGAAATCGAGTCGCTGGTCCGCCCCAAGATTCGAAATCGAGTCGCTGGTCCGCCCCAAGATTAGAAATCGAGTCGCTTCTCCTCCCCACGATTGGAAATCGAGTCGCTGGTCCGCCTCAAGATTCGAAATCGAGTCGCTGGTCCGCCCCAAGATTAGAAATCGAGTCGCTTCTCCTCCCCACGATTGGAAATCGAGTCGCTGGTCCGCCTCAAGTTTGGCAATCGAGTCGCTGCTCCGCCCTAAGATTGGAAATCGAGTCGCTGGTCCGCCCCAAGATTCGAAATCGAGTCGCTGGTCCGCCCTAAGATTGGAAATCGAGTCGCGTGCCACCCCGAGATTGGAAATCGAGTCGCTGGTCCGCCCTACAACTGGAAATCGAGTCGCGTGCTCGCCCCAAAATTAGAAATCGAGTCGCGTGCCACCCCAAGATTGGAAATTGAGTCGCGTGCACCCCAAGATTGGAAATCGAGTCGCTGGTCCGCCCCAAGATTGGAAATCGAGTCGCTGCTCCGCCCCACGATTGGAAATCGAGTCGCTGGTCCGCCCCACAACTGGGAATCGAGTCGCGTGCTCGCCCCAAAATTAGAAATCGAGTCGCGTGCCACCCCAAGATTGGAAATCGAGTCGCGTGCCACCCCAAGATTCGAAATTGAATCGCGTGCCACCCCAAGATTGGAAATTGAGTCGCGTGCACCCCAAGATTGGAAATCGAGTCGCTGGTCCGCCTCAAGATTGGAAATCGAGTCGCTGCTCCGCCCCACGATTGGAAATCGAGTCGCTGGTCCGCCCCAAGATTGGAAATCGAGTTGCGTGCCACCCCAAGATTGGAAATCGAGTCGCGTGCCACCCCAAGATTGGAAATCGAGTCGCTGGTCCGCCCCAAGATTGGAAATCGAGTCGCGTGCCACCCCCAAGATTGGAAATTGAGTCGCGTGCCACCCCAAGATTGGAAATTGAGTCGCTGGTCCGCCCCACAACTGGAAATCGAGTCGCTGCTCCGCCTCAAGTTTGGCAATCGAGTCGCTGCTCCGCCCTAAGATTGGAAATCGAGTCGCTGGTCCGCCCCACAACTGGAAATCGAGTCGCTGGTCCACCCCAAGATTGGAAATTGAGTCGCGTGCCACCCCAAGATTGGAAATCGAGTCGCTGGTCCGCCCCAAGATTCGAAATCGAGTCGCTGGTCCGCCCCAAGATTAGAAATCGAGTCGCTTCTCCTCCCCACGATTGGAAATCGAGTCGCTGGTCCGCCTCAAGATTCGAAATCGAGTCGCTGGTCCGCCCCAAGATTAGAAATCGAGTCGCTTCTCCTCCCCACGATTGGAAATCGAGTCGCTGGTCCGCCTCAAGTTTGGCAATCGAGTCGCTGCTCCGCCCTAAGATTGGAAATCGAGTCGCTGGTCCGCCCCAAGATTCGAAATCGAGTCGCTGGTCCGCCCTAAGATTGGAAATCGAGTCGCGTGCCACCCCGAGATTGGAAATCGAGTCGCTGGTCCGCCCTACAACTGGAAATCGAGTCGCGTGCTCGCCCCAAAATTAGAAATCGAGTCGCGTGCCACCCCAAGATTGGAAATCGAGTCGCGTGCCACCCCAAGATTCGAAATTGAATCGCGTGCCACCCCAAGATTGGAAATTGAGTCGCGTGCACCCCAAGATTGGAAATCGAGTCGCTGGTCCGCCTCAAGATTGGAAATCGAGTCGCTGCTCCGCCCTAAGATTGGAAATCGAGTCGCGTGCCACCCCGAGATTGGAAATCGAGTCGCTGGTACGCCCTACAACTGGAAATCGAGTCGCTGCTCCGCCTCAAGTTTGGCAATCGAGTCGCTGCTCCGCCCTAAGATTGGAAATCGAGTCGCTGGTCCGCCCCACAACTGGAAATCGAGTCGCTGGTCCGCCCCAAGATTGGAAATTGAGTCGCGTGCCACCCCAAGATTGGAAATCGAGTCGCTGGTCCGCCCCAAGATTCGAAATTGAATCGCGTGCCACCCCAAGATTGGAAATTGAGTCGCGTGCCACCCCAAGATTGGAAATCGAGTCGCTGGTCCGCCCCAAGATTCGAAATCGAGTCGCTGGTCCGCCCCAAGATTAGAAATCGAGTCGCTTCTCCTCCCCACGATTGGAAATCGAGTCGCTGGTCCGCCCCAAGATTGGAAATCGAGTTGCGTGCCACCCCAAGATTGGAAATCGAGTCGCTGGTCCGCCCTACAACTGGAAATCGAGTCGCTGGTCCGCCCCAAGATTGGAAATCGAGTCGCGTGCCACCCCCAAGATTGGAAATTGAGTCGCGTGCCACCCCAAGATTGGAAATTGAGTCGCCGGTCTCTCCAGGTTTGAAAATCGAGTCACTGGTCCGCCTCAAGTTTGGCAATCGAGTCGCTGGTCCGCCCCTCGATTGGCAATCGCCGCCAGACGCGCTAAGCTTAGATACTAAATGAACGTAAATGAACGTATGATGCTGAAGTACGGGGATAGATAAAAGCGCTAAGCATTAGGCTCATCAAGAAAATTCAAGTTCTGTATTATGAATTAGGCTATCGAATCGTGCAGCCGGCTACTTAGCGACAAAATATGTCTTACATTGTCAAACGAAATCGCTGGGCTCGAATGAACATCCTCATTTGGGCATGAAGCCGAGTGTACAGCGTCGCTAAGCGCAAGCTTCCATTCGTTTCCTCCAGGAGCTCGTTCACGATTTCGGCGACCTCTTCAAGCGAGAACGTTTCGTTTTCGACCCATCTTGATCGACAGCACCGGAAGATAATGTTGGGCGGCTCCGCTTCCTGCTCTAACAAACAAGATAAAGACAAATGTTAATAAATCAGAGTGCAACGCTATCCAATGTCATTCTGCTCGTACCGGGTTGGCCTCCAAATAAGCGCCGATTCGAGCATGGAGACGGGCGTTGGCCTCCCGCTGGAAATTTTGGCGCAAGTCAATCGGATTCCCTGTCTCCGTAAAGTTGAAAAGGGTTCCTGGCGCCCCCACCATCTCTCGAGCCACGTAGCTTTCTTGACCGGCGATGAACCGAATCTCGTGTGCGCCATCTTGGCGCAGAGGTCGGATGGTCATTGCAAACCCGTGTACCTTGTCCGACCCGGGGGATCTGGTGACGCGGTCCTCGCTTGACTGAATCTCCCGCACCAGGCGCTCGTGCATCGACGTGAGATCGGCCATGCGCCGCTCCAGAGAGTTGATCAGGGCCATTTTCTCCGCGTGGTGGGTCGTTATGAGCATGGCAATCTGCTCGTCCTTAGTAGCGACGGCCTCGCCTAGGCGCGTGTTCTCGCGGTTTAGCTGCTCGTTGGCGCGGTTCAGCCGTCGGTTCTCGCGGCTGACAGATCTGGGGGGGGGAGGAGTGGGGAGAGTAGGCGGGGCGAGGCGAGGCGGGAAGTGAGAAGTACTGGCTTCAGTGGCGGGGGATGGAAGGCCGGGTAGATAATTCTTCACTGTTCGATTTGAGAGGGTACTGAATATTACAGATATTCGACTAGCACGCTGATTTGCACGAACCAATCATACGTGCTGCACCAGACTAGACCAGCCAATCATTGGCGCCTCTATTCATTGGGTTTGTACTGAATAATCGCCCAGAAATGGTAAGCATACTGAACTCAAGTAAGTGACTATTCTGTATAATACAGAATTGTTCCCGGGGTTGAAAGGGTTAATAATGCGTGAGCCGTCCGTCCGTAGCGGAGACCGAGCGGTCCAGACCGCAGTGAGTCGTCAAGAATTGAGGGATGGAGCTGCGTGCGCCAGGGCCAACTCTGCGTGCGCACGTGCGATCTCGAATACCGACGGAAGGAAGGAAGGAGGGGGGGGGGGGTTGCTGAACCCCCTGCAGACTATAGTTGATGTGCTCCCGACGGGAGTCCCGTAGCAGTACTTCGTCGGCCGCGGTGGTATCGATCACCCCGTTGGCCCGGACGAAAGAAGCGGCGGCCGGAACACTCATACAGGCGAGGGCGTGCTGCGTGATCATTGATCAAGCGTCCGCCGCCACGCGACTTCCGATTCGACGGTGTGTTTAGCGCTTTGACTTGATGTGCCAATACGTTCAGTACATGTACAGCTACAAGAGGCTTTCGCTCGTAGTGCGCTTCTTGTGCCATCGCCGCGCTACATGTACACGCTACAACCGAGGTAGGCCATCCCCGACGGCGCCGGCGGCGACAGCAGGATCGCCCGATGACAGTGTCCTCAAGGCCAGCGGGAACACTGTGATGTGTGAAAGGCAACTGAGCTTTGGTTGGCGCGATGGAACCGGCCCGCCGGGACGAGCCGACAGCTCGAGGCTGCTGACGTTCGGAACCGCGCACAACTCGGTTTAGCGGGTGCGAGGTCGCACGGCCGTCATTCATAACGCAGTCCGTGGTCCCGCGGATACTGCAGCATGGCGTCGTCGATCTTGCGGGGCGGCCGCCCACAGGGGTAACCTAAAAAAAAGGATTAAGCCTGGGGGCTTGAGTGGCAG
Organism: Phytophthora vignae f. sp. vignae; assembly: GCA_016169955.1. Classification (NCBI taxonomy): domain Eukaryota; phylum Oomycota; class Peronosporomycetes; order Peronosporales; family Peronosporaceae; genus Phytophthora; species Phytophthora vignae. Next base: position 411,639 of record JABJUM010000042.1, read on the forward strand.
GGTGGTGTATATCGTATCGTCGAGTGTACAAGATATTGCTAAGCTTAGTAAGCTGATATAAACTATATGTTGAGAAGTGATAAGTTAGCCCCAACTAGTGTACTCCGCCAACATGTAAGTGATCTTCACAACACACTTAATCACAGTTAGTGCTGTTTGCAAATGCGTTTGTATGTTATTTTGCTGCTATATCACTAGCAGATCAAAAATGGCTTTCCTGTTCTCGAGGGGTCATCCTTACTTTTGAGTAGATTTCGCGGACTTCAGACTAATGAGTAATGTGCTCGGTACGTTTCAACCCGTGCGCTGCGTCAAGTGGAAATTATTGATTAAACTCTAAAGACGTTGTTTGTTTGTCTGCCATTCACGAACACAAATAACGTGCTATAAACCCTTGAGGGCAACTTATCTGTTGTTTTCTGCTAAATGACGCTTGAATTATCTATTAGCTTACTTGCGTGCGACTTACGTCCGCATCGGTGAATCGATGCGTTACTCCCCCAGATGCGCTCACATTGTGTCCTCCTCCGGTCTGGTCTAAGGTGGCGATGCCGGACGTGGCATATTTCCCTAAGTCACATTATGCGGAATTACTCAGAAGTCAGTGAGGTGTACTCACAATTAAGTAGTATCCGCCGGCGTAGCAAGAGTAATCTAGCGCTCCATAGATTGAAGAGGTCGTAGTTGGGGTAAAGAAGAAGACTTTTGCGTGCAAGTCAGCTTCCGACAAGTGACAATATTTTTATTTCAAGGTAAATAGTTGCAAATTGTCCGATTCCACAAACATGTAAGCCAGATTCACAACACACTAACGAACAGTTTGTCAACACTCATTTTAGCTAGACAGTTAGTGTTTGTGCGAACACTAGCCCCAACAAATTATCACAATATATATCTCTGCCTAGTGCGTCCACTCCACAACCACCGCTGTTGACCAGCAGGGGTATTTCAAGCAAGTGAGTGGCTGTGCTCTAACTACACCAAAGCAAGAAAAAACAATCGACTGACCATGAAGGGGCTTTGCTTCCACCCTCGACTTGGGAAGGAAGGAAATTACGTTGATTTACTACTTGTCGTCGACAACTACAGTAGTTAATCCGCAACTTGTCGATTACCGTTCTGCTAGCTACAAAACAGCTTGAGCACACAAAGTGGACGTGCAAGATGAGGAAAAAGCTCCATCGTGAGTTTACAAACCCCAAGAACTTAAGTGCCGAGGCAACTAGCTGCGCTGAGCTCGCTATCGACTTAGGACCGACCTACGAATTCTCGCTTGATCGCGAGATATGACCTCTGTTAAAAATGCATTTCATCGAAAACATTCAACAAGATTCAACAAAAGTATTCCCCAAGCTTAATCCTTTTTTTAGGTTACCCCTGTGGGCGGCCGCCCCGCAAGATCGACGACGCCATGCTACAGTATCCGCGGGACCACGGACTGCGTTATGAATGACGGCCGTGCGACCTCGCATCCGCTAAACCGAGTTGTGCGCGGTTCCGAACGTCAGCAGCCTCGAGCTGTCGGCTCGTCCCGGCGGGCCGGTTCCATCGCGCCAACCAAAGCTCAGTTGCCTTTCACACATCACAGTGTTCCCGCTGGCCTTGAGGACACTGTCATCGGGCGATCCTGCTGTCGCCGCCGGCGCCGTCGGGGATGGCCTACCTCGGTTGTAGCGTGTACATGTAGCGCGGCGATGGCACAAGAAGCGCACTACGAGCGAAAGCCTCTTGTAGTTGTACATGTACTGAACGTATGGGCACATCAAGTCAAAGCCCGTCGAATCGGAAGTCGCGTGGCGGCGGACGCTTGATTAATGATCACGCAGCACGCCCTCGCCTGTATGAGTGTTCCGGCCGCCGCTTCTTTCGTCCGGGCCAACGGGGTGATCGATACCACCGCGGCCGACGAAGTACTGCTACGGGACTCCCGTCGGGAGCACATCAACTATAGTCTGCAGGGGGTTCAGCAACCCCCCCCCCCTCCTTCCTTCCTTCCGTCGGTATTCGAGATCGCACGTGCGCACGCAGAGTTGGCCCTGGCGCACGCAGCTCCATCCCTCAATTCTTGACGACTCACTGCGGTCTGGACTCTGGAGGGATACCGCTCGGTCTCCACTACGGACGGACGGCTCACGCATTATTAAGCTTAGCAGGAGATCCCCTCTCCAGGCTGGCCGCGGCAGGCAGCTGAAGCAGCCAGCTCGACAACCCAGACGACGCCAGGCCGGCCCAGCTGGCACCGAGCTTCCTGCACTCGGAAATCGCCGTGTTCGGCTCGAGCTCCGGCTCCTGGGTCTTGTCACTGCCCCCGTCTCTGCCCGCCGGCGCGCGACAGAGAAAGACTGCCCCGGCCTGCCCCATCACACGTTCGAAAGCTCATATATCGCGGCGAGCACCGCTCGCTCGGGCTCCGCTGCGACGCTGGCAGCAGCGGCGCCGCCGCGGCCACCGGCGCCGTCGCACGCTGGACGACGTCGTGTGTACGCACTCGCGCTGCAGGCCGGAGGGAGCCGGCGCGGGCTTTTTCGGGGGCGGATGGAAGGCAAATCCGCCGGCCGCAACTGTAGACGACGGCGCCGCTGCCGTGGACAGGGCAAGCGTCGATCCCGAGATTTGCTTGAAGCGCGCTCACTTGGTTTCACTATGGAGGCTGAAGTTAAATGCGCAAACCTTCCCGCTGCTCGGCTGCCGCCGCCGACCGGCAGACCGCCTGCAGATTCCACGCGTGACTCAGCAGCAGCCGGCGGTGCCTCGAGGCGAGCGAGATTCCCCTCGATTCGACTCCGGGGCCGCGGCCATCGCTCGATATCTGCAGCGGCAGCGTCGTGGAGCATTGCCTGCACGGTGTCTGCGGGTCCCGCTGCGAGCCGGGGTCGCTTGCTGGCGCATGATCACACCGGGTTGGTGGCAACTGCACATGTTTGTGAGTTGTGCTTGCCAATTGCGTCGCCAGTCGCGTCATTATCGAGTTATTTGTAAAGTACGTAGTATGTATTAGCCGCGAGGAAGCAGTAGCGATATTGGTCTTTGCCACGTTACCCAGAACATGCTAATCATCGCTTAGTCATGATGATGAGTGGCGTCGATCCCGATCTTCGGTGGCACGGTGCAAGTGTGTGTTTGGCAAGCACACTTGATGCACCAAATGGATACAACGTTCTAAAGCTGCCAGGCGCACTCATTAGCACACCCGAACAACTTGAGAATTGTTGCGCACTTCCGTAAAATAGGTCACTTGAAACGGTCCAAGCTATCTAGCGGCTAGAATTGTGGGTAGACCAGCTACAGATACATAAGAAATCCACACGTGCATGTACGTACCGAATCTACAGTTGCAAGTACACAAGTTGCGGTTGCGTGATACTTTTTTTTTTTTTGGGGGGGGGTATGATCAAGTGTTTTGTGAGCAAAGTTAATGATCCATGTTCAGAGGTCCTCTATTTACGTTTGTTTAAACTATAGAGTCCTGATATCGCTGTAGACTGAGTCTAATTGATAATCGGTGTTGGGATAGTTCCTCCTCCGACGAAAATTGTTCTTGGAAGTAGTCCCATAGCTTGACAGGCAGGTGCTCTCGAAGTAGTACAGCATTGGTAAACTTAGATAGTTGTAGAGCAAAGTTAATGATCACGCTCTACCTGTTCGCTGATGCAGTTACAAGTACGAGTGTAGTTTACTTACTTACTTACTACTCCACCGCGAGAATGGAGGCATTTTGCAATACGGCACTACATGTATCGGCAGCGCTAGTATTTTGGCGCGTGTATCGGAGGTTAGAGCTCTTGACAGTTCGACCAAGAAAATTTCCTGCACTTGCCAGTCTGGCCCTCACACCGGCGGTGTTCATACTACTGAAGTATCAATTGTGTCAGCGCTAGCCAGAGACTATTGAGCACATATTGTGGCAATGCTTGCGGGTGCAAGAAGTATGCGACTGGCGTTAACAGTGAAAAATAAAAATAAAACGGGAAGATTGGCTTCCGCTGCGGGCGGGGCACTATCTCCATCGAGACGAGCTTACCTCGACTACACGTACCACTAGTAGCTTCTCCACACGTCCGCACGACATAGACCCCTTCAGCAGTTTTTCTGGCAGAAGGGAGGCCAAGCGAGAAGCGCTCGGCCTCCCTCGCTGCCCCAAGGTGAAGCGTGTGCCTGGCGAGTGCACCAAATGCCACGGCCCCACCGAGAAGAAGAAGGACGGCACGTTCTACAGCTACTGCAAGACGTGCCGTGTCTACCTATGCAAGGCCACCCGCGCTTCCAACCTGAAGCGGAAGAGCATGAAGCCTGGCGCGAGCGCGGCGACCCCCCTCTAGGGTGATTTCACATTTGAGTATTTTATGGCGTGTTTGAGTCCTTTTTCAAAATTCACAAACCTTCCAACAAATCTTCCGTTGACTTGGCCCAAATATACTTTCACTCAGAGGCCGTCGCACACGGAGTCTCGTGAAAAACACAAGTCGAGTGACGAACCAACACGTCTCGGTTGAAAAAAACACTTATCCTGACTCCGACTATCTTCTTCGAAATGGACGGGACGTAAAAGCAACGATGCATGGTACATAGCCACAAAACCGAGCAGGGTATCGCCCAACTGATCGCACAACCTTCGAAGGGATCAATTCGTACATGTGAGAAGCCATTGCGATGAAGTCAATCGATGCAGTAGCGAAACTACTCAAGTACTTAGGCAGAAAAATACCTGTCGGCATATTTTAGTTCACCTGCCTGCTGTCCAAGACTGGTTAAGCAGCAGTAAATGGGGTAAGATTTTCCTCAAGCAAATTTGGCGGTTTGTCAAGCAAATGTCATATGCGCAGACGTTTTTAACGCAAATCCGTTAAGGCATGGCATCAAAGTACTGAATTAACCCATTGATAAGTATTACATCGAGCAACTTTTTTTTTTCTTAAGATACGTGTGTGTAAATATATTTACTCAAAGAAATATAAATGTGTATTATAATTATTAACAGTAGCGAACTGTGAAAAGTAGCTTGTATTTTGTTTAAGTGCCTGCTATAGTCGAAATCAACTTGAGTAAGATGTACTAATGTGTTCAAATTTGAAAAGGATGCCGAGAAAGTGAATACGAGTGGCACCTACCGGTATTTTGCAATCCATGCCCGCTCGACACACTCGGCGAGTTCTTCAACCTCTGGATATGCTGTGACTCCATGTTCAAACTCGCAGCGCCAAACGTACACTTGTCCGCGTAGTGCGTACGTTTTAACTTGCCCTGGCACCGTCTCCAAGAACCCTTCGTTTCTGACAGACCGACCAATTCTCCAGCTTGCACCAAGATTCTTGGGAGAGATACATTCAAAACCAATGCCGTGGATGCTCTCTTCGAAACGATCGCCGACACTTTTATTGATCTGTGATGGGCCTCGATGTGGTTTTGGTTTGGCATCACAATCTTAATCCGACTTGTGCAGCCATCGTGCGTCGAACAAAGATAGTAGTAGGTCTTCCGGTGAATGCTTGTGCTGTTCGTGTCGCTGCGATACTTCGCGCGCTGCGTCTTGTCTGCATGCATCCTAGCCTCCTTCTTGGACTCGAACCAGCCCAAGTTGGTTTCCCCAGTTGCCGGCGTCGCAGTATCCGAAGCCGCTGGCGCATGCCCTAAATCCATGTCGGAGTCATCGCTGTCCTCACTACAAGAAGCCATGGCTACTAACTGCAGTGAAGTGGTTGAGAATGTGACTACGTGTTCAAATCTACCCTTCACACTACGAGCTATTGTTACGATTTAAAGTCTTATCTGCTTGAAAAACATCCGCCCAAATTAACTTGCTTGACTTCCGTCTGAAAATTGCTTGAAAAAAATCTGCACCCGCAGTAAATGCATTCGGCCCAGTCTGGCCACCGGCACGAACATAAGGCGAAGCCAACAAAACTTTCAGGACTCTATAATTAATCATAACACCATAGCCCCCCCCCCAAATAAAATAAAATAAATAAAAAAATAAAAAAGGAAGTACGCACTGAAGTAGATCCACCCGTGTGTTTTGCGCTGTAGCTCCGCCAGTCAAATTGGTGTCCAGGCTGCAGCGCCCGTCGAGTTGGCAAACTCAACCAACTTACCTCGGAAAACCGCTTGTAGCCAATGCAATCGAACGTAACGTAAACTGAAGTGGCTGCAAGACCGCCTTGGCATGCAATAGTTTGCATAGGACGCTATACACCAGATGGACAGGCTGCGTGAACATGTAGCGACATCGAAGATGTCGGGATGGAATTGCAAGTCGCGCAATCCAAGATGAGCGAAACTGATGACATGTGTTGAAAGACACATGCGCCCTTGGATGTTGTGGCATGACGAAGACTGCATTATTCACCACGTGAGCAGTAGTTCACTTTCCAACTCCCCGACCAGCGCTCAAGTCGCCTCTCAGCTCTCAAATGGACCCCGTCGTCTTCCACGCCCCCGTCTCCAGACACTCCCCCTGGGCTTCCACCGCCGTGAGATCCACATTCCAGCGAGACCCACTCGACAACACTCAAGTTGGCCAAGGTGGTGAGTTCTACCATCCGACACCGACACCTGCCGCCGCGCATCTCTACCCACCAGAGCGATCGGCTCTCCGCACGACAACAACACGGAAGTCGCCTGCAAATACTTACTTGGCGGAGGGTATTCAGGTCGCGCACCGCTACAGCGCCAACCCGCGCGACAACTTCGCGGCTGCAAGCCTCGCCAGTCGAACCAACGCCCACGAGACTCCCAACGCTCCGGGACGACTGCAAACCGCCCGTCGCCGCGAACAGTGCCGCCTTAACCAGGCCCGCTACCGACTCCGGCAGGACCGGAAGGTCCAGCTGCTGAACGAGACCGTCACCAAACTCCGCGAAGAAATCCCGCTGCTGGAGCTGCAGCGAGACCGCGTCCTGTTCGGCACCAAGCAGAGCGTCTTCAACGTCGTGGTCGAGTACTTCCACCTCTTCCGGCACGGGATCCGCTTGGGCAACTACGTGGCCGACGCGCAGACGCAGCACCAGCAAGTCTTCCTGCGCTCCGCCATGTGTCCCAACGTGCTTCTGGGCGAGCGGCAGGGCGTGCACGCGCTCGTGGAGCAGTGGCGACGGTACTCGTCGTACTTCGAGGACCTCAACTTCCAGTTGGAGCACATGGACGAGAGGCTGAAGAACCTCGTCACTGTGTCGGCCTCCATGACTGTGACCATCAGCGAAGCCACTCTGAAGAACGTTTTCCCCCACTTGGCGGGCACGCAGCTGGGCGAGACGCTGCTGGGGCGGCGCTTGATGCTGCCGTGCTCGCTCTGTTTCGAGTGGGACGAAGCTAGCAGCCTCGTCGTGCAGCTGGAGATGACGGTGGACTTCCTCACCCCCGTGAACCGAGTGCTGAAGTCACTGAGTGATACCGCGTTCGTCCTGGGCCAGGCGCTCATTACTCTCGACGGATCTATCGGCAAGTTCGACACGTGGGAGTGAAGACGGGTAGCAACAACAAGGATGTAGACAAAGCAGTTTTTTTTTTCACGCGTACAGATATTCAATACATACAGTCACTGCAATTTGATATTGACGTGCAACAACCCGTTGGAATACCGGGTGTAGAGTTCCGGGACGAGGAGCGGGTTGTGATGGCTTCCAAGTTAATGTGTCCTTGTCAGATCCTCGCCCTCACATTTCTTCATGCCGGGGCGTCGTAAACGATCGGCATCGAGCCGAGCCTCGAAACGCAAGAAAAGACTCAACAAAGCGCTCGCCCTAGACCCCGACAAGCCCCCAGAGAAGCACGAGAACGTCGCCATGGAGACGAGTCGGTCCAAGTCGACCAAGCAGCTAGTCTGGAAGAAGATCAAGACCCCGTTTCAATTGTTCGAGATGCCGAGGTCGGTGACTCCCTCGCCACCCATGCGCCGCTGCTTCCTACCGCGATTCTCGAGCGCCAACCAACTGGCTGAGTGGGTCTTTGACGTCGCCAAGCACCGCGCCGTGCAGTTGAATCTGAATTTGTGCAGCAGGAGCGAGGACGTGCGTGACGCGCTGCTCAAGAAATTCCACCGCTGGCCCGAGACGAAGATCGCGAGGGCCGTCGAGCGATTCAAGACGCTGAACCAGGAGGCGGAGCAGAAATGCCAAGAACAAGTGCAGCTCTACATCCACGAGCTCCGCAATAAGTTGCTGGCCGGCACCAGCGGGTTGTTTTGGCTCGACATCCTCCAACCGCTGAAGCATCCTGCAATGCTGCCAAGGCCCGAGGTGCGAGAGGTGCTCGTGGCGTTGCTGGACGAGATCAGGAGCATTGACGGCCTCTTTGAGCTGCTGAAGAAGACGAACGAGCGCCTTTGGGCCGTGTTGACGCTGCCGCTGAAGCTTGAGCCGTTGTTCCGAGGGGTGAGCGCGTTGGCCGTGTGTGGCCATCAAGTGTCGGCGAATGAGGCGATGCAGTTGCTGGTGCTGTACGCAGAGCAGTACACGGCGCTACCGAGCCAGAAGAAGCGCGGGCTTCCGTTGGGGTTGTCTGTCGTAGCCAGCGTCGCCGCTATCGCGCCCCTGGAGGTCTCCACGTTCAATCTAAGTGAACTCCCTGGCGCTCTGCGCGAAAAGCTGGCGTTGCCGCTTACCATGATCATCCCCGACTGGATCGCGGAGGTAGGCGCAGTGCTCGATATCCTCGAGAAAACCCTCACAGCTCGGTGGGCGGCGTGTGAGCGAGCGCCATTCGAGGAGGCACTCAAGACCACGGTGCAGACGGCACTGCAAGAAGCTTTCAAGCGACTCACCCACGCATTGGCGACGGACCAACTGTACGCGATGAGGAACGTGGTGCGTGAGAGATCGAGCGTCAATGGTGAAGACCCGCTGACCGTCAGTGTTGTAAGCGACGGCGAGATGCTACTACCGGTAGTGCAAACGCACTGTTGATGTAAAATTCAATGCATCACCAACTGTAGCGTAGTTGGAATCTTTCAACTGTAATGGCTGGTTACTGGTCGGGTCCCAGTTTTTCAAAGGCACGCCAGTTGCTCTTCTCGCCTGGAAAAGTCCTCGTCAAGTCGATACACTTCGAACATCGATCCTCACACTTGGAAATTCCGCGTGGGCAACAAGTGGAGCGAAGGAAGAGCAACTCAACACCAGAAAATGCGCTTCAACGTGGGTGCCGCCCAGAAGCTCATCAGCTCGGACTGCTTCCGCCTGCTGAGCTTGGTGCCCGAAGTGCAGAACGATGTCGAAGTGGTGAAGCCCGTGCTGGAGGAGTTGGAGGTCATGCGGCTGAGCCAAGCGCTCGGGATGTTGTCGTCCATCAACCCCAAGGACTTTGAGATGGAGATGCTGGAGGCCCGCGAGTTCGACGACGATTTTTCCATCTTCCTCCGGAAGGAGGTCTTTGGGAGGGACGAGAGCCGCGAGACTGGCGGCGTCAAGGTCGTCTCCCTCTTCGGGAAGCAAGACGCGGTGCGATGTGAGCTCGAGAGACTGAGCTGCTGGTCCGAAGAGATGGAGAAGAACCTGAAGGCTGAGGACCAGGGAATCTACTGCGTCACTCGAGACGACGACGCTGGTGGACACTCGTTGGTCCTTTTCGGGTGGATCCAGGACTGCTGGTTCCGCAAGTCGCGCCTGCGTGACACTGCGACGTATGTGCTGCGCTTCCTGACGTGTCTGAGCCCCGACATGGTCTGCTGTCTGTCGGCTGAGGACGTGGAGCTGCTGGAGCGGACGGTGGCCGATATGAACTCGAACAGCTTGGACGCCTGGAAGTCGTTCTCCGTCGCGTTCCACGTCGAGCGGCAGGAGGAGCAGAAGGACGCTGTTGACTGCAAAAGCCTGACCAGCATCCTGCTACCGCCAGGCTCCGCTACCCAGAAGATTGAACTACTGAAGGGCAGCTACCCTGCGTTCTCGGTGGTTGAGCCCGCCCCAGCAATGAAAAAGACGGAGAAGATGAGCCAGCGGTTCGACAGCGTCAAGGAGTTTGCGAGCTGGTTGATAGCGGAGTCGACGGAGCGCAACCTGCGCGTCGAGTTCGGTGGAATGGGATCGGACTCTTTCCGCACCGAGATACTGAAGACAGCGGGGCAATGGCCCGAGGACGAGCTGAAGAGCGTCAAGGAAATGACGGACCGCAGCCTCCAAACCTCCGAGGAACAGGCGCACGACCGAGCGCAAGCGCAGATCGAGGATTACCGCGTCACCCTACTGAACCACGCGGGCAAATTGTTCGACTTGGATGTGCTCTACAAGGCCGCGAAGGACGAACCGGCCTTCGTGACTCTGAATGGTCTCGTTCAAGAAATTCAAATGAACCGCGCCATTTGGAGCAAGATCGACTCCAAGACGCAGGTGACTTTGAACTTGCCCCTTCGCCTTAAGAACCAGTTCAAGGCCATCGCTTCCACGTTCCGAGACCATTTAGCGAATGTCGCCGACGGAGACGATGTGACGGAGTCTCTCGCGAAATTCATGCGCGACTTCACGGTTTCAGACACACAAGTTGCCGACAAGAGTGACGGAGTTTGGGGGCGAGCCTGGAAAAAGGTCTTCGGGCAGGACACGTCTCTGATGTCGGACATATTTCGCGAATGCATGACGAAGCCGTTGGCTGAAGCGCAGGAAGCCTGGTTCGATGCTGTGGAGGCCGTGCTCACTGTGGCTGAGAGAGTGCTGACCATCAAGTGGAGTGAAGAAACACAGCGCTCTCTTCGCCAGTCTTGCGCAGCGGACCAACGGAAGATCGTGTTGGATTCGTTTCACGGTCTCCTCCGCTCTTGGCGAGGTCAGCACGAAGACGCTCTCGTGACAACGATCAGTCCGCGCGCACGCCACACGATGGTTTACTGCGACATACAAAAGGAGCGCTGGAAACCCGCGACGGACCAAATGAAGGTGTTCAAGTTGGCGCGGAATGACGACGGGTCGTTCAGCACCATCGAGCTGGGTACTCATCGTTTGGAGTCGGGTGCGAAGATCCTCAAAGCGTTCACGATCAAGAACCACTGCATGATCTTGGTGACGACGTCTGCTCAGGGTACGCTGGTAGAACGCGTGGACTTCCCACTCAACCGACACTGGTTTTTTGAGACTACCGGGAACGTGACGTTCAGTCGTGCGTTTGGTCGGTCGGCGACGCTATGCGACTTCAACGTCCACGAACGAGTCGTAGCTTTCGTCGAGGAAGGCGGTCGGGTGGTGCTCTACCGCTTCAACGAGACGTTCTCGTCACTGGAGATCTACAAGCGCGTTGAGCTCTCGCTGCGGACGTCGTTGACACTTCCAGCAGCGGACGTGCTCCTCGTAGAAGGCGCTTTATACGCAACCGACATGAATGGGTCGATCCAGTCTGTGAACCTGAGGAACCAGCAGACTTCACGCGAGGTGCAGATTATGCCATCGGGGCCGCGCGCCCCCAACCGTTCGCTGTTTGCGACGGCTGACAACATGGTGCTGGGGTTTGTGGCGAAGAGCTCGTCCAACGATGATCAAGGCTCAACGTTGTGTGCTGTCGCGAGCGAAGACTTCCGTGATGTTCCTGTCACCCACTCGGGATCCATTCTGCTGCCGTCTCGGGGCTTGACGGTTCAGTGCTTTGACGACGAGTTGTTCGCAGTCGACGAACAGAAGAGGAAGATCTGCGTTTTCCGCCTAGCAGTGACAGTGAGAAGCGAGTCGTTCCGCATCCAGCACTCGAAGGAGCATTCCATCAACGGCAGCAAGACGGAGGTCGATGAATCAGACGCTGAGGTGGGCCATTGGCTTCGAGCCTTCTACCACACGTACGAGAAGTTCCCCGTGCGTGGCTTGATCCGCAGTGTAAATGACACTCGGGCGACATTGAGAGTGCATTTGGCGTGCAGCTCCGCGATGACGACGCCGGCTGAAGAGAGCTGCCGCAGTTTCTTCCAAGCCATGATGCGCGACCTCCGTAAGTTGAACAAGCCTCTCGGCGGCATGGACTTGGCTCGGGACTTGACGTTCCTGAAGGACTCGAGCACTGCCATGGGCGCAATTGCTGTCCAGCCCCTTCGGTCGTTCCTCCAAGAGTTGATCACGTTCGTTCCGATCCAAGTCTGCCGCGCTGAAGGCAACTTGCTCACGGTGATGACGAACGGCAAGGCGCAGCCCATGAACACTCAGTCGCAGGACGTCCAAGCTGTGGACATTGCCCGCTCCATCCGATTCGGTCTTCTGTCGCCGCTGCTCGAGTCGTGGCAAGGGCGTTGCGTTGTCATCACGTCCATGGGGAAGCAGTCCACGGGTAAGAGCTACCTGTTGAACCACTTGACCGGGTCGTCTTTCGCCATCGCTGGTGCTCGTTGCACTGACGGAGCGTGGATGTCGATCCGCATTCTACCGGGGAATGTTCTCCTGGTTGTCCTGGACTTTGAAGGTTTGGGCTCTTTCGAGCGCACGGAGCAGGAGGACGTCTTTCTGTCGGTTCTCAACGCGTCCATCTCGATGTTCACCATATTCCGTATGGAGATGCGGTACGATAAGGAGGTGGACGACCTGTTCGCTCGGTTCCAGAAGGGCGTGGCCTTGATCAAGGGCGACCCGAGTCTGTTCCGTGGCAAGCTGTACATGTCCGTGAAGGACGTGAACCCGAACGACCAGAAGGGGGTCATGGACGAGTTCGTGGCCAAGTTTCAGAAACTGGTCGGCGCCAACAAGGACAGCAACTTCTTGGTGGACCTGTACAAGGGCCAGTTGGAGATCAACTGCTCGCCGCCGCTGGGCACGATCAGCTACTACCAGTCGCTGATGCACGCGCAGAACTTCATTGAGAATTCTCTTTGCGGGGTCGACACTGCCGGCTTCCGTAGTGGCAAGACGTTCCTGAACTGCATCCGCTTGGTGCTCGCCAAGATCGCAATCCTCGACTGGACGTCGCTGGACGAAGGCGCGAAGCAGTTTCAACTGTCCGAGATCAGCTCGAAGCTCCCCGGTCTCCTGCGTACAGGCTGCATTATCCCGCAGGAGTACGTGGCGAGGAACGAGGACATCGCTCAATACCTGAAAGAGGACATTGTGCTGACTGGCAACGGGAGAGTGATCGATGTTGATCTGGAGTCGATGATCGCTGAGTATCCGGCGCTGAAGGAGAAGTGGACGGCCCTCAGTGAGAGCGTGGACCTGGACGCGCTGGTAGACTGGGAGATTGATCTCGGATTCGACTGCTTCTCCACGACGGACGAGACCCTCGAGCAGATCCATGGGGCGATCAAGCAGCTCCTTCGCTTGTTCCTTCGGTCGAGCTCAAGCATTCGTGGGGGAAAGGTGTCGCGAGAGATCGTGGCCGAGTTTGATGCGTTCCTGGCCTTCATCGTGCGTCGTCGTAAGGCTCGCATCTCTCTGTGGGCGAAGCAAATGCTTGGAGGCAAAGTGCCTGAAGAGTGGAAAGCAGTGGAGCAGCAATACCTCGGACGGTTCCAGATGCTACTCACGCGCTGCCAAAGTCAGTGTGACGAGTGTCGTCTTGGCTGCATGAAGGCTGCGGCCCACCCGGGGACCGACAAACACGACTGCGGAGGCAACCACAAGTGCGCGGGTCGCTGCGAGTACTGCGAGAGCAGTGAGCACTTCGGGAAGACCCCGTCCTGCGCCAAAGAAGCTGGCCACGAAGGCAAATGCGAGTGCGCGGGCGGAGATCACACGTGTGGGCGGGACTGCTGCATGGCCAACTCGCCCAACTGCGGCAAGAAGTGCTCGTTGAAGCGCGGCCACTTGGACCTGCACAAGTGCGACGTCCCCATGCACACTTGCGGTGAAGAGTGCTCAGCGCAGAACTGCGCTGGTCGCTGCGTCTTGAACGTCGAAGACCCCCACACCGCGCACAAGTGCGTCGAAGTGCGATGCATGCAGAAGTGCGTCATGGACGGCTGCAATGAAGTCTGCGGCGCGATGGACCATTTCCACGGCCAGGTGGATGTCGCTGTCGTGTTCTCAGTGGAAAATGACGACGAGAAGGGGGCCACCACGTTTGATGCAGCGTCGCAAGCGCCGGTCGTGCACATGTGCGGACACGGGCACGAATGCCAGGCAATGTGCGAGGAGAACGGCATCTGCCGCGTCGATGTGTTCCTCAAGAAGTCGTCCAAGACGTTCACGGGTGCTCGAGGCACCTTCCAGTTCACGTTCCAGGAGATGAATGGGTCTCGCAAGAAGTGCGCGAAGATGCTGCCTCCAGGCCAGCAAATGCACCAGGGCGCGCACACGTGCGTCTGCGAGCATGACCAGGAAGCACAGGAAGAAGAAAGTGACGAGACGATCCACTACTGCGACGTCCGCTGTCCGTGCTGCAGCTACTTCTGCAAGAAGAAACACGGCCACTTCGGCTCGCACACGACGTCGCACGGCAACATGCGCAACACGTACTTCCTGTCGGACACGGAGGAGATCGACGTCGAGGAGCGCAAGTACAAGGCTGGCGAGATGGGGATCGCGGAAATGTGCAACCTGTACTGCTCCAAGATGGGCCGCGAGCACGTGCACTACCTCGACTGCGAGCAGGGCAGCAAGCAGAAGTGCGTGTACTCGGGCAGCAGCACGGACCAACGTCGCCACTGCACGCGCGCGCTGGAGCCAAAGCCCGACAAAGAGACCGACGAAGTGCTGCACGAGCAGTTCTGGAAGACGCTGGGCTGGGAGGACCCGTGCACGTCCAAGATGGAGCTGGAGCTGTTCGGCAAGTGCGGCTACAAGTGCGACGCCCCTGACCACGACGAAAAGCCCTCGTACTGCATCCTTCCGGCGTGGCACAAGCCCGAGCCCAAGCCCATTACGGGCTTCGACGGCTTCACGTACGTGAGCGGCCACAAGTTCGAGTGCTCGCATATCGCGAGCGGCGGCAAGATGCACCACGTCTTCGTGTTGGACTGCTCGGGCTCAATGAGTGGGCGGCCATGGAGGGACCTGATGGCCGCGTGGAAGGAGTACGTCTACAACCGCATCGCGGACGGAGCGACGCTGGACTTGGTGTCGGTCGTCACCTTTGACAACTACGCGCAGATCGTCTACGAGGCGCAGAACATCACGACGATGACGAACGCGAACGTGCCGTACCGTGGAGGGGGTACAACGTACGCTACGGGCCTGCGCGCAGCGAACGAAGTGCTGTCGAGAGTGAACTTCGACACATACAAACCAGCGATTGTGTTCTTCAGTGACGGCCACCCGAGCGATCCGCTGCACGGCGAACAGCTAGCGACGCACATCCGGGGCTGCTACGAGAAGAACGGACTGCAGGCGTTCGCTGTGGGCTTTGGCAGCATCAATCTCAACATCTTGGAGCGCGTCGCGGAGAAGCTGGGAGGCACCTACCACCACGTGCTCACGGGCAACGAGCTGAAGGCAACGTTCTTCAGCATCTCCGCCTCGCTGAGCACGCGCGCAGGTCTGGCGCTGACGAAGCCCGATCACGAGCGCAACTGTGTCATTTGCGGCCAGGACTTGGCGTCTGGCGAGACGGTGAAGCTGGGGGCGTGCGGCCACGAGCTCCACAAGGCGTGCTTGGACGTGCTGGTTCGCAACGCTGAGCAGGATGGCGAGCTTGCTCGCTGCCCGTCGTGCCGCCGTGAAATTTCTGCGTAATGCCGCCACAAGTGTGTGGAATGCTTAGGTAAGAATTACGGTGGGGTAACTTTTGCTAAGCTAAGCGTTTGAGTTTACGAGACTTTTGAATTACTGTAGCAGTCTTGCTGCGTTGAAGTATTTTGATGATGAGTAGCAATGAAGACGCGGGCGTCAGGAGAGGAAGGCGAACGAAAGGTTTGTTCGAATTCGCTGTGTCCAAAACTCTCCCTTCGAAGTCGTGGTCGTTTTCGCGACTTATCCCATGGCAAGGGGTTCGCCGAACTGGGCAACAACCGCTAAACAAGCGTTTGCACACCATCGGTGGTTGACACGAGAGGTTGGCTCAATGTGAAACCTTCGAGGCCATCAGTTTGAAAACTCACGTCGGTTTTCGGACCGTTTGCTCTACATGGTTGACACGCTGCGAAACCATTGAAACCAATGGTTCGCGCTCGCGTCGTTGACAGGTCAAGCAGTTTATATATGTAAGCTGTATCTACTGGAGTGGTTTCACGGTCAACCGCTTCGTTAACAAGGACCGTGAGCCAGTGCGATCTGCCAAGCTTTGAAGACAGTTCCCAGCCTACCGGACTCCGGCATTCTTCATTTTCCTGGACAGCCCCACAGCGCCAACCTGAACCGTCCGAAACCTTTTGCGTTCGACTTCCCTCGACGATGAAGATCATGATGGTGACGCTGGTACTTGGAGTGCTCATCCCGCGCGCAATTGGCGCTGGTGATACCTGTTGCTACGACAACCATGGGCTCGCCGACATTAGGGATGAATATGTTTTGTGTGACGGGGTTGACCCTGGAACCTTAGAGTTCACGGGGGATGGTGTTCTAGTCGTCAAATATTCCAACGAAACGATCATGCCAGACTGCACGACTACACACACCGCCACTACGACCACGACTACCCAAACAACAACGACGGACTCAGCAGCGTCGACGGTGTCTTCGGACACATCGGCGTCGACGCACACTTCGGGGACTACGGACACCGCGGCGCCAACGGACACATCAAAGTCGTCGGGGACAGCAACCGCTGCGCCCGCGAACGGAGCGTGGATGCCTGTAGGCTCCGGGCTCTTGGGGCTCCTAATCGTGACCGCAGCAGTCGTCTGCCAGTCGTAAGGCCAGCTCACAGTGGCGAACGCGACGCGTTCGATCTCACCCGGGTTTTCCTTCTTCTCTTCATTGCCGAGGGGCACTCCTCGGCATCAACGATAATGCGGGATAGCTTAGTCAGCAGGAAAAATGATAAATGAACCACTAAGTTGCACGTACCTTACAAAACCTTCACCTTTCCATCGGGGCTTAGGGCTTAATAACGTTCACATTCCCGATGACTACAGAGCAGCTTCGTGGACCACCTTGCCTCTAACGAAAACCTTTGCAAAATTGCGGTCGTCTCCGTTGTGAATAGCCTTCTGGAAGACGTCCATGGGCGTATCACGGTCCGACACCACCAAGTTGCTTCCCCGATCCACATCCACAAGAATCGCGTCGAAGCACTTCCCAACTGCAAAGCTGCCCGTGTCCTTTTCCAGCCGCAGCGCCTTCGCTCCTCCCATAGTCGCCATCCAAAATGCGTCCTTGAAGTCGAACGGCTGCGGCGGAGCTCCGGACGTGCCGTCTCGCATCTCCAGCGCCTTGACGGTCAACACGCACGTCTGGATGGCGCGCAGAATACTGGGCGAGTACCCTCCGGCGATGTCCGTGCCCAGCCCGACATCCACGTCCTTGTCCAGCACCTTCCTAACGTTCAGCAGCCCATTGGCGAAGAAGAAGTTGGAGAGCGGACAGCACGCGATGGACGTCCCCGTGCGGCGCATGACCTCGAGCTCCCGCTCCGTCAGGTGCACGGCGTGCGCCATGCAGCTCTTCTCCGTCAGCAGGCCCGCCTCCTCGAACAGCTCCGTGTCGCGCCGACCAGGGTGCAGCGTCTCCACGAAGGCCTCTTCGTCCAGGGACTCGGCGATGTGCGACTGCACGTGGACGTCGTACTTGGTCGCGAGCGCCCCCAGTCCCTTCAGAAGCTGCAACGAGCACGTCGGCACGAACCGCGGGGTCACCACGGGCCTCACAAGCTCGTTGCGCTTGGCCAGCGCATACTGCACGAACTCCTCGGCGTCCGCCAGACATTGGCCCAGACTCGGTGACACGTACGAGTCGGGCGCGTTCCGGTCCATGGAGACGAGGCCGATGAGCGCGCGCTGGCCGCGGGTCTCCGCCAGGTCCGCCAGGATCTTGGTGGCCTGGACGTGGATGGTGGCGAAGTACTGGGCCGTGGTGATGCCCTCGCGCAGCATCTTGTCCAGCAGGCGGGCGTACCAGAGCGAGGCGAAGCTCTCGTCCTCGAAGCTCTGCTCCACGGGGAACGTGTACTTGTCCAGCCAGCGCATGAGCGGCTCGTCCGTGGCCGTCCCCATGAAGACGAACTGCGGCGCGTGCACGTGCGTGTCCACGAAGCCAGGCATGAGGAACTGGCGCCCAGAGAGCTGCAGGACGGCGGAGGGAGCGCACGACGACAGAAGCAGCAGGTCTTCCGCCTGCGTCTGCGCGTGGAACGTGGTGATGCGGCCGGACTCGCGGTCAATGCAGAGGAAGGCGTCCTCGTAAAGCTCGATGGAACCGCGCTGTGGGGCGTGCACCACTCGTCCGCGTACATACTGGATCCGTCGTCCAGCAGGTGTCGTCATTTTCGACAAAAAGTGTAGTTCGATGCGAACACTACTAGTAGATGTTTTATGTCACATTTTAACAAAGATCATTCCTTTTAATTTGGTAACATTAATTTCAAAATACAGTTTCATCTATAAGTGAGCAATTCTAATCAAAATATTTCCTTAAGTTCGACACGGAATACTGTACAATATTACGGTGATACATGGATTTCTGCAGAATCTGCAGTAATAACCGCTGGTTGGAAGTTGCTCACATGTCAAAGGAAACGGACAAAGCTTTTTGAGCCTAGTTGCTAACGGTTCCCAGTGCCAATGGTTTCAAGGCGTGAGCAACCACCTCTGTAGATGTCAACAACGTTTACCGGACGGAGAACAACGGTTGGTCCGTTTCAGCGACCTAGAGCGGGGCCAACTTGGCATGCAAAGCGATAAGCGAAACCACCGTGATATCCCGGAGACAACGGCTCCATCTTCGCCCAGAAGCGGACCCCCCACGTCCCCCTACTCGTGTCTTTGCATTCCGCATAGCGCCATTCCTCATTTTGCCCGCAGCCCCGCGCTTTCGATCGCCCTCATCGCCACTACTCATACGCCTCCCTCAACGATCATGAAGATCACGGTGGTAGCGCTTGTTCTCGTTGCGATGCTCATCTCATGCGAGGCCCAAGCCAGTGACATCGAGCACTCGTGTTGCTACGACGATCACGGCCCCAATGACATCAACTCCGACTATGTTTCGTGCGATGGAGCGAAACCCTTCTTGTCAATCACGACGGTGGAAGGCGAGACGGTCTTCCAATACTCGGACGGGACGACCGTACCAAACTGCGCGGCCTCAACTAGCGACACAACATCGACGGCCACTTCAGCGTCAACGTCGACGGACACCTCGGCATCCTCCTCCGGCACTTCGACGTCCACGGCTACGTCGGCTTCCACAGACACATCAACATCGACGGACACGTCGAAGTCGACAGACACATCAAAGTCGGCGTCGGGGGCGGCGACCGCCACGACCGCGAACGGAGCGTCGGGACCTTCTGGCTCCGGGCTATTGGGGCTGCTCGTGGCGGCTGTAGCAGTAATCGTCTGCCAGTCGTAAGGGGTCCCCGGGTCGTATCATAGCTTGAAAAGCGTGCTTTGATTTCGTCGGACGAGTCACCCGGGTTAGTCTTCTTCTTCTTCTACTTCTCAAGTTCCTCCTCGAGGTAGATTCTGTTTGGGGTCGTATGCAGGCCTGCTCGGTAGTTCGGGTCGGCCTTTTCAATACAGCATTCAAGACATTTATCGCGATTTGCCCACCTGTTCGCCCGAGGGTAGGCGACATCATGGCCGAGGGCGAGCAGCGCGAGTGCGAGGCTCACTCCGTGCGTTCACCGACCGCCAACATCCGCCGATTAGGCGGGGGCGTGTCTGCGCGAGCGAGCGAATGCGAGCGCTGCAACCCGATATTTTTTTTTTCCAGACACAGCGCCTGGCCGAGTCGAGGACTTCGGAGCCGGGGTGGGGCAGGCCGCGTAGCGGCGCCCCCCGAGCGAAGCGAGAGAGGGGCGGGCCCACGGTCAGAAGTCCGCAGACGAGAGCCAACGCGCTAGTGTCCTACCCAAAGTACGTCATCCCTCCCAAAAAGCACGACCAAAACACCAGATCAGACCTGAATACGACCCCAAAGAAAGTCTACCCCTCCTCGACGGCACTCAGCTTCCTGTATTGCCATGAATAGGAAGGCGAAGCAACTCAGTTAGCAGAACTGTGTTCGAAGGAAGGCCTTGCGCAAATCGATGCATTCTTATGAAGACGGTGAAGTAACGACAATACCAAAACGTTTTTCTACTTAGTACTTTTAGCGCGCGGTGCCCTGGCGATTGTGCTACAGCTTCATGCACTACCTTGCCTTTCACAAAACCTCCAATCATCCGCATTGTGCTGGACCGTGCCCACGAAGCCAGGCATGAGGAACTGGCGCCCAGAGAGCTGCAGGACGGCGGAGGGAGCCAGAGAGCTGCAGGACGGCGGAGGGAGCGCACGAGGACAGAAGCTGCAGGTCTTCCGCCTGCGTCTGCGCGTGGAAGGTGGTGATGCGGCCGGACTCGCGGTCAATGCAGAGGAAGGCGTCCTCGTAAAGCTCGATGGAACCGCGCTGTGGGGCGTGCACCACGCGTCCGCGTACATACTGGATCCGTGTGTCGTCATTTTCGACAAAAAGTGTAGTTCGATGCCACAAAACTTGTAATGATACGTACAGTATTGTACACACCCAATTTTCCCCGGAACTTTTTAATCGGAACTTTTGGAGGCCAGGATTATTTTACATTTTTGTAGCCCTAAACATCCAGGAATAATTCTGGATGAAAGAAAAATAAATTACCATAGATTTTGTACGGCGGGAGACGACGACGTCGCTGCCAAATTTAATGCTTGGCTTTTTTGTTTTTGTTTTTTTAGCTCAGACGTTGGGAGTCTGAGTTGGCCGTAAGGCCAACATATCGCAGCAGCTCAAAACGCTTCGGTCTCTCCCAGGCTAATCATCTTCTTTTCGTCTTTTCTTGACGGTGCGGCTTCCTGCCGCGTTGCCACGCAATGGTAAGCGTGTCAACTTCATTAGAAGTAAAGATTCTGCATTGAAAACAGTGCACAGCTCAATGCCCTCAAAACAAATACCGTATGCGACGCAACTACAGTACTATGCATTTCTTTTTTTACGGTCAGTGCGAGCTTAATGCTTTTGGCGTGCCCATAATGGTGCGAAGAGGGCTCAACCTCAACAGGGTACACACCCTGTCGACTAGGCTGCAACTTTCACCTTGACTTTCACGAAAAGTTTTGTCGAAAACCGTCGCGTTGTGGACTGGGAGACGTCCAGGGCGTACCGCCGCGTTGTGGACTGGGAGACGTCCAGGGCGTACCGCCGCGTTGTGGACTGGGAGACGTCCAGGGCGTAACACTGCAGCAACTTAGCTCGAGAAGCTGCAACCCTGGGTTTGTTTGTCTCGCCTCAACATTGCATTCGTAACAAGCGCAGCAGATGCGCAACTGATACGCAACTCAAAGGACTTAGTGCTACTTTACGCCGTTCAGAAAATCCTTTGAGTTGCGCATTCACTGGAAGGCTGTATGACAGGATCAGCGCGATGAATAGATAATTTACTGTTGTGGTACCGGTATTACAGTATTTCGGGCTGATGGTTTTGCCTAAGACGGGTTGACCACAAGCCAGACAATGTTTAGCGATCACTAATACCCGCAGCTAACACCCAAACGCGTTGCTAACCGTACCACCAAGTGGTCAACATGCAAGAAAGGCTCCAGCAAAAAAACCAACGACATTATATAACGATTAAGTTGAATGAAATGAATAATGTCTGTTGGAGATGAATTCACGTCCAGTCGAGAGTTGCGATCTTGGCGAGCACCAAGCGGATGCAGTTCAGGAACGTCTTGCCGCTACGGAAACCGGCAGTGTCGACCCCACACAGAGAATTCTCGATGAAGTTTTGGGCGTGCATCAGCGACTGGTAGTAGCTGATCGTGCCCAGCGGCGGCGAGCAGTTGATCTCCAGCTGGCCCTTGTACAGGTCCACCAAGGAGTTGCTGTCCTTGTTGGCGCCGACCAGTTTCTGAAACTTGGCCACGAACTCGTCCATGACCCCCTTCTGGTCGTTCGGGTTCACGTCCTTCACGGACATGTACAGCTTGCCACGGAACAGACTCGGGTCGCCCTTGATCAAGGCCACTCCCTTCTGGAACCGAGCGAACAGGTCGTCCACCTCCTTATCGTACCGCATCTCCATACGGAATATGGTGAACATCGAGATGGACGCGTTGAGAACCGACAGAAAGACGTCCTCCTGCTCCGTGCGCTCGAAAGAGCCCAAACCTTCAAAGTCCAGGACAACCAGGAGAACATTCCCCGGTAGAATGCGGATCGACATCCACGCTCCGTCAGTGCAACGAGCACCAGCGATGGCGAAAGACGATCCGGTCAAGTGGTTCAACAGGTAGCTCTTACCCGTGGACTGCTTCCCCATGGACGTGATGACAACGCAACGCCCTTGCCACGACTCGAGCAACGGCGACAGAAGACCGAATCGGATGGAGCGGGCAATGTCAACGTCCTGCGACTGAGAGTCCATCGCCTGTGCCTTGCCGTTCGTCATCACCGTGAGCGAGTTGCCTTCGGGGCGACAGACTTGAATTGGGGTGAGTGTGATCAATCCTGGAGAAATGAACGCACAGACTGACCAACAGCTTCTTCTAAGCAGTTCCCCACTGACGATTGCCACCATGACGTAAACGATAAGGTTTCTGCCAAGTCCATACCGTATAAATGTTTGTTGAGCTTCCGAAGATCGCCCATAATACTTTGAAACTACCAGCTGCAGCTGTCTTGAGCCGGTCTCGTCAGTGCGGAGCTGCACGCTACGTGCACTCTCAGGAGTACTTGGGTTTCATTAACGCTTCGGATCAGGCCATGGACGGGAAATTTCTCGTACACGTGATAGAAGACTCGAAGCCAGTGATCAATCCTGCCAGGTCTAACCAGAGCTTTATCGACACTCCGATTCAAGCGAATTACCCCAATCTTCTTGGCTTGTGTATCAATTGCAAATAGCAAATTGTCAAAGCACTGGACCGACTGACCTTTTGCCCGCAAAGTTATATCGCCTGACAAAGTCACCGGAATTTCGTGGAAGTCCTCGCTAGCAGCGAGTACACATTTCGGTCCCGCCACAAAACCCAGTACCGTATTGTCAGCTATGGCAAACAGCGAACTTTTGGGAGCACGAGACCCCGGCGGCATAATTTGTGAGGTTTTCTGGTCCGTCCAATTCACCGACTGGGTCGATCCGTCTCTGTCAGTCGCACGCTGGTAGAACGGGTGGACTTCCCACTCAACCGACGCTGGTGGTTTAAGACTACCGGGAACGTAACGTTCAGTCGTGCATTTGGTCGGTCGGTAACGTTATGCGACTTCAACGTCCACGAACGAGTCGTAGCTTTCGTCGAGGAAGACAGCCAGGTGGTGATCTACCGCTTCAACGAAGCGTTCTCATCGCTGGAGATTTACAAGCGCATTGAGCTGTCATTGCGGACTTCGCGGATACTTCCCGTAGTAGATGTGCTCGTAGTGGATGACACTTTGTACACCCCGTGCAGACGTCGTCACCAAAATTATACAGTGGTTCTTGATCGTGAACGCTTTGAGGATCTGTGCACCCGACTCCAAACGATGAGTACCCAGCTCGATGGTGCTGAACGACCCGTCATTCCTCGTCAACTTGAACACCTTCATTTGGTCCGTTGCGGGTTTCCTGTGCTCCTGTAGAACGCTAGTAGTCCCTCATGGCACATTACGCCGCCAGTTTTTTTTCTAACCGTAATTTACCGACGAGCACTGCTCTGCACCTTCCTGGACCCCAGCTGCTGAAAACGTCGACACCACCGCTAGGTAGCACCTGGTGCGAAGGAGGTCTCCTCCACACCTCCGAGCACCGCACACAGCAACAATAACTATACAAGTAATCGAGGGTCGTATCACACAAAGTCGATTGATCTTATGCGAAAAAAATACCATTAGCTTAGAGCTCATTTAGAGCAGCTAACAACTTGGGCATCTTCTCATTAACAAAGTCATTCTTCTTTAGCCAATCGATGTAACCACAGTCAAACGAATAGATCTGCTTGATAGTCTTCCCTTTATGACGTCCCCAAGTCATGAGGAACGATCCATCATCATTGCTAAACTTAGATTTAAGGAAATTAGCAATCTCAGGGTTAGAATCGATTAGAATCTTTTGATTCAACAACCAACGGCAATAGCCAGGATCTGAAGCATATACCTCTTCAATCGTCTTCGACTTGTGTTTACCAAAACTGTACCGAACTCATAATAATTTTAGTATCTATCTATATAGACTCCATTAAGGAATATTAAAATATATATTAATTAATTATGAGTATTTACGATCTTCGAAAAAGTAATTCAGTCATTAGCATCTCTATGAATACTTTAACTTGTAGAGGAGTCTTACACTTACTCATATTCCAGAATGGGATAGATATAAAAGTTAAGCAAATCGCTTGCGGAATAGGTAAGACGCTCCTCTTAGTCAAAAGTAATGATGATAGAATCAAGGTCAAGAAAGGAGATTACATCATTGTCCGATCGTATAAGTAGATCATATTTTTTTTCCTCTTCACGAAACACTAACAAGAGCCTAGTTAGCGGTGTATTCTAAAATCTCTCCGGTTAAGCGATTAAACGTCATCTCGTTCTCAAATCCAACAAGAACCAACATGTTGCAGCCCTGTGTCGACGCGTTCGTTCCCATAACCTGGATGCTCTGGGGTACGTCCTTTTCGGTCAAGCGAGAAACATCAGCTACAAGAACACGGTTGGTCTGCTGCCAGGTCTGGTAGTCGATTAGGCCGTTCGACAATTCCTTCGATACATCACCGTTGATCGATCCCAGTTTGGCGAACTCATTGCAGAAGTCCATGAAATCGTAGTCATACGAAATGTCGAACACCTGCTGAGAACCGATGCGAACATTGAAGTTTCTGATAGATGAACCTGGTTGAACAGTCCAAGGTGCACTATCGAAACAACTCTGGAACTGTTGGATGGTAGCCGACGAGAAATTGCCAGTTGAAGTTTCCGCAAACGGTAGAAGAGCAACTACCTTTGCATTCTTAAGAGATGCCGATAGCTGTAGATCAAAGGCTGTATTCAATTGAGTAGTAGATACTCCGGTACCAGCACGCTGGTAGAACCACTGAGCATAGTAGTCCATGTATCGAACAGTCTTATTGGGTTTGCTGATCAGTGCTTGAGGGTTTTCGAGATCAAGGAACGGTACATAGAGGCGGGTAGTCGTGAATGGGAAGTAGGTAGAATCAATAGTAGGCTCGAGCGAGTTCGTAATCGCGCCCCAAGCAACAGAAATCTGACCTGCGGTTGTAGCATTAAATACACCAGAGTTTGGAGCAGATCCAGCTGCAGACGCTACCATAATAGGGCAACTTTGACCCGAAACAAGCGTAGTTGATGCAAGCGTCATCGATTTGGTCGAGCCAAGCGTGATGACGGACGAACCCTGATTCACTCGAAAACGAAGCTTGATCTGGGGATTAGCCATTAGGTCGAGCTCTTTGAAGATCGGGTGAAGATCAACAAGCTTGATCTTGAGCATGTAATTCCAGGTACCTGCGATCGTTCCATGTGTGGCCGTACCAGGAACGAAAGCACCACGTCCAAACTGGTTAGCAATCGTATTAGCAGCACCAGATGCGGTAGTAGCCCATCCATTCGTATTTTGACCGCCGGCAGTCGGTGGGTTAGAGAGCAGACGCTTAACAAACCCATCATTAGTAGGAAGAGCGCCGGCACCGGTAGCAGCTGTTCCAAGAGCCGGAGTAATATCCGCAGCAGTAGCGCTGTACCCATCACCATACAAACTGGTTCCAGCGGTTGAGAATAGCACCGAGCCAGAACTGTCGGGGAAAAGGAAGTCTTCAGCACCGTGCTTATTCACATAGTCGAGCGATGTTTCAGCCTGAGCGCGAAGGTTATTCGCAAATAGCTTGTACTCACTCATGCTGATAACAGATTTACCATTGAGCTCGAGCGACATGCCATCAATGACATTCCAAACGCCGCATTTAAGACCAACTGATAGACGGTTAGCAGCCGCTGCAAGATCAGTACTCGCATGGGTGTTCTTCATCGATACCTTGTATGGAATTACTACGTACGCATCTCGAAGGCATGCAAATCCCTCAGCACCATTAAGCTGAGCAGTAGCATCGATCGTGATAATACCATTAGCATACGAACCCTGGTTGAGATCGATGACGTACGGCACACGCTTTCGAGAGCTGACCTTAACGGCCGGGTCGCTCTTTAGCGAAGACTGGTATAAAAATTGATCGGCTAGTTGAGTATCTGACATCGTTAGCAGTTATATCGTACGAATCATATAGCTCACGAAAAAAATAATTAACTATGGATCTCATAAAACCTATTACATCAGATCATGATTTGATCAAGCTCGCAAAGAAGCTGAATGTCCATCTCGATCATATATTCGAGTCAAACGAAATCAAAGCACCTCTACCAAAGAAAGGATCATTCTTGATCTTGCTGCGCAAACCGAATCAAGATGTTGGCCATTGGAGTGCAGTCTATAACCATGAATACTACGACAGTATGGGCGAAGGTCCGCCTAAGGAATATGGTATCAGCAAATACAACGGAATTCAAACCCAGTCAGCTCATGGATCTTATTGCGGAGTGTGGGCTCTGCTTTGGTTATACGCTAAGCAGCATAATCGAATGGATCTCTTCAAGAAATTCAAGGATTTAAATATTATAGTTGCCTATTAATATTCTGAAATATATACTACCTATCATCGAGACAACGGAGTTGTTGATCATGTATCGCGAATTGGTAATCTCAAGCGGCGTTCCCGCGCACAAGCTTCGCAAGGCAGTCAAGACTGGCAAACTATCGCTAACAGCTGCTGAACTACAAGGATCAGGAGCCAAATTACATATCCATCCCGAATCACATGAAAAGGCACTAAAAGCCAAGAAGGCGGGTCGAGGCGTTAGGCTTCATATTACGAAGCACGAAATCAAGAAGGGGTATAAGAAGGCTCTTGGAGGCAGTATCTGGAGTAAAATTTGGCATGGGATCAAATCTGGATTCAAATTCGCGAAAGACTCAGGATTACTATCGAAGGCCGCAGATGTCGCCATTCCAGCGATTGCAACAGCGGTTGGAGCTCCCGAAGCAGGAGTCGCCGCCAGAGCTGGACTTAAGACACTTACAGGAGTCGGTCTAGACGGGTATGACAGCGAGGAGGAAGGTGGACGTATCAGTTTCGCTGATGTCAAGAAGCATGCAGGCAACGCTCTACGATATGCTAAAAAGAGAGGAATCATCACTGATCTCATCGACGAAGGCGAGAAGTACCTCATCAGCAAGTCGGACCGTCCTGAGCACCACGAAATGATCCACAGCGTTAGAAAGGGTATTAAATCCCGATTCGGAGTAGGCGTAGTAAGCAAGCGAAAGGCTAAATTTGCTAAGGGTTCAGCAGAAGCCAAAGCTCATATGGCCAAACTTCGTGCCATGCGTAAGAATAAGCATGGTGGATCCTTCACAATGTAAAGGAACCCTATTTTAGTGTAAAAAAATTGTGTCATTTTTTTTACTTCAACGAAGGGCGCTTGCGAAGCAGCAGCATAATGTTAACAGAGTTATCACGAAATTTGACTCTCTGGTCGTTCTGGTTCCAAATCGAAATGGATACCGTATTTCTCGCGCCATCATGCGTACGACACCACGTTTCGTGGCTTGGAAAATATTGAATCTGCTTACCAATAGTGCTATCCCCCTTGTCGAAGACAGACATGATATCCCCTGACTGAACAAAATCATTTTTGATCAAATCGCACCTAACAACGTATGAAGACGTTGGGGAGATCTGTGGAATAGTATTCGAAAGCAAACTTGTAGCAGTAGTAGTCGAAGCGGATGGATAAGTTCCAGCTGTGAAACCGAGGAGTGATCCAAACGCAGCATTATTGATGATTAGACGAGGCACACGCGTTGTAGTAGGCAATCCAGTTCCACCAGTAGAATATAATCCTGTGGTAGGTCTCGTATAACCGGTGGGTAGCGCTGTCGGAGTTGGTGAGCAATCGAGCTGGCATGCGTAATAAGTACTGTTTTCCTCAATTTGAATATAAAACACATTGTTTCCATTGGAATCAATTAGATAGGCTCCAGCATTGACAAGAGCCGTTTGAATATTGCGGTTAATATCGGTGTAGAGATAATAGCCGTCTTGAAGGTTAATGCTAATTACAGACGTTGTTGTAGCTGTCGGAACTTCGATTTGGAAGCTAGTATTTCCAAATTGGCTTGAATCAACATTAAACTCAGAATTATACAAGCTAATCGACTGAATCGATGCTTCGATGTCTTGGAAATTACAAGCTGATCCAGGAAAAGTGTATATCCATCGGCTGTTGAACCCATCTTGAACCAAGCATGTGTTATCGATCTTCACGAAGCTAGACATTCAGGAGACTGAAGAGAACTTGATCTCAAAGTCTTCGTCTTTTCGAATTTCGTTCTAATATCTGTTATATATGAGACGACTAATAGTTTTCTCCAATATTAATCGGTTGATTGAAGTTAAATCGAATTTGCCCTTTAACACTATCGAAAAATAGCATTTGTCCTTTTCCCCTTGCTATTGCTCGATTATAATAATGAATGATGCCTTCTTCCGTCAAACCGGGAATATTAAAGTCAGACACGAGCAGCTTCAAATCCCGCTTCGAATTGGCTCTTAAGACCGCGACGTATTCTACATTCAGTCTAATCATCTTGTCAGTGGCAAACCAGCTATGACTAAGAAAAATGGTACTCAATTTGAAATGTCTTCCACGAGTGAAATAATGACTGAACACATTCTTCTGTAGCCCCTTATCATTGCTGTAATCATCTATGATGACAAGCTCAGGTTTATCACCAGGAGTACGCCTAATTGCGTCGACATGTGGCGGTTGATCAGGCGGATAGAAGCTGATGAATCCTTCAAGCTTATCCCGAAGATAGTCATACAATTCCTGATTAGGATTGCGCGCTATTATATGGAGATGAGAGAACACATGTGGTGATGATTTAAGGATGTGGTAGCATAGATTGTTCTTACCGCTGAAGGAGGGTCCAAGGATAACCATTCGAAAAAGCTTCTTGATACCTAATTCTGAGATGTTCCCAACTGAATCGGCTCGATACTTCTTTGGCAGAGCTCCTCCATAATCAGGTATTAGCAAGCTAAGAGACCTTGTCTCGCGGCTTGCGCCTCTTGACTTCGGTCTAATTGTCGCCATTGCTAAAATAGTTAGAGTTATATATGATTGAAGAAACATGAGTGGATTTAGTTATCCCCAACCAACATTCGTTTTATCATGCTACAACCCAGCATTCTATCTCTCATTAGATCAGACTGGATACTTGACATATGCTTATGCTCAGACGCTCTATCTTGGTATAAACGACTATCGACTATCATACATTACAGGAATAACTCCGGGTACTGCGACCCCAGGCATTTCCCTTGTCGTTGCTTCTGACGGATCCCTCAGCGGATTAGGAGCTCTGAGTTGTTCATCGCTGACTGTTAATGGATCGGCGGTATCATCCCCTCCGAGCTACGTGCTCGGTATTACGCCTGGTACGGCGGCTCTCAGCAAGGCATTGGTACTTGACTCCTCGAGCAACATTAGTGGAATTAACTCTTTATCGGCTACGAGTCTCACTGGCGCTCTACAGACCGCAGCTCAGCCTAATGTTAACTCAGTAAATGCATTGAACATTGCTAATCACAACGGTTCTACTACCGGTTTGTCGCTTGGGGGTGTATTGATAACAGCATCAGCTTCTGAGATAAACTACATTGATGTAGTAGCTGGTACGGCAGCAGCAAGCAAGGCCTTGGTACTTGACTCATCGAGCAACATCTCTGGCATTAATTCTATCTCGGCTTCGAGCTTGAGAGGAACAGTACAGACAGCAGCACAGCCCAATATCACATCTCTAGGTACTTTAACTGCAATTAATTGCTCAGGAAATATTTCCGGTACTGTATCTACTGCTTCGCAGCCTAATATCACTAGCCTTGGTACTTTAACAGGCATCAGTTGCTCTGGCTCGATTTCAGGAACATTATCTACTGCTTCGCAGCCTAACATCACATCGCTTGGAACTCTAACATCGCTTGGCCTATCGGGTGGAATATCTGGATGTACGACTTTTAGTAGTTCTGGAGTTATGACTTTATCAAATACTACTCAATCGACCTTAGCAACTAATGGAGCCTTAGTCGTTTCGGGAGGAGTAGGAATTGGTAAAAACATTACAATTGGTGGTACTGCTTTTTCAGCAGCATCATGGACTACTTCTGGTATCCAATATCGATCAATCAGTCAAACTTATACAAATTCAAGTACGGCTGCCAGTGGGACGGCTTCTAGTGCTGTTATAACATCTTATGGACAACCAGTGATTGCGGCTACTAATACAAGCGTTACTACTACTAGAGCAGCAACTATCTATATTTCTGGAGCTCCGGTAGCTGGTACAAATATGACACTCACAAATAGTCATTCTCTTTGGATTGATAATGGATCAGTATTTTTAGATGATAACACTTTTAGTCAGTCGACAACAGGAGGAGCGTTAGTCGTTTCTGGTTCAATAGGGGCGACAAATATAACTCTTGGGAAATCAATGTCGCTTCCGAGTTGGACCACGACGGGTTGCCAACTAGCCACTATCGCGAATAATTATATTAATAATTCAACAGCTGCTAGTGGTACTACAGCATCCGCGGTGATTGATAGCTTTTCTTCTTGTTCAATTGCAGCCAGTAATGCTGGCGTTACATGCACTCGTGCTGCCACTGTATATATTAATGATGCACCAACAGCTGGAACCAACATGACTCTGACTAATAAACATGCTCTCTGGATTAATAATGGATCAACCTATATGTCAGGAGCTATATCATCCACTTCTCAGAGCACTGGTACACTGATAGTGGGAGGAGGAGTTGGAATAGGAGGAGATTGCTATGCTAACCTATTTTCAGCTGTTAGCGGGGTTCTCGTTAATACTCCAGCTGCTTCCCAGTCTGCCTGGCAAACGACAACTGGGGATGGAGTTAATTGGCTTGATGGGTCGTTTACGATTTGCCAGGACTTCTATGGATCAAATGCAACTCCTCTAAGGGGCGCTATTCAAATTCATAATGGATCGAGTGGAACGAGTAGCAATTCAATGTTCATCGGTACAATGACTAATAATGATCTACGGCTCGGAACTAACGACAGTACTCGTATGACTATATTAGGAGGCACGAATGCTGGCCGTGTAGGCATCGGTACTTCATCCCCATCGTATATTTTGGATGTTTCAGGGTCTGTAACAACAACGATCGATGTTGGTGGTAGTGGATATGGTCAAGGATCTAAAACGGCTTATACGACTGGTCTAGGCCCTCTGTCGAGTCAAGCTGTCACAATAAGGTCTTCAAACAGCATTTTGATCACAGCTGGTAGTTATTTCACCACTAGTGATGCTAGAATCAAAAAAGATTTTAGACCAGTAGCCGATTACGTATGCGATAGCCTTCTCAGGTGCTCACCTTTAATGTTTCGCTATAGATCTGATGGCGATTCTGGAAAATTCCATTTGGGCTATAAGGCACAGGATCTGCTCAGAGCCGGCCTTACTCAAGTGATCAACATCACCGAGAATCCTGATATGACTATTGAGGATGAAGAGACTGATATTCCTAGGTATCAGTATAGCGTTGATTATAGCAAAATGGTATGTTTATTACATAAGCTGATTCTAAGGCAAGAGAAAAAAATTAGCGAGCTAGAAATAGCCTTACGAAGGGAGGGCTAATGCAATCCATCTGCCTCTACAGAGCGAAGGTGTTCACTTGTTTTTTTCGCTTTGGCTGGTATGCCCACATTCGTCCTCCATCCGCTGCCTCAGTTTGAGTAGCTACAGACCTCGTAGAGAATGGTTTTGATTGGAGCGGGCGTAGCCCCTCCCGAGCGGTCTTCGACCAGCCATCGCTTGCCCATACCGTAGGGCGCTCTACACGAGGAGTCTCTTTGATAATCAGATCCTTCATTAGGTGCTTGAGTTCGGCTAGGTTCTTATCTGCATTGAGCTGATATAGACCAGTGCTTTTAGAAATTAATCTTGGATCGAGAATCAGCATCTTTATTAAATCGAGCCGTCTCTGTCGGCGAAGATTGAAACGGAGGGGTTGGCCAGACGTAGTCAGCTCGGGGAGGCCAGTATTTCTGACCGATCGAGCAATCTATGATTGCTCTCCCACGATGTATTCTTTTCTAAGCTTGGTTATAATAGTCGGGTGATAATAGATTTGAATTCAGAATCAGAAATCAATCGATTCGAGTACATATCTACGCACACCACCTTCAGTTGCTTTAGAATCGATGGATTGGTATTGCCAAGCATCAGTTCACCCTTAAGCTTATCATATTCCATACGAAGCGATTCGAGTGGATCCTCCAAATGCTTGTCAAAATTGTATTGAAGATGGGTCATCTCAAGTATCTCTTTGAATAGCTTCTTATCATCAATAGATAACTTATCATACTTTTCCTGACTGATATCGTTTCTAAATACCAAATCCTTTATCATGGTCTGTAGGGCATCACTAATTTCTCGCATTGGACCCACTTTGCGTCTGTTTGGTTGAACAATCGTGAGAGTTCGTTTGTCAAGATCAGGTAATCGGATGTATTTACTGCCAAGCTTCCTATATATGTAAGCGGAAGGAGTTGCTTTACCTTGAATATCATTCAGATTGTATGTTTGACCTCTGTTGCGCGAGACGCCTTCCAACGGCATGTGGCCAGCGCCGCGTAGGCCACGCCCCTTGAGCTTACCGCCAACGGTTGGCTCTTTAATCTTAACCCCATGTGCCTTCAAAACGTACATATACAGCTTGAGAGCATTCATTATTGGCTCTTTGGTTGCATTATCAAGCGGGCTTGAGTTCAGAAACGTTTCCATCTCTCCAAGGTAGTCAATTAATAGATCTAGAGTTGCTGCCCATTGAATACGCTTGAAAAAGCTGGTATGAGCTTTACCAGATAAGGGTGCATTTGTCTTAGAGTCTAGTTTTCGAACTCGTAGATTGCTATCAACAACGCTAAAGTATTTATTTTTATTTGGCTCCCCAATTACGATCGGAAGCAAATGAATTGGGAAGATGCTATCTGTTTTAGCTGCCTCACCGAAATAGTCAGTTATGATCGATTTTGCTTCGGCATCTGGAATAGATAAATCGTCGATAACATCTGTGCCTGACAGCTTTCCTTTATACCAAATGCCTTGAGTGGGTTGAAATTGGTCAGGATCACTATCTAAAACAGTGTCTGGTGATGGTTCAAATTCAAATGTCAATTCTCTCGATTTAGTCGTCTCGATAAACAATTTCAGTGTCAACACCCATGAGATCTCAGATAGTCGAGATTGCTTATTCCTCTTCGTTTCTTGGTTTCTAACATTGAGATCGCCCTTAGAGTCGATGATTAGTTCATATTTGCTTAATACTTCCCCATCCTTTAAAACTGGCCTAATGACAATATTAGAGCCAATCAATTTCTTCTTGTAAGCCTTCAACATGAATAGGAGCTTTGCTTTAGCTTGTTTCTCATCGATTGTAGTCGATGCTGAACTATCATGGAACCAAGTGGGGCGGATGTGGACCTTCCCTATTGTTTGATTAGGAAATTCTTCGCGTCTCTTATTGCCAGTAATATTCTGATATGGGGTATTGCCATCCTCCATCCGCATCAAGCTGACTTCGTCAATGCTATTCGATTCACCATCTGATCGAATATTCATCAGTTCCTCAGCCGTTAGTACCCAATCAATATATTTAGATTTAGATTTAGATGGTTTGTTCGTTGAAACGGTATACAGTTTCCCATTCTTTCCAATATATCTCTTCATATCACGAGTTTTATTGATTTTAATTGGATTAAATTTTAGAGAGATCCAGTTTGGATTAGACTGATAGAGTTTCTCTATCCATTTTTTCGCAATGAATTCTTCAGTTTTATTTGGCTTCACGAAGGTGGGGTCGCCTCGCGACTCCGCCAAGTGCGGAGCCGTAAGGCTCTTTGATTCAAAGGTTTCTTCGGTGGGTTCCTCCTGAGGGTCTGTCGACCTCGGGTATAGCCCATCAGTACTTGTTTCCACCGATTGCTTTTGAGACGGGTTTCCTGTCCATTCACTCGTTTTACTCTGGTAGGGTCGCGAGACCCTGCCTACGTCTGGTCCTCGCTCATTAACTTCAGGGGTTTCCTGGGAGTTAGTCGAGACGGGCTTCCCGTCGAATCGCGAGCTACGCTCGCTCGATTCCACAGATGATGGGGATTGAATCGTAGCATCTACTTCAGAGTTTTTTAAATCACCATCTCCGACTTGGGTTGAAGCATCCTGAGTAGGGCGCTTCGCAAGGGAGATGGTTGAATTGACATCGCTCGCCCATGATGTCTCTGCATACATGCCCCTTTTCAACTCGTTTTGCTTTACTCTCAGCTTAACGCGATCCAGTAAATCGATGCGTTTTCGCTCTCTATCGGCAAGGCTTGTAAATGATGGAAACATATAGCTAGAAGCTGAGCAAACTTTATTTGCGAATCGACAACTTCGTTGTCTCGATGTTATATAAGGGTTTCGATAAATTATTTATGAAATCGCGATTTATATTGAATAGGTTCTATTTGCTCCTCTCCGCCCCATAGCTGCATAGTATGCTTATGAACGATCCGATTACGCCTATCGAGGAGATTGACATACGCAGCCTGACATTCATCGAACGGCAAGTTGAATATTTTCTCAAGGTCATCTCGATGCTGGACATCATTACAGATGAAACGGTATGGTCGATTTGGATCGAGCGCGTTGAGCCGATATTTGATGAAATCAAGGCGCTGTACGTCGGAAATCATCGAATGTAGCTTGCTCAGCTTCTGGCTATATTGACGCATCCGCTCGTGCATGCGTCTCAATTCCTTCTTGAACATATCTATTTTGTAGTCTTTGCTATGCTGGGAGCAGTATCCGCATCCAAGAGCTTCTCTCGAACACGTCTTGTTCATTTTAGTAATTGCATTGCACGACGGGCGTGGGGGCGCAGCCGCTACGCACAAATGCGAAGCGACAGCTTCGCAGCTCATGGCGAGTTTATTTCTATATGTATAGAGCGATAAAAGCATGGATATTGAGTATATTGATTATGACCCGACATCTGACTATGTTATCGACACTAAAGACTACTTTAAGGAGCTTAACAGTGTTAGAAAAGAAATTAAAAAAACGAGACAACTGAGCATTGAGAAACTTCGTTGTATCGAACAACAGTCTAAAGCGAGACCTGCAAAGATGCCAAAGTTGGAATCAATCACCCTCGATGTGTAGGCGCAGTCGCAGACTGCCGGCTACACCGTACGTCTAAGCGACTGCTTAATTACTCTTTATCCGTGAGAAGTATTTAATTTCTAAAGTGCTTCGCCTGTTCTTGTTAATTAATCTCAAATTATCTTGCGGCTCCCACGAGTCTGGCTCATTACCTACCCATTGGATGAGGTATTTATATTTACCATTCTTCATTTTTTTGTGCTCTAAAATCTTCTCGGCTTCGAGAATGTCGCCACGATTGATGGTTGCATCGGTGGTGTCCGCTTTCACTATCTTTAAGTCATTTGGGGCTTTGTAAAGTGTATGCCCATTTTTGGAACGGATCTCAACTCGATAACCATCAATACCGATCACGCTGTAAATAGCCTTGCTCCAATGAGCAGCTTCCTTATCAAATGTTTTCTTTTTGAGGCGATACAACACGTTTGATCCAACCTCAAACTCTTTCTCAACCTTTTCGGCTTCTGCCTGATTATGATTCAGATCCGTCTCCATTACCTTACCTTTAGCTTCGTTTGGGGTCATACCGATTGATCTATGGAACGTTGAATTATAGTTAGCAATGACATCAGTTATCATCTTTTGGGTAATACGCTTTGGTGAAATCTTAGTTAGCCGCTGCTTGATAGTCCTATTAAAACGCTCGATTTTACCCATCGTCCCATGATCACCAGGTTCGTTATTGAAGTGCTCAATGTTTTTGAGTTTAAAAAATGCTTGAGTTTGCACATTCATAAATTCAGATCCGTTATCACTCGTGATAATGTCTACTTTATGGAGCCGTGCAAATGCTTTGAGAGCAGTTAAAAATGTTGGAGCGGTCTTGTCTGATAAAAGCTTTGCGTAGCCAAGCCTCGAGTTAATATTGATAGCCGTCAAAATTGGTTTCTTATCCCAAAATGCAAGATCTATCTGCCATGAATTGGGGCTGTACGAAGCAATTTTAAATCCATCAAACCTCTTCCTCTGCTCCTGGAAACGCTGTATATCAGTCTGACTTTGATACCAGTCTTTAACGTTCTTGAAAGTTATTTTATGGTTCAGTTCTTTTGCCTTATGATATAGTGCCTGAGCACCTACATAACCAGTTTTAGGATCATAATATAGCTTATGCAGAAGTTGATCCATATCCCTTATATATATGCCATCACAAAAAATATGCTTTCCTCCCAGAAGCATATAAACTATATATCAAGAGGAGACGTACTGATCCCATCCTCAAGCACTCGACGTTTGTCGTAATAGTACGACAGCGCTGTCTTTGTCTGGCTATATGTAATAATTGACTTCGTCTCCTTGCTAAGTCGAAATCCCTTGTTTGTACCTTGCAACGTTATGCGATCACGAACGACAGTCTCAAAGCCATCTGGGTTCAAAACATCGTTATTACGCCCGCGCCCCTGTTGGATACCCTTAGCAGAAACCTTAACTTTGTAGGATTCATCAGGTAAGTAGCAGATGTAATTCTTCGACGATAATGAGACCATAGCATCACCTGACCATTCGTCCTTGAATAGTCCCGGTGTGCGTCGGTCAAATTTGGCAACCTCATCGTTGTAATCGCGTGGGAACCACTCGTACTTGTGCTGATTGAAGTGCTCGCGCAGCTCAGGTTTGATGCAGTTCTGAAAGGGATTCTCACAGCTGAAAGCTATGTAAGCACTGTCAGTATCCATCTCTTGGTATTGAAAGTCGGACCTGTCAAAGTAGAAGTCGATGCAATCGTAATAGAACTGGAGCATACGAAGTTTGGCGAGCTGATAGATCGCAATACTAAGATGAATGGGATTCTTATTTTTGAGACGACGCTTCTTCATCGTGATTTCACAAGAATCATTGAGCTCCTCCAATCCGTGGAATGTGAAGTGCTCAATCTTGGCCTTGACTGCCTTATCATCCGATTCATATTTGATCTCTTTGTGCTTACTCATATCCATTCCAGATCGGCCGAAAGCACTGTTGCCTACAAGTTTCATCATCTCAGCAATCATAGCTTTAGACTTATCAGCATCGCCTTCCCGTCGAGCATTTGACACAGCTTCCATGAAAGGAGCAAACGCCTTGTGAGAGCTGGCCTTGATGAAGCTATAGGTCTGGGTGATTTCCATTCCATGAGCGAGGTACCACTTCAGCAGCGGTGTGTAGACCAGAATCTTCTCTCCAAAGTAGCTCCCAATGAGCTTGCGAGCAGGCTTTGCGCGGCTTTGCTTGCGCGTCTCGTTGTATTCATACATATGCTGGCCGATAACACTCTTATCGCTGCAGTCGATAAGGGTATTCTTGAAAATGGGCGTCATCTCGCTGAAGTAGTCCTTGAAGTGATCGGGTGTACGGATATCGCACTCTAGAAAGCCGAATATCTTATCATTAACGATGTCATCGACGATACCTGGATATACTTCGATGGTGGTCAAGCGCCCACAAGGCATCTCATTACCGAGCGCCCACAGATACAGGGCATTGGCATCATATCCAATGATCTTTTTACAGATCTTGCCTCCACGAATCTTTGTTTCGTTGCGCTTAGCATACCGGTTGAAAATAATCGAAGGTCCTCCGGCGATGTTGGCTTTCATCTTGCCGTAAATGCCCTTCTCCGCCTTGTCAATGCTATATACAAGTCGATCCGAGTTGAACTCAAGGAGCTTCTTGTATCGAAACCCCTTAAGCGACATATCCTTTCGAGCAACGTTGCACTCGATACAACTAATTAGGATGTTGCCATCAATATGTCCGAGCTTGTTGTTAATGCGATCGGCCGAAGCGGTATCAGCAGTCAGTTGTTTGTAGCATAGACCGCAAAGGTACTTTTGCTGCCTAAGTAACTGATCGAGGTGCTTTAAAGTCATGTTGAACTCGCGATTAGCTTCAGCATCCTGGCTCTTGTATCCGCTCATACGCTTAGGCGGGAAGCTGAAGGCCTTAGCAGGCTTCTTGCTTGGATACTGGAGGTTATTGAAGCACATCTGGTACATCACCTTCTCCGACAGACCTGGTAGTGATACACCATCTGTAAACATGTCCAGGTCAAACCGTTTGAATAGCTCACGTTGGGCTTTAATAGCCTTGATAAATGGAACAACGTCAAGGTTATTGTACCAGATGAGCAGGTCTTTGATCGACTTCATTCCATAGTGTTCCCAGACAAACTGGACTCGCTTGTAGTCGTCGTCGGTGATGCTTGTTCCACGAAGCTTGCTGTCAAAAGCTGACTTAGGTGGAATAGCGGTATGGTTTAGCACATTGAAAGCAGTGATGTGCTCGTACGGGAAAATACCCTTACCAAGGCCGCAGACACATCGAATCTTGTCATCACATTTGCATCCACCAAGATAAGTCGTCAGGTACTTGTCATAGCTGGTGCCAGCCGGTACATAGTTGCTAATGTCGAGCATCTTCATGTCCAATGTGGCAATGCACATGTAGCTTGGGTTCTTTATGACGGACTTGATGTTGTCAGTACCGATCACGGCAAACAAGTCTTTCTTGATCAAGTTGATATCATATCGCCCACTATTGAAACCAAGGACTGGGACCT
Organism: Phytophthora vignae f. sp. vignae; assembly: GCA_016169955.1. Classification (NCBI taxonomy): domain Eukaryota; phylum Oomycota; class Peronosporomycetes; order Peronosporales; family Peronosporaceae; genus Phytophthora; species Phytophthora vignae. Next base: position 450,472 of record JABJUM010000042.1, read on the forward strand.
GATCAATTGTTTGCTTGAGCCGACCATAGTCTGAGCGCTGCTTACCGTAGCCTAACTTCTTGTGGAAATCAAAGAAGCTAGCGAAATTACCGGCTTTAATCCAAGCATCAATATCCTCGGTGTTGTACTTCTTACCGGGTGGGGCATCTGGAATCACCATTCCTGTCAAGCCATGCGCGTTGATGATCTTGCGAAGCAAGGCCCCATACTTGGATACATTGTATCGTTGAATCTTTTCCCCTACAGTCGCTATGTAATGAAACATACCCTTGAGCAACTCCTTAGGATCATCGCTGACAAAACAACGCACCTCTTCGGTCAAGCTGTCCGCTACATAGACAGAGACAGGAATGTGCTCGTTCGTGAAGATAGTATTTTCCCCGTGTTGAGTAGCGGTAGGCTTGAGGATAGCCTCGAAGTCGTATACGATGAAGTGATCGATGTACTGGTCGACATTCTTGATTGAGTACTTAGTCAGCATCGAGCGGATAGTATTCTGAGCAGGACGGTAGATCGTCGGCTGAGCTGGGAATGACTCAATATTGACGAGTTCGCACTGATTTTTGGTGTGGTTGCGGAGCTTGTCAGAGCTGCCAAACACCATATCACATTTCTTGCATTGATACTTGCGTTGCAGCATGTCAATGTTCTTGATGTACAGCGCGTGATTATCATGGGAGAGAATGTTGATTGAGTCGTACTCTTTCTCAGAGCGACGGATACATTCAACGTTTCCAGACTCAATATCCATAGTGTAGACATTGATACTGAGTTTGAAGCAGTCTTCAAGCTCGTCGAACTCAAGAATGTCCATGGGCTTGAAGTTGCGGTAAAGCGACAGCGTGAAGCTAATACCCTTGAACGCACAGTACTGCTTGAACGCTTGCTTCACCAACGCTTGAATTTTGCGGGGGTCCTTCTTAGAGTCCTCCCGCTTGTGATAGGCAATGCAGTGGAACACGCACTTGTTGTTGGTCTTAGGGAAGTTGATAACACTCTTGTTATCACGAATGATCTTAGGAATAACAACTTCACTGTCGCCAAGTGCGTGCTCTCGCTGATAAAGGTATATCTTAAATCCGGTGATAGCCTTAAGCTGGTATCCAGAGCTGGGGTAGTTGAGTTTATCCGCCAGCTCCATCGATCTAATCTCAGAAATTACCTTCCGAACATCACCCCTACTGTTAATAGCGACGGGTTTGTCGAACACATAGGTATTGCCCAGATTAGGATGGAAGTATCGCGTCTCTGAATCATCGGTTTTGCTTACGAGATCGTAGCCGAGAGCAATATTAACTTTATAGGCTCTCTTCTGACTCTCAAGAACGTGCGCAAGCTTATCATAGAACTCAGAGGGCTGAACTCCCTCGTATAGGTGCGATTCCATATGGTTGCCCTTGTAAAAACGATAGTGCGGGTCAGCCTTGTAGTCTGAAGACAAGTGTGTCTTCAACTTATCGAGGCTAATCTTGTACTGCTTCGCCACCAAAGGTAAATTCTTTGGGTGGGACGGCTTTCCGATGAAAACCATTTTGCCCGTACGACCGCGCACCTTAAGGCGGTAGCTCGATCCCCACTTGATGGGTTTAATATTTAGTCTTCGTAGTCCTTCGAGTTCGTGAGCAAACATCGCTATATATATCAACCTATATTATTCTTTGTGGTTTGACTTTATAATATTGAGATCTTGTATCAGGATCGACTTTATACCACTGGCGACTTTTTTCATCTCAAAAAAATTAATTAATTAGCTAAGTTCGGTTTCCTCGGTAAGTACGTTTTCGCATTGGTTAAATTCGCTTTTGGGCTTTCGCTTTCGAGCTCGAATCTGCTCTCTGTTCTTATCGTCGTAGTCTTTTTGATAAGATAAACGAGCTTCGCGTGTGCGCTGGTAGTAGCGCTTCTGCGCTGCTTTGATACGTTCCTTGCTAGCTTGGTATTGCTCAGGAGAGTACGCCATCGTTGTATATTAATAACTTTATATTTATCAGGATCAATAAAAAAACAATGTATTAATGCTGCATGAAACAAGAATCAGCTGAAATAACTAAACGTGGGAATAGATCGAGTGACCTGCCGAGCCACAGCACGCGCCATCTCAATGTCGGGACCTAACATACTGGCGATGTCATAGTATCGTTCGATGCTCTCACGAATCCCGCCACTGTCACCACCCTCTCCGATAGGTGGTAACGCCTTTCTCAGCTTCAATCTCTTCACGGGACTTTGGAAACACGGGAGCTTGATCTCGGTGGTATCAGTATCAGCGGGTGCAGTCGGTGGCTGCATCAGTAGCGCTCTAATTACCTCGAAGGCTTCACCTGGCTTGTTGATCGCCGCTTTGTGGATACGGGCAGAACTGTTTATCTTCTCGGCCACCCAGAAGAATATCCATTCTCCTTTCAAATCAGTAAGGAGCGCCATTACTGGGTCGTCAACGAGCAGATCCAAAGCGATCAGCTCCGACAATGCCTGGAAGTCGTTGCTTGGCTTAACGTCTCTCTTCACTTCGATCAGCATCTTCACACCAGGCAGGTACTGCACCTCGGTCGGCCTCATCTCAACAAGATCACTCAGTATGAGGAGATCTGGACGTCCAGCGAGCTCAATTTCGCGACCAGGAACTTTAACTGTGAGGATGTTTGTGCCTCTTTCCACGCCAATCACGCAAAGCTGCTTCTCCTTGAGCACAGCTCCAATGTTGTGTTCCACGTACCGGCGATATCGTTTGCGCTGCTGCTCCTCAGTGAGTACGACCTCTTCGCCGTTCTCAATAATCACTCGTTTCCACTCGTATGGGTCAACTGAAGAACCCTCTCCAGCATCGAATGGAACTGTGCGCACAAATTCCACCCGAATATCCAAGTCGTTCAGCAGCTGCCTGCCCTGGGTCGAGGTTACCTCCGAGTGGACATATTTGCGTTTCCCCAGCACAGTCTGCTCGTACATCTTGTCAACCTTTTCGACGAGTTGATCTATCTTGGATGCCTCACTCACTGAACCTCCAGCCCCCTCCGGAACCACCACCAGCACGTGAACTTGGCCTTCACCCGGTTGAAAATTATCGCCAAAGTGCTTGGGGTTCTTGATCCACAGTGTGGGGTCCATCTGCCCGAAGCCTTGCGGGTGTCCACGTTCATCGAGCGCCACAGATGCCGCGCCAGCTCCATCCAGCCACGCGCCACCCTCCGTCTTCGCCAGGAAGAGCTGCAGGTCACCTGCATCGATGTCCTTCAACTTGTTTGGCTTCTTTGCCTTGATCGCGTCCTTCAAGTGGTCCACCGACTTGCTTGCATCGATGTCGATGGAGAATGCGTTTCCCTTCACGCCGACGATCGCGCAGAACAGCATCACCATCTTTCCTCGAGGGGGCGGATTCTGGAATGAGGAAAGGAGAGAATTCGCTATCGTACCTAAACGGAAATAAAGATGTGATGACGGCGTGTCACACTGTCTTCCAACCAATGGCGGTGAGGGTGAACTATTCTTTGCGGTAAGAAAAAACTGCCGGCATAGTGTATCCCCCCTTTGTACGTGATCCCATTGTTGCTGTGTGCGGTGCTCGGAGGTGTGGAGGAGGCCTCCTTCGCACCAGGTGCTACCTAGCCGTGGTGTCGACGTTTTCAGCAGCTGGGGGTCAGGAAGGTGCAGAGCAGTGCTCGTCGGTAAATTACGGTTAGAAAAAAAAACTGGCGGCGTAATGTGCCATGAGGGACTACTAACGCTACAGTTAATCCTGTTCTCGTCTAGACGAATGCCGACGGTTGTTGTGAGGCCTTTTTCGTGCTGAACTTGCCAAGATCGAAGCAGATCGCCGAATCTTTTCGCAGTAAGTTTATTTTCATCGTCTTTGCATGACTGCCGGTACGAATCTTGAGTTTGCTGTTGCCACCGTTTGGTGAAGACGCTTTCAACGACTGTGGCAGTGGTCCCAACGGCTTCGAACCAAGCTTTCTGCGCTGCTTTCACAGGATCAACCAAAAGCTCGCGAATTTCTTGTGGAAAATCAGAGTCTTGCCCCCTTAGCATGTCACTCGAAATGTTGCAACAAGGCTCACAACGTGCGACTTCAGGTGAAGTGGCAGCATTAACCTTTGCTTTGTTCTGTCATCAATCATAGCCCAAATGTCCGCGTCCGATTGAAGCTCTCCCACGTGCGCATTGAAACTGGTAAATGCAGAGCTCTGTGGATTTTCGACTCAACTGCTCCAAATCAAATAGTTCATCCGCCAAGCTGGATAGCACGGTGCGATGGTCATTGGCGTTGTGTTTGGCTCGCTGAACCATTGTGTCGCGAAGCTCTTAGGTCAAGACATGTCGGAGCTCGCTTAGTTCCTTCTCAGGCCACCACCCCGACAACTTCAAGAGTTTGTGGCAGATGCGCCCCTGAGTGGTCTATCCTCGTCGAAGTCGCCAATCTTCGCATTTGTCGATTCGAACTGCTCGGAGGTCATCGAGGACGGCATCCCGAGCAAACGACTCAGCCGCATGACTTCTCGTTCGTCCAGCTCTACGTTCACGTTTTGGACATACGGTCAGAAGACGGAAACAACCCGACACTTCTGGTGGCTGTCAATGTACTGTTCTCAGTAAGATAGATGGAAATCGACAAAAGACAACGGCAACTCATTACTTTTCGTGACTAAGCAGGTCTGTGCGTAAGTAAGTAAATACTCTTTAAGTAAGTATAATGATTATAATTATTATAGGTAAGTGAGTATGGTGAGTGAAGGTATTCTGATGTGATGTGCGCCACACGTCGCATACACTTTTCGATCACCAGTGCGCACTCGGCAGTTCCTCTTGCTTCTTCCTCCTGCCTGGCCATGGGCGTACGCGGACTCACGCGCTACTGCCAGCAGCACGAGGCGACCACGTCCGTGGACGCGTCGGACCTGCGCGACGTGACGCTGGCCGTGGACTTCGTGGGCTTCCTCTACCACCTGTGCGACGAGCTGTTCCGCGCGAGCGGCGCGTCGCCCTCGTGGCTGCTGCTGGGCGGCTGTCCGCTGCGCCTCGAGCGCCACGTGGACGCGTGGCTTCGCAGGCTGCGCGCGCGCAACGTGCGCCTCGTGTTCGTGACGGACCCGCCGCAGTGTTTCGGCGGTGAGAGCCACCGCAAGGGCCACTGCCTGCAGGACCGCGCGCAGCAGAAGAGGGCGCAGATCCAGCAGCTTGGCCGCAGCCTCGAGACGACAATCGTTGGTACTGAAGGGACTGCAACTTCTGACGCCCCCAGGACTGCAGCTTCAGCCTCGGCCGACTCGAGGGAGTCGAGCCCCAGCGCCAGCCCGCACCAGAAGGACCGCGTGGCCAAGACGCTGCTGCAGACCAACGGCCGCTTCCCGTTCGCCCGGGAGAAGCTGCGCGGCGTGCTCAAGAAGCACGGCATCGGCATCCAGACGGCCAGGCGCGAGGCGGACGAGGAGCTGGGCGAGCTGGTGAGGACGGGCCAGGCCTACGCCGTGCTGGCCGAGGACTCGGACTTCCTGGTCATGAGCGGCGTCAAGTACATTCCATTTGGGAAGTTGGTGTTTTATGAGGACGAAGAGGGGGAGGCCAAGGTGCGCGCGAGGGTTTTCTCGTCGGAGCTGGTGGCCGAGTTTCTCGGACTGGAAGTGGAGCAGCTCGTGGACCTGGCGCTCATCTGCGGCAACGACTTCACGTCGCTGCTGGACAACGAGTACGGTATGGCAGACATGCTGGACTTCCCCGTGCAGAGGACGCAGGCCGGCACGTCGCTGTACCCCGCGGCTGCAGCCAAGTGGGTGGCGGAGCACTTGCCGACGCTCGAGAACCCTTTCCTGGCGCAGATTGAGGAGAAGAAGGAGGGATTCCTGCGCGCGTTGTTTGAGATTTATCGCTTCTATGGACACGGCAAGGCTTTCTTGAAGAAATTCCCCATGAAGATCGAGCCGATCCTGCCCAACAAGAAGGTGAAGCTCTACAAGAAGCTGATCGAGCAGTACGAGTACCCGCCCGTGTCGATTGATGTGTTGGAAGCAAAAGTTCGGGGCTTGAGTCAGAGGTTTGACCCGTTGAAGTCGGTGCCTGGACACGAAGACAAATCGCTGGATGAACTGCAAGCGCCAGTGCGACGCTTGTCCTACTTGGTGCTGGACTCGCCAGTGGTGCAAGAGTACATACTGGACAAGGCAGTGGAAGTTCACGTTGCGCCCTTGCCGTGTCTTCGTCCCTTCGTGTCAATTCCAGTGCAAGGACGCTCTGCTAGGGCGGTAGACCGGATGCTTCGATCGTTGGTGTTTGTGTTGCTGTACCAAGATCCCGATGGAGGAACCCCCAAGGCGGGACAGCTAGCTGGTATGCTGGGCAAGACAGACAAGCGAGGGCTTGCAGTGAAGAATATTGTGTATGCTTTGCTGGTCTTGTGGAAACGAGATCGCACGTACCTGGCCAATGCTTGTTTGCTGGATGATCGCCTGTTGGAGCTGCTGCTGCTGGCGTCGCTGGTTTCGCTCTCCGTGGATTCTTCCAAGCAAAAGTCACCTTCAACAGAGCCTGTATGGTTTGACGAGCAGCTGCTGACTATGGAGGTTTACGCGGCTGTGGGTGGATATCTAGAGATACTAAAGCAGCTTCATCAGTTGCGCCTTGTGATGGGAAACAAGTTGCCTCAGAACGCTGGCTGTGCAACACTTTTCTCGGGTGAGGTGTTTATTCAGGTTTGCCGCATCATGCTGCAGCATGATACTAACGCTGAATCAAAGGCGAAAAAGCCTGCAAAGAGTGCATCCGGGTTTACACGGAAGGAAGTGGAGCCGGTGGTGAAAGCTTTTGCTGAGATTCCGGACAGCAATCTCTTCTGGGCCCAATTCACGTACGTTCGCGCTACGATGCAGCGAATGAAAGCGTTGATCGTACTTCCAGCTGATCTTGCGGGTGCTACCGTTGAAGGCAAGAGCGCTGCACTTACAGCGCTAGAGAATGCTATGGTGCAGAATGCTGCCAGTGATACTTCGGCGCCTTCCCCGCCAGCACCAGTTGCACCGCCGCTGCCGCCAGCCCCGCCGTTGCCGTCTGACAATCGGTTTGTGCCACCACTACCGCCTGGACCACCCACAAAGCTCCAGGCTTCAGCGCCGGCATTTAGCCCTCGCTCAGTAAAGGGACTGATGCCTGCGTCTGTCGCCAAACGGCTAGGCACTGACAGTGCGGTCCGCCAAGGTGGTTCGATTCCCGATGCTGAGCCGAAAAAGCCAGTGAGCCTGAAGGGATTGATGAAGACGCTACCAGTATTTGCTCATCGTGAGGAGATTTTGGAAAATGTTGCAGACAACCAGTTGACGATCATTCAAGGCGAGACTGGCTGCGGCAAGAGCACGTCTGTGCCTCAGTTTTTGTACGACTCGTGGGCTCGAGACCGGGGTGCTAGCGAGCGTCCAGTCAACATCTACGTCACGCAGCCACGGCGAATCGCTGCGATCGAGCTTGCCAATACTGTGGCGAAGATGCGCGAAGGGAACGAGTTTGAGGAGGACGGCCAAGTAGGCAAAGTCATTGGCTACAGGATTGGGCAGAAACAAATGACTTCCAGCAAGACCAAGATCACCTACGTCACGACAGGATACATGGTCGAGCGTATTATTCACGATCCGGAGGCTTTGAGCAAGATTACTCACTTGGTGCTGGATGAAGTTCACGAGCGCAGTATGGATGTCGACCTGTTGCTGTTACTGTTAAAGTTGCAGCTAAAGGACCACCCCCACCTCCGCCTAGTGATCATGTCCGCCACGATGGATGCACAGGTTCTGATTAAATACCTCGGCAAGGCGCTTTCGACGCGGTTAGTGAGCAGAAAACCTCTGTTTGTTGGTTCCAAATTGTTCCCGGTGAAGAACGTGTACCTGGACGACTTCTCTGCTTGGTTCCCAAGTCTGTGGCGGCGCTGCCAAAAGGAGATGGTGCTCATGCGAGACCAGTTCCAACTTCTTTCGCAAACCGGCCAAAACGCCAACAGTCAAATGGCGAAGAAATCGATCTCGAAGATTCACGAGAAGCAGTTGGTTGTTATCGAGGAAATGGTGAGATCGCTCATTGAGGGCCACCGCTACCAGACTGGATCGCAGTGCATTCTCATCTTCCTCCCTGGCATCGGCAGTATCAACTCGCTGTACGACACATTGAGTCTTCTTGCGATGGGAGCGGGAGGCCAGAATGTCCAAGTCCTCGTTCTTCACTCCGGTATCGAGCTGGAGCATCAACAGGAAGCATTCAAACTGCTGGGTGAGAGGTCGACGAAGATTATTCTGTCCACGAACATTGCCGAGAGCAGTGTCACCATTCCGGATGTGACCCATGTGATCAACTGTGCCATCGAGAAGCAGATCGAGATGCCCAATGCCGGCAGCTCACACGCTGAGGTTCTCGTCGACACCTGGTGCTCGCGTGCCTCAGCCCTCCAACGTTCTGGACGAGCTGGACGAGTTATGCCTGGCACAGCGTTCCATTTGTTCACCGACGCATTCCGCGACCGCTGTATGGCTGAGTACAACACGCCGGAACTGCTGCGGAAACCACTCGATCGAATCGTCCTGCAGCTGAAGGGGCGATTGAACCAGTTTGGAGTCCCCAGTGCGCTACTCCGCCAAGCCATGGATGCCCCGGATCTCTCGCATATCGACGGAGCGTACAAGTTGCTGTCCTCTTTCGATGCCATTGACTCGGGGGAGGAAGAGGATTCTCGCCTGACGAAGTTCGGGTCGTTCGTCTGCCAGTTGCCGCTCAGCCTTGAGCTGTGCCGGCTGTTAATGACGGGCGCCTACATGGTTCAGGACAACACGAGCAAGGGCGAGTCGTGGCCGCTGCTGCTGAACGCCGTTGTGCTGGTGGCAATCCTTGCCGTGCCGGACTTGTTTGTGATGCCCTCGTTCTACCACGCGCAGTCGGCGCAGACATATTTGAAGGAGATGAAGAAAAACCTCAAGGCTAAGCTGAAGTTGGATGATGGCATGTGGAGTGAGCCGCTGTCGATTTGGCTGTTCTACATGAAGATGATGAGCGAGCAGTCTGTGAACGTGAAGCGCAACTTGAATGGCGTGTTCCACAAGATGTCGATCTCGGCTCGTCGGTACCAGACGCTGAACTTCTTGATCTCGGATCTCTGTGCGCGATTGATTTCACTGTCGAAGAACAAAACGGGCGAATTCAACCAACTCTTGGACGCCAAGACGGTGATCATGTTGTCGAAGCTGGACGGCTACGCGAGTTCGCAGCGGATGGACAAGCAGCTTCTTCAGTTCGCGCGCGATACTGTGACTGGAAAGCGAGACGAAGTACGCATTCTGCGCTTCTTAATCGTTCAAAACTACGGCGAGCACCTGATCGGAAGCACGCGGTCCAAGCCGTCCAAGTTCGCGGACGATGACCTTGACGGCACTGATCGCGTGGATCTGAAGGTGGTCAGGGAAGACGCTGGGACGTTCTTGTCGCTGTCGAACAGGGACAAAGCCACACTGTTCAACCAGCTCGCTAGCAGCGCAAACCCCATGGACGAGCTCGCAGCTCTCGCCCACGAGCACAATATCGTGTCGATCTACTCGTACACCACGCCTCGGAACCAGGAGGGCGAAGAGGAAGAAGAGAGCTCCTTCAGCGAGATTTCCAAGGACGCCGTCTCGAGGATGAGCTTCCCGCTGTCGTTGGTTTACTACATTCGCGGCGAGAAGTTCCCGGCGAACTTGGGCATGCGCCCCAATCCCGACGAGCGCGAGCTCGCGTTCAAGTTCCGAGTGTCCGGCAGTAACTCGTGCGACCTGACGTGGCAGCAGCAGAGGGATAACGTCAAGGCATCAACCGGCAACCGCAGCTTGTTCTCGCTACCGATTCGCCCACTCAAGACGAAAACGAAAAAGGGCAAGGAGCCCAAGCTCTTGGCGGTGTACGCCGATCGCCTGTTCACCGGAGACGAGACCAGGATGTGGTGCACCAACTGCACGCTGCTGCCTCCGAGCAGCGTGTGCTACTACCCGATCATGCTGCTCGTCACTGCTCCTCGCCACGCGAACATTCAGCTCCACATGGATGCTGCTGCTGGAGAGATTCTTCTCGTCAAGGTGGGGGCGCAAGATGCGGTCTTCCCGCGCAAGATGGCTCTGAAGGTGGAGGTGCTGGCGACAGTCAACGCTGTTCGAGCAGCACTATCCGATGCTCTGAACGCGACTGTTGGGGCTAGACGTGTGTGCACCTCGGACTTGCTGGCGCTGTCGGATGACTCGGCTTTCGTGACGAAGGAGAGCAAGGCCAACGCCAGCCGATGCAGGTGGCAGCGCTTGGCAATGAACGAGCCCGATAAGGCGACGCTGGCGGAAGGAGAGACCCCAGCGCGCTTCCCGCAGCTCTACATGGCCTAGGTATGTGTTGTGATGGTGCTGCTGATTGTAACTCGATCTGTGCGTGGAATTGTCGACAGTGAGGTCAAGTAATCAATCTATCGTCTATTGGCAATTGTGTAGCGCGCTGTCATGTTGAGCTGGTGATGTTGTTGTGTGGTGCTTGTTCACTTTGTGATCTTCGTGCAGGGATAGGATAGACCTGACCGTTACCAGAATGACCAGACGCCTCATCAGACACAGAGCAGCAAGAGGCTCAGGCGATGTGCGCCGCCCTCCTCCGATAAACACGAGCGGGGCTCGATCGTGTCGATAGCCACACATGCCCAAGGATTCCGAGTTCTTCAATGCCGCGTCCGCTGCGGAGGGCGGAGCATCGGCAGCGACCAGGACGGCGGAAGGCGGCAGCCGCAGCGGATCCACGTCGTCAGCGAAGTACCGAGTTTCGTCTCGCCCAACCAACCTGCTGGTACCAAGCGGACTTGACGCTCCCGACACTGCGTCACGCTCGCCGGAACCCCGACTGTCAGCTACCAGCGTGTCTTCGATGCTGCTGCGGATGAACAAGAGCTCAGCGTCACGTTTATCGTTGTCGGATCCCAGTGGGTCCGAGGCATCAGCATCCAGCGGAGCAACCAAGGCCAAGAACGGACGGTACGCCATCACCACCGAAGCTTTGACTCCATCGACGAAAGGATTGGGCACGCCCAAGCTCCCTCAAAAGCTGCGACAACACGTGAATCGGCTGCGAAGCCAGTTTGCATTGGGGTCGACGTCGGGGTCATCGCGGTCGTTGGCTGTAGGCGGTCGGAGTCCATCGCCAAGTCCTGCTAAAGTCCCCAGGCCGAGTCTATCGACGACATCCGTGGGCTCCAGGCGCTTCTCCGTTGCAGCTGCTGCTGCGCTCCAGTACTCCCGTCGGTCCAACCAGCTCCAGCAACTCCAACCAGCAAAAGATGCTGAGAAGCCATCAGAACCAGTCGCCCAAGCGCCAACAGCTTCACCGCAGGATCCGGAACCTACGAGCGTCAACGCCGGCACATTCCAAGACCTACTGCGTCCGTTGCAGAGCAGTCTAAGCTGCGCTAGTTTGAGCTCCGGCTGGTCGAGTGATGAAGACGATGAAGCGGAGCAGCTTTTTCGCCAGAGCGAGCGGGAGAATAGCCGGATGTTGCGTGTCTGCTGCTCAATCGACAACCTGATGCTGTCCATCGGCGACCACGCGCAGGAGCAGAAGCACACGGAGGCGATCGTCCGGGGAGCTACGCGTGATCTGGTCAAGCTTTTCCAGTTCGCGTTGAAGCAAGCGATCTCCGTCATCTTCGACAAAGCTGAAGATCAAACGAGCAACAACAACAACAACAGTCCTGGAGTGGAGGAAGCGCGAGCTGTAGCTGTGAAGATTGCCGGGAAGGAGGCGCAGTACGCGATGGAGTTCCTGCTGGAGATCAACGAGCGAATCGGCAAGCTCTACGAGTTCGCTCGCTCTGTATTCGTATGTGAGGTCGACGGACTTCGTCAGCGAATCAAGGAGCTCGAAGATGAACTTGCCGCGGCGGCGTCGAAGAACGACCAGCTCCAAAGCGAGATGCGGGACCTGCGAGACTTCCACGAGCAAAACAACGTCAGTGGGATTGACTCGTTCGGTGTTGGGTCTACCGGAGACAGGCACCCGGAGCTGGACGACCAGGATGATGCAGCAATGCCGGCTCTAGCGTTCCGGGAAATTCCTGACACTGGAGCGGATACTGACGACGGAGAAAGCAGCGCGCTGAAGCAGCAGTGTCAGGAGCTTTCGCGGCTTTTAGAGATGGCGAAGCAAGAGATTCGGTTGAGTCACCACGAGCGCGACGTACAGAAGGCTCGCGTGGCCGAGATATCGAGCGCGTTGTTCCATGAGAGCGAGCTGGGCCATCTTCGCAATCAGCTCCAGAGTGAGAAGAAACGGGTGCGAGTACTGGAGCGCGAAAACTTGACTCTGCGCGAATCTCAGCAAGACCAGGCGCTAAAGCTGCAAGCACTTGAAACGCTTCAAGCTGCGAGCTTAGCGACGACTGCGACGGCGAACACTGCCAGCAGTAGTACTTCCGGTGCTGCCCGGCACAGTGTTGCTGTCACTCGGCCACCAAGTGAGCCAGCCTCCTCGACTACTAGCGCGCAACCATCAAGCGCTGTGCAGCTAAACGCCTTGGACGAGGAACCGTCTATCATGCCATCAAGCGCGTTGACTGTTGAAACTCAAGACAACCAGTACAACTTCACATACAACGGACTGGGCTTACCACAAGAAGGAGGCGCTCAGGTTGCCGTGGTGAACTGGTTCTCGCGCATTGTGAGCCCCCCGCCACCAGCGAATGTACGAAAGACGCGCAAGAAGCAGAGTGAGGCCAAGCTCGAGCAGCAGCCACCGGTGGGTCTCAGCAAGTTCCTTGCGGGGTTGTTGATGACTGACAAACAGTTAGCGACGGCGAAGGAGGAGTCAAAAGTAAGAAGACAAGGCAGTGTGCCGGCGTTAATTCCTCCGGTGGGGACACTCACAGCTAAGCGCTCCGCGGATGACCGGAAAGGGAGCGGGAAGAGGCGGCGGCCGCGATCTGCTACAACTACAAGCGTATCGAGCAACACGGTCAGTCGCATCAACGGTGGCGAGCCTGAGGACAACCCCGAAGAAGTCATCGCTTGCTGTCTCCAACTCATTTGGGTCTTCTATCAGCGCTTCTTGCTTGCGGTAGAAGCTCAGAATCTCTTGTGTACGCGAGGTGTGGGTGGAGACCCAACGCTGGGGTCGCAGGTCGATTCCAGTGCTGGTAGTCCAGCGGTGGAGCCGGTATCGTTGTCTCTGATCATCTTCCACTTCTTCTTGGAGCGCTGCAGCCGTGAGCTGGACGCCATCCGCGAACTTGAACAGTTTGTGCGCTGCGTACACAACGTGCGGGGAGCATGCTACAACTTGGAGCTGTTTTGCCAGGTTTTGGAAAAGAAGTGTTCGCGTCAGGAGCTCTGCTTCTTCTTGTGGGTTTGCCAGGCTATGGACGACGTGAAGCTCGGCATCCCATACGACGATCCGCTTCCCAGCGGCTACGAGATCAGCGGTGGAGCTGGCATTCATCACGAAGCTCCAACGCATTTCCTCTGCTTTCTGAAGGCCACGTTCCTCGCCCGAACAATCTTCCGACTTTTACAGTTCAAAGTGCTCTGTCGACCTCCAGCAGTTGGAAGCGGCAAACGTCGAGACAAACTCAAGAAGAGTCCAAGGAAGCAAAGCAGCAGCAATCTAGTCTCCGCCGCTCCCTCTGTCGCAGCTACGTCCCCAGCGTCGTCTCCAAAGCGCAGGCCCAAGACCCGATTGGGTGAACTCGCAGCGGTGCAGTCTCCGAAAGCCGACTCTAAGGTTCCCGCTACGAATAATGGTGAACCAGGTCAAGACGAACCGACAACTGTACCGCTGCATGTCTCCGCCCAGACGGCGCTGCGAGAGGCTATCGAGAGCAACCAGGGGAAGCCGATCACTCTGGAAACCTTCAACAACCTGCTCCTCAAGTTCGCAGTCGTACCTTCCCCCGAGGAGTTGGCAGCTCGACTGGGTCCATTCTACCAGCCAACAGGCGACGAGCGCAAGATCCCGACCGACGTCTTCCTCGCTCTGCTCATGGAAACGTACAAGCTCCAGTTGCAGTGGCAGCGCGACCAGCTTCGAGCGTTGTTTATCCACTTGAACCACCAAGAAGAACTCCAGCACCGCGCAGCCGAGAAACAGGCCGAGGAGGAGGCTGCAAACGCCAAGGGCGATCGACGGAAAGCCAGCGAGGAGGAGAAGAAGCAGCGAAAGCCGAAGATGAAGAGAAGGAAGAGCCGCGACGGAGCTGCGGAGACTGGAGGCAGCAAGTATCTGCGAGGACTGTCCCGCAGCGTTCTTCGTGAGCTGCTACTCCAGTCGGGTATTGCACAAGACAGCGACATGGCTCAGATGGACATCGACTGGCTGTTCGCTGAGTTGCTGAAGAGATCTGGGGGAGTTGCTGCGGACATCACGTTCGACACGGTGTACGACATGCTGGAGAAGATGAAGTGGCTCGACAGCACGAGGCTTCGCGTTGATTCGCTTGTGCAAGCTGCAAGAGTGAAAAGCTTGGTGCCATTGAAAAAGGCTGCGGGTGGTGCGGGGTCTCAAGGCAGCAAGACGCCGTCCAAGTCGCGCGCGCCTTCTATTGTGGTTCCAAGCTCGATGGTCCGCGCAATTCGCGACAAGTGGCGGGTGTATGCTCGCCACAGTCTCGCTCTGTGCACCAACGACCCCAACGTCTTTATCCGGCGGCACACGCAGCGGTTGTTGCACTACGTGGACGAAGAACTTGCACGACTTGTTGATGATTCCGAAAGCCGAGATACCGTCAACGTCGGTGGTGAAGCTATTCGATGCGTGCGGGAGTTCCTGGCATTTGCGTGGCGCGTAGCCGGCAAACGGAGCAGCGAGACTGGCCCACCCAGTCTTCGCCAAACGTGCTTCACAGAGGTGTTCCTTGTCAGTCAGGCACTGCGCGCCACTGCGGATTCCATGCCAGGATACAACGGTCAGTTCGCTGCCATTGAAGACAAGGCTGGTGAGTCACAGTCTGCTGAGGGAACTCCAGGGCCTCTGCAGCGCCAAACCAGCAGTCAACTGCTAGTGACGCAGGACGCGCTCCAGTGTTTCTACGACACATCTCGAATGGATCTCAAGCGCTTCGTCAAAGATAAAGGCAACAAGGTTCCTGGATTGGATGGCAGCGTGGCCGGTCAACTGCAGGAGCTGGAGGGTGTGCTGGCACTGTACGCGGCGCATATCGCGCACCTGTTTCAACGCTTCTCAGAGGCACGCTTCAACTGCACCCCACAGGTATCTCTGCATCGGTGGAGATCCATGGTGTGCGAGCTGGAGCTGGTACATCCTCGAGATATGCCGCTTCCGAAGCTACAGCTTCTCTTCGAAAGCGTGGCTGAACCCTACCAACGCTCAGACTCGAGCAGATCTGCGTCGCTGGATCAGGAGCTCGGCGTGGAGAAGACGCAATTCGCCGAACTGTTTGTGCTGATTGCGTTCGAGAGGCACCGCGTTGCCGCAGCTCGGAAACTGGAGAAGGCGCTGCTCACCACCATCGCGAAAGCTCGAGGCTCTCAAGATGGCAACAAAGAGGCTCTGCTCGAAGCTGCGGAGCTCGCGGACCGTCCAGGACGAATCATAGCGCAGTTTTGTCGGGAGATCCTGGCGCCGCGTGCCTTCAGCAGCTACGGGAGCGACAACGCACTGGTCGAGCGGAACTTTGCCGCGAAACTCAGCTGCCCCCTTGTCGGCCGCGCGCTACTGGAGCACCGCTCGTTCCTGCGTACAGTCTTCTTCTACTACGCCAAGCAGGACGAGGTCGCAGCCGACGAGCGCGCAGCACTGGAAGAGCAGGCTCTGATACGCGAGATACAGGAAAACGGAGGTCAGTTGAACGGATTCAAGGACCCTCCAAGGGAGAACTCACCTGCAGACGTAAGCGCTGCGTTGCTGCAGCCCGAGCCAGGCTTGGACTTTCAACTGGAGAAGACCAAGCGAAGTTCCATGAGCTTTGGCGAGTTCCAGACCTTCTTGACCGACTTCGAGCTGCTTCAACTCCCGGACGACACATTCAACAGCGAGCGTAGGGTAGCTCTAGCGGACGCGCAACACGTCTTCTCGGCTGTGATGTCTCTCGACAACGACGACACGCTCCAGCTCGAGTTCGACGAGTTCGCCGCTGCCATGGTCGCTCTCGCTGTGCACCTGGATCCGAGCCCCTTCACGCTGTGGCACCAGAAGCTCGACACGTTCGCCCTGAGACTCCGCAAGATCTGGCAAGCACAAAACGAGGGAACCAGCTCTGGGTGAAGGACCTGCAAATGAAAGTGTTAAATTGAATGAATTACGAGCTGGCACGAGGCTTCCCTAGCCGTTCACCGTGCACCTTGGTCCGTCGATGTTTTCCCCTTTTTTCATTGTTGTCCTGCTTCGCCGCAGGCACTTTTACTCCACACATTTTACTCGAAATCACTGTCGTCGTCAGCATCCTCATCGATCGCGAAGCTTTCCTCTTCCTCGCCGCCGTTGTTGTCGTCTTCCTCGTCACTGGAGATCTCGTCGTACACGATGCGCTTCTGCGTGCGCAGCTCGCGCTTTGGGCGAGGTGCAATGGGGGAAGGATCCGCATCATCGTCGCTGTCCTCCTCCTCGCTGTCCTCCTCAAGCGGCGACTTCTTGGCCTTCTTCTTGGTGGACGGCGCCTTCTTTGCCGGAGTCGCCTTTTTCGCTGGCGTCGCCTTCTTGGCTGAGGCAGCAGCCTTTGTCTTCGCCGGCGTCTTCTTCGGGGTCGCCTTCCGAGCAGCCTTCGCCTTAGGGGCAGGCTCGTCCGAGTCCATGGCAAACACATCATCTTCCTCGTCCTTCGCAGCAGCCTTCTCGTCGTCGGAGCTCGCCAGGTCGATAGTTGCAGCAGATTTCGCTGCACGTTTGGCCGTCGGGGCAGACGCGGCTACCACCTTCTGCGGGGTTGACTTCATTTTCCGTGCAAGCCGCTCAGCCAGCGAGAGCTTCTCGAGGTCCTCATCGCTCTCTTCCTTGGGTGCGGGCTCTTCCTCCTTGGGTTCAAAGTAAGCCGCGATAGAACCCGACTTCGCGCCGTTGGTCTTCGCGGCAGCACCGTTAGTCTTGGTTGAAGCGCCTTCCTTCTTGATTGCACGCTTAACTGGGGTCTTCTTAACCGGAGTCTTGCGAGGCTTCTTCGTCTCTTCGAAGTCCGAGTCGTCGTCATCGTCGCTGTCATCTTGGTTTTTGCGCTTCCTCTTCTTGGTGGCAGACTTCGGGGCCGCACGAGTTTTCTTCTTCGGGGTGTGCGACAGAATCCTCTCGCGCTCTGCCTCGGTCTCGGTGATCATTTTCTCGAGGGCGTCCAGGTCGGTAATCCACAGGTCTTGCACCGTCCTACCTTCCAGGACAGCGTACTCCTGCTCGCGCTCCTGGAGCTCTGCACGCAGCTTGTCAACGCGCTCCTTCGTCAGACTCCAAATCTTCATCGACAGCAGGTAGTCGTAGCCCCGACTGGCGTCCGCAACGTTGATGTCTTCTTCGTCGGATTCGTTCGAGTCCTCAGTGTCGCTCTTCTTCTTCGACTTGGGGGCAATCTGGTCATAGCCTTCCGCAATCAGCTCTTCGAGAAGTTCCTGCTTCTTACGGTTGTTCACCACCAGCTTGCCTTCGACAACGGAGAGGACAAAGCGAGCCTTGTTAGACAGAAGCTTGATCTGGTCGCGCAGTTTCTGCAGCATAGCCTCCTTTCGGCGCCCGTAGTAATCCAAACGGATACCATAGAACTCCTCCATGATTTCCTTGAGGTTCTCGTACTTCTTGATGTGCCCGGAAGCGTCAAAGAGGTGCATGTTGGAGGTAGACAGAGACGACTCGAGCTTGAACTTCTTGACGATTCCACCAGGCGCCTTGGCGATGTCGCTCAGCGTCTTCGGCTCCAGCGTGATCGTGAACAGCACCTTGACATCGGTGTGGTTCTCCTTGAAGTCCTTAATAGTGCCGGCTTCGAGCAGTCCTTCCAGGAACTGCTTGTATGACTGAGTCCAAGTCTTCACAGGAAGCTCGGAGATCACCAGCGTGCTGTCGTCTGTCACCTCGTACAGACCCTGAACGATGTAGTTGCCGGTATCGGTTCCGCGTGAGTTTGTCTTCTCAACGATGTGGCCAGTGAAGCCGCGGTACCATGGAGTAAGCGGCGACACCTCTTCTCCATTGATCATCTGACGGAGACCCTTAATGATGTCGAGCGGGTTGTAGTTGGGGACGGAGCTGGACCAACCCGTTCCGATACCGTCGCTGCCGTTGACCAGCACCATGGGGATAATGGGGATGTACCATTCCGGTTCAATCGACTGGCCGTCCTCGTCCAGGTACTTGAGCACGTCGTTGTCCAGAGGATCGTAGATCCGGCGCGTGAGCTGCTCCAAGTTGGTGAAAATATAACGAGCACTGGCCGCATCCTTGCCGCCCATCAAACGCGTACCAAACTGACCGATCGGCGACAGGAGGTGCACGTTGTTGCTTCCAACGAAGTCCTGAGCCATGTTCACGATACAGCCCTGTAGACTCGCCTCGCCGTGGTGGTATGCGGAGTGCTCTGACACATAGCCAGCCAGTTGTGCCACCTTGAGCTCAGACTAAAGTTGACAGACCACACGAACGGTTAGAGTTAACATCCTGCAGAACCCCTATAGCCAAGGCTTGGCACTCACCCGAAGGTTACGCTTGAAGCAGCAGAACAGCACTTTACGCTGAGAGGGCTTGAATCCATCCACGATGCTGGGGATCGAACGGATGTTATCAGCCATTGAGAAGAGAATAAGCTCCTTGTTCACGAACCTCCACCACACAGACGTTAGACGTACTCACGGCTTCCAGCATACAGGGATAACACGTACTCTGTGTAGCCCATCTCATCAACATCGTAGTCCACGTAAGTGCCAGGCTCGTAGCCTCGAAGCCAATCCTTGCGGTCTTCCACACGCTTCTTCGAGAACGCCATATCAATCACGTCGGCGTCTCCTTCACCTCCGTACGTGAACCCGATCTGGTGGGTGCGCAGGTCTGAGAAATACTCTTTCGTTTCTGCAGCCGTACTCGTACCCAGACCCTTATAGTACTTGATGACCCAGCCACGTCCTTGGTTGGTTCGCTCTCGCCAAGCCTCGTACTCGGGCATCGTGTAAAACACTTCCTTGGTCCGGCCCTTGCTGCACTTGACGATGGGGGTGATGAACTCCTGCAGGAAGCCGTCCACAAGCAATAGTGACGGCCAGAAGTGGTGAATCAGGTTGATCACCAGACCCTTGATGTGACTTCCATCGTGATCCTGATCTGCCATGATCATCAGGTGGCCGTAGCGCAGGCCCTTGGTCGACTCGTACTTCTGGCCGTACTTGAGGCCGAGGATCTTGACCACATTCTGGATCTCTTCGTTCTTCACAATCTGCGAGTGGCTGGCTTCGCGAACGTTGAGCATTTTACCGCGCAACGGGAAGACGCCATAGTAATCTCTGCCCACCACAGCAAGACCGCCCACAGCAACCGTCTTGGCGGAGTCTCCCTCCGTGAGGATCAGAGTGCAGTCCTTGCTCTTGGCCGTGCCAGCGTGGTTGGCATCGTCCAGCTTGGGGATACCCGTGAGTCGGGAGCGCTTGCCGCCACCGCCTCCCTTGCGTCGCAGCTCGGCCGTCTGCTTGAACGCAGCGAACGAGAGGATCTTCTCCACAAGGCCGCTCTTCTCCACTTGCTTCAGGAACTTGTCCGTCAGGCTGAAGGTCGAGCCGAAGCTGTTGGCTCGTGTCGTCAGCGTCTCCTTGGTCTGCGAGTCGAACGCCGGATTGTCGATCAGCGCGCTCACGTACACGAACATGTGGTTCTTGATGTAGTTGGGCTTGACGGCCTCGCCCTTGTTCTTCTTCTTGAGCACGTTCACGAGCTTGGTGGTGATCTGGTCCACGATGTAGGCCACGTGCTGGCCGCCCTTGGTGGTGCAGATGCCGTTGACGAAGCTCACCTGCTGGAATCCGTCCTCGCTCAGGCCCACGCCGACCTGCCAGCGCTCGTCGGGCTTCTCGAAGATGACGCCGTTCTTGGTGACGTTGGTCGGCTTGGCCTTGGCCTTGGCCTTGGCTTTGGCCTTCTTGCCCTTGTCCTCGGAATAGTCGTCGTCATCGTCGTCCTCTTCGGGGTGCGAGTCATCGTCCTCCTTGGTCTCCGTGTCTGCCTCAAAGCCGCGTGGGCCGGGATACAGCGCCACGTACTGCGGGAAGGACTTGATGGGGATCTTCTCGCCGTTCAGGAACACGTTGAGCCCCTTGCCCGAGACGCCGGCCACGTCGTACACGCGCTTCTTGAAGAGCGCGACGATGTCGTCGTTGAGGAAGTCGAGCTTGAAGCGCTCGAGGTCGGGCTTGAACGAGATGCACGTGAAGTCCTTCTGCGCCCACTTGGTGATGGACGGCGGGTTCTTCTTGCCCATGTTGTTCTGGAAGACCTGCTTGTAGCGCTGCTTGGTGCTCGCGTCCGCCGTCTCGACCACGAACTCGGTCGAGAAGATGTTGGCCAGCTTGGCGCCGTAGCCGTTGCGGCCGCCCGTCGTCTTCTTCTTCTTGTCGTCGAAGTTGCTGCCCGTGAGCAGGTGGCCGAAGATGAGCTCAGGCACGTACACCTTGTGCTCCTTGTGCAGCACGATGGGGATGCCCTTGCCGTTGTTCCAGACCGAGATCTCGTTCTGCTCGACGTCGATCGTCACCTTCAGCGTGTTCATCGACTTGTCGCGCTGCTTGTTGTCGCACGCGTTGACGATGATCTCGTCGAAGATCTTGTACAAACCCGGCACGTAGTTGATCTTGCGGTTCACCATGCGCTTCTTCTCGTCGTCGAACACCCACATGCTCTGCTCCACGTGCTCGATCGAGCCCACGTACGTGTCGGGGCGCAGCAGGATGTGCTCCAGCTGCGTCTTCTTCTGGTAGATCTGCTCGATGCTCTGCTTGGGGGTGCCCTTGTCCTCCGTCGCCGCATTCTCCTTCTCGTCCTCGCTCGCGTCCACGTCGTACGCGGGGCTCTCCGAGTCGTCGTCGTCCGAGGCGTCCGAGTCCCAGGCGTCTGCCGCGGCCGCCTTCTTCTTCTTCTTGGACGGCGTCTTGGCCTTCTTCTGCGTCGTCTTCTTGGCGCTGGCCGTCACCTTGCCGGCGCTCGCCGTCGTCTTCTTCTTGCGGGGCGTTGTGGCCGCCTTCTTCTTGGCCGGCGTCAGCATCACCACCTGCATATTTAATTTAACATATAAAGATAATGAGTAATTACGGATATTGATGCTTCCAGAGCGCGGATGGGGGCGAGAGAGACATGGAAAGCGAGAGCGGAGAGAGGAGAAGCGCACGTACGTCGTCTTCGGAGTCGCTCATGGCTGCGCGAGGAGGCTGGGGCCGCTGCCGAGGGGTGCTGAGGCGCTTGACTTGCCGCTCGGAGCGCGGATTGCAAAGTGACGTCAGTGGATTGAAAACACGCGGGAAAAACCTCGGCGTTTGAAATTCGAACCAACATCTGGCGCCATCTCATCTGGCGGCGCTCGATACTGAAGCCAATTCTATTTTCCGCCATTCAAGCTTACCGCAAGGTTTTACTCGGATCGATGGCTTCAACATTCGTCTACAAGTTGCATGTTGCACGACGCGCGCCATTGATCGCTGCAAGTGCAACGTCTAGGAAAGCCCCGCGCCCTGCAGCGGCAATTGCAAGGCGGCAGGTTGCTGCCGATCATCAGCGCCCGCTTCCTGTTGCGCGTTGTTCCGTTCCGCAGCGGCAAAAATAGCGCTGCATGGTGCTCAGATCAGCTGGTTGTATCTTGCTGCTACATGGCTACATGTATCTTGCTGCTGGACCTTCAAGCCGACAGTGGTCCCGCCACTTAGACTTCAAGAGCTTGCATGGCACTCCTGAGTTACGGCAATGCAGCCATCTCTGCAAGTGAGGGGCTTACACAGTGGATCAATGATAGCTGCGTTGCAGTAAGAGATATCCTAACGTTAGTATTCCCTGCATTGTGATCACCTCCCACCGCCCAGCACGT
Organism: Phytophthora vignae f. sp. vignae; assembly: GCA_016169955.1. Classification (NCBI taxonomy): domain Eukaryota; phylum Oomycota; class Peronosporomycetes; order Peronosporales; family Peronosporaceae; genus Phytophthora; species Phytophthora vignae. Next base: position 472,478 of record JABJUM010000042.1, read on the forward strand.
CTGCGAGCTCGTCGGGTTCATACACCGTCATACTGTTCAGCGGTTCGTCGGCGTTCAGCGACTCGCGTTCGCGCAATGGGAAGCGCTCGATGTAGGACGGCCCCGTGGACTCGAGCTGGGAGTCGTCGGCGCGGATCTTGACCGAGGAGCCGACGTTGTTCGGGTGCTGCTCCCAGGCCAAGTTGTGCTTGCTCTCGCGCTCCGTCCAGTTGCGAAGCGTGTCGGCCACGTTGCCGTCCAGCACCTTGTGGACATCGCACGGGAAGAACTGCGACTGGTTGTAGCACGGCGACATGTGCTGTTGCAGGCCCTGCGGACCGAACTGGGCCTGCTGCTGGTACTGCAGCTGGATGGACACTTGCTGGTCGAACTCCTTGATGTACGCGTCCAGCTCCTTCTGCGGCTGGCACTGCTCCGAGCCCCGAGCGAAGGTCTGGTACTGGTCCACCACGCTCGAAGCGTAGGGCGAAGTCGTGCGGCACGGCAGACAGCCACTCGCCTGCTCGTCCAGAGCAGACCCAGCCCCGTCCAGCCCCGCGACCTGGAAGCACTGGGACCCGTAGGTGAACAACGCTGGAGCGGAAGGCCGGCCTTCCCAGTGTCGGCCGTTCCAGTACGAGGCGCGATCGCGCAGCGTCGCGGGCGACAGGAACTCGCGGAAGGGCTTCACCTCGTCACCCAGCACCGCTCCGTCAGCCGAGTCCACCAGCCCGAAGAGCTCTTCACTGAAGGAAAAGTAGTTGAGCAGCGCCTCTCTTCCTTCAAAGTCGCCCTCGACCTCTCGTAGCAGCCCTCGGGTGTTGAGGTAGTCGTCTGTGAGGGCGCTGATGGCCACGTACTTGGCTCGACGGCGCTCCACGACGTGCAATGGGCCAGTGAGACGGTCTGGACCCGTGGCGTGGACGGCGTTGTCCACCTTCAGCTTGTTGCGCGCGTCGTCCACGAGACTCGTCGTGGCGCTGAACCACGCGGCGTAGTCGGCCTTGGTGATGCTGTTAGACGTAGTATTCTTTAGCCCTGTTAGCACCTCTGGACGTGCCAAGGCGGAGCCCAAGTCCTTCACCATCAGGTCGATCTCGAACTGCGACAGTGTATCCGAGCTGTCGAAGTCGTACGTCTTGAAGATGTAGTCGGGCGCCTGCAGTATCAGCGACCGGAAGCGCTCGTAGTACACTCGGCCATCGAAAGACGGGTCCAGGATGAAGATGGCTGCGTCCAAGCGCGGCATCTGACGGTACCACAGCGACCGCGCCAGCTCGTTCTCGTCCAGGTAGCCGTTCTTGTCCAGGTCGAAGCGGTCGAAGAGCAGATTCGGGTCCAGCCCCAGCCAGTCCTCGAACTCGCTGAACGTGATCAAGCCGTCGCTGTCCGCGTCCAAAGTGTCCACTTGCTCCCACTTCATGACGTTGAAGTCGGCGATCAGAGCGTCCACCAGCTCGTCCGTGAGCTGCTTCAGCGCCTTCTGCTGCTCCAGCTCCGCGATCTCGTAGGACGTGACCTTCCCGTCGCCATCGCGGTCGATCTCGGCCAGGTCGAAGGACGAGTACTTACTCTTGAAGTCCAGACTCACAGGCACGCCCAGTGTCCCCAGCAGTTCGTCGAGGATCTCGGTGTCGTTAGCAGGGATCACGCTCTGCGTGAGCTCCTCCTCGTTCGGAAAAGTGTACTGGACACTCGGGTCTTGGTCGATCTCGCGGCGTCGGCGTTCCCCGGCGAACCGCTTAAATATGAAGAGCGTGATGTTGGTGCTGAGCGCGTCGAAGTAGTTGCCACGCCACGTTTTGGTGTTGAGAACCTGAAAGCCCCACGACGTGTAGGCTCGCACGGACGCAGTGGGCACAAAGGCGCTGTTGGCGTCGTCGTTCGGGTCCTTGTAGCGGGTCTGCACTATGGCGGACGCTGAGGAATTGGACGACTGAGTCTGCGCCTGGCCCAAGATCGCCTTCTTCTTCATCCCGTCGGGGCAAACGTCCTCCGGTTTCTGCGGCACCTCCGTCACTGACACGCAGTCGCTCGCGTTCACTATGGAGCAGCAGATCACCTCCCAGGGCGTGTCCTCCATGCGCCAGCGCTGCAGATAAATGTCCGTCGGGTCGTCGTACCCTTTGTGGTGGAACGCTCGGTGGTAGCTCAGCCCAAAGTCCGTCACGGTCTCTCCGTCTCCAGTGTCACTGGGCTTCTGCACGCTCTGCCAGAGCGGGTCCATGACGGGGCGAGGCAGCCAGTACTCCACCGTCTTGTAGTACGTCCGCACGATGTACGCTGCGTCTTGGCCGCTAGCGGTTGGAATCACGGCCACAGTTTGGTCGTGCGTCTCATTCACAGTCTGTCCTCCTGGGGCTTCGAGCGGCGCTGCGTCGGGGTACAAGCTGTGGACGAACTGGAACGGCCCATTCGGATACTCGCTACTGGCCACGCCCGTTAGCCCCATCGTGTTCACTGCAGACGACGCAGCACTGTCGACGTGCATCCACATGACGAAGCGCTGTGTAGCTCGGTTGAAGATGACTTTGGGTCGATCGGCCAGCAGTCCGCCGCTGTCTTCCAGTCGGTCTCCAAACGGGTCCGTCAGGTTCGTAAAGTGCAGCATCAAGCCTTCATTACGCCATTCGTTGTAGTCGACACTCGAGCACGCGCCGATCCCCCCACTTCCTGTGGTAGCATTGAACACTTCGGAGTACCAGTAAACGCTTGGGTGGGGATCAACGTCAGACTCTGGCGTTGCAGTGTCGGCACTGGTGGCGCCAACTCGCGCTTCCCAGTCAATTCCCGTCTCCAGGGGCTGCACGATGGAACTATCGAGAGGGAGACCCTCGATTGTCAGCAACTCGGCGTAAGATACGACTTCTTCGTCCTCATCCCCCGCTAAAGTCTCTGCCTGCTGCTCCTCGTGGCTGCTTTGATCGGGAGTCTCGCTCTCCTGCTCTCGTACGTCATTGAAGAACGCTCGATGCGGAGCTCCGTCGAACGGGATGATGCCGCCGTTGTCGTGCGAGTACACTTCTTGCCTTGATACGTGGCTTTCGTGGTGAACCATCGGGTGGTACGTCGTGGCGGACGGGGTTTGGTGGCTCGCTGCCCATAATTTACGCCACGCTCGCTTGGTCGTGAGAACGGCGCCGGCATTCACCCCCGCAGCGTCAGCAGCGGCCGTGTCGGTCACTTGTCGGATCCACGGACAGGAGAAGCCCAGGAGATGGTCGGTCCCCACGTAAATCTCGTCCCACCACGTCGACATGGCGTGGAAGTTGCTGAGACTCAAGGCCGCTACGCTGTCGCCCTGGAAAGTCGCTGCGTTCACCTTCAACACGTCGTTGAGACGGATCGAGTACGTGTGCGCCTGCCAGTCCAGAGCCACGTCCACTTTGTACCACCGATCGGTTTGAACTTTGTCCTGGAAGACGCGTCGAGGCCATTGATATGTGTTGGCCTCGTGCACGAAGCTGCCGTCCACGATCGCGATTGCGATCATGATCTCGTCATTTACTTGAGCTGAGGCATTCCTGAGGACTCCGAAGATGGCGCCTCGGTTTGTGGCTAACGAGCCACGCTCGAGGTTCCCCACCCGCACGAAGTACGAGATGCGCGTGGGCTGACTGGGCCTTGCCAGCTTAAACCAAGGCCCATTGCGAGAAACTTGGCGCGCTTCCGACGATAAATACGACGATCCACTCGCGTATCGCTCGCTGCCATGCACCAGAAGCGACTTGGCCGTGCCAGCAGCGCCCATCGAGGTGTCTACGCGCATGGCCAGCTCGGTACGGACTTTAATGTAGACGGAACCACGCCCTCCGCTCCGTGAGCTGTCAGGCGAGGCCCCACCACTCACTTGCAGACTTCCGTCTCCCCAGGACGAATAACTCTGCGCGTAGATGGCGATCCGCCCCCCACTGCCGCCTCCTCCTCCGCCAACACCTCCAGCGACGAGTTCATGTCCTCCATGCCCACCGATAGCTTCCAGAGCTCCGTGGTGAGAGACCGTAGCCCCACTCACTATCAACACAGTGCCACCGGAGCCGCCTCCTCCTGGAGTATACGCCGAGCTCCCGTTCCCCCCGTTCGCAGAGATTGTGGCGTTAGGGCCGATGAGGACGTCGTTGATCGCCGAGAGGAATATTGCTCCAGCTCCAGCGCCGCCCTGAGTGGGTTGCACCACTGGAAACACGTCGAACGGCTCCTGCCCTCCTCCAGCGCCGCCACTTCCGCCCAACAGGTCGGTCACTCGCTCGTCTGCATACGCTGGAGCTACCAATAGAGAAGAATCAGTATACCCAGCTCCCCCTGGACTTGTAAATGACGCCCCAGCGCCACCGAAAGCCAACGAAAAGCACTGCGAGTCAACGACCGCAGCGACAGCTTGGAGTCCCTGGAGTCTTGAATAGTCGACGGTCAAAGGTGCAGACGGCGTGACATCCCTCACGCTGCTTGACGTCGGAGTCATGGGCACGACGTTCCCCTCACGCGTCCAGAACTGTAGTTTCCACACGAACCCTCCAGCCGCGCCACGCCCCGCTCGACAGCGTTTAGCCGGGAAGCTCTTGGTGCTGTCCGCGACTTCAACCAGGTCGTCTTCAGGCACCTGCCACTCGGAAGACCGATAGAGTCCTAGATCGACGTTTGAATCAACTGCAGCAATGGACGAACTCGCTGTTTGGTCCGCGAGTGTGGAGCCCTGCGCGCATAAATCTTTGGCGTCCGTACGCGTCACGCGAGCGTCGATCAGAGCCGGGAAGTCCTCGAGCAGAGCGGACCGAAGATCACCCGCTGCAACGTCGTGGTCGATCCACCGAGTGACTCGACCCAGGAATTTCAACTGGAAAGACCCCGACAGCTCATTGCCGTTCACGATCGTGCGCGTGACCACCTTCGACTCGAGTCCGGAGAGGAAGCTCTGCGCCTGGAGCTGCGGCACGTTCCCCACTGCAGTCAAGAAGGTCACGCGCCACAGTCGTCCGATCTCCGGCACCTGCTCGAGCGCGTCATCTCGCTCGACTTTCAGCTCTCCGATGTCCGGGAACGCGGTCTCCAGTCTGCGTCTCACATCCAGCGCGCTGGCGTCGTACGCGATGGTTTCCGAGGTCAGGCCCTTACTGCCAGCACTCGGGTATCGCAGCACGAAGTGGCCCTGTAGCTTTTGCCCCGGAGCCGCCGACGTCTCGATCTCCTGCACTTCCGGCACGTGTTTGCCCCATGTCGACAGCGTCTTGACGTACACGCGGACGCTCGCACTGCCCGGTCCGTTCTGGTTGTTGTTCACCCCCGGAAAACTCGAGCCGGAGCCGATGAAGCCGCCCCCGGGGAAGCCTCCGAGTGTGCCCGGTCGAACGCGCAGCTCCGTATCCACGATGAAGCTGCTGCGACTGAGAATCGCCACGGCTCGACTGCCTTGGAACCGCACGCGGACGCCCGCTCCGAGGTACACAGTCATAAAGTTAAACACTGCAACGGAAGTGCCCCCGAGCCTGGTGGTCGTCACGACCCCATTGAGTTGAACGTCCCCCCAGAGCTTGGCCCGGTCCGTGTCGAAAACCAAATAGCCCGACGCCAGCTCCAGCGATCCGATCACGGGGAAGCTGAAGGAGTCGAAGCCCATCCACGCCGTTGGCTCCAGCATCGCGTCCGCGTCGTCGCTGCTGCTGTTGCTGGCGTTCCGACCGCTCTGGAATCGCCAGCGGTGGGTGCCCGACTTCCAGTCCTCAAAGTCGTTCATGAGCGCGATCTGCTGCCGCTCTCCGCCCGCGAACTGCCTCGTGAAGCTCCGGAGCTCCGCAGCTTTGATCTCGTAGTCCTCGTCGCCTCGCGCGCAGCGGTGCGTCGCCTTGCAGCGCTCGTAGTTGACGCACGCAGCAGAGAGGGACCTCTCGTTGCAGCGCGTGGACGCGTACCAGTCGTCTGCGAGCGACACAGCTCCGGCGCATTGCGAGCTGAAGCTCCACACGACCGCGATAGCCTCCAAGAACAATGCTACAGACCTCGCCATCCCTGCATGGAGCAAGCAACCAACTGATCCCGACTCTTGGCGAAGAGTGGCGTTTGGTATTAATGGAGACTCTGGAGCAAACCTTAGTTGACAACGTGTATTAGTCGAATTCAGGTTAATGTCTCTAGAAAGTACTCGTCTTGCAAGTGTCTAAGGTCGATAGATCCCGCCGCTTTACACCGACTGGGCCATGCGATCGCGGAACATCTTCAGCAGAGTCTCCTCGTCGACCTTGTGGCGGTTTTTAATCCTCCGGAGCCACTTGATCCTGTTCTGGCTCAGACCAAGCGACTCGGCGAGACCTTTGACGGTCACTTTGCCCTCCTTCCAGGTGGTGAGCGCGGCCTTGAGCTGCTCATCGTTGTGCAGCAGCCCCTGGACGAAGCTCGTGGGCAGCTTCTTCACCTCGGTCCTCAGAAGACGCGTGCTCGGGGCTTCGTTCGCGGTCGTCGCCGCAGTGGCGTCGCAGCTAACAGCGAGGAGAGCGGCCGCTGCCACCAACAGGAAGTGGCTGACTCGCATCGTGGGAAAGGAGTCCGAGAGACTTAACTTCTTGGAGCAAATTGCGGAGTGAGACCGTCACTCGCGTCGTGAGAGCGAGTCATTTCCAGCGAGCGTGCGTGGTACTGCACACGGTACATCTACATACACAGCACTGCAACGACCTCAATTGGGCTTTGCAAGCAGCGGTTCTACGCGGTGGTACCCCAGTACATTTGGAAACCAGGAAACTACGCTACACCATAATACAGAACAGTACATGTACAGTAGTGTACTTCGTAGTACAACTGCAACAGACTAGTTGAGATAATATATCGGACAAAGCAAAATACTGGTACACCGTAAGCAAAAGCTAGGCAATCGCCATTGTACATGCACTGCGTCGTCGGAGAGAGACGTCGTCTGGTCTGGGGAGGCAACACTTGCGAATCGTTAGTTGCGATCCGGGCGCTGACGTTCGTCCGACAGCCGGCCTCGCGGATTCTCAATGGGATCGGCAGGTTGCAGTTGATTACTAGGTAAAAAGAATCGGTACATGTTTGATCTGAACGAGACCTGGTGATGATGATCACCTGATCACCGTGATCAGGTTGGCCCAACCGTTGGGACTCCTGAGCTCGGTCTCCCAAAGCTGATCGCATCAAAAGAGGCAACTTGGAGTCCCAGTCTTGGACGTCGCAGTACTGTACCTGGGATCCTGTCCTTCTTATTTCGACGATTCTACCAAACTCTCATTTAAACAAGGGTGCGTTGCGTTAGGCTGGGGGGGGCCGCATGAAAACAGACATCGTTCGCTTTGCCATTGGTAGTTCAGTGAATTTTCCTAAGTCATAGCGGTAACCAAATCGAACCCTGTAAGTCTTCCATACTGGTCGACTTCAGTGGCGCATAATCAAACCTGTGGAGCGGATGCGAAGCAGGCGCAAGCAAAGTAATGGATATACACTTAAAATACATTGACGCGTTTTATATTGGCTAACTCTATACTAACGTAGAATACCGAATAGTGTCCGGTGCGGTATAAGAGTTCCCTGCGAATACAAGGACCCTATCGGGGGGTACTCTAAAAGAATACAGTACCCTCAAATATAGTCCCCAATAAATAAAGTACCATTTCATCAAAACCACGAGTTGACGCGTTGCTGTGGATAATTCACTCCGTAGTACTGCATTGTGCCACGGGACGCACCTGCAGCGAGGAGGACAGGTCCCGGACAGTGTTGTGGCCAAGAGCATCGGGGAGTGTGGGTTCTACGACGATCCCAACGACTGGTTTATCAGTGGTCACGATGTCTACGGAGCCAGGTTCCACGAAGCATGGACCGAAGCTACTGGGGAGGAGCAAGCGACCGGAGGGTACGACAGCAGTGGAGATTCTGCCAACGAGCTCCTCGATGCTTTTGACGAAGTATGGATCAAAGAATATCTCTGCAGGTAGCATAATATGCTAATCCATCTTGCTGGCGCTGATGGTGACTATAACTTGCGTGTTCACTTGTTGATTTCACTGAAATCATTGTCCTAAGAAGCATCCTTTACTCTCGGGAATATAGTACCATCGAATATAGTACCCTAGGTGCCTGTGTAGGGTGCTTTATAACATTAGTAGACGGTATATTATTCGGTATTCTACGTTAAGAGGGCTATGCAGTAGCATGTGCAGCTGTATGTATTTCGTTTCGCTGCATGGAAGTGCATTTATCACGGAGATACTGTTGAACTGCGAGGCTTCATACTTACTGGTATGGATGACACTCTTCGTATATATTTCTACTGTAGAGCCCGCCAATGCATCTCGTCTGTTCTGTTGTAGATTAGCAGGAGTCTTTGGTTAGTTTTAAGTTTTACCAACCGTTGGTTTCCAACGGGGCAAGACAAGCTAGTGATTTTCCATTGTAAGTATTGATACTTGTGTAATGTTTTCGGCTTCTGCTTACCTTGATTGAGTAGTACATTTTTAGCGATCACTGCAGAGCTATGTCGTATACATACCAGCATACATGTATATGAATTCTAACAGTACAACAATGGCTACTTATTGCTTGTATACCAAGTTGCCTCTTTTGATGCGATCAGCTTTGGTGGACTCGGGAGCGTCGGTCTCCCGAGTCCACCAAAGCTGATCGCATCAAAAGAGGCAACTTGGAGTCCAAGTCTTGGACGTCGCAGTACTGTACCTGGGATCCTGTCCTTCTTATTTTGACGATTCTACGAAACTCTTATTTAAAATATGTTATTCTATTGTGCCTTGCATGCTTTCTGTCTAAACAACGGCGTAATTCGTTGTAATTAGTTCGTATCTCTCGTTCGATTCGCGAATTATTATTTTTTAATTCGTTTATTTTTTGCGATGTTCTCAGACTGTCACCCATGTTCGTCGAACATTCTCAGACTGTCACCCATGTTCGTCGAACATGGGTGACAGTCTGAGAACATCGCAAAAAATAAACGAATTAAAAAATAATGGTCGAACATTGTTCGACCATGCCCTTATTGTTTTTCTTCTGTACTACCAGCGCAAAAAATATGAACAACTTCTGCTCACGCGTATTCGAACTCGTGCTGCATGCCACGAACGTGCGCCAACACCGCGACAGACTGTTCCAGCTTCATCTCTCTCTACTGGTCGAGAAGGACGACCAATGCGACTGGGCACCACGACGCTGGCAACAATGACTGAAAACTACCACAACATTTGTCTCCACTGTTACTGCGAATCACACTCGCACTCGCACTTCGCCAAGAATCGCTCTCATTTCTTCACTTGTAATTGGATCACTACGAACGGCGGAAACTTTTCCATCTACCAAGCAGATATCTACGTTGTTCCTCACCCCAAGGCCCCCAGGTTTAGTGACGTATCACGCAGGCAGTCTGGCCACTCCAGGTTGGGGGGAGCAAGAACCGGCACCGTAAAGCCTCTGACCGAGAAAAAAACCGCAAAGGGTTGGCTCGCTGCTATGATAACACCAGCGACTAACGCCTTCATCACAGATATCCCCGAAAAATCCTATAATCTTGGACACTACTGACAGCTCGACAGAAGGATATCGGCGATGAGGACCTGTCTCGAAAGCCACCACAGTTTTTCGTCCCCATTAGGCACAGGTGCAACAGAATATCCTCGTGTACTAGCGGGAGGGCATCTCTGCATTGCCACGCTAGAGTTCCACCCTGGCCCTTGACCAGGCCAGGCCATGTTGTGTCCGAAACCACAACTCGAAAGGCTTGGTCTCTTTGAGACGAGCAAAGTAGCCACTTAGTCGACTGGGCCCCTCCACGTAGCTATCAGTGAGGAAGTGACGCACTTGACCGGCTTGGAAAAAGCCAGAACCACAATATATCTCCCACTTGGGGGCCATCGCCGCCACCATTTGATTCAACTACAATGCTAGATTTGTCCCTGAGTGATATGGATTCATCTTCGTGTACTCCACCGCCAATGCTGCGAACAATGGTCTGCTAGACGAGATAATGCGCCTCAAGTCGCCTCGTATGCTTTCTACTTCGAAGTAGATAAGGATCTTGAAAGTTAGGGATCGACGGGAACACGACGCACCACAACCCATCACATTCTTTAGAACTTGTTGCAACTCGAGCCAGATCGTGAATCAACTGGTCGTGACTGGTGCGTCTGGCTCCAGACGCACCAGTCACGACCACCGCTAACCCAAACGATCGAAACACGTTCAACATGTAGCGTAGCTTGCGGATAGAAGACGTTCGATTCAGTGGGTCAACGCTCGGAAAATCGTCGAGGACAAATACGATTGCCTTCCCATTTTCTTCCCGAGAGGCGATCGCCTGCAGAACGTCTTGACGTGTCCGAGGTCCACGAAAGATCGTAGCTCCTTTAAGCATCGCTTGCACGGTGCTTGTCGGCCTGACCGCGACCGGAACGGTAATAAAGTTTGCTGGATCCAGCACCAAGCATATTAAAAGCATGACAAGATGCATGCCACCGTCCATTTGTATTGTTACATTCTTCACCCCCCTTTCTGTTGTTTCTTTCTTTCAATCAGTTGTTTGACCCCCTCAATCCTCCAAATTTCCATCTGCCCCCCCCACTCGAACACTTTGGATATTGGAGTCGATGTGCGAGATGCAGGTGAACTACTTGCTTGTCGGAAACGGGGAGTACCCATGCAGTGTCCTCGTGGACCCAAGGAGCAACGTTGAGGCTCTAATTGCAGTCATCAAGAAGGCAACCGAACTCCCTGACATAGAGCCGTGTCCAATCCAGTTGTTCCTCGCCAGGAATTCATCTGGGGACTGGATTCGCAGCGATGCAGACGAAGTGGACGCGCTAGTGGCGGGGGACGAAGCCACAACCGCCTCCTTGTGTGTATCGGCTCTTGTTTCAACTGATCCACTGAGCCAGCACTTCCCACCCATCGAGTTCGGGTGTCGTGACTTGCACGTGCTCGTGAGAAGCCGCAAGCTCACAGAAGCTGAGGTTTGTCAAATAGCGGAGGAAGAGCTGGAGTTGCAGTGCTTAGTTGCTGGGGATTGGGACGGAATTGCGTTCCCGTTGAAGGTCAAAAAGTCGGATCGGATCAAGGATCTTCAGCTAATGGTGAAGCGAGAAAAGTATGAGCATCGCGTGGAAGTTCGCGTTGACGGGTTGTATCTGTACCGCGCTCGCAACTACGGCGACAGTAGGTGGCTGGAGGGTGACTACACTATACAACTTGTGAAGAAAGGAGATCGCTACGAAGTTCCTGATTGGACCCACCACAAGCTCGACCCGGAGTCCAATGTCGGAGACGTACTCGATCCCACCAACAGTGAGCAAGGCTGCATCCATGTGCTCATAGTGCCGCCGCCAACATGGCGCGTGACAACGCAACAAGATCAACAATACGTGCAGCCGTACCAAGAAGCTGGGAGGAGATTGAAGAACGCAACTGAGGTGATCCAGATTGTGCAAACCGTCAAGAAGTACAGCCACATTGGACGCTCAGCCACAAGATCAACACCGCCGTTTGTTCTCCTGCCAGGTTCCAGGGGGGTGGGAAAGACCCAAACGGCCTTCAACTTGATGGCTCGTGACGACGTGGAAGTGATTTACGTTCCTTGTTCACAAACCAAATGGGCATTTACAGACCGCTACGACGCATTTACGGGCTGTGTGGAAAGAGATATCCTGGATATTCCCAGAGCTGACGTCACCACTACCTCCAAGCAGCAGCTACTGTACACGTACGGCTTCATTTGGGCTCTGGTGAGCGGAGTCTCTGAGTTCACGGGCCCACGGACGCGCAATGAGGTTGTTGACGCGCTTAACGCCTGGCAACGCCGGTCGCGGGGTAAAAGCTGCGTATTTTTCTTGGATAATTTCCCGTGGCTGCAGGATTACGAGCATGAGAAGTGGGTTTTGAAGCTCGGACTGATGAGGAACGTGTTTCGTTCGCTTGGGTTGGTGGCTGTGATTAGCGCCGACTCCATCTCGGCCTCGGATATGCTTGAGTCTACCAGTTTCTTCGAGAAAGAGGGTGACTCCCTGTGGGCGATTGTTTTTCCGACTTTTCCTCGGTTCCAGCACCCAACCGTGAGCCAAGTCCGACCGGATCTGAGGCTTGTGATTCAGAAGAGCAGACCGCTTTTGGCCACGAAGGCTTTGGAGTTTGTGCAAGCGCACCCGTTAAGTGACGACATGGATTTGGTCACGTATCTGGACGGTATGACAGGGAAGCTGGTCAAGCATAACACTATCGAAATGTCCACGAGAGGAGCACACAATTTCTACCACGCTCAATACTGCGTGTTTTTCAACATCTGCTACTCCAGGACTCGAGGGGGACACCGGATCTACAACCACTACGAGTGTCTTAGGGAGACGGAGCCATTCGAACTGCGAATTCAGTCTGGATCCGTATGCAAAAATGATCGGACCTGGTTCGTGTTGAATATTTTCCCACTGCCAACAGAGGACGCGCTGTTCCATCTCTGCGTCACGGGGGGCAAGAATGCGAGCGCCTTCGTGCACGGCTCCCGTCCGACGAAGTACGATTACGCGAAGGAGTTGGCATCTCGCTGCTCTAACATGCGTCCATCATCTGACAGTGGGGTCAGACAAGAGGCCGAGGTGTGTGGCGCTTTGGTGGTAGCGAGTCGCCACAATGGACTGGCGGGCTCGTCCTTCCCGAGTTTCTTCTCTCGGTTACTGTACGAAGTGGAGATGCAAAAGTCGAGCGACATCCAGATTCGGTTCCCCCCTGAAGTACGTGGGTTTCTTTCAGATCTCACGGTGCCGTTCCTCGCACCGTCGGACGTGAAGTGGCCGGCGTTCCTACTGCAGACGTCGCTCAACCTGGGGACGCTCACTCGTTTGACAAGCAAGGACAAAGGGGACGTGAGCTTCATGGGCGGCAAAGTTACGGCGCACTCGCTCTCGCCTAACGACTCGCTGTCGAAGTCCAGTCTGATACGGGTGTTGCGGTCGATCCCGACCAAGAGTATGGTGCATCTGGTGGTGACCCATTCGCTGCAGCGTCGTTACTTTAACAGTCGAATGCGTGACGAGAACGGGGTCGTGGTTGTGGAGGATTTCCAGCGGCAGCACCTGCCGAAGTCGCTGCGCAACGCCCACTTCTACCGCATTGGCGTGAAGTTGAGTTCCAGGGAGACGGATGCAGACGGTAGAGCGTGGCGCAATGATCTGAAGGAGGTTCGCGGACTGAGCAATGCTGACGTTGAGGGGGAAGTGAGCAAAGTGGTGATCTTTGTGGAAATGGATCAGAGCAAGAAGCAGCAGCAAAGGAAGCGGAAGTGGGAGATGAAGCAGCAGATGGAGGCCGAGGCCAGGAAAAGGATGAAGCTAGAGTAATTAGGATCATGGATTGGTGAGGCATATTTTACTGAGCAGTAAGTGGATCGCGTTAGGCTAAACGGTAACAGGCACTATCATTGTTTTGTTGGGAGAGAGTTCTTCCACATTGTTGAGATAAAGCTCTTCGTTGCTGCGCTTCAGGGGTTCCGCACGCCCGAAACTCACGTCGAACATCGGTTTGGCCCAGTGTCATCGTCAGTAGTGTGAAGATGATGTGTTATACGGACATAAACCCAATCGTGCGTGCTACAGTAGTGCGTGCAAGCATACTCCCGACAGCCATTCTCCTCTCAATCTGCGATGTCGCAACAGCAGCAGCTACAGAGACGAACCAAGGTCCGACTCTGAGCGACACCAAACGATTCCTGAGGAGTCGAGCGGCAACAATTTCAAACGAGGACGAAGAAAGAAGAACTTTTAAGTTCTAACAATTTTTTGGTTTCAAGAACCCTCAAGATGTTAGATACTGTAACCGGAACTTCAGTTCGAGACATGGTACAAGGCGGGGTTCACTGAGAGCGAAAATATCGACATTGGTCTTCTACGGCATTAGTCGTCTGTTATATCAACAAGTACGAAGTAGCCCGCGACTCGTTTGCGTGGAATCCAATGCACTATGGAGAAACCACAATAAAGTTCAGGCCCAACAGACATTAAATCTTAACGCGTCGGCTGACCCTCCCCTTCCCGCCATAATGAAATAAACACTTCATGCTTCTGAGTCAATCGGCGATGGGGCTGGTATTAAAAAAACACACTTTAAAAAGCACCAAATGATGTTGCTTTGGAATGAAGTGTTTATGAAATGCTGCGGCGGCGGCGGCAACCACGTGAACGCGAAACGTGGGCAGATGGTAGTTTTACTGTAGGTTTTCGAGATTCATGTACCAGGTGATCGCGTTTGAAGTTGACCAATCAAATTCGTACCGAAACGGATATCCAAGATTTGAAAGTGAAAGTTATACTTCGAAGTACAAAGAATACGTAACGCGCTCTAATATGATTGAGTTTATCTAACATTACTATCTCTTGAACACTCAGGACAAGTACGGGTAAGCAGCATGCAGCTACCAAGAGAACCGCCATTAATGGCGGTGATGAAATCTTCTTTAGGATTTTTTTTAATGGCTATCATAGTAAGTTAGTCCAAATAAATCTCTTCTTCAACAGTACTTCTTCCGAATGTAAGCTTGGGATAGTGCTTGCAAACCCGTTGTCTGTTTGGCATCCTATTATTGCTTACCCGCTGGAATTCGCTGCTCAGGTTCCAGGTCACTGTTTTTCGAGTTCGTTAGTCGCTGCCACCACAGATACCCATGTCAGTAGAACAACCTTTAGGTTGTAAACAAAAGAGCGACTTACAACAACAAAGAACAGAAGCTGGTATAAAAATGGTTGTAGATCCAGCGATAACAGTCAAGCGTCGACACCGTCATGCGTTGTGGCAGCAAAAAGTAAGGGGCAGCCAGCAGTAGAGCGATCGACAAGTAGCACCTCAACCACGAAGAAAGACCCCGATAAGTCATGACCGCGTCTTTCTTGTGTTCCCTGGGCCAGCTCGTTCTATTCATTTTACGTGCGGTGGTAGTCTGGGCTGGAGAAGGTGGACGTCAAGTGCTGCGCCTGCACCTCCACCGTCTCCAGCTGCGTCTCCGCGAGGCGCAACAGGAACCTGTCGCCACAGCACACACACACACGCACATACACTTGTCAGTCTTAGATTTTCCAACAATGCCACCGCCTATGAACGCACGAAATCCTCTCCGGGTTGGTCTCCTCCCGCGCCTCGTCGAACTCGTGGCGCAGTCGGCGTCGCACGTAGTTGGTCCTGTCACGAGTAGGCATCTTGCCCGCCGCCTGCACACACGAAACCACAGCGAAAACCACACCGCCAGAACCGTCAGCGTCTTCTCTATCCTGTTACGCCCACTATTCCGCACTATCAGCAACGCACCCGGTAGATTGCGCGGTACAAACGCAGCGCCTCCGCCCGCGTGCTCGTCATCGTCACTTGAGCCGCACACTACAATTCCTCACTACCACACAAATATCTACATCATATTACGTACCCACATCAATGACCCGACAGCGTATCCCCACCCCTTTCACCCCGCAAGATGTTCGCAACATGTATTCGTCAAGCCGCCGCCCGATCTCCGCTCTCGTCGCTGACTCGCCGCGCCATGTCGTCCGCCGCCGCCGACAAGAAGTTCTACATCCTGCGCTACGAGTACGTGGGCGACATCCTCGAGCGCCGCGGGCCCTTCCGTGCCGAGCACCTGGAGCGCGCCTTGAACGCCAAGAAGGACGGCCACGTCGTCATGGGCGGCGCGCTCGTCAACCCGCCCGACGCCGGCGTCTTCGTCTTCAACGTGGCGGACAAGCAGCTCATCGAGGACTTCGCCAAGGAGGACCCCTACGTGCTCAACGACCTCGTCACGTCCTACTCCATCCGCGAGTGGACCGTCGTCGTCTAAGACTGCAAGACCCCAACCCAAAAATGTCCTCCTCATTGCTACGAGGTTTAGCCATGTAGCTAGTCAGTCGGTCAACTAATCAACATCATTGTAGTCTATGAAGGAGGGTTTGTGGTTGCTTGCAAGTGTGGCGTGCGGCTCTGCTGTATAGGGGTATGTACAACCTGCGGCGGTCCCTTTGCACGACAAAAAGGCAAATGAGGAACGCGCAGGCTGGAAAGAGGAGCGTGGTCTGGTTGTTCTAGGAGCTGTGGGGTGGGTGGGGGGGGGGGGTCTACGGGGCCAGCGTGACGAAGGGCTCGTTGTTGATGAAGCGCCGCATCATGTCCAGCGACGCCTCGGGCTGGTCGGCGGGCACCAGGTGGCCCGAGTTCAGCACCACCACGTAGCTCATGTTGCCTGCCGACTTGGCCAGCCCTGCCACCTGCCCGTCCACCATCCACGGCTGCCGCTTGGCCACACGGTACTTGGCTGTGTCTGTCCAGGCAAGTCGGTCGATGATGCGCCCTACGCCCAGGTTGTTGCATACGGAGCCGTCCATGTTGCCGGCGTAGAAGAGGAACTTGTAGTTGTCCAGAAGGTCGCGGAAAACGTCGATCGGTACGTCCAGCATCTCGTCCTGCAGCAGGTGGCGCACGAGTGCCGGTGCTGACGGTGAGGTACCGTAGGCAGACCCGTCCACCGACATCCAAGGTGTTCCAGGTGGCACGTTCAGCGCTCGACGCACTGCATCGTCGTTGAAGTAGCTCGACAGCAGCGTGCTCACGTCCGAGAAGGTGTTCCCCGACTGGCGGATGTCATAAATAAACGGATTCCCTGCGGCCTCGTAGATCTTTTGGGTGACGGATTGGCACACCTGGAAGGCGTCCACGTCGCGTCCTTGCCGGTGCAGCTCCTCGCACACGCTGATCTGCGCGTTGGCGTCCTCGTACTGCTGCGAATCGATGAGCCCCAGGGCGATAGCAAAATCTGGTACTGAACGAGTCTGGAGCACGGGCCACATATCCCCGTTGCCAATGGCCACGCCGGTCAAGTTAATCATCACGTCGTCTTTGTCAAGAGCACCGCTGTTCTTCACGTGAATGTAGTGCGAGATCGACGGCGCGTACTTGCCCGCGTACGACTCGCCGCATACGTACAGCGGATTGTGCTTGTACTCCGGGTGACGTCTGAAAAATCCCTGAAGGCCGCGATAGAGCTGCTCCGCTACTTCTTCTTGTGTATTCACGTGACCGACATCATCGCGTACTGAAGAGTATCCCGTCCCGACTGGTTGGTCAAAGAAGAGCATGTGGCCGATGTTGGTCCACGAGTGCACGTGCGGGATGAGCTTCCGCTCCTTGGTGAGTCGGTAAGGTCCCATTTCAGCGAGCAGCCCTGTCATAGACGATGCGCCGGGTCCTCCATTGAGCCACAACAGCAGCGGTGTTCGGTCGTCGATCTGCAGGGGCGCGCGCGTCTCGAAGAACCAGTAGAACAACTTGCCCGCGTTCAGGGTGTTCACTCCGACCAGGCCAGCATACTGTTCACATACCACACATAATAGTCGAGGCACGGGCCGTCCATGAGTCTCAGCACGACCAACACAACCACGCACACCAGCACGAGCGGCCAGAACGGCAGCAGCACGGAGCGCAACACGCCGGCCGCCATGTCGCCGTCTGCTCCTCTAAGCTGAGAAAGTCTCTGCGCTGGACCAACCTGCTTCTCCAGCGGGGCGCCAAAGCCCGGCAGGAACAGTACGCCATCGTTAGCAGCCGCGCCGTCCGTCCGACTGTCCTTAGTCTGTGCGGCCTCCGCGTCTCTCAGTGTCGCCGCCTCCGTGCCCGGCACCGTCGCGGCGAGCGTCGTCCCGCCGATGATGTAGACGGCCATGGCCACCAGCAGCCCCGCGACGGTCGCGGCGCGGACCATGCGCGGCGTCACGCCCGCGGAGAAGAGACCCGAGCTGCGCGTACGTGCTGGAGCCCGCGTGGGACCCGCGGCGCCCTCGCGCACGGTGGAGCCGGCCACGGACGCCACGGAGCTGGCAGGCGACTGCCACAGCGGCGTGCCCTCGTTCATGGCCATGCGCGTGGGCGGAAGGACTCTCTTCTTGTTCTGTCCAGTACAGGGACCTCCCTCTCGCTGTCTCTGAGCTGAGCTGAGCTCTCTGCTTCCACGCTTGGGCGGCGGCCTGGGCCTCTGGGCTCGAGTTCCTCTGTCTGCTTGGGATCTTTTCTTTTTAGTGACAAAGAACTGGGCTAATCAGATGCGGCCCAAATTGAAGCAAAAAGATAGAGGTCACGTTAACATGGATTTGTATTGACCTGCTAAATCCGATTATAGGGGTAATGAAAGGGTATTAGGTACCACAAGTCTGGAAGTTGAAACGGTTCGAAAAATGCACGAGCGAAGGCGAATGACGCAGCGCGGGCGACCATGGCGTGGAAACGAAGGCGACATCGTTGGGGTCTAAAGGGTGCTGTTCAATAGGGTTATGCGCTACTCTAGGTGGAGGCGTCCACGAGCTTGGCCAGCGCCTCCGTGTTGCGCTTGGCCACCTGCATGCACTGCTGCATCACGTGGGGCGCCACGATGGTCCCGCCGGCCTTGTGCACGCCGCAGAGCTGGCCGTTCGTGCTGTACGAGAGGCTGAACACAGCGCTCGCGAGGTCCTCCTCGTCGCTTGTCGGGTCGATCAGCACCGAGTCCTCCACCACAGCGAACGACGTCGCGTACGCGCAGTGCTCCACGCGCAGCGGCGTGGCGTCTCCGTCTAGTAGTTGGCGATCAACAAAAGAAATGCACACACACACGTGAGTACTAGGTGTCCAGCGAGAGCCCGAGGCGTACAGAACGAGCAGGATTGTGTGGGTTACCTGGCACAATGGAGACCACGTTGTCCGCCTCGTTGACGGAGGTGGCCGGCAGCTTCAACGTCTTGAGCGCCGCCATGATCGACGTGAGCGCGGTGTCCAGCACGTTGCCGTCGTGGTCCACGCAGTACACGTCCACCATGAGCTTCCAGGCCGACTGGCCTTTGACGATGCTCAGACTCTCCATCTCCACGACGCGCGAGCTGCAGCAGCAACAGCGAAGTTAATACCTCAATCCATCCAGAAACAAAGGCTCCTTTCGTACCCGACGATGATCCTAGTGAGCTGACTGCTGATGCTCTGAGACTCCTCCGATGGTCGGCCGACCGTGAATCGGTTCGAGCACAACGGAGACAAGTGCACCTGGACGGCTGTAAATCAAGAGGTAAGGTCACGTCCGTTCACTGCAACACCAAATTCACCTTCCACAATCAACCCAACGCACCGATCTCTCCCTGGTCGGGTGTGGCCACGGAAGGCGTGCCCACCGCCAGCTTGATAGCCGTCAGCACCGACGTCTTGCCCAGCTTGACGAGGCTGGAGCTGGCCGCCGTCTGCACCACGTCCGTCTGCAGCTGCACGGCGCGCGCAGCCTCAATCGTGCGCGAGTCCGGGCGCACCTTGCTGGCCAGACACTTGCGCATGTACTCGGCCGGGAACAGCTTCTTGTACATGTCGGCGCTGAACGAGAGCGCCACCTCGGCGCCGTTCGCCGTCGCCATGCTGCCTCCTGTTAATTTACTGTAGGTTGCTCTTCGTGCCAGTCGCTGCAAGGTGCGCTCGTCTGGTGTATCACACACCAATTAATGAGCACTTGGCGCCATCCAAAAATCAGAAAACTTTCGAAGACGAAGCCACTTGGCGTTTGTATGCTTTCCGCAAATATCGAGATCCGGGCTTGACCACCTTGGCGCGCCAACTCCAAGGCAAGAAGTGCGCAATTTACCTTCCCGCCCCCGACCCGACCGCCATGGCGCCGCGCCGCACGCGCCGAGCAGCGCAGCAGGAGCGCGAGGAGCGCGAAGAGGCCACCAGGCGCCTCAAGCGCATCCGCCGAGACGCCGTCGAGGACGAACGCCGTCGACAGGAAGCCGCGGCTGAGGCCGAGCGTAGGCGCCAGGAAGCGGCCGAGAAGAAGCGCCAGGAGGCCGAGCGAAGACGCCAAGCCGCCGCCGAGGTAACGCGAGGCGACGAGGTGCAGATGATCCAGAGCGTGGCGCAGAGCTGGGAGAAGACGGAGCTCCAGAAGGTCAAGCGCGTGGCGAGGACGCTCGCCTCGGACGACAGGTACATGCGCAGGAAGAAGCGCGAGTACATCCACGCCGTGCTGACGGCGCATTCGGGACTGCAGCCGACGACGAAGCAGGTGCAGGAGCAGGAGAAGGAGCGGAAGCGCAAACGCGAAAAGCAGGAACAGGAGCAGGCAGAAGAGCAGAGTGACGAAGAGCAGAGTGACGAAGAGCAGAGTGACGAAGAGCAGGAGGAGGAAGATGAGGAGTATAAGGATGAGGAGGATCAGGGGCAGCAGAAGGTGAAAGAAGACGACGACGACGACGACGAGTTGCTTCATGACGAGAAGAGTTCTGTCAGGAGACGGAAGTCACCCTTGGCTCAACGTGGCGCAGTTGAAAAGGAGGACGAGGTCATGGCTGAGCAGAAGGAGGATGAGGTTATGGCTGAGGAGAAGTGGGGTGAGGCTCTGGCTGAGGAAAAGGATGATCGCAGTAACTTGTTGAAGGAGCCTCTGTTGCAGAGTAACGAGATTCCTGAGCAGGAGCAGCAGGAGGAGGAAGAACTGAAAGCACAGCAGAATGTGGTTGACAGTGAGAAGGTCACGGCGCTAACTGAACCTGTGTCACCACCGAAGACTTTGGTTCCGGAGACGAAAGTGGAGGAAACGGAGGAGAGACAGGACGAGAAGCACCAAGAGCAGGTCACTGAGTTGGAAGGAGAAGACGAGAAGCATGTTATTCAGGTTGAAGAGAAGCTGGAAGAGAAACAGGTCGCTGAGCTGGAGGAGAAGAGTGTGCTTCCCGAGCCCATGTCGCCTGATCGTGCTTCGGTGCACTCGCCAGTGGAGACGATTGCGCAATCCAAGAACGTGGCGTCTGCAATTGATCCTACACCAGAGAAGAGCGCGCCGCCCGTGGCTGTGGCGGGCAAGCCGAGGAGAAACGTGGCACGGGGCATCGCACAGAGCAGTTCATCCGCGTCCACGCGGAAGCGCATGATCTCCTTCTCCCCTGAGCGTGCTCCGCGTCCGGAGAACAGGGCGCTGGCGTTGAAGAAGCTGGAGAAGAACCTCAAGACCAACGAGAAGCTCCAGCAACGCTTGGAAGCGCCTACGCCCGTGAAAGCGTCCGCGCCGTCACGAATGTCATCCCCTGCTGCAGCGACTCCGGTACGGCGGCCTGTTAGCTTTACGAGCCCTCAGGTACGCCGACCGATGGCGTTCCAGAGTCCTCAGGCCCGACGACCAATAGCATTTGCAAGCCCACCGCCCCGAAGACCAGTCTATGAAAGCCCCTACACGGGGGCATCTTGCTCAATCCCGCTCAGTCAAACTGAGGAGCTGCAGTATGATTCGCCAGACGAAGAGCAAGCCGAAGACAAAGCGGAAACCGCGCACTCGACCGACGATCTCAAGACCAACGTTGTGGTGGAAGACGTTGTTATTGTGGATCAAGGTGAGGGCGCTCAACATGCAGAAGAAGACGATGGCGTCGTAATGCACTCCCGAGACGAGGTGGGCCTCTCTCAAGAATCTGTCAGTGTCGCCCACAGTCATGCTGATGATCTCGCTCCACTTTCCCAAGAAAGCATGACTTCTCTTGCTGATACGGAACCAGTTGCCATGCACGCTGACACTTCATCCAATGCCTTCACGAGTACTTCCGTGATCGGAGATGTTGGTTTATTTAATTGCGAGACGGATGTGGAGTACACGGGAGGAGTCTACGGTGAAGGAACAGACGGAAAGGTGACTGCTGCGGTGATCAACGGTCAGAAGGTAGCTCTCAAGCGCGCCAAGCCTCATGAAGGATTTCCCGAGCACGAAGCGAAGCACCGCGCCGCTCTTGAACTGCACTATCTACGTCGGGTGCGCCACATGAAGGGCTTTCTTCAGTGCCTTGGTCTGTGCGATGCCATCGAGCACACCTGCATTGCGCTGGAAGTTATGGACTGCAAACTGAGCGACTATTTACGAAGGTATGGCGTGAACTCCGGGGGCTCCAAGCACCGCCGCTACACGCTGTCGTTTGCTGACACGAAGGCGATGCTGAAGCAGATCTGCCTGCCCATGATAACGCTGCACGAAGATATCAATGTCGCCCACGGTGATCTAGCGTGCCGGAACATCCTCATGCGCACCCCTCCTGAGGGCTACGAGCAGAGCTGGGAGCCCGACATTAAGCTCTCCGACTTCGGTCGTATCAAGCTCCCGTCGGACGAGCCCAAGATCCTCGACAGCTCCTTCAGCTTCCACAAGAACTGCGACGTTGGGGCCTTCGGTCGAGAAATTCTATATCGGTTGCTGGTAGGAGAGATCGTGCCGAAAGAGTTCGTGGAAACTCGCAGTCTTCATAAGCTGCTTCAGGACGTGACGGTGACTCAAGTGCCTGAGGCCGCGAGGACGCGTCTTGGCCCGTACTACAACCTGTTCATGCGCTGTACGGCGTGGGGAGTGCGCCCGACGTTCCGCGAGATCTACGAACACCTGGATGACCTGCAGTACTTCGAGACGACGGAGAACGGGCTCTTCCCGTTGAAGCCGACGGACGCGACCTTCATGTCCCCCGTGGCGGATGGTTCTAGTCGTCACAAGACGCCGACATCCAGCGCCTCAAGAGCGCACAAGCGCGATACCCCGACCGGGCGTGGCCACCGACCGTCAGGTCCAAAGTCGCGACTGTTCTCTTCCAAGGCCGTCAATGAAGCGAACGCCCCGGGCTCAAACAAGCAGGTCAACTGGCTGAAGACGCGCTCGGTTGGCGTCCAGCGCCCCGTAGCGCAACAGTCGTTGACGCCGAACTCGGCGCACCCCATGCTTATCAAAAAGAAGAGGAAGACGCCACCCTCTGCCGGCGCGGGCGCGTCGCGGCGCTCCCTCCAGATCCTGAACCAGATCCAGCATAGAACCAGTGAAAAGGGCCGCAAGTCGACGTGAGCCCGTGGACCATGTAAGTAGTGATAATATACCCCCAGCAAGTGAACGCTGCAGCATCATGGTGGTGATTGATTACCTTCAAGCGCGATTAGCTGCGACGAGTCGGGTCGATATCTTTTGAAGAGACGCAATAGATCCCGCTCGAGCTTCCAGCTACTGTACCAGCTACCAGCTCAATTCCGACCCTGACAAGCAGCGCGCAGCACTAGCGATGCCCTTGCCTGAGCTTGCGGCGGACGACGACGCGCAGCAATGCGAGCTGTTCTCCAACGCGGCGTCATACGCGATCCAGCTGCTGCTAGGCGTGATCGCCATCGCGACGCTCTGGTACAAGCGGCACGTGGAGCGACCCCGGCGGCCGCTGCAGATTTGGCTCATGGACGTCGGCAAGCAGATGATCGGCGCGTCGACCGGCCACTTCATGAACCTGTTCGTCTCGATCCAGATGCCGCCCGTGACAGACGAGTGCGCGTGGTACTTCCTCAACTTCCTCGGCGACTGCACGCTCGGCATGATGGTGAGTCTCGCGTTCCTGCGGCTGCAGCAAGAGCTGGCGTTCTCCATGAACTGGGTCAACATCCAGGAGAGCGGCGACTATGGCAACCCGCCGTCGTATCGGGTGTGGCTGCTGCAGTTGATCGCGTGGCTGGTGATCATCGTCTTCTCCAAGGCCATCGTAGTGTCCGTGATGATCGCGGCCTCCACGCCATTAGGGCTCCTGGGTGAGCTGCTCTTCCACTCGCTGCACGGGTATCCGTTCGCGGAGCTGGTGCTGGTGATGATTGTGTGTCCGAGTTTCCTCAACGTTGTGCAGTTCTGGATCCAAGACAGCTTCCTCAAGCGCGACGTGAGTGTGCTACCCACAGCGTACGCGCGCTTCCGCCATTCGTTCGAGGAGTCTCTACAGACCAACCTGCTAACTCATTCTCACGAGTAAGCCCCGGGTGGCAGGTATGAATAAGCGGGATAATGGATCAGCGGCCGATACGGCCATAATGTGATGATACGATGCTAGTACGTTGTCATCCGTGAGTACAAGGAGGAATGTTTGGTTTGCAGGATATGTTCAAGTCACGGAGGAACCAGGTAAGCAGTGTGTAGGTACGCGTTTTGTATTGTTTTTTTTTGTTACGCTGGACATTAAGATGAGCACGCAGGGAGATCTACTGCTGCAACAGCTATAGCACTCGTCGGATCACGCACGCAGACCACTTTTTCCGCTCTTCGTGCCCGAGTACGGCTTGGCATGACAGCCACCGCCGCCCGTAGTGGTCGAGTCGTCCATCGACGGAGCAGTCGTGGTCGTAGCCGACGTGTCCGTCGTAGCGGACGAAGTGCTGGACGTCGTCGCGCTATCCGTGGTGGACGAAGATGCCGTCGAGGTTGTCGTGGTGTCCGACGTGGACGACGCGGCAGTGGACGTCTCAGCAGTAGCGGCCGACGAAGCGGTTGACGTTGACGTTGACGCGGTCGTGTCCGTCGTG
This sequence comes from Phytophthora vignae f. sp. vignae, assembly GCA_016169955.1. Lineage (NCBI taxonomy): Eukaryota > Oomycota > Peronosporomycetes > Peronosporales > Peronosporaceae > Phytophthora > Phytophthora vignae. The sequence continues at coordinate 496,778 of JABJUM010000042.1, forward strand.
GCGGAGGACGTCGAAGTTGACGCTGCAGTGGACGTCGAAGTGGCGCACACGGTGGCCATGGTGGGGTTTGTGGTGAAGGGCGTGACGGTGAAGTCGGGCGTGCCGCCCTGCGACCAGGTGCAGCACGGGTCTCCGAAGGCCTCGCCGTTGGTCATGTCCGAGTTGGGGAAGGTGTCGATGCAGAAGTCGGCGGTCCAAGAGAGTCCGACGGCCTCGAAGGCGGTGGCGAAGTCGGTGTACTGGGAGCTGTCGTTGCCCGGGTGTCCGAGCTCCTGCGAGAAGAGGGAGCCGTTGGGGATGTAGCTGAGGTAGGCCTTCATAGCGTTAGCGGGGTCGGTGAGGGCGGCGAAGGCGATCAAGGTGGCAATCGAGCAGGCGACGAAGGACTTCATGGTGGACGAGGTGTCGTCTCTCAGATTTTGATACTGGTGCTTTGAGTGAAATGGTGGAGTGAGACTTTCACTCGAGCGCATTTAGTCGCGATCTTCTCACCGACACTCTGGAGAGCTTTTGTAATCGGTGACGTTGGCGTGGATACCTAGGACGGTGAAAGATAGCTAGGGAACAAGGAAATGGTGGCGGCGTGGTATGGTAGTGCGTAAGGAATAACTGGACCTGACAAACGTGTTGCCCGCAGCTTAAGAATGGATTAAAGTCTTTCTCAGCAGATGCAATGCTGTAGGTATCCGTGCTGGCCCGCTCTTAGGAGTTGTAGTCGGTGCTTGCGTCCAGGGTGTATGGCAACAATACACGGAAGTCTGCTGTAGCTTGGAGCTGTCGGGCACGTCGAGCGGCTTCTACTAAGGCTGAGCCAGGGTGGCTGCTGATTATCGATGTGGCTTCAACGTCGCGTTTCCTGGCGTCCGGCTGGCGTCGTTAATTCTGGGTCTTGCAGAGACCGGCCGAGCGCAGCGCAGGACGTCATGATGGTGCGGGGCAGAGGTCTCTACATGTACAGCACTACCGCAGACGGAGCGCTAAAACGTGTTTACGCGTGCTAATAATGCGCGTGTTCATGAACGTAATTTGGATTGATTCTGGTGGTGCAATACAAGGCGCGAGTCTGCCACGCGTGTCGAGGCCGAATAAATCATAGCATTTGTGCCGGCAAAATAACTTGATACCGCAGCTAATCAGGCCTCAGCACTCCGCCAAAAGCCATCTAAAGGCGCAAGGGCAACCAACCCCCTCATGCTGACGCTGCTCATTATCTCAGGCATGCACTCCCAGCAGCAAAAGAGGCAGCTGGAGACGCGGCTCGGCGCCGGTAGAGACGCTGGCGGCCTGCAGTCAGCTAAGCGTTACCGCGAGTGTGCGAGTTATCATTGCGTTGCAGTCGCAACGCTGCTGCGGTCGGTCTCCATTACCGCGAGCGTTGTGCACCCCCAGAAGTCGGTGGTCCAGCAAGTTGCTGGCGATGAATGTAACCTCGGCCGACGCAAGGATCATGCTAGGTTATGATCACCAGCGGGGATGGCGGAGGGCTCGATGTCGAAGTTGCACGTGTGCTTCCGCTTCAGGAGAGCTGGCATCAATTGAGGGAGATGGAAGCTTCCTTTGCTGCACGCTGCCGGTTAACGCAGTCACTCGGAAATTTGCACCATCGGAACAACCACCACCTCGTCCACCATGAAGTCCTTCGTCGCCTGCTCGACTGCCACCTTGATCGCCTTCGCCGCCCTCACCGACCCCGCTAACGCTATGAAGGCCTACCTCAGCTACATCCCCAACGGCTCCCTCTTCTCGCAGGAGCTCGGACACCCCGGCAACGACAGCTCCCAGTTCTCCGACTTCGCCACAGCCTTCGAGGCTGTCGGACTCTCTTGGACCACCGACTTCTGCATCGACACCTTCCCCAACTCGGACATGACCAACGGCGAGGCCTTCGGTGACCCGTGCTGCACCTGGTCGCAGGGCGGCACGCCCGACTTCACCGTCACGCCCTTCACCACAAACCCCACCACGGCCACCGTGTGCGCCACTTCGACGTCCACTGCAGCGTCAACTTCGACGTCCTCCGCCACGACGGACACGACCGCGTCAACGTCAACGTCAACCGCTTCGTCGGCCGCTACTGCTGAGACGTCCACTGCCGCGTCGTCCACGTCCGACAGCACGACAACCTTGACGGCATCTTCATCCACCACGGATAGCGCGACGACGTCCAGCACTTCGTCCGCTACGACGGACACGTCGGCTACGACCACGACTGCTACGTCGACGGACGACTCGACAATTACGGGCGGTGGTGGCTGCCGTGCCAAGCCGTACTCGGGCACGAAGAACGGTCTGCGCGCTTAAGCACGTCGAGCGTCTTCATGCCGCTAAGTGTCTTTTTGTTGCTGGTGTTTCTGCATAGAGCGGCTGATTCATGGATGTTGTAGTGAGTGATATTATAATACCTACTGTAATTGAATACCACCATCCAGCCCCAAATTTGTACCGATGCGGTTGAAATGACTCCCAAAATCTGCCAAATCGATCTGCATCCTGGAAGGCGCGCCAGCTGAAAGCAGCGAACAAACCCGTCAACCACCCGACCCGAGGTCCTCGGGTCCCGAGGGGTCCCCCGCCTCCGAGGCAACCGCTGATTCTGTCGGCCTTTCGTGCAGCAGCTCTCGCGCATCGCTCCCCTAGCGCATGAGATGTCCGCCATACTCAGCTGGAGCCTAGCGTAAAGGCTTCTTCCAGACTCTAAAGCCCAACAGCGTGCAGTCGTTGAATATTATAGTGTCCAGGCGATGACACCACTCTCCGGCATGCATGGAGCTCGAAATGAAAGGAAGTTAAAAAAATATTAACTTCCAAATATTATTTTCTTAATATGTACGCAACTTATTCGCCGGTTATCGCTAACGCTTACTTTTGACTCGGGCATCGCTGTTCCAACCTCGGATGTGCATGTACAGCAGCAACTTTGATCACCACGGAATCACAGACGGCGGTCAGACCATGAATATGTACTGGGCGTGGGTTTAACGAGGGGTCGCACTCGAGCGTTGCGCGGGGGCGGGGGGGGGGGTCCCAGCAGAAAATTTCAGCGACTTTCCCCGCGCTTATCGCAATTTGTTCTTGGTCACCTCTACGGATTTGACCCTCGGAATCTGGCGGTGCAATGTGAAAACGTTGAAGCTTTCGCGCAACTACGACCCCACGACGACAGCAGGGTACTGTAGGGCGCTTCGTCTTCCACCCTTGCAGCTGTAATATCGTAGAGCAACTGAAGGAAGTCACCACCAAAATCCCTGCGCAGGTACCGTACACATTCATGCACTTCGACTCGAAGTCTCCGGCGTCTCCCCCCACGCCAGGCCCAACACGGTTATCGTTGGAAGTAATACTTAGCTTAATCCATTCAACAGAAGTTATTATCAAAGGATTAAAGTAGGAAATGCATCGGGGGGGGGGGGGTATGTAGGGAGACACTAACTTTCATCACTTTCGTTTGTACATATGACAGGGGGAAATGACCAGCTTCTTGAGCGTGAACGTCCTCACCAAGTTGCGATAAAGCCACCCCCGGAGCTGCTCTCCTGCTCTCCAGGCTGGAGAGTCCAAGGGGGGGAGGCAGTTAACATGTAAATGTTGGAAATCGGCGTTCTTACAACATCCGGAAGTTGACGCCCCGTCACTTGGTCGCTTAATCCGCGTGAAAATCTCCAGCCCATCGAAAGTCCCATCGTGTTCGAGCTCTTGGGCGCTTGAAACGATACCCCCATCCGACGAAGGATCTTTCGCAATGGCCCCATCGAGCGGACCGACGATACATCGCTCTACAGCTCGCGCGCTTCCCGGAGGACGTCATTCTGCAATTTGCTTCGCATCTCCAACCAGCTTCCAGTCAGCTCTTTTCAGATCTACAGACCATGAAGACGTACGCCGCCCTCGCCGCCTCCGCGCTGATCGTGGCGGCCACCATGAACTCGGCCACGGCCATGAAGTCGTACCTCGAGGACCTGCCGAACGGCAGCCTGTTCACGCAGGAGCTGGGCCACCCGGGCATGGACAGCTCTAAGTTCACCGAGTTCGCGACGGCGTTCGGCGCCGTGGACCACACGTGGTCGGCCGACTTCTGCGGCAAGACGTTCCCTGGTGCGTCGATGACGAACGGTGAGGCCTTCGGTGACCCGTGCTGCACGTGGAAGAAGGGCGGCAAGCCCGACTTCACGGTGTCGCCCTTCACGACGAAGCCTACCAAGGCCACGACGTGCGCCTCGGGCGGCAAGACGGGTGCCGGTGGTTCTGCCGCTGCTCCGTCGGCTGCTGGTTCCAGCGCTGAGACGCCTTCGACTGAGCAGGGCTCGAGCGCCGAGACCCCTTCGACCGAGCAGGGATCGAGCGCCGAGACGCCTTCGACTGAGCAGGGCTCGAGCGCGGAGACGCCTTCGACTGAGGAGGGTTCCAGCGCCGAGACGCCTTCGACTGAGCAGGGCTCGAGCGCTGAGACCCCCTCCACTGGATCGAGCGCGGAGACGCCTGCCGCCGGATCGGGCGAGACTGAGAGCTCGGGCGAGACTGAGAGCTCTGGCGAGACCGAGAGCTCTGGCGAGACCGAGAGCTCTGGCGAGACGGACACGGGCGCTTCGTCGGTGTCGCAGTTCACGCCTGCCACGGAGGCCCCCGCCTCGAGCACTGGTGGCTCGAACGGCTGGAGCACGCCGTCCACGCCGTCGACGAGCTCGACCGGTTCCAACAGCTGGAGCACGCCTTCCACGCCCTCGACCGGTGGCTGGGGCGCTCCCCCTGCTACCGGTGGCGGCTGCGCTGCCAAGGGCGCCCGCCGCAAATTCCGTCACTAAGCATTTGGCGACGACATCCAAGTGATCTCACTCCAGCCTTCGGGTCGGTAGCTGATCGTATATGTTGTGTGTAGTTCCTGGCGAGAGAGAGAGAACGAAGTCTCTTAGACACTGTTGTAATAGAACAAAGAAATCTTCCGGAACTCTTTTGACTTAATTGTAGCGTATGATCAATGCAGCGTTCATTTTCATTCTTCTGGCGGTTCTCGGAGAACTTCTCCGTGGTGCCAGTATCTGTTGTTCGTGAAGACGATGCAGATTGATCGCTGATACTACGTAGTAGTTTTGTCATGATTCATGTGCCCTGCATTACGTTTCATGACTCATGAAACGTAATGCAGGGCACCGCTTTGGAGTGCCACCGTCGTGATAATGGCTACCGAGGTACTGATACGTGTGAGCTACCACGGATAACGCTAGGTTATGACGACCACAAGTTCATAGCCACACTAGCCGGCAAAAGGGTTTCGCTGAGCGCAAGTACATTTACTTCGTTACTCTCAAGGTCGACACTAGGTAGATACATACATTGAAGTGGGTCGGGCGGGGCTTGGCGCCTTTAAACTCTCAAAACGGTGGCGTTTGCAGTCAGCTGACTTAGTGGCGGAAGCGGTAGCTGCCCTTGCCGTGGCCCTTGCCTCCGCTTCCCTTGGCCGCGCAGCCTCCCGACGGAGCAGAAGGCGTCGATGGAGCTGCCGGAGCTTCCGTGGCAGCGGGCGCGTCCGTCGCAGCAGGAGCGTCCGTCGTATCCGTCGACGTCGAGCTGCCGGCGGTCGACACTGCCGTGGACTCAGCTGCGGACGAAGCGGTGGACGCAGCACTGGACGCCGCAGTGGAGCTCTGCGTGGCAGACCCCGAGGCGGCACAAGTTGTGGCCTTGCCGGGCGTCGCCGTGAACGCCGTGACAGTGAAGTCCGGGGTGCCGCCCTTCTTCCACGTGCAGCACGGGTCGCCGAACGCCTCGCCGTTGGTCATCGATGCGCCGGGGAACGTCTTGCCGCAGAAGTCGGTGCTCCACGAGTGGCCGGCGTCGGCGAAGGCGGTGGCAAAGTCCGTGAACTTGGAGCTGTCCTTGCCCGGGTGACCGAGCTCCTGCGAGAAGGAGCTTCCGTTGGGGAGTTCATCGAGGTACTTGGCCAGACCATGGGCCGAGTCGAACGTGACGGCCATGACGAGGGCGGTGGCAGTGAACGCGACAAAGGTCTTCATAGTGGTATTGAATGAGGTTGGTAGAACTGGAACTTGGTAGGCAATTTGTAGAATGGACTTTGCTCTGCTGCCGAGCTGCTATCGCGGCCAGGTTAATCTGGTGCAGCCTGGCAGAGATGATGCCTCAGCATGACCCAGGAGAGCGTTGGGCTGTTCGTGCGGGTGGAGTAAAGGCTGGATGGATGACTCCGATGCCATGTGGGTCACGCTGTGGCATGATCGGTCGCACGAAGCTGCCCCTGGTCGGATCGGGTGCCTAGACCAACGGAATCTCGCTGCGTTCCTCCATGACACCTGGCCTCGCCTGTCGGCTGACACAGTCTCCAGTCTCCGTTCTGGTGGTCAGCCCCAGAGTCATCCGCGGTGATGAGGCCGCAGCGGCTGCTCAGGTGCACGCCCCACAGATGCCGCTTTCGTGCCAGAGTTCAAGCCAGCATGGCATCGCTCCACGTCTTGGCCAGCGATCGCCCCGAAACGCCGCAAAGGCGGTGCCGCCGAAGCAGCCGCTGGCACCGAAGCGCGCGGCACCGCTTCAACACCTGCAACTTGGCCCGCAACAGTCACCGCGAACGCCCAACTCACCGGCGGCGCTGAACTCGGTGCTGGATAGCTGCCTTCAACGCAAATTCCGCGGATAACCGCTGGAGTGAGGCCGGATCGAGCTTTCGGCGATTCTTGGTCGGGATAACGCCTGCGTCCAGAGCTGCTACCTGTCGACAATCTTTTTCAAGGCGGTGCAAGATGGAGATATGAAGCTAGCAGCGGCGATCCGACGGACGCGAAAGCAATGAGGCGGTCGAGCTAACCGAGCAAAGATCACTTCCCAATTTGCCTGGCACAGCACATCCCCACACCACCTCAAACTCTGTTCGCAATGAAGACTTGCATCGCTATCACCGCCACCGCCCTCGTCATGGCCGCCACGTTCGACTCGGCCCATGGTCTGGCCAAGTACCTCGATGAACTCCCCAATGGAAGCTCCTTCTCGCAGGAGCTCGGTCACCCGGGCAAGGACAGCTCCAAGTTCACGGACTTTGCCACCGCCTTCGCCGACGCCGGCCACTCGTGGAGCACCGACTTCTGCGGCAAGACGTTCCCCGGCGCGTCGATGACCAACGGCGAGGCGTTCGGCGACCCGTGCTGCACGTGGAAGAAGGGCGGCACCCCGGACTTCACTGTCACGGCGTTCACGGCGACGCCCGGCAAGGCGACGGTGTGCGCCTCGACGACTGAGTCGGCCACTTCGTCCACGGCTTCGTCGACTGCTGGTAGCTCTGCAGCCACGACGCCGTCGGCGACAACTGCGTCCCCCTCGACTGCGTACACTGAAGCGCCGACCCCGTCGACGACAACTGCAGCCCCTGCTACCTCTGCTCCAGAGTACACGGATGCCCCAACGACGACCTCGCCAACCAACGCCCCGCAAACGTTGAGCCCGTCGTCGGGTGGATGTGCCGTCAAGGCGGATGATGGCTCGAAGCACAACAAGGGCGGCCACAGCTACCGCCGCTTCCGTCACTAGATGTAAGCGAAGATTGTTCCATGCATGCATTGCCGCGAACAGAGTGGAGTGAATACAAGTATTAGTTGCTAGAAATCCGTAATGGTTGATACAGTACTACCCTTCCAAACAAAACGCATCGCCGCAACAACTTCTCAGATTGTCTATTACGACAACCCCCTACTAGTACTACGACGATGTCTAGTTAGAGACTTCTTTCTTCTGTTCGACTACGGTACACACAACACTCACGATTCAGACACCGCTTAGTGACGGAATTTGCGGCGGACAACCTTGGCAGCACAGCCACCTCCCGTAGCAGGCGGGGCCCAGCCACCACCGCCAGTCGACGGGGTCTCGGCGGAAGGAGTTTCAGCACCAGAGCCCTGCTCAGTCGAAGGCGTCCCGGCGCTCGATCCCTGCTCGGTCGAAGGGGTCTCGGCGCTCGAGCCCTGCTCAGTCGAAGGCGTCTCGGCGCTCGAGCCCTGCTCAGTCGAAGGGGTCTCAGCGCTGGAACCCTCCTCAGTCGAAGGCGTCTCGGCGCTCGAGCCCTCTTCGGTCGAAGGCGTCTCCGCGCTCGAGCCCTCTTCGGTCGAAGGCGTCTCGGCGCTCGAGCCCTGCTCAGTCGAAGGCGTCTCGGCGCTGGAACCAGCAGCCGACGGAGCAGCGGCAGAACCACCGGCACCCGTCTTGCCGCCCGAGGCGCACGTCGTGGCCTTGGTAGGCTTCGTCGTGAAGGGCGACACCGTGAAGTCGGGCTTGCCGCCCTTCTTCCACGTGCAGCACGGGTCACCGAAGGCCTCACCGTTCGTCATCGACGCACCAGGGAACGTCTTGCCGCAGAAGTCGGCCGACCACGTGTGGTCCACGGCGCCGAACGCCGTCGCGAACTCGGTGAACTTAGAGCTGTCCATGCCCGGGTGGCCCAGCTCCTGCGTGAACAGGCTGCCGTTCGGCAGGTCCTCGAGGTACGACTTCATGGCCGTGGCCGAGTTCATGGTGGCGGCCATGATCAGCGCGGAGGCGGCGAGGGCGGCGTACGTCTTCATGGTCTGTAGATCTGAAAAGAGCTGACTGGAAGCTGGAGAGCTGTTCTGGTGGTCCGAGGCAAATTGCAGAGTGACTGCCGTTTGAGGCGGCGCAACTTCTTGCTGTTCGTTCGGCCCGAACAACGATCTGGGACCCCAAGATTCCACCACAGTCTGTTTGAGACCGGGGCAGCACGGCCGCTACGGATCCGGTGTCGGATGGGATCTTGGTGACTAGCAGCCAGCGAGTGTGTATCGCCTCAGCCTGCGGCTCGGCCGCCTAGGAGATGGACTGTACACATCCGATGGGACGTTCAATCGACCAGCAGGTCAAACAGGTCGCTACATAATACTTGTAATACAATGGACCCGTTCACTTTACAAACGAGTACTTATTAATACTGTAACTTTACATGCATCAGTAGGGTGGCTGAACCACCAGAAACAGCGGCACTTCTGCGTGCCATCACATCGTGGAGAAATCACCTCCACCCATGTTCATGTAGCGGAAGCTCCGAATCGGGTTGAACGCCAGTGTGGCACGTTCATGAAGTCTATTAGCAGCTTCCTGTGGTGAAGGTGCCTCTAGAGTAAGTAAGGACGGGAAGTCTCGGACTCCGTCGTACACCTACCTTCCCCGATTCTCTTCAAGACAAACTCAAGGGCAATGTCTTGGTTCTGTCGTGAAGAACCAAGACATGAAGTTCATGTCGTCCTCATGATCGGGCAGAGCCTCTACGTGGAGGGGTATTTGTTGACGTGGCGACCGTGACTCTACAGGTTCCAATGCAACAACGCAATGCGTTCATCTTCTCGTTGTTGTTGTTGTGGCATGGTAGTACAGTAGTAGGAGTAGAAGAGATTTTATTTGGTCTACGAGGATAGCAATTAAAATCCTAAAGAAGTTTTCATCATCACCACTAATGGTGACTCTCTTGGTAGCTGCATGCTTGTCCTGGTTGCTCGGGGATTACCAGAAAACTGTCGATGCAGTCTTCCATCGTCTTGCCTATTGTTGTGGCATGGTTGCCGCTACGTTTTATAATGATGGACAACTTAATACTGGGATAGGAAGCAACGTTAGTGCTGGTATCGCAGGTGGTACGTCAAGTCAAAAGATGACTCTAACTGGTACAGATGTACCTACATCTCTATGAAACCGGTACGACTCCGGTGGCGCACTGGGCCGGAAAACACCATGTTTCTCTGAGTCGAAGATAAAGTTTTGCCTTGTTGGTAGGTGGTCGTGCAATGTTGGAAGACAAGAAGTGACCCCCCCCCCACAAATGTGTAAGATCAACAGTGAAATGGAGGACCAAAAATTCACGTTCTCCCTCCCGTCTTACTACATTTACACTTGCGCTACCAACAACCGCGTCACCTCTGCAGCTTCACGCACGAAACAATTCCATCAAGGTTCATACGTGAGCGCTTGCTTACTCGCTCTGCTGCGCCGTGTCGGTCGAGTTGTTCGAGCCGGCGTACGACTGAATGGCGCTCTTCTCCGACTTGGCTCGGGCCTTGGCAGCCTTCCTCTCGGCCTTCTGCTGGGCCTTGATCTTCCGCCACTCGGCCTTCATCGCTTCACGTTTGGCCTTGCGCTCAGCCTCCGCCTTGTGCCGGGCCGCTTTAGCTGCCTGCCGGGCTTCCTTCGACTTCTTGGAGTCGTCGTCGTCCTTCTTGACTTTACCGTTGGTCTTGGACTGCGTCTCACTCTGCGTGACATCATCACCGCTGGACGACGACGCTCCCTGCGTGACATCACCACCCGAGGACTCTTCACTGCTGCTGCTGCTCTCCTCCTCCTTCTCGTTCTTCTTCTCCTTTTTGTCGCTAGTTTCGGACGCATATGAGCTGCTCTCCGTCTCGCCGCTGGACGAAGAGAGCGTGCTGTCTGTAGACTCGCCACTGGACGAAGTAACCGAGCTGCTCTCCGTGGACGAGGACGCAGTCTCGTCGCTTGAGGACGTGGCCGCCTCGTTTCTTGACGACGAAGCGGTGCTAGCCTCAGTTTCGCTGCTAAAGGACGAGGTCTCGCTGGATTCGACCTCTTCACTCGACGAGGAGGAGACGGAGCTAGTCTCCGTCTCACCGCTGACGGAGGAGGCAGCAGCGACCCCCTTCTTCTTGGACTTGGAGGCGGTGCTGCTTTCGGTGGTTTGCTCGCTCTCGTTGCTGTCGCTGGTGGCATCCGCGTACGGTTTGACCGTCCCCTGAGCTTCCGAGCCCATTCCCGAGACGTCCGAAAACGTTTCCGACACAGGCGCCTTGGTCGCCGAAGCGTCCAATGCAGAGGACGACGACGCAGAGGCGGAAGTCATAGCGACCAGAGCCGCGAAAGCCGCGGCTCGTAGGAAGTTCAGAGCGACCATGCGTGTTTTGCTGTCAATAATAACCCGACTGGGGAAATTGGAGACTGAACGAATGCATTGCAATTGAACGCACATGTTCATGGTCCCTCCTCGGCCGTGTGGAGTTGTGTTATCTCGGGATGGGATTTCGGCCGCAAACCATTGGCGTTTTGTATGCAGCGATCGGGCACTTGGAGCGGATGGGATTCGAGAAGTCGGCGCCTCGGTTGCTTTCAGGGGTGTACCACAATACATTCCTAAAGCTGCGTTGACTTGCCACGGTTCTTGTTGGCCTTACTGATTGATCAAACTTAGGAAGAAGCCGGCAACTTCTTGCTTGTTTTCATTGGCATCATCATTCATCGCAACCGTTTGCCCAACTCTGATTTTTGCGGAGTCGATCTGGCAGTTTGTGGCCCCAGCCAGATCATCCAGATGAACACTTCCGAGTGAAGTCACGCTCTGGAACAGAGACGCGGCTCACCATCCCAACGTGGAAGCCTCCGGCGCGACACCTGCTGCGGCCCGAGCATCGAAGTTTGTTTTTGGTAATCGCGAGCCGATGCTTCAAGCAGGGCGTGAGCACAGGAAGTCGAGTCGAGCTTCTTGTGTGACTCAAGATGGCCGCTGCGTCGGCCAATTCCGAGAAGCTTGGTGTACGCCTACCGTTCTTGACAGTATTAGACCTATAAAGCTTGGAGGAATGAGAAAGTGTTCAAAACGTTTTCACAACTTTCAACTCTTTTTTGAGTTCTGCTCAATTGGCAGCAACCGACTCGGATGATGGTCAGCTCACACACTTACATGCAGCAGATTTATAGCGCTGTGGGTGCAATTTAATTTTGTCTGCGTGTATGTGCTCGTAGTGGTGATGCCTCCTCAATTTGCCTGCAATGCAGTTTTACAGCACACGTCTTGATACCGTATAACCACGAATGTGATGCTCTCACCGAAGCCGATTACCGGTAAGTGGATTTAATCGAAGATTCTTGCGTTTGCTTCTTTTCGTTGCCATTGATGCCCGTGAGCGCTCACATTGGGGGTGAACTTCAGCAGACACCAGACCACAGACAAAGCACCATGCGAACAAGCACCAACGACAACTGCAGCCACTACACCTTTTCAACTTCAAAACTGCAAATTGTAAGTTCAAAACAGCAAAAGGTAAAATCAAAACAACAATACTCTATAAATGTATATTACAACCTGTATAATATGTATCATCGTATTTGATTATAGAGTACAACTTGCCTATTGGCTAGCTGTGCTGCGCGCCAACCAATGAGCTGTGTATAAAAGTACGAAGCTAGCCTGGTCTCTGCTCGTGCAGTTTTGAACTAACCTTTTGCAGAATTGAACTTACAATTTGCAGCTTTGAAGTTGAAAAGGTGAAGCAGTGTGCACATTCCAGCACTGTCCCACCGCTGGTGTTTCGCAGCGTTTCCTATCGGTGCGAACGCGATGAAGGAAGAGCACTAACGGCGCGCACGCTTCCAGCACGGAAGAGACACAATCATGGTTCTCGAACGCTTTTCCTCGGATGGGACCAACTCCCGGGCACCGGGAAATCCAGCGGACCGGGGACCCCATGATGGAGTGCTCCGCTCATGCCGCCCACCGAGATGAACTCGATTGATAACGGGCCTGGCTGGTACCAGCAAGCAGCGCCACCTTGAACACGGGGAAGTTTCCGACCCCCTCTGGTTTAACGAAAGGCACCACCATGCGCACACGATGGAAGAAGGTGAAGGAAGGAAGCAAGGGCAAACGCAGAATAACTATACTTCTTAACACGAAAAAGCGGGCGGGCAGCTCCATTTCATACCGCTGTCACGTCGACACAACTATCGTACGCAGGTGCACCGTCACTCTAGGACCCTCGCGGTGAGATTTTCTTGTGTTCGTCCGGGGCGACCATCTATCAAAGTGCACGGCGCCGCTATAAGCTTACTCGCAGTACTCGGACGAGTCCGTCACGGCGGTGGTGTCCGTCGTGTTGCTGCTGGCGGCCTGCTGCGTGGCCGAGTCATCCGTGGAGCCGCTGGCCACCTCGCTGGTCGCCTCGCTGGTCGTGGTCGTAGTCTCCTCCTGAGCAGCGCTGCTCGTGGTCGTCTCCTCCTGGGTCGCGCTGGCCGCGGTGCTGGTGGCCGTGGACGCGGATGCGCACGTGGTGCCGTCCGTGTTGGGCTCCGTGAGCGTGTAGTCCGGGTCGCCCGACGTCCAGGTGCAGCACGGGTCGCCGAGGGCCGCGCCGACCGTGACGGAGCCGCCGGGCCACGTCTTGGAGCAGACCTTGGCCCACTCGGTGCCGTCGTCCGAGAAGAGCTGGCCGAAGTCCGTGTAGCCCGAGTCCGTGTGGCCCAGCGGCTTGCCGATGTTCTCGCCGTTCGGGATGAGCTCCATGTAGCTCGAGTAGGCGGACGCGGTCTGCACGAAGGCGGCCGCGACGACGGCGATCTGAACGATGGACAGCATTATCAACGAGGAGGGGGGTCTGTGTCTCTGTGTGCGCGCTGTCGTAAGGCGAAATGAGCACTGCGCTGTGCTGTGCCGTCGGATCGGCGCAGGACAATTCAATCCGGCGGTGCCGAGGAGACCAGACTTTTACGGATGCCGGGATGGCGATCGGTTGCTTTGCGGCGGCTTTTACACCCGGGGCGCTTCTTTGAAGACGCATGGCAGGCGTTGCCGCTCGCCAGCTGGATGGACGCGGGGAACAAGTGGATGCCTGCACCATCAGAATCGCTGAAAGGCAAAAAGTCGCGCTGAACCGGGGGCGCTTGATGGATCGGTGACTGCTGCGCGGCTCGATTTGTGAAATGCTTCAGCTTCGGTGGATCGGAGGATGTCAGTCGCAGCGCTCTATAACGGGCCAGTTAGTGCGAGAGCTGGCTGCGAACAAAGTGGTCGGTGCTAATAAACGGAGCTGAGGCGCGTTCTTAAGTTCCGGGACGAGTCCCGGTGGGATTTCGTCCCAACGTCCCAACATAAGAAACAAAACTTGGGATATTTATGTTATCCACACAACCTTGAAAAAATTATATAACCTCTTAATATTAACAAAGTCGTGCTGCGCACGAGAAAGCTCTGAAATTCCAGTGCGACGTTGACATGGTTAAAACTACGTTGTGAGAGGCAGCAATGATAGCAAGGAGGCAAAAGAGCAGCAGGAAAAAGTTAAACTAACTTAGTACAGATTTGGAGATACTACATGATAATAGTATGCACTAAGTCCTCGCGTTTCACCGTCGCACGCCTCCACTGTGGCATTGGCAGTGGCGATAGTCATTCACCAGCGTGGTGCTGAGCATAGTGGCGCACTAGTTTTCCGCGTAGGTGTTGATGGGGTTCTTACACAGACAGCGCCTGGAGGTTCTCTTGGGTCTGGATGCTGGACGTCGCAGTGTTTACCGTCGAGATGGCGCTGTTCACGTTGGTGCAGCCCACGATATTAGGGTGCGCCTTGGGCAGGTCCTTGACGATTACATTAACTTCGTCCGCGGTGATAGTCGTGTTGAGGCTGGCGCCGCGGAACTCGACGACGAAGAGCCTCGCGCCGGGACAGGCGGTAGAACTGGGTGCTGAGCGAGCGTGTCTGCATATTGGGCTTTTACACGACGTTGTCGTAGCTGTGGCCGACGGGTTGGCGTTTGAGCCAGCCTTGGTTGGGCTTGCTTGACAATCGACTGGGCTGGGACCCACGGGATAAATAGGAAATTGCATTTATCCCAGAAAAAAAGCCCACATGATAAATTACCGAATAAATTACTTACAGACGCTGGTTGCGCGAAGATGGACGCGTCGCCGACAGGGTCAACATTCACTTGGGTGATACATAACGGCAGGAGGTATAGGATATAACGGGTTTTACAAAACGCGTTGCATCAAAAGCTGTGTATTGTGTAGTCTTATCTATAAGATTTCCGGACAATCAGACCCTTTAAATTACGAAGGCTGTGTTTTTTTAACAAAAAACTTTTATTATGAAGTTTGAGAAATGGGTGACCCGTCAGCTGATGAAGTATTCAAGCAAAGGGGTCGATCTTATACTCAAATATATATAACTAGCGCGGAAAGTGGTATCACCGGTAGACTCTGAAATAAATTTCAGAGAATAATAATCTCAGCGCCAGTGAATTTGGCGCCACCGCAAGTGTTTTGCCGCCAAGTACTTCATTCACAAAATAACGATTGAAGGACACAATGGCGCTGCAGCTAGCCATGGAAAGCGTAAAAATGGCAGACGAGGAGACGGAATTGGTAAGTGTATGGGCGTTGGTGTATATGGATACGTTGAATAAGCGCTGTGAGAAGCACAGAGACCCACTATTTGTGTGGGATACGTACGTTTCGGAGGAGATCCAGGACGCTTCCAGCGTCGTTATAGAATGGGTTATGATGCATTTCGACAGCTGTAGCTTTCAGTCGCCTACACTCGCTCCGTAGCGCCTTGGCGCCCCACCCCATGTACTCTTCCATCGCACGCTCGATGCGTTCGAGCTCCTCCATCTTCGCCGCCTTGCTTGTCGAGTGCGCTGTGCAGGCCAACCGTCCCAGCTCCCGGCGGCGCGAAAAAAACTTGGGAGCGAGACGGTTTTGGGACGGTGTCTACATGTACTCCTATGCACTCGCCCATCAGCCAATAGTAATACAGAATTAGGTCCCGGGACTTGGGACCGGGAAAATAAGAACGGGCCTGAGCACTGCTGAGACCGGTTCTCGCGCACGAAAGCGGGGCTGCCAAATAAAGTATGATCGCAGGGAGCCTTTTAAGGTGGCAGTTGGGGTAGCGCATTGAGACCGGCTGGCGCTCACACGATTGAACTCGTTTGTTTGAGCTGCAAGCAAAAACACACAAAACCACACCACGGCGTGTTGCGTCGGGCCATCACGCGAACGAATTGGTGTCGATATTGATCGCCACCGCAGGTATCGGTACCGACGACGTTGCAGCGGCCACGGAAAAGGTAGGCACCTTTCATAAGGTGTAAAAGCGACCTAAGCGTGCCTGTTGCTTCACGCTTGTCACACTACACCTGCGATTCACTGCTTCCTTCATGAACCGTGAAGCTAGCCATATAAATTAAACTGCGTCGGTCAACACCACCGTGCCACCCGTGGGTTTCATTCACACCCTTCGTGTGCCACTCAAGACTACCGAGGGTATCATTCATATTCATACCTTTCGGCATCATGTCATGGTGATTCAGATCCAGCTACCTATTTGGGGACGAAGTCCCCCTTATAATCAATGCGACTCCGATTTAGGGAGTTTTTACGTCTCTTATATACACTCCGCTTTACTTTTTACATTAATTCTGAGAATGGGTTAGGGTCACAATTTAGAATCGCTCACACGGGACCAAAAAATGAAAAAAAAAATACCTCGGTTAAACAACATTATGAGGTCCATTAGAAGGTGGTATTGCCAATGATCATCCTGAGCTAAACCGACGTCACTATCTTTTGATGCCATAAAACCAGTGGTCGAAGTTATGACTTAAACGTGACTTTTTTAGCCTTATTTAGACCAACTTAGGACCCTTTATTAAGCCTATTTACTGCCAAACCATATGTCGTCGTAAAAAGGTTCGGGATCGCTTCTTCGCAGCGCAGTGGCACAGTTTTGCATGCTGAATGACCGCGTGGCGCCGAGCAGCAACTACAAGGACGCAACAGGGATAGCAACTCCTCTACATGTAGATTACATTGAAGGCTATGCGCGGATGACGAGATCAAGCTGTACGAGCCGGAGTTCGTGGCATTGCTTCTCGCTAGCAACAATGGTATCCTTCTCCAAGTCCTTCTTGTACTCTAGAGGCTACGACTATTTCCTCCTTTCTAGTCTGCGTGTTAATCAATTCATTGCGTTGCTCGTGAAGATATGCTCGATTAAGGAATTGCGTTAGCCCACTCAGTTGCAGTCCTGTTGGGTCGCTCTCGAGCGTCACAGCTCTGCCTTGATACCCTACTTGCATGTCTGACTAGCCGAGCGCCGCCGCTACGCGGCGGGGAATTTTAGTTGGTAGACGCTGCGCTCGCTAAACTCGCTCCGCTATTGGGGCAGGCTGCCTACGCTTCGCTACGGCAACGACGGACCCGTTCCGCTCGCCTCGTCGGCTCGCTGCACTACTCTCAATGTCAGGTTAGTAATACAGCGGCCGGGGCGGGTCCTGCGGCCCCGCAATATCCTAAGTATGGTGGGTCGCCTTCGGCGACGGAGCCGCCTTCGCTGCGCTCGGCAGCAAATCGTACTTAGTTAAATTCGTACTTAGCGAATAAGTGTGATCTACGCACGGACGGACAACGTCGTTCTGATTGATTCTTTAGACTAGCCGAGCGCCGCCGCTACGCGGCGGGGAATTTAAGTTGGTAGACGCTGCGCTCACTAAACTCGCTCCGCTATTGGGGCAGGCTGCCTACGCTTCGCTACGGCAGTAGTGGACCCGTTCCGCTCGCCTCGTCGGCTCGCTGCACTACTCTCAATGTTAGGTTAGTAATACAGCTGCCGGGGCGGGTCCTGCGGCCCCGCAATATCCTCAGTATGGTGGGGGTCGCCTTCGCTGCGCTCGGCAGCATATCGTATTTCAAGGGATTCGTACTTAGCGAATAAGCGTGACGATTTCTGTGACGGACAACGTCGTTCCGATTGACTCTTTAGATGCTACGATAGCGGGCTCAACTACATTATTTTGAGCTCAGTATATTTTTCGTTACTGTGCTCAACGTGCATGAGTATGAGGTTATCTACCTACGCGTGCAGACTAACAGTTCTTAACAGTCGCGCATGCCACAGTCGCGGCAGCAACATTGGGCGCCTTCCAAAACCTACATAAACAAAGTTTAATCGCTGGGGTTAGGGTGCATTAAACAGTGCATTAAACGAGCTGATTAAACTGAATTGTTTGATGAGACCAAAAAGTGGTCTCATCAAACAATTAGTTTGATGACCCTTTTATCAGGTTTTATCGACCTCTCAACGAGCAACCGCATCAAACAAACACTTGCATTCACTATGCCATTAAAGCCAACCTCCATCTAGCAAATATTTTTGAATTCCTCGTCGCAATCGCAGTCACACTCTGGCATTCGTGTCCTCCCCGGGTCCAAGGTGGGATCCAGTGCCATGGCCGTATATCCTTGTAAACAGCGGCCCGAAGAAGACGACCTCTCTGCGCCGCCTTGAGGACCAGCAGCAGAATTGAAGCGTTCGGCATGCTTGGAGCTTCGACAGATTTCAAGACTGGGGGGAGCTGGGAGGAGGAGGGTATCGCGGTTGCACTCAGGGGGTCTTCGCTAACTTCAACCTGTTTAGACATCATTAGATATAGAGAAAATATCCTAATTTTGTCCTATGTAGAAGTGTCCATGACATCATCGTATACTTTATTTCATATGTTTCTACGATTGTGGGCAAAACTAGCCGGACAAATAAAACAGTTTGGTCATGGTTTTGGGCACCTTTTTCGGAGCCCTCACCGCAGCGCTGATAAAAGCTGACAACGGGCGGATAAAAGGGTGTATTAAACGGAGCCGCATTAAACCGTTTTATGTAGGTTTTGGAAGGCGCCCATTGGCCATTGCGGCTGTAAGTATGCAGATGACACCTAGAGGAAGAACTTCGTAATGGATCACGAAAGCTTACAGTAATAACTCGCACACTGAAAATGAACAGACGAAATTGAAACATCGAAACCATGTCGTTAACCCTCACTCACTTTTCGTTGCAGTGCACATTCTGCTGTTACACTTTAGTAAAATACAAGTGTGCCGGCATTCGAGCCACACAGGTCAGGTGCCAGTCTACCGTTTACAACGTATGTTGTTTGCAAAATAGCCAAGAAAATGGGGGAATGTGAAAGTGAAGTACTCAAATTCCTCGAGTGGGGACGTCGTCCAAAACTCTGTGATCAGCATAGTTTTGGGGGTCGGCCCCTAAAGCAACATGAATGCAGCGACCGTGATGCTCCGCTAGTAATAATAAAATGGACGTTTGCGAATAATCGCTCGCACCTCCTCTCGCTGTTCGCTGCGCTTGGCGCCTTGCAAACTTCCTGGAAATCCAACAAGCCATGAACACCGCGCCGCTGAGCCCGGCGCAACTTGATCTAAAAATCCGATCAGAAAAGGCAATGCCGCTTGCGGGACGTAGTGCAAATCTAAAAATCTGTCAGTAATCGGTGTGGTGACCGATTCAACAGTTGCGTTAGACAGTCTAGTACGACCGTCGCAAGGTTAACCTCTGTTTACGTGCCCACCGCATCCGTCGGGAACTTTAGCTCTTTTCTTAGGCTTGCATTTGTGGCTCAGATTAGATGACGCAGTAACTTGTACCATTTCTTTCATTTAATCTAAGTATCCATGGTTAAATTATGAGAGCGGTCTATAATGTCTCAGATAAATCTAGAAAAATAAAAAAGATAAAAAAGAGCTGATAATGCGGTACAGACCTGTGTTCAGTCAAGTTTAGCCATCACTTTCAGAATCGCCAGCGGCCAACAAGTCGCTCGAACCAACGTCGAACCAGCCAGCCATGCCCAACGTACTTCAGGCCAAGGACCTCTACATCACACTGCGCGAGACGCTCTTCGTGCGCTTCGTGTTCACCATCCTCACGCCCTTCATCTTCGTGGTCGGGATGCTGCTGCGCTCGCACTACCGCAAAGTCAATGGCCAGTGCACACCAGGTCTCACCCGCTACCGGCCCGGACACGCCCATGCCGCGTAAATGGCCCGAAAGCACCGTAGACATCGCGTAGATATCAACTAAAGAGAAATATACCTGATCTATTCATCCGTCAAGCTCCTCCAGCAGTTTCGTGCCACGCGAGAGACTTGGTAAGTATCACCATTAAAATAGTCGCTCGGCTCAATAATGGCGAGGTCATCCTTCGCTCGCTGCACGTCCGCGGTCGTGCTGATGGCGGCCGTTTGCTCGCTCTGGGTGGATGTATCGCTCGCAGTCACAGACGGAGAGGAGCCGGCCAGCCCCGTGTGCCGGTACATCGCCAAGGACTCGCTGTCGTTCTGCTCCATGGTGGACTACATGGCGGTGGTCGACGCCGACGACCCGACGGGGGCGCGCTTCGACAGCAAGGCTGAGTTCTACTACCGCAATGTGGACATCGTGCTGCAGCGCTTCGGCTGCCACGCCAAGTACAGCGTCTACGGCTGCGACGACTGCCGCGACGCGTACAAGTACTGGGTCTGCAGCATCAAGTTCCAGAAGTGCGGCTCGCAGACCGTCAAGACGGACCGCGGCGCCACCAAGTTGCAGTACTCCGCCGACATGTGCGACTACAAGTCGACGACCGCGACCAAGACGGCGACTTCAGTGTCCTCGACGACCAGCAAGACCACAGCGTCCTCGTGCGTGGAAGGATCCTCGGGGCGGTATCGCACCTGCCTGTCGATCTGCGAAGATGTCGTGAGGAAATGCCCCTACGTGCTCAACTTCCAGTGCCCCACGGTACGCTCGCACCGCAATTACTGCTTGGTGTCTTCCTGCTGGAGATACACTCACCACAAGTGTTGACTTTGTTGTTGTTGTGACGGCAGACGGAGACTCCGTTCTTCTCGGCTGATATCACCACATGCAACAAGCTGGACCGAGTCTCGAATCCAGATCGGCCGAGTCGCGCGTGGCCAGGCACGTTTGCGGACGCATGAGGCGGCAAAAAGTGGTTCGTCTTATCGTCTACACGCGTCTTGGGCGCCTGCGATTTGGCAGCGAGAAACCATAACGAGACACGGAGGAGTGGGCTATCGTTGTAAACCTTGCTGGTCTCGTTCATAGGCTTGGATTTCAAGGTAAAGGGAGAATAGTACATGCAAGGACTGCACACAATTGCCTTCGTACACGGGTATATCCAGCACAGCGCAGACAATCCTCACCAGTTCTTTCAACTTCACATCCAACTCGGGCAACGCGGGCAGTGTCGAGCCCCGAGCGGCTAGGAAGTCCTCGAATTCTTCGGGCCATAGCTCCATCAGTTGGGAGAGCGGCGGCATAGCCTGCTTGTAATTTACCTCGGCCAGAGGCTTCGTTCTTTGAACCTTTTCGACGCTTGCGATCCACTGATCAACCTCTTGGGGGCGTTGCGCTGCCCACTCAATACTCCGCACAACTTCATTCCTGCTACGGAGTTTGTGCTGATGACTCGTGCTCACCTGCATGAGCAGTTCCAGCTCGGCCACATTTGTCTGTCCTGACGGTTCTCGCAAAATCTCCACACCGAGCTTGTCCTCTTTGCCGTCTGGTCTTGGAATCTGATGATACAGTGAACGTGTCAGCACGCGCAAGTTCAAAATTTATCGATCACGACTAAAAAGCATTACGCACCAGGATTCCGTCAAATGGCATGCCCACCGCTGGAGTAAATTCCGGGAGAAATGGCTCCAACCTTGTCTCAATCTCGACATCTTCCGGCGTATAAGCATCTGCAAGCTGTCAGCAGCAAACATATCAATGAGTATCACGCCTTGTACGATAAGTTCACCCAGAGAGCTAGCGAGATCTCACACGAGCAATGCTGTGAATAAGCCACTCACTCTAAAGAGTTCCTCCACTTCTCGGGGCACCGCCACTTTGTACTTGCGCAGGTTAGATTCATCACGCGCTGCACTCCCCTGAGCCCGCGCACTGCTTTTGCTGGTACTATCTGTTCTGGATGACGCGCCATCTAGAGCCGTGGCCCCTTCAAACTGCCGGAAGAAATCGTTAGGCACGACGTCTCGATATTTCTCCAAATCCTTCGCTGCCGTCTTCGGTCGACCGAGCGCGGATCGCTCCATTTGTAGCTGAAACTTGGTTCGCTCCTGAAAGTTCGTCCTATTGTTACCATCACTCTCGTCTTCGTCTTCGGAGGAGCTGGAAGCATGGAACTCGGCTGCACGCGACTGCTCCACTTCTTTGACCTCGTACTCGTCTTCATCGTCGCCTAAAAGCCCCGAACCTTTCATATCTGACCGGTCGGGTGAAAACTTTGCGCTGGTAGGGATGGATCCAAAATCTGCAGCACTCACAACTGCCGCCTGCAATTTCTACACCGTGAAGCAAACTCAAGACAACGATTTAGCTTTAGTCTAAGAGAAGAAAACTACCCAAGCAAAACGAACCTGAGCGATTGGACTTCCTGGAATTTCCGGCGGCTCATCCGAGTCTTCATCGGAGCTTTCCTCCGCTCTCGCATGACTCACTGACCCAAAGCCACCCATCGATGCTCCGCCGTTGCGAGTGCCCGGACGGTCCGGAAAGCTCTCCTCCTCACTGCTGCTATCGCTGCTCGAATCCCCGCCAACGCTGCCGTCACTACTACTAGAATCACCACGCACTGCAACAGCATACAAGTACAACCAAAGTGCTAAGTGCACACTCAAAACCTCAATAACTCGCAGCTACGAGACGTACTCCGTCGCTTCATCGGCGAGGACGCAGCGGTGTCCACGCTGAGAACACAACGCCCCACCCAGTCAGCCAACCTCTGATGGATTCACCTTACCAATAAGATGCAGAGACAGCAATAGCGCCGTACCTCTCTTGCAGGGCGTCCTCGAGCTCGTGCACCTCGTCCATACTCTGTGCCACAACTTCCTGTCAGTCCACACCACCGCAGCTCAACGCGATCACCGCAAGGCGCCAGCACCTCGTCATGCAGCAGGACCTTCTCCTACCACAACAACCAACACAACAACCATCAGCCAGAGCCCTCATCTCCATCAGCCACACACACACACAGACGCACCTCGTCCGAGTCGCTCATGTCGCCGTGCCACTGGCGATCTTCAAGAGGCGCACACGTTGATACCTTCTCCTGATTGGCCAAAACCTAGTAGGTAGTACCTACTAGGTACACCGTACCACTCCGATGGTATGGCTACCAGGATGCATGGCCCATTTACCAAGCAATACACTAGACGTCGACGCAGTACACAGTAGTGATGGCCGAGTTCCAGGCCGTGATTTTGGCCGGCGGGCGCGGCATCCGCCTGTACCCGCTGACGGAGGAGACGCCCAAGAGCCTGCTGCTGGCGAATGGCAAGCCGCTGCTGTGGTACCAGCTGCACCTGCTCGAGACGTCGGGCTTCACGGAGGTGCTGGTGCTGACCGTGCCCGACCTGCTGCCGCCCCTGCAGGACTACCTCACGCGCGAGTTCGACGGCAAGATCCACGTCGAGCTCTGCGAGGTGGCAGACAACACGGAGACGGCCGACGCGCTGCGCGAGGTGGCCGACAAGATCAAGCGCGACTTCATCGTGCTGGCCGGCGACCTGGTCACGGACGTGGTGCTGCACAACGTGGCCGACTTCCACCGCATCAACGACGCGAGCGTCACCATGCTGCTGCGCCAGGAGGAGGAGGCCGCGCGCACCAAGGCCAAGGGCGAGAAGCCGCGCCGCGACAAGGACATGACCGACTGCATCGCGCTCGTGGAGGGCCAGCGCGACGAGGAGAACCGCGTCGTGCTCGTGTCCCAGGCCGTGCACATGAACGAGGACCTGTACGTGGCCAAGAGCCTGCTCAAGCGCCGCAGCAACTTCGTGCTGCACACGGACCTGTACGACGGCCACTTCTACATCTTCTCGCACTGGGTGCTCGACCTGCTGCAGGAGAAGAAGTACATCGCCAGCATCAAGGCCGACCTCGTGCCGCACCTCGTGCGCCGCCAGTTCCGCGGCGCCGCCGCGCTACCCGAGAGCGTCCGGGAAAAGGCCACGAGCAAGCAGGCGCTCGCGGCGTCGCTGTCGCTCTCCGAGGAGAAGCACGACCCCGAGGACCTCGTGCGCTGCTTCGCCTACGTGCTGCCGTCCAACGCCTACTGCGAGCGCGCGGACACCATCCCGGCGTACAAGGCCATGGACGAGGAGGTCGGCTCCCGACTGCGCATTAAGCGCTCGGGATCCATCTCCAACTAGGCGTCGTGTTAGTGCAGCTGAGAGCTGGAGGAGGAGAAGGAGAGACAGTAAGTAAATAAAGAGGCATCTGCTAGACAATGCGTGTTTGTCCAGGAGAAAAAAATGACAGGAAGATGGAGCGACTTGTAGCCTACAGCTCCTCGTGCTTGGTAGCATCGTCCGACGAGCCAGAGAGCGCGGCGTCCAGGTCGCCGCTCGGCACGGAGAACGGGGTCGAACCATCCACGAGCTTGTCGAGGAACTCCGAAATGGCGCTCTCGTCGTTCGTGCCCGACAGAGCTGTGGTCGGAAGGGATAGGAACAAACAGCCAAGAGGTAAGTACAAATGTAACAGAGCAGATGTCAAGTCCACACACGCGCGTACCCGAGTGCTTGACCTTGCGGCCCGGCTTGACAACCACAACTTCCGGCACCTCCGTCTTCTCGCCAATGAACGCAGTCAGCGCCTTGAAGGCCTCAGCGCCAGGCTTGCTGGATAGGAAGGTGAACGGGTCGCGGCGGTACTTCTTGGCCAGCGAACGCACCAGCTCCGTGTCCTCCTTGGCCACGACGACGCACATTTTACCACGCTTCGAGGCGCAATCGCGAACACTCTGCGTGTCCAGCTCCTTCAAGGTGACCACGGGTTTCTTCTTGGCCACCTCGGGCGACGGGAACAGCGGCACACTGGGCAGCGACTCGTCCTTCTCCGCCGCCTCAGTGTTCGCCAGCGCGTCACCGATGAACTTCTTCGCCGCAGCCTCGTTCAGCTTGGACTCCTCCGATACCACGTACTTCTGGCTGGACGGGTAGACGTAGATTACGATCGGCAGTTGCTCCTCCGTGAGTCCAAAGTGGCTGGCGATCTTGTCGTCCGATCCTGGCACGAACGCGAGCTGGACAGTGGGTTTCTTCTTCTTCTTGCCCTCCATGAACGACTCGGCCACGTTGCCCAGCCACGCCGGCACCTTGGCGCTCTTCTTGCCCTTCTTCGGGCTACCGAAGAAGATGGCCGACGGCAGGTCCTTGTTCACGAAGGCGTGCACCTTGTCATACTCGAGCGTCGCGACGTTGGCGCCACTGACACCGAGCTTCTTGGCCTCAGGCGAGTTCTTCACGTACTGCACGATGTCCCTGGCCGTGCGTCCGCCGCGGTAGTCCTGCGGACGCTTCTTCTTGGCGCCAAACTCCTTGATCGTCGGGAAACCCTTGATCTGGTACTTCTGCGCCAGCTGCTGGTGCACCGTGGCGTCCACAACGCCTAAGCGGGCCTACAACAGTAAACCATCGAGCATACAAGCGCCCGTTTCAAAGGTTACTCGTCAGTGCATCAACTCGCCGTCACCTCTCAACATTTCCTCGAAAAGCTCCGAGCGCTTACATGTTTCTTGAGCTTCTTGGCCGCAGCCTTGTACTCCGGCTCCAGGTTCTTGCAGTGGCCGCACCTACGTCAGTTAGTAGACAACAGTCAGTACGGTAAGACTGTATTGCATTGGGAGAGCTGCAGGATAAGTATCTCACCAGGGTGCGTAGAATTCCACGAGCCAGTAGTCGGGGCTCTGCAGCACCTCCTTCTCGAAGTTCTTGTCCGTGAGGATCACCACCGAGTCCCGCGGGCCGTACATGGCGAGCACGCTGGCGGCCAGCGCGCTCAGCACCAGCAGCGTCAGCAGACGGACACGTGGAAGCATCTTGTCAACAGGTCGACAAATTGGTACTAAGTAAAGTGAAGTGCATCGCAGTTGGGTTTCGTGGCCTTCTAGAATACAAGATACTGCCATGCTGTAGCGTAGGTCTAATGACGTATGTTGGTCGTTTTTCAGCCTCAGACTCAATTGACCAGCATGGGCAAGGCGTGTCGTGACATGGCGGAGGCGCTGCGCGACTGCATGGTGCAGCAGGAGTGCATGGCGGACGGCACCAAGACGCTCAAGCAGTGTCTGCATGACCGCGCGTACTCGCACGAGTGCCAGGTGAGTCGGCTGCACTGCAGTAGCGGGGAGAGCTGGTGAGTTTGAGCTAATGCTGTTGCTACTGTTGACAGGAGTACCGCGTGGCCTACTTCGAGTGCAAGCGCGGCCAGCTGGACATGCGCCAGCGGATCCGAGGCCCGAAGGGAGGCATGTCCAAGCCTGTGGACGGCAACTGAAGCTATGCAAGACAGTCGTGATGGATGATAACACAGAATAAAACACACTGAAGAGCGGTTCGGTAGCTGCTTGTGTCATTTTAACTTCCCAGGCGGATGGAGACAAACCGCATTGCGCTTGGAGGCAGCAGGTCACGTAGGCTCATTTGGTTCTGGTGGAGAAGCTGGGCGTCGCACTCGAACAGAAGCTGCTGCAGAGCCATTTGGGCGACCCACTTGACCTTTGGATTGACTTGGATAGTTGCAGTCTCCGAGAGGGACTCGACGGTGCTGAGGTAGAACGGCGCGTTGTCTTGCCAGAGCGGATGGGTAGCCAGCGATAGTCGAAGCAGCAGGCCAAGAGCGTCGTGGCAGCTGGATGGGTCGTGAATTCGGCGGTCGAAGATGGAGAACAGCATCTCAACGGCGTTCACGAGTAGCTTAGAACCGTCTGCGGACGAAAGCAGACCGCCGACTACCAGGCTGAAGACCACGAAGACGTGCGGGAACAGGTGAGGTGGAGCGTCGTCCAGGTCTCGTTCCAGCTCGGCAAGAAGCAGTTTCTTCTTCTCAGCTGGTAGCGATTCCATGCACTTCATAATGCGACCGCTAACAATCGATGCTTCCTTGGCTTCCGGTTTGTTGGCATGTACGTGAGTGGCAGCAGAGCTGAACGCACTCTCTAAATCTTGTCTGCTCGCTTCCATCTCTGTCAAAATCTTTTCTCGATTGTCAAGATCGACTAGCCCCACAATACCACCCAACTCGTCGCTCATCCAGACTTGGTTTGCCACCATCTTCGCTGGAAGAACCTTCAGTGCGATGGCATGTTGCAACAGCGGCTTGAACAGCAGAGGTTTCAGCATGAGCAACCACCGCAGCCTCACCAGCACCTCCTCGTCCTCCGCGAGCTTACTCGCGCTTCTCTGCGTACGCACCGCAAGTGCGTGGAGCTTTGCAGCACACATGAGACTGCAGCTTGCAAGCTGCTCTGCATGCACCCAGCAGAAATCCAACAGCTCCTCCACCGTCTCGATCGACTGTGAAGCTGTAGTTGGAGGAGTGCTCGAGAGTGAAGTGTCAACAATCTCGCCATCGAATCGATCCGCAAGAGCCACATCCGCAGCATCAATGTACCCCAGCAGCGTCCGCTTCAACGTCGTGACCGTCTCGTTCGTCGCCGCCACAAACAGCGCGTGTCGCCATTGCAGCAGCGCTTCAGCATCCGCTGACGTCAGATGGCTACACTTTAGCCAGTCGAGAAGGATCCATCTCCGGAGGGGTACGTCGTATACAGGGGTACGTTTGAGCCATCCTTGCAGAAGCCCGTTCACTTGTCCTGGGTATGCCTTCTCAGCGTAACCCAGTAACCCTTTCAACTTGGAGGATACCGCGCTGTAATCAGGTAGGTGCGGTACCACCTCATCGATCGCGGCTACCAGCGGCGCATGCACTTCCTCCTCTGCTTCACCACCTCGATCTAATGCGTCTCCATCTCCACATTCGTCTGCTTCTCCCACTGCAACAGCCCAGTCATCCGCCGTTTCCAACCCGTCACCAAGCAGCAGTAACCTCAACAGCGTCTCGTTCCTCATCACGTAACCTCCAGCTCTTTGTAATCCCTGTGTAACCTACTCTGAATACTGGACCCCG
This sequence comes from Phytophthora vignae f. sp. vignae, assembly GCA_016169955.1. Taxonomy (NCBI): domain Eukaryota; phylum Oomycota; class Peronosporomycetes; order Peronosporales; family Peronosporaceae; genus Phytophthora; species Phytophthora vignae. The sequence goes on from JABJUM010000042.1 coordinate 524,341, forward strand.
AACTCAATTTTCGGCCACAGACTCGCAAGTGTATCAATCAATGATGCTGCACCGAAGCTGCTCCGTGAGTTCCCGCGCGGCTCTGGGCGCCGCGCGCCGCGGGTTCGCCAAGAAGGCGGCGGCCGACAACCTCCAGGAGCGACTCGTGACGCTGTGCCGCCACCGCGGCTTCATCTTCCCCGGCTCGGAGCTCTACGGCGGCCTGGCCAACAGCTTCGACTACGGCCCGCTCGGTACGCTCTGCACTGCACTACTGATACCAATACTAGCGTCGGCGTGTCTAATTAATTGCTGCAATTGTTGTAACCGCTGCCAGGCGTGCTCATGAAGAAGAACGTGATGGACCGCTGGTGGTTCGAGTTCGTGCAGAAGCGCCCCAACTGCGTGGGGCTCGACAGCTCCGTGCTGCTCAACTCGGCGGTCTGGACGGCCTCGGGCCACGTCGACAACTTCACGGACCCCATGACGGTCTGCCGCAAGTGCAACTCGCGCGTGCGCGTGGACCAGCTGCTGGAGGCCAAGCTGCAGACCCAGGAGGAGATCGACGCCGTGGCCTCGCTGTCGCTGGCCGAGATGGACGCGCTGCTCGTGCAGCACGACGTGGCGTGCCCCACCTGCAGCGAGAAGCGCAGCTTCCAGCCGGCCAAGAAGTTCAACCTGCTCTTCCGCACCAACATGGGCGCCACGGACGAGACTTGCGAGTGGATCTACCTCCGGCCCGAGACGGCCCAGGGCGCGTACATCAACTTCGCCAACGTGCAGAGTACCATGCGCAAGAAGCTGCCGTTCGGCGTGGGCCAGATGGGCAAGAGCTTCCGCAACGAGATCTCGCCCGGCCACTTCCTCTTCCGCACGCGCGAGTTCGAGCAGCTCGAGCTGCAGTTCTTCACGCACCCGGACGAGTCGGACGACTGGTACCTGTACTGGGTGGACCAGTGCTACGACTTCCTCACCAAGTACGGCCTCAAGCCCGAGAACCTGCGCAAGCACGAGCACGCGCGCGAGGAGCTGGCCCACTACGCGCGCGCCACGACGGACATCCAGTTCAAGTACCCCTTCGGCTGGAGCGAGCTCTGGGGCATCGCCAACCGCACGAGCTACGACCTGAAGAAGCACATGGACGCCAGCGGCAAGAGCCTCAAGTACCAGGACCTCGTGGCCAAGGAGGAGTTCCTGCCGCACGTCATCGAGCCGGCGCTGGGAGCTGGCCGCGTCATGCTTTCGATGCTGCTGGATGCGTACGATGAGGAGGAGGTGAACGGCCGCAAGCGCACGGTGCTGCGCTTGCACCCGGACATCGCGCCGTACCGGTTTGCGGTGCTGCCGCTTTCCAAGAAGCAGCCGCTGATGGACGTTGCCCAGAAGCTCTTCGAGGAGTTGTGCGGCAGTGCCAGTGTCGACTACGACGTGGCTGGCAGCATTGGACGGCGCTACCGTCGTCAGGATGAGATCGGTACGCCCATGTGCTTGACTGTGGACTTCGATACGCTGGAGGACAAGTGCGTGACGGTGCGAGACCGCGACACGATGGAGCAGAAACGCGTGCCGATTGAGCAGATTCTTCAAGGCACTTCCGTGAAGCATTCCAGCTTCTCCTCGTTCTAACTGTCGTTGGCAGAGCGAGAGGGGACTGTGATGCGAGTGTTGACCAGGTTTGAATAGAGAGAAGATGATCCCCAACTGGCAGGTAACCCCCTCGTTCTTCGGCTCCTTTTCCATCGTCGAGTCTTTCGCGAGGTTTTGCCTGCAGGCGCTAACGGTTCGATGAAGCCTCGAGGACTCCTCCGGTATCGACCCAAGGATGTTTTGAAGCTTCCGGGGGTTCTTGGCTCATTGTTCAGAGCTCAAGTGGAAGCCATGGCGCGCAAGAAGGCTCGCCAGAGCGTTGCCATCTGGGTTGAACGGGAGGCCATCGTGCCCCGGGCAGAGTTTCCCGAGTGGTTCATGAAGAAACACGAGGAGTTTGCAATTCAGCTACCAAGCGGACAACTGCGTCCGTCTTCCATGCGTGATTACTTGCTCCAAAGCTTTGATCAGTTCCCGTACCAAGAACTACGTGACTTGCGGAGCAAGTTTGAGGAGCACAGCGAGGAGGCGAAGCGGCGGATTGATCGAGAAGCATTTGAGTGGGCCAAGAAAATCTTCGACGATGGCGTTCACGGTGCATCTATGCTGTTTGCTGTCCGGAGTCCAGAGAACTCGTCGCACCTGGATGCGGTTCTGAGAAGATACCAAGCCTTTCTACAGCAATTGGAGAACTGCGAAGTGCTCCGTGGCATGGACTACTGCGAGTACAAGATGCTTTATCTTCCTGATCGAATTCAAGCGCAAATGAAAGTACTGAGTACTGTTTTCCAGCGCGACCCCCTGGCGTTTGATGAGGTGCTGAACAAAGTTGTGATGCAGGAACCAATCGACCCTGTGAACAGCAGCAACAGAGTGGTGGCAGCAGTGCGGTGGCTATTCGGCATTAACGATGACCCATTCAGCATTGCATTTCGACTCGCCATGACGAAGCACCAGCCCGGATTGCAGCGTATTTGGATGAACGAGGTCAACAGAATTGTGTCCATGATGCAAGCTGCAAGGTCGACGGAACGATTCCAGCAATCGTCTTACGACCGTGGCTGTCAGTTTGGCCAGGAGGAAGAAACGGCGAAACAAAAGGCTTTCGGCCACTTTCGTGATTATTTGAAATCCGGTAATGGCCATCTTGGAGTCACCATCAACAGGATGATACTGTCATCGGATGAGACCTCCGTCAGTATTCACTGGATGGAAGAAGTGGAGAAAGAGCCTACCAAAGTAATTCACTTGTACCAGCTGAAAGGCGAGGAAGCTGGCAAAATATCCTTGGTGGGAACTGTGGAGGTTGAACCGGGCTTGGAGATACGCGAAGCTGCAACGGTGAAGATGGATCAAGCTATAGCCGTTCTCGTGAAGGAAAACAGCACCATAGTGCGTCGAGCGCAGTTCCCGCTACAACCACATTTCTTGAAGCTAGCAGCCGAGCAATTTGAGGTCCGATCATTCCCACGCGCGTGCTCGCTGTGCGCAGTTCGAGCGATTGACAGACGCGTTGCGTTCCTGTTCGGAGCTCGCGCGGGGCGTCTGGGCGCGGTGGCGTTTTGCAGATTCAACGAAGCCTTCACGAGTGTTGAGTTGACGCACAACATTGACATGGACGCTTCATTTGGCTTGGCGGGTCCTCTGGTGGATATTCTACTCACAGAGCACTCGTTGTGTGCTGTGGACGGCAAGGGAGATCTGCAGTCCTTCGACATCCGGACCCGTCGTACCTCAAAGAAAGTTTCATGTGAAGACAAGGGCGATACGTGGGTGGGCGGTCTTCTAAGCTTCGCTGACGAGCTGGTTGTCGGACGTGCAAGAATCGATTCGAACCAGCGGCTGTGCTTGAGCTCCATCTCCAGCGAAGACCATCGCGCGTTGCCCACTGCAGTTGTTGGAGGTGGGCTGAAGTCGAAGGATCTCGCCGTTGGGGCCATTGACGACGTCCTCTACGTGGTCGACCCCCATGAAGGAGCCGTTTACTCGTCGCAACTGAGTGTTACTGTTCGGAGTGACGCCTATCGCATTGAACGCTCTGGTAATGCTGCGAAGAATACTCGTCAGGGGCGCCTCCAAGCCGACAAGAGCTCGAAAGGCGCTGCTGCTCACTGGTTGCGGGTGTTCTACCACGTTTTCGAGAAGTTCCCGGTGCGAAGTCTCGTGGACATGTCCATGGACCCAGACGCGCCGTTCTCTCTGGAGTTGCAAGTTGTTGTCGCTGACGGAGAGGTAATGAACGATGGTCGTGACGTGTGTGTGGAGTACTTCAACAGCCTGATGGTGACCTGAAGCGGCTCAACAAGCCGTTGTCCGGCTTGAATCTGTCCAAGAAGCTCAAGTGCGTGTCATCTGAGGAGACTGAGGGTCAAGCTGCGCTTCAGGTCAAGTCGGTTCGTCGTGCTCTGATATCGATCGTCTCATTCGTTCCAGTTCAGATCTGCCGGGCAGAAGACAACATGCTGAAGCTGCTGCAAGATGGCGAAGACAGCAGATCGACGGCAAAGGGGGCGAGTACCACGAGTTCTGAAGACGAATCAGGTGAAAATGGAGCTGACGCGTCTGAAATCGCCCAGTCGATCCGCTTCGGACTGCTGTCCCCCCTCTTAGAGTCGTGGAATGGGCGTTGTGTAGTGGTCACATCCATGGGGAAGCAGTCGACGGGGAAGAGCTACTTCCTTAACCACCTGGCAGGAACCTCTTTCGCCATCTCAGGCTCTCGCTGCACGGACGGAGCTTGGATGTCGCTGCGGTTCGTCTCCGCCAATGTTCTTCTCGTTGTGCTGGACTTTGAGGGTCTGGGCTCCTTTGAGCGATCCGAGCAAGAGGACATTTTCCTGTCGGTGCTGAACGCGTCTGTGTCCCTCTTTACTGTCTTCCGGATGGAGAGTCGATTCGACAAGGACATCGACGGTCTGTTCTCGCGTTTCCAGAAGGGCGTTCAGCTCATCAAGAACGACCCGCGACTCTTTCGCGGACTCTTGTACATGAGCGTCAAGGACGTCAACATCAACGATCGGCAGGGCGTGGTCGACGAGCTCGTGGCAAAACTGGACACGATCTTCGAGTCCAACAAGGACCAAAACTTTCTGACGGAGATGTACGCGGGTCAATTGGAGATCAACTGCTCGCCTCCGTTCGGCACGATGGACTACTACCACTGCATGGAGAATGACGCGGCGAGGACTCTGTGCGCGATCGTGTCTCCTTCTGACAGAGCGCCACCGGGTTTTGTGACTGGCAAGTCCTTCTTGGATTGTCTGCGCATTGTCCTAGCGAAGATTTCCATCCTGGACTGGACCAGTATGGACAAATCCACGCAGAACTTGCTGGTCGCGGACGTGAAGCAGAAGCTGCCTGGGATTCTTCGTACGGGCTACCTCGTCTCGCTGCCTCTGGTCGGCGACAAGACCATCCCCTTGCATCTGAAGGAGGACGTCTTGCTGACGGGTACCAGGAAGAAGCTGGTGATTTCGATGAAGGAATTGTGTGAAGCGAACCCGGGCTTTGCGTCCAAGTGGACGACACTGAACGGCAGCATGCTGCTGGATTGCATCGCGGATGAAGCGATTGATCTGGGCTTTGACGTGACGACCGTCGCAGCCAAGAAGGTGGTCACAGTGCAGAAGACGATCAACATGCTGTTCCAGTATTTCCTAACACTACTGGGTAAAACGTATGGAAGTTCCAGGCTAACGGCGGAGGACCAGAGCAGCTTCGACATCTTTTTGGCCTTTGTACTGCTGCGCCGCAAGCTGAAGGTCGAGCGCTGGCTGCGTGGCATGCTAGGCGAACACTTGTCGGAGGTGCGCGCGCAGCTGGAACACCGCTATGCAAACCTGCTCCCAGTGTACCTGTCGCGATGCCAGCACAAGTGCGTGCAGTGTCAGCTCGGATGCATGCACTCGGTCACTCACTCGCCAGCAATTGATCACAGCTGCTGCACGGATCACAAGTGTCTTGGCCGGTGTGAGTACGGCGAATGCTGCGCGGACCCCGATTTGATCCAGACCCCGCCATGCTCCCGAAGTGCGGGCCACGAAGGCAAATGCGAGTGCGAGAAGGGAGCGCACACGTGTGGCCAGACCTGTGTGCTCGCCCACGCGTCAAACTGCGACAAAGCGTGCTCAAAAAGAGCCGAACACACTGGAGATCACCGCTGCTCCGTTCAAGTCCACGTTTGTGGAGCCAAGTGTTCTGCAGACACCTGCAACGCGACCTGCCTACTTGACATCCAGCGACGGCATTCGGTGCACAAGTGTGCGGAGGTGCAGTGTCTCCATAACTGCTTGATGGACGGATGCAAGAACACGTGCGCCCAGAAGGACCATTTCCACGGACAAGGAGCGGCGTCGCGCGCGTTTGCAGAGGAAAGCGGGATGATCACTGTGGGGGACTCGAGCGAAGGCGTTGAGAACGATGCATCCGTCGCGCACATGTGCTCTGGAAGCCACGCGTGCCCCGAGACGTGCCAGATCGACGGAATCTGCGAGCAAAAGGTTCATCTGAAGAAGTCGGCTCGGACCTACACCGGAGCGCGCGGATCGTTCGAGTACATTTACCAAGAGATGAACGGCTGCAAGAAGCACTGCGCGCATGTGTTGGCTAGTGGAGAGAAGGACCATGAAGGCAGTGACCATTCCTGTCTCGATCAAGCAGAAGGCAACGATGAGACTACGGTCCACTACTGCGACGTGAGGTGTCCGTCCTGCAGCTACTACTGCAACAAGCACTTCGGCCACATGGGACTACACGCCACTTCTCACGGCAACATGCGGCAGACGTACTTCATGGCCAAGACGAAGGATATCGACGTTGAGGACCGGAAGTATCAAGTCGGAGAGCGGGGAATCGCCGAAATGTGCAACTTGTTCTGCTCGAAAATGGGTCGCGGCCACACGCACTACCTCTCGTGCGAGAGCAAAGATGGCGAGAAGTGCGTCTACACTGCGGACGCCAGCGAGGACCACCGCCGTCACTGCGTGGACGAGCTGTTCCCCCCACCGGGTCGTGACATGGACGAGCTCCTGCACGCCCAATTCTGGTCGACCATCGGGTGGGAGGACCCGTGCAACGAAGAGGAGCGCGCGGAGTTTGCCAAGTGCCGATTCCAGTGCAACGCACCTGAGCACGAAGGATCCGATGAAGCGCCTTCCTTCTGCGTGCTGGACGCCTGGCACAAGCCGGAGTTGAAACCTGAAGGAGCTGACGACGGGTTCTCGTACGTGGATGGACACAAGTTCGAGTTCGTGCACGCTGTCGACACGGGCAAGTTCCACAACATTTTCGTGCTGGACAGCTCCGGGTCGATGAGTGGACAGCCCTGGACAGACTTGCTGTGCGCCTGCAACGAGTTCGGCAGGAGTCGGTTGAAAGACGGAGGCGAGGAGGATTTGGTCTCCTACGTTACGTTCGACCATGAAAGCCGCATCATTTGCGAAGGCGAGCTTCTGCCGGATGCGCTTACGCGGACCGTGCCATTCACTGGGGGTGGCACTAGCTTTGGGAAAGGCCTCCGAGCTGCAAACGAAGTTCTGTCGCGAAACGACTTTGAGGAGTTCAAGGCCGTGCTGATCTTCTTCTCCGACGGCCAGCCGTGTGATATCAGCATGGGCATCACGTTGGCCCAGCATATCCACTCCACGTACGCCAAGTACGACTTGAAGGCGTTTGCCGTTGGGTTTGGCCGCGTGAATTTGTCGGTGCTCCAGCGCGTGGCGGCTGAGATGGGCGGCGAGTATCGACAGGTGCTGGACGCCAACGCGTTGAGGACGGAGTTTCAACGGATTGCTGCCGTCCTCTGCAACAGCGAGGCGAGTCTTGCGCTGGAGGAGGCGGATACGGAAGCTTCGTGAGAATGGCGTAGGGGAGTGCTTCCGCCCTGGCTTGGATTGTGTGTGTTGCTTTGACTTTTGAGTAGCGTGAAAGAGCAAGACAACCGCTTTTAGTGAACAAGTCGATTGAGAGGAAGATAACGCGGTTGCGAAAACAAATTAAGTGTGCTTATCTTGAGTTTCAAAATTACTGCGGCCGATTCCGATCCACCCTGTTTCTCGCAATGCATTCCCAACTCCGAGACGGACTCTGACTACTCCGACTAGGCGCTGTCCACGAATGAGCAGTTGGTAGGACTGTACGAAGTGCGGTAGGTAGAGCAACACATATAATATACGCCTCATCTTGAAGCGTTTGCTATCCGGCTAGTGCCTCTGAAGAAACTTGCCTTGCGCATCCAGCACGCGCCGATATTCAGTAAGATTTACTAACTTGAGTACCGTTGTGCGGCAAACACACAACGAACACATTCAACTCAAGTTGGTGCATACCCGAGGGTGGCAGGTTATTCCGGCCTAAAAAAAAAATGAGCGGGACGACGACTTTGTCGTCACCGAAATGCGCGAACAGAGTACAGGAATTGTCAAGAACCGAGGAGATATCAGGAACAGTGCTATGAGCAAATTGAAACGGCATCACATTCATCTTAGCAAACTGCTCTGGGATGTGCCGATACCAAGTCGCTTAATGCCATGAACATCATCGGCACGAGTTCACCTTGCCAACTGATTTCCTCTTCACGCTTACGACACGTTTGATCGCTCGATCACCAAACGCGCTCATTGGGGCCATCAATAATTCAACTGTCTGCCGAGGTCTTCGACCGGTACTTGGTCCATGCCGCCTTGATCTTCTCGTGCCTCGATTCCAAGCTGGTACAAAAATGTTGTGGGTTCTTCACGTAAACAGCCGTCTTCATCCTGAGTGGATTGTCCGTCTCGACGGCCCCCTCCAGCCGATTGAACACGAGATCTCTGCAGCCTTCGTCGAACACCTCCACGAAGATCTCCACCTAGGCACAGATGTAAAGTAAAAGGCGTAATGAGGTTAGTCACCACGCATACACCACACACTCTATCTACTGTACCTTGTTTCTTTCGTCAACATTCTGCATTTCGTCAACTTCTCCGGGATACATGCTGAACAGGGGAACGTCGAGGACGGGACCGTTGTAGTATGTGCGCATTTCGGAAGACAGCACCAACAGATTGTTCGGATTGTGCTCGTCTGCAGCTACCTTCGCATTGGCATGCACAAACAATTCTTCACGTTCAATTCGCTGGTAGCGAAACTTCTCTGTCGAAGTGTCCAAACTCCCAAAACGCGTATCCGGAACGCTCGATAAGGCGTTTAGCTGTCGCGGCGGGACTCCCCACACGAACTGCGGAATAGATTCAAGCGTAGCCTTCAGGTCAGTCCCTCCTAGCTCAGCTTGCTTCTTGTCATGCTTGGCGAGCAAGTCTCGAAGCCTACCGACTTTCACACCCTTCGCGACATTGTCTTTAGCCGGTTTGTTCTCCAGGTAGGCGCGAAGTTCGCCGATAGTACGAACATTGATGGGCGCCTCTTTCAAAGCCGCCTCGATCGCCGGTCCGATGTTGTCAATGCAGCGCACGCCATCGCCATCTTCCAGTAACCCGTCCAACTGAATCTTCTGACGCCGAAAGTCCTGCGCATTCTGAAGCGGGGTCACAAATATCAGAGCTATTTTCACCAAGTTCTTTTCTACTTTCTCCAGCAGATTCAGCTTAGTCAACAAGTCCTTTAGTCCAGCACCACTCACTGGATGAGGCCTTGCCACCGTGATCTGGAACAGGTAAAAGACTGGTGGCATCGACGAATCGAGCACGTGCTCCTGGTAGTAGAACGAGTCGATAGCGGCGAAGTTTTTCGCGGTTGGGATATGGTACGTACGGGCCACCTCTTCTTAGCACCGACTCCGTGTAGCCCTCGTAGAAGTAGCAGTAAGTTGTACCCTTCACATTCGAAATTGACTGAGCGCACTTGAACGTCTTGGAGCCATTTTGACCGTCACTAAGCCCCCGTGCCGTAAACGTACACCCGGAGTGCAAGAAGTCGTGCACACGGATGTCGAACACCATACCGCGGAACGACGCGGCAGCCGAGTTGCTCTCAAGGTAGCTGATGATCTCACTCCTCTTCGCTCTAGTAAGCTTGCTCAAGCATTCAACCAGCAGCCGCTTCACGTATGTTGTTGGTTCAGCGATAGTGTAGTCCGTCAGATTTTTGTCCGGCACAAAGTGGCAGATGCTGTGGTATCGGTCCTTGTCTTGGTTGATAACGGCTCGCACGAGGTCAATGTCCGTAAACTTATTGATGGTCGACACAATATAACGTTGCTGGTCCTCGACGGACTCAGCTTTCGTGGACAGGCATGCACGAGCGACACCTCCAAACACCTTGAAGCGCAGTGCGACTTGGTCCGCGACGATTGTAACGCCTCCAAGTTCTAGGGTCGTCGAATCAACACCATTCTCCACTTCATCCTCAAATAGTGTATCCGCCTCAATGCCCTCCATAACGCCGCGGGTGGTAGCGGTAATGCCGCCTCGCCGTGTATCAACCGGTTTCCTCATAACCAGACCAATCTGGACAGCGGCTGCCTCCAACTCCTCGAGGCTCCACAATGGCATTACCACCCTCGGCCGCTCCCCTGGCTGCTTCCGGATGTACCGGAACCACGCTTCGTTTGGGCTGGTGAAGACGACCGACTGCACGTCCTCAAGATGAATCTTCGGTGGGCCATCGCACAGGCAAACCAACTTGTGTTTTAGTCTCTCGCATTTCTCCTGCGTTTCCCGAATGAGTGCCTGCATTGCCGCAAAGTCGTCATCTACGCTGTCGATCAGTTCGCCTCCCTTCCACACGACCACCTTCTTCATCACCGAGTTACTGCTGAACGATACTGTGACGATCGTGGCATTCATGTCCTCGTGGCTGTAGCGCTTCAAGAAGTACGCACAGAAGATGGACTTTCCGATACCTGCGCCACACAAGAAGCCCAGCAACAGTTAAAATGCGTGGGGGAACTCAGCAGCGGTGCAGTGAGCCCGTACCTGGCGTTCCCGTCACCGTGACCACTTCCGTTGTTGTGTCTAGCAGAAAGTTCAGAACGGCAATATAATACCGGTCGTAGCAGTCGCGCACGAAGAACTTCCTCTCGAGATACTTGTGCTCCATGGGCAGCCTCTGGGGGAACTTCAACGTCTTTCTGTCGTACCACGTGGCTGCAGCTCGCGGTGCGGCTTCTGCGCTGCTGGGCGGCGCACCGTCAGGAGGTTGACGATGCGCTGTGCCGGCCTCTCCTGGTGCGTCGCCGACCCGCTGCATCTTCGTTGGAGGAGGTGGCGTTGCCATCATGGAAAGTTGGAAATGTGATTTAAACCCCTGTTCCCACCAGGGCTCCCGATTATGGTATTTTTATTTATGGATGGTCCATCTGGCTCATAAATAATGGCGTCAGCCCTATAAAATAGATGCATAAATAATGTAATGTCGACAATTACCATAAACAATTATTTCTCGAACTTTAGACTAAACTTAACTCGCATTTTGTATTGAAGCCTCTAATTTGGAGAAATATTTCCATGGAACAGTTATTTCTAGGCCCTCCCGACATAAATAATTTATGGATGAGCTCAACCGACTGCCATAAATAATCAATAACAAAATATTAACATTATTGTTTTTACCATGCCATAATCGGGAGCGCTCGAGGGGAGACGATGGCCCTCCAAAGATTAACCCCGAAAACGCCCAGACGGTGTGCTTTACCAGCCCAAGTGACGGGTGGTTTCGGTCCGTTAGGAAGTCACCCCTGCGACCGAAGGGGATAATGCCGCTGTGGAGCCTCGAAGAGCTGGAGACCGCCGCTGTCGAGCTGAATCTCACTATGAAGGCGGAGGTTCCTGAGGATAGAACCATTGACTGGGAGCTGATTGCTGAGAGTCGAAACGAGACCCAAGAGAGTACGCGGAGCAAACCCCATTCGCGAGGCTGTTGCTGTTGGAGCGCTTGCGTGAGGTCACTGCGAAGGAGAAAAACGAAATCATTGACTGCTTGGAGTGCAACCCATTTGCCGAGTCGTTCTGTGGCACGCTGTTTGAATACAAGCGCTTGAGCTGTTTACAGCAGCTAGTTGATCGCTAGACATCAAATTCATTAACAAGTGTTCCCACTAAATCAAATACATGTATCATATTGCATGAAGCAGAACTCAATTTTCCTTTTTTAAAAGAACTTATCCCTCTTTGTTGCTTGACGCTACTGAAAAAAAGCGGTTCTCAGTACAATTTAACTCGCTCAAATCGCCCGCAACACCACGAATCATCGGCACATATTCGCCTGATACTTGCGGTTTCTTCACGTGAACAAACGTCTTCATCTTGAGTGGATCATCCGACTTGATAGACCCCCCCCCCTCTTCCAGCCGATGAAACACGAGCTTGCAACCTTCAAATAAAGAGTACACGAGCTTCTCCACCTCGGCAAAATGGAAATGGGACTCCCCACACGAACTGCGGAATGGATTCAAGCACATCCTTCAGGCTGGACCCCACCTGCGCATCCTTCTCTTGCTGTGCTTGCATTTCGTCATGCTTGGTGAGCAAAGTTCGGAGCCTCCCGATTGGAAGCCCTTTCACCACATTGTATCCATCCGGTGCCGCCACATTGTTCCTCAGGTAGACCCGAAGTTCACCGATAGTACGAACATTGATGGGCTCCTCTTTCAATGCTGCTGTGATCGCCGCCCCAACGCCATCAATGCAGCGCACACCGTCGGCGTCTCCCAATAACCCGTCCAATTCAATCTCCTGGCGTTGAAAGTTCTGCGCAATGCCAGTCCGGGCCGCAAATATCAATGCAACTCGCGCTGGATCCTCTCTCACTTTCTCCAGCAGACCCAGCTTCCTCAACACGCCCACTAGCCCAACACCACTCACAGGGTGATACTCGGTCATAGTCACCTGGAACAGACACACGGGCGCTTGGCCCGACCCGCTGGATGCTTCTCGGTAGTAGATCGAGTAATACGCTCCACTCGACAGCGCTGAGTCGTCGTTGAAATAACAGTACGCTTTATCCGGACTCGATGGTTCGAACGTGAACGACATCGTCACGGAGTCACCTTGACCTTCACCAAGCCGCTGTGCCGTAAATGTACACCCCGATCTCAACTTGTCGAGCACTTCGAATTCGAACACCGTGCCACGGAACGACTCGGCATCTGAGCTGTACGTCAAGCAGTTAATGATTTCGCTTCTCTTCTTCGCTGGGATCTCGCGCAAGCGCTCTAACACCAGCCCCTTCACGAACGGAGTAGGCGCTATGATCGTGTACCGTGTCGGCTTCTCCTTCGGCTCAACGTGGCAGATGCTGTAGTACATTTGTTCATAGTCCTTGCCGCGGTTGAGAATAGCGCGCAATGTCGCGAAATCCTTAAACGACTTGACAGTCGACTCGATCTCTGCTTGCTGCTCCTTGACAAACTCTGCACTCGTGGACAGGCACGCTCGAGCCACACCGCCGAAGGCGTGGAAGCGCTGCGCGACAAGGTGCGCCGCCATTACTGGAGCGTCTTCGACTTCACTCGTCTTCTTAGTAGTAGGGCCCGTCTTCATCGTAAGCTCCAGCTCCACAGCGGCCGCCTCCAGCTCCTCGAGGCCCCACGGCGGCATTATCACCATCGGCCGCCCTGAATCCTTCCAGATGTACCGGGACCACTTTTTGCTTGGCCTGCAGAAGACGACGGACTGTACGTCCTCTAGGTGAATTTTCGGCTGGCCATCGCACAGGCAAAGCATTTTTCTCCTGGTCTTCTCCTTCGTTTCCCGGATGAGCGCGTACATCGCCGAGCAATCCTCTTCCTCGCTGCCGATTATCTCGCCTCCCCTCCACACGACCACCCTCTTCATCTCCGAGTCTTCGCCGATCGACATGGTGACGAGTGTGGCGGTCACGCCGTCGATGGCGACCTCGTAGTTGTAGCGCTGGAAAAAGTACGCGTAGAAGGCAGACGTCCCGATGCCTACACCACACGAAAGCCCCAAACGCAGAGTCAATAGGGATCCGCTATTTGAGGTCAAATAATGAAAGTCGCCGCACCTGGCGTCCCGGTGACCGTGACCACTTCCGTCGTTCTGTCCAGCAGGAAGTTCAGAACGGCAATATAATACCGGTCGTAGCAGTCGCGCACGAAGAACTCCCTCTCGAGATACTCGTGCTCCAGGGGCAGGCCTTCGGGGAACGCCAGTGTCTTGTTATCGACCCATCTAGCAGTAGACTGCTCCGTCGCAGCGGCCTGGGCGCACCCCGATGCAGAGGACACCGGCGTCTCGGCTTCTGCTGCTGGTGCATCGCTGACCCGCGGCCGCTTATTCGACATCGTGAGAAAGTTGAAGTGCTGGTTTCAATTCAAGGCTGTTTGTCGATTTGATTGATGGAATCCGACGCTTTTTTCTTGTCAAAAATGAAACCGGGTACTTTTACAATTTTGACAGCCAATCAGAATTGGGGCACTCCGTCTAATTCCGCCAATGTCACTAAAGCCAGGGAGCGCACTTGCCCAAAGTGACTCATCACGCTCGGTACTCCTCCTTGCACAACAGAGGTCAGCGGCGGTCTTCCGGATGTAGCGGAGCTAGGCTTCGTACGGGCTGGCGAAGCAGACTGCCTTCGCGTCCACTGGGCTAAACTTCGGTGGGCCATCGTGCAAGTAAGTCAGCAGCAGTCGCGCACGTAGAACCTACTCTCGTCGTAGGTGCACTCCATGGGCAGCCCTTTGGGGAACACCAACGTCTTGCGCTGGACCCATGCGGCTGAAGTCATCGCAGCCGCTTGGGTGCTGCTCGACACGAAAGCGGGAGGGGGGGGGGCTTTAGACGCTTGTCAAAAGTCAAAAAGCATCGGGCTCGACGTGCGATTCGCTGCCAGCCAGGTGGATAGTTGCAAGGAGCAGGACCAAGCACGACTTGATCAAGACAAGCAGAGAAAAGCGCCAAGTATGGCGTGGCAGCAACGCTGACGATCTCCTGGTGCATCGAGGTCCTTGAGACCGGATCTGGGGGCGGTTTTCCCCTCTCTTGCCCCAGTACGTTGAAGCTTAGCCTTTGCACCACTAGCGACGCACTACCGTTGACAACACGGGGCCATGATGCTGAAGCTGAGTCGCGAGTAGCTGAAGAAGCTTCTGAGAGATCACTAATGTTGGAGCTAGCGGCGGAGCTTGTACTGCCTTCGGCTGGAGAAGGACGCTGGCGAAGGCGACTAAACCGGGTACGAGAGTAAGCGGCCCGCAGCTTCAGAAGACTGAGGGGTCCTGCAGGAATGAATCTCTTACGGCACTTAGACACTGCTCCAGCAATCCGAAGATGTCGACGTCGTGTCCCGCTCGCTGGTCGCATATCGGGCGCTGGCTGCGCACGGTTGATCTCAGCTCGAGGATTCGAGCACAACGGAGCTAGGAGTTGACCCAGCCGTTAAGCCTTGCGGAGCCGAATGTGGTGGCTCGGAAGAAAGCTCGGTTCAGTGCTGTCGTCTCGGACACAACTTTTCGCTTCCTTCGGCTGAAGCAAGAGCTGCAGAATAACGCCAGAGTCGTGAAGGTCGTGGTGGATGAAGTCGACGTGCTGCGCTTGTGTCGCTCACTGGGCATGGCCGTGTCTGACGAGGGCAACCGGGCGGCAATGCACACGTCTGAGTTTGGCATGTTCGACGCCAGCAAGTACGACTCGGACTTCGCGCGGTTCCTGCGAGACAAATTGGCGGTTGGGAGCGACGTTCACCACGAAGAAGACCAGGCAGATGAAGGCCAGCTGGAGATTGGCTGTTTGTTTGGCAAGCAAGAGGAAGTCAAAGCTCAGCTCGGGCGAATGGGCTTCTGGAGCCGCGACGGTGAGGGCAATCTCCCGCTCCACGAGCAGGGCGTCTACTGCACCAGGAAAAGTGGTCAACAGCGCAGCCAGTTCGTCGTCTTTGCTTGGATGAACGCCGGGCTTTTCGAGCCCGAGCTGATTCGTGACACACCAGCATACATTCTCCGGTTTTTGATGTCACTGAGCTCCAGCATCACGTGCTGTTTGTCGCCTGAAGACATCGAGTGCATCCGAAGCGAGGCGGCTATGAGCTCGGATTCTCCGCAGTGGGGCTCTTGCTCCATTGCATTTCGCGACAGCTTGCTAGAGAATCTAGGCCTTTTCCCGACCGAAGGGCTGCATGACCTGCATGAGAGGTATGAAGAGAATGCTGTGCGAGCCAGGGATCGAATTGCTCTCGAAGTTTCACGACAAACGGAGGAGATTTACGAGGCAATGGTTCGAGACGCAGCTGTGCTGTTCGCTATCCGAAGCCCAAACAATTCATCAGCGATGGACATGGCAGAAAAACGCTACAGAAGCCTGCTAAAGAGTTTGAAGGAGTTCGACGTGACTTCACGACTAGATAACCAAACTCGTACAAAGTTGTACACGCCCCAGCGCCTACAAGACAATATGGCGTTTTTGAGCGATGCCTTCGGGCACGATCGTCGGAATTTTGACAAGCATTTGGGCGCAATTGTTAACGGAACCCCACTGAGTGCTGGAAGTAAAAATCAAGGCGGGCTGTGGAACCGCGTAGGTGGCGCCATAAAGCGGTTCTTGAGCAGCGACGGGAAGATTAGCACGGACTTTCGATACGCAATGGAGCACCGCCAGGCGAGGATGCAGAGACTTTGGGTGGACTCGGTGGAGCGAATCATGCCCAAGTTGCAGAGCGCCATGCGGGGGCAGCGCATTTACCAGTCTTTGCGCGACAGGGAGGCTCAGGTTTGCCAGGCCGAAGAAGAAATCAAAGACGAAGCGTTTGGCAGCCTCCGCCAGCTTCTGCTGAACGGTACAGAGCATGACCTTAGTTTGAAGATCAGCCGGTTAAGTTTCACGACGGATTGTAGCGCTGTCAATATCAAGTGGAGTGAAGAGGTGGAGAAGGAACCGGCCGAAGTTCTCTGCATGTATCAGCTCGGTGGTGCTGATCCCATTCGAGTATCGCTGCTGGGGTCAATGGAGTTTGAGCCAGGAGCTGAATTGTTAGAGCTCGCCACTGTGAAGACATGCCAGGCCATCGCGGTTCTCGTCAAGGACAGAAAGACAATTGTTCGTCGACTTCAGTTTCCGCTGCAACTGTAAAACGCTGACGGGGTGGAAACGGAGGAATCGGATGTACGGACATTTCCTCGGGTCTGCTCGTTGTGCTCAATTCGAGCGAGTGATCGACGCGTGGTGTTTGCGTTTGATGCCAGTGCCGGTCGTCTCGACAGCGCTGTGTTTTGCCGATTCAATGAATCATTCACGAGTATCGAAGCCATGCGGGGTGTTGACTTGGACGCGACGTTCCGTCTGACCCCTCCTTTTGCAGATATTCGGCTGACAGAGCGCTCACTGTGCGCCATGGATGGAAATGGCTCGCTGCAGTCATTCGACGTTAGAACCCGACAGACGTCAAAGCAAACATCCTTCGAGGGTCGAACTGGTGGCTGGAAAGGGGGGTTGCTTAGCTTTGCTGACGAACTGGTGCTTGGTCGTGTTAGCGTGGACGACAGCAAGCGGCTGCGACTTGACTCCATCTCAAGCGAAGACCATCGTCAGCTACCTAGTGCGATTGTTCTTGACAGGGTGAGCTCTGAACACATTGCGGTCGGATGTATGGAAGACGTGTTGTATGTGGTTGATGGGGAGAAGGGGGTAGTGTACGCGGCGGAGTTGAATGTCACAGTTCGAAGTGAGGCCTACCGCATCCAACAGTCAGGGATTGGCGCAAAGCGCAGTCATTCAAAGAGTCTGCACGCTGATCCAGGCGCTCAAGGCGACACGGAAAACGAACACTGGCTGCGGGTGTTCTTCCACGTGTTTGAAAAGTTCCCAGCACGTAGTCTCATTGACGAAGCAGTCAAATCAAGGATCCAAACTTCCGTTGATCTGGGTATTGCCGTCTCTCCAGCTCTTAGCAGCCACGACCAGATCCCTCCGGGCGATGCCGTTGCTCTGTGCAAAGATTACTTCGCCAAGTTGATGCAGGATCTGCGACGCCTGAACAAGCCTCTCTCTGGGCTAGGTCTTACGAGGACGATAACTAGCACAGTTGCGTTCCAATCGAGGTCGGTGAGACGCGTCGTGATGGCCGTGATATCGTTCGTTCTGGTGCAGATCTGCCGGGCAGAAGACAACATGCTGAAGCTGCTGCACAAAGGCGAAGACATGGCCAGCTGGACACTTCGAGCGAATCAAGTGACTCTGGTGGAACGGAAGCGTCGGAGATCGCCCAGTCGATCCGGTTTGGACTGCTGTCGCCGCTTCTTGACTCGTGGAGTGGGAGATGCGCTGTGGTCACGTCCATGGGGAAGCAGTCAACGGGCAAAAGTTACTTCTTGAACCACCTCACCGGCACGTCGTTCGCGATCTCTGGCTCGTGCTGCACGGATGGGGCTTGGATGTCGCTGCAGTTCGTGTCCGCCAATGTCCTTCTCGTTGTGCTCGACTTTGAGGGTCTGGGCTCATTTGAGCAATCCGAGCAAGAAGATATTTTCCTGTCGGTGCTGAACGCCTCAGTGTCCCTCTTCACTGTCTTCCGGATGGAGAGTAGATTCGACAAGGACATCGACAGTTTGTTCTTGCGTTTCCAGAAGGGCTCAAGAACGACCCGCGACTCTTTCGTGGACTCTTGTACATGAGCGTGAAGACCGTGAACTCAAATGACCGGCGTGGTGTGTACTCAGAGCTTGGCGCCAAACTAAACGCCATCTTCAAGTCCAGTAAGGAGCAGAACTTCCTCACGGAAATGTACGCTGGGAATCTACGAATCAGCTGCGCACCGCCGTTTGGTACGATTGAGTACTACCAAAGCATGGAGAAGGACTCGGCCGCGAACTTGGTGAAGATCGTGGCTCCGTTCGAGAAGGCAGCAGAGGGGTTCGTCACGGGTACCGGTAAAGCCTTTTTGGACTGTATTCGAGTTGTGCTGGCCAAAATATCGATTCTGGACTGGACTAGCATGGACAAGAGCACGCACAACTTGCTGGTCACCGATGCGAGGCAAAAGCTGCCGGGAATTCTGCGCACGGGGTGCCACGTCTCCCAGTCACTGGTGACCGACCCGACCATACCCGATCACTTGAAGGAGGACGTCTTGCGCGTTGGTACTCGAGAGAAAATTGTGGTCTCAGCGGAAGAAGTGTTCCAAGCGTACCCTAGCTTTGTGCCGAAGTGGGCGCCCCTGAATGACGCCGTGGCGCTGGACGGTATCAAAGATTCCGAGTTTGATCTGGGCTTCGACGTGACTGCGCTTGACGGCAGGAAAGGAGGACAGATTCAAAAGATGATGAACGCGCTGTTCCGGCAATTTTTGGGCCTACAAGGCGCGGAATATGGCAAATCGAGACTTACAACGGAGCACCAGAGCTCATTTGACGCCTTTCTGGCCTTTGTGCTGCGTCGGCGCAAGATGAAGGTGGCGAATTGGCTTCGTAGTATGCTGAGTGATCGTCTGGCTGGTGTCCGCAGTCAGCTGGAGCAACGCTATGCGGACCCTCTCCTCGTTTATCTGTCGCGATGCCAGCACCGATGCGCTCGCTGCCAGCTTGGGTGCATGCACTCCGTCACGCACTCTTCCGAGGTCGAGCACAGTTGCTGTAGGGATCACAAGTGTCGAGGTCAAATGAGTATGATGGCTGTCAAGAAGGCCTCGATTCGACGCACGCTCTTCTTTGCTCTCGAAGCGCACGACACGAAGGCAAATGCGAGTGCGAGAAGGGAGAGCATACCTACGGACAGACGTGTGTACTCGCTCGAGCAGCGCCCAACTGCGACAGGGCGTGCACGCAGCGTGCGGCACACCCGGGAGACCACCTTTGTTCCGTGCAAGTTCACGTGTGCGGTGCTACCTCTTCAGCTGAAACCTGCAATGCGACTTGTCTTCTCGATATCCATCGAGAGCACCCGGTACACAAGTGCGCAGAGGTGCAGTGCCTCCATTTGTGCTTAATGACAGGATGCAAGAACAAGTGTGGGGAGAAGAACCACTTTCACGGACAATTGTACGAGTCTCGAGCCTTTGCGGAGGAGAGTGGTTTATCTTACGCAGGCCTCGGGGGGGGGGGGGGGGTCGGTTGCGCACATGTGCCTTGGGAGCCACGAGTGTCCAGCGATGTGCATGGTTGATGGCGTTTGCGAGCAAAAGGTTCACCTGAAGAAGTCGGCGCGCACGTATACTGGTGTGCGCGGCTTGTTCGAGTACATTTTCCAGGAGATGAACGGCTGCAAGAAGCAGTGCGCGCAAGTTCTAGCCAGCGGCACGAGAGATCACGATGGGGTCCAGCATTCCTGCATTGCCCCAGTGAGTGATGCGAGGTCGAACATCGCTAGTAGTTCTGAAGCTGCTGGCACCATGTGCGTCGATTGACTGCTGTGTGCCAGAGCGGCAGATCAATTGCAAAGTACCATCCACTACTGCGATGTGCGGTGTCCGTCCTGCAGCTACTACTGCAACAAGCACTTCGGTCACATGGGACTCCACGCCACCTCCCACGGGAACATGGGCAGACCTAGGAAATAGGTTCCTGGCAAAAGGCAACGACATCGACGTCGATACCAAGTCGGCGAGCGCGGAATCGCTGAAATGTGCAACCTCTTCTGCTCGAAAATGGGGGAGTGACTTCAATGACACGTACGCCTATGGCCCGCCGTACCTGCTTTCATGAACGGCTACCAACCTATAAATTGAGAGAAAAAAGAGTTTCTACAGACAGAAGGTGAGAACCTACAGAAGCACGTGACAAAACACAGAAGGGGTCGGGCTATATTTTACTTGCCTAATATGATTTGTGGTACCAAAACGATTCTGCAGGGGTACACTAAATCGACCGTGTTTCCATAACTCGGTCGACTTACCGTGTTGTAGTAGGTCGTGGAGACAGACACAAAGAACACCAAAATGGGGGCGCTGGAACGCCCAAAGCTACCAACATATACTACGATAGTTGCTGCTTAGTTCTTCGTTGTCCATCTTGCCTTCAGGGTGAGTCCTCTCGAGCCCTTCACGGCAAATCCCAAACTCCTCAATCTCCTACTGGGGCTCTACGCTGGAAGCGGAGCTTCCCAGATAACGGTTCATGCAACCCCCGCCATCTACCTGCCCTGGTCCGTTAGGGCAGTCCAGGAATACGGCAAGGAGTTCATCGAAGCTTGGCAAAGATAGCAGGGCTGCTCTGCAGCCCACCACTACATTGCCCTCCAAAGCTTCGCATGGCGACGTTGTGACTGTCCTTGCTGGGACCGACCGATCGCTCCATTCCAATCAATCCGCACTGCGTATCCGCTGGCGAGCTGAACGAGAACCTTGCGTCGACGTTCACCGCCCTCACCGTCGTGGCTACCAACGGGCTGCCGCAATTGCCGAACGCATCCAGGCATCGCTACCCGCACTGACACAGCCGATTTAGTTGTCCTGAAGCAACCGTTCAATCACCAGGTCGTAAGAGTCGCTCACACACCGCCGATTTAGTTGTCCTGAAGCAACCGTTCAATCACCAGGTCGTAAGAGTCGCTCACACACCGCCGCCTTCAAGCTCCTGCCTGTCGAAGCAGAGCTCACCACGCGATCCAGCCTGTCGGATCACTGCCAACTTGGAGGAAGGTCCACGACACCAGAGAAGCACCAGCTCTCTCCAAATGCCTGCCCCACTCCGTTCGTCTTGATCTCAATCCATCCTGTCGGAGGTAGTCGACGGTCGACTCGACCGGCCACGTAGACGCCACCACCATCTTCGTGACGTTGCTGTTGACCCTCACAGCCACGGCGAACCTGGTCATCCACGAGCCAGTTGCCACAGCCGCTTGTCCTTGGCACACATCTCCGCGACGTTGCCCCACGCGGCGCCGCTCACCCGAGCTATTGTACTGGCACAATGAAATGATACACCAACCTGATATTTCAGACCATAACTTTAAAACTACTTCACGCATCAAGGCAAGAAGACCCGCAATAGAAAGCTTGTAAGTTCAGCATTGTAGACAACCACAACGTGTTGACTCCGCTAAGTTTTTAATTGAGATGAAGAAGCAAACGCCATCGCTGGAAAACGGTGCAAATCGCTATCGCAAAACACGTTTTGATCGCTACATCAAAGACAAAAGCACTTATACTTGTAATTCCACTGCAAATGCGCAGCTTGTACGGCAGCGCGTTATACAAGCAAGTTATCATGAGCAATAGCTGCGCCTAGTGAACTCCACACGAGGTTCATTGTGCCTCCAACGGTGGTGTTGCCACCACTCCAACGTGCATAAAGAATCATAAAAAGGTCATACTGAAATTAATACTATAATTTGTATGTTAAGCGCCATATGTTGACATATGGTGCGAACATAGCCTCGATTTTTTTGGCAAATCAACCGACCCAGCTTTTTCGTTTAAGTGTAACGGAGCCATTCGCTTGAGTTATGTGCTTAGATAGTGTTTACTTAAAAGAGAAAACGCAGAGCTTTCCAGCAAAAAAAAACTCATAAAAATCTGACAATTGGGTCATGAGCTATGGTCGTGCAAAAGTTGGTGTATCATTTCATCGTGCCAGTACAATAGCTGCTTAATCTCCGCCGAGACGTCCAGCCACAAGGTCCACCCGTTCGACCACGCTGATCTCCCAGCGATTCTGCACACTGCCGATAGGTTAGCAAAGTTAACACTAACTCATAAACCACACCGGATGATACTCCTTGCGCTGTTCCTTCCTCTTGTCTTCGTATATGCCTCCTCCCCTGGCACTAAAGTTAAAGTTAACTAAAGTTAAAGTTAACTTTAGTGCCAGGGGAGGAGGCATAGTTAAAGTTAACTTTAGTGCCAGCGATTTGCACCGTTTTCCAGCGATGGCGTTTGCTTCTTCATCTCAATTAAAAACTTAGCGGAGTCAACACGTTGTGGTTGTCTACAATGCTGAACTTACAAGCTTTCTATTGCGGGTCTTCTTGCCTTGATGCGTGAAGTAGTTTTAAAGTTATGGTCTGAAATATCAGGTTGGTGTATCATTTCATTGTGCCAGTACAATAGCTCGGGTGAGCGGCGCCGCGTGGGGCAACGTCGCGGAGATGTGTGCCAAGGACAAGCGGCTGTGGCAACTGGCTCGTGGATGACCAGGTTCGCCGTGGCTGTGAGGGTCAACAGCAACGTCACGAAGATGGTGGTGGCGTCTACGTGGCCGGTCGAGTCGACCGTCGACTACCTCCGACAGGATGGATTGAGATCAAGACGAACGGAGTGGGGCAGGCATTTGGAGAGAGCTGGTGCTTCTCTGGTGTCGTGGACCTTCCTCCAAGTTGGCAGTGATCCGACAGGCTGGATCGCGTGGTGAGCTCTGCTTCGACAGGCAGGAGCTTGAAGGCGGCGGTGTGTGAGCGACTCTTACGACCTGGTGATTGAACGGTTGCTTCAGGACAACTAAATCGGCTGTGTCAGTGCGGGTAGCGATGCCTGGATGCGTTCGGCAATTGCGGCAGCCCGTTGGTAGCCACGACGGTGAGGGCGGTGAACGTCGACGCAAGGTTCTCGTTCAGCTCGCCAGCGGATACGCAGTGCGGATTGATTGGAATGGAGCGATCGGTCGGTCCCAGCAAGGACAGTCACAACGTCGCCATGCGAAGCTTTGGAGGGCAATGCAGTGGTGGGCTGCAGAGCAGCCCTGCTATCTTTGCCAAGCTTCGATGAACTCCTTGCCGTATTCCTGGACTGCCCTAACGGACCAGGGCAGGTAGATGGCGGGGGTTGCATGAACCGTTATCTGGGAAGCTCCGCTTCCAGCGTAGAGCCCCAGTAGGAGATTGAGGAGTTTGGGATTTGCCGTGAAGGGCTCGAGAGGACTCACCCTGAAGGCAAGATGGACAATGAAGAACTAAGCAGCAACTATCGTAGTATATGTTGGTAGCTTTGGGCGTTCCAGCGCCCCCATTTTGGTGTTCTTTGTGTCTGTCTCCACGACCTACTACACGTGTTACCGTAACTCGGTCGACTCACCGTGTTACCATTGCACGGCAATTATTGACCGAGCTACCATCTCTAGGCTCTACATTGATCCAGTCGTTGCAGCGTAGCACACCAACAGAGGAAGTATCATGCATAGCGATGCATCACGACGAGCGGATCACTCGAAGGGATTCTGTTCACACGTTGACATATTGTGGGATGGTCGAGCTCGACCATTCCCACATGGGCTTGAAGCTGATGCCCCTGGTCTGGCGCACCTGGATGCGAGGTTTGTCTCAACCTTCAGGTGGAGTCAATGGCGTCAGCGCGCATGCGTGTACCAGTAGCTATAGCGCTCACGTGCTTTTACCCAGTACACCTACACATACCAGCATACCAGCCACTGCCAATGATGGAGTGGATACAAACAAGCTGCGTCCTAGTACCCAATGCACTATCCGGTAAGGTTGTGGAATGCTGGAGTAGATTGTAGCCCGATGAAGGTGCAAGAAATTGCTTTGTACCGTACACAACGCTATCTTAATCAACCTGTGCAAGGCTTGCTGTTAAAATCTGCAGTGTCCTCCGTTGATAGCGTTGGCTCTCCCCGGCCGGGGGAACGCTAGCCTGGCATTTAAGATAGCAACGATGATAGAGCAGACCACAAGCGGAGCATAAGTGCTCCTACTGCTATCTGGCCGCTTGAATACACTCATTTACGCTCATGTACGCACCAACATAACCTAAATCTGAATGCAGTGTCGCACCCGACCGTAGGCCGTTCAACTAACTAACCAGACAGCTACATGTCCATTGGCTGGTATCCTGACGAAGGCCACATCAACCAATACGAAGACAATGACAACGAATGGGGGAGGGGGGATTGCAGTCTTTGGCCGAGTAAATGTATGCCGATGTTTCACTTTGTATGTATCGTACCGGCCTCCACGTTAACCTTTTGCTGGCACAACGTCTTTGTTGTCACAACTCTGCAGCCACGTTGTGAAAAGACGAGTTTGTTGCACGCCGAGGGGGATACATTTTACGAAGTATGGTACCAGGGTATGGAAACGCAAGCTCCACACCGTAAATCATCACCATGGAGAAGCGGGCCGGACCGGCACAGCCTGTTCATCTGCGCTACGCAGCCTACACAGTCTAGAGGCGACGATTCTTACTCGCACACTGGCCCTTACACAAATTGTGCTAGGTGAGCGACTACACACGCTGAATGTACACTACAGACCATCCGAACCTCTGCTTGCAAGTCTCCTCTCTACTACACGTTGCAGTCGTCCGAGTAGTGACAGCAGCACTCCCTCTCTTGTAGCGACCGCTGTGCCCGCGTGGGAGGAGCTGCCGAATATTGCACAAGATAGTTCCTCTAATTCTGTTTCCGCACTCAAAGACCGGTGCAACGGTACTGCCGGCGTGAACAAGCTTAGCGGACCAAATTTAGTCCAGAAAGGTACCAGCCAATGAGCTTAGTTCCCTGGACACCAGCTCTGTAGAAAAATCGCATGTTCTGTAGTTTGTATCAGAATTCATATGAATTCTGTCCAATATTGCCGATTCGGGTCGGTTGTTGAAATCGCTGAATACAAATTTCAAGTCTTTTGGAATCGACCGAGACGGCCTCGGCGACTTCTTATTTCGTACTTTATTGCGTAAATAGTAAACTCAAGTCAAATCAAAATCTCGGGCGGTTTGCTGGCGACTTGGCTCGGTCGATTCAATCAATCGACTTCGGAAAGTTCGACTAGAACGCGCAATACCTACGGTGTTTCTGTAGAATCTCACGTTTCGTCTGTAGAAAGTACCCTCTCTCATAAATTGAACCTCCTATCACTAATTGCCTTGCAAATCGCTTATTGCGTGGGCGGTGGGTTCATCGTTTTATATATATTTATTATTATTATTATTTATTCATAAAACGATCATATTTTTTTTACCTTGGAAACCGATAGGAATCGGTTTTCCCGGGGATATAAACGCGACGGGATGTTTTTTTGCACGCGAAACCCTGACCTCGCGTGTCGCTCGCCATACAAAAGTGCGGCAGGGTTTCGCGTGCCTGTACCACGGGTGCGCGGTGGGTTTATCGTTTTATATCCCACGGGTCGATGGGTCGAGTTTGGGTGAGAACAAGCTTGGGTGAGAACACATGGGTTAAAAAAAACATCCAAACTTTCCACGATGGCAACGCCACCTCCGACGAAGATGCAACGGGTCGGCAACGCACCAGGAGAGGCCGGCACAGCGCACCGTCAGCCTCCTGACGGTGCGCCGCCCAGCAGCGCAGAAGCCGCACCGCAAGCTCCAGCCACATGGTACGACAGGAAGACGTTGAAGTTCCCCTCGAGGCTGCCCATGGAGCACAAGTATCTCGAGAGGAAGTTCTTCGTGCGCGACTGCTACGACACGTATTATAAGGACATTGCCAAGCTACTGACGCGATACAATAGAACCACGGAAGTGGTCACGGTGACGGGGACGGCAGGTACGAGCTCACTGCACAGCTGTTGACTGACTCCACAACGGAGCGCTATTGACTGTTGCTGGGCTTCTTCTGAGGCGCAGGTATCGGCAAGTCCATCTTCTGTGCGTACTTCTTGAAGCGCTGCAGCCAGGAGGCCATCGACAAGGGTGTGAATCTCACGATCATCACAGTATCGTTCAGCAGAGACTCGGTGATGAAGAAGGTGGTCGTGTGGAAGGGGGGCGAACTGATCGACAGCGTAGATGACGACTTTGCGGCAATGCAGGCACTCATTCGGGAAACGAAGAAGAAGATTATGCAGACCAAGTGCAAGTTCCTTTGCCTGTGCGATGGCCCACCGAAGATTCATCTTGAGGACGTGCAGTCGGTCGTCTTCACCAGCCCAAACGAAGCGTGGTTCCGGTACATCCGGAAGGATTCAAGGGTGCGGCCGAGGGTGGTAATGCCACTGTGGAGCATTGAGGAGCTGGAGGAGGCCGCTACCAAGCTTCGTCTTGTTATGGAGACCGAAAGTGACACTCAAGAATCCAGCGTTTTTGCTGTCGCTGCAGACGACGCGTGTATGGAGGATGCTGAGGATACATGTACTGAGCCTGATAGCTCACTATTTGAGGATGAAGTGGAGAGTGCTGGTAGTGATTCGATCCTTGAAGCTGTCATGGTCGCGGACCAAGTCGCAATGCGCTTCAAGATGTTCGGAGGTGTCGCTCGTATTTGTCTTTCGACAGATACAGAGTCCGTTGCACACCACGGGGAGTATATTGTGTCGACCATCAATAAGTTCAAGAATATCAGCGATGTGGATGCCATTATCAACCAAGTCAAAGACCAAGAGAAGGTGTACCACAGCATCTGCCACTTTGTGCCGAGCAAAGACCGCAAGGGCTACGATATCGCTGAACCAACCACATACGTGAAGCGGCTGCTGGTTGAATGCTTGAGCAAGCTCACTAGAGCAGAAAGGAGCAAGATCATCAGCTATTTAGATAGCAGCTCAGCTGCTGCGTCGTTCCGCGGTATGGTGTTCGAAATCAGTGTGCACGACATCTTGCACTCCGGGTGTACTTTTACGGCACGGGGGCTTAGTGACGGTCAAAATGGCTCCAAGACGTTCAAGTGCGTTCAGTCAATTTCGTATGTGAAGGGTACAACTTACTGCTACTTCTACGAGGACTACACGGAGTCGGTGCTAACAAGAGGTGGCCCGTACCATATCCCAATCGCGAAAAACTTCGCCGCTATCGACTCGTTCTACTACCAAAAACACCCGTCGATGCCACCTGTCTTTTACCTGTTCCAGATCACGGTTGCAGAGACTCATCCAGTGAGCGGTGCTGGACTGAAGAACGTTTTGAGTAAGCTGGATCTGTTGGGGAAAGTGGAGCAGAACCCAAAGTCAGTAGCTCTGATATTTGTAACCACGGATCAGAATGCGCAGGACTTTCGGCGTCAGAAGATTCAGTTGGACGGGTTACTGGAAGATGGCGATGGCGTGCGCTGCATTGACAACATCGGACCGGCGATCGAGGCGGCTTTGAAAGAGGCGCCCATCAATGTTCGTACTATCGGCGAACTTCGCGCCTACCTGGAGAACAAACCGGCTAAAGACAATGTCGCGAAGGGTGTGAAAGTCGGTAGGCTTCGAGACTTGCTCGCCAAGCATGACAAGAAGCAAGCTGAGCTAGGAGGGACTGACCTGAAGGCTACGCTTGAATCTATTCCGCAGTTCGTGTGGGGAGTCCCGCCGCGACAGCTAAACGCCTTATCGAGCGTTTCGGATACGAGTTTTGGGAGCTTGGACACTTCGACGGAGAAGTTTCGCTACCAGCGAATTGAACGTGAAGAACTGTTTGCGCATGCCAATGCGATGGCAGGTGCAGACGAGCACGATCCGAACAATCTGTTTGTGCTGTCTCCCGAAATGCGCACATACTACAACGGTCCCGTCCTCGACGTTCCCCTGTTCAGCATGTATCCCGGAGAAGTTGACGAAATGCAGAATGTTGACGAAAGAAACAAGGTACAGTAGATAGAGTGTGTGGTGTATGCGTGGTGACTAACCTCATTACGCCTTTTACTTTACATCTGTGCCTAGGTGGAGATCTTCGTGGAGGTGTTCGACGAAGGCTGCAGAGATCTCGTGTTCAATCGGCTGGAGGGGGCCGTCGAGACGGACAATCCACTCAGGATGAAGACGGCTGTTTACGTGAAGAACCCACAACATTTTTGTACCAGCTTGGAATCGAGGCACGAGAAGATCAAGGCGGCATGGACCAAGTACCGGTCGAAGACCTCGGCAGACAGTTGCATTATTGATGGCCCCAATGAGCGCGTTTGGTGATCGAGCAATGAAAAGTGTCGTGAGCGTGAAGAGGAAATCAGTTCGGTGAATTCGTGCCAATGATATTCATGGCGTTTCGGGCGCATTGAGCGAGCTGGCATCGGAACATCCCTAAGCCGCTAACTAAGAAGACTCTGATACCGCTTTAATTTTTTACAGCACTCTTCCTACTTACTGATATCTCTTCTGTTCTTGATAAATTCTCTACTCTGTTCACGCATTTCGTTGACTACGAAGTCATCGTCACGCTCATTAGGCCGGAATAACCTGCCACCCTCGTGTATACCCAACTTGGACGAGTTGAAGGCGTTCGTTGTGGCCTGGATTTGCCGCCACAACGGTAAGTAAATCTACTGAATATCGGCACCTGCTGGATGCGCAAACAAGTTTTTACGGAGGCACTAGCCGGATAGCAAACGCTTAATAAAAGATGAGGCTTATATGTGCTGCTCCACCTACGGCCCGACGACACGTATTGCTGCGTTCTAACCATCTTGCATGCCCCACGGCTAGCACAGCACGATACCCACCCGATCACTGCTCATCCGTGGACAGCGCCAGTTGTACAGGTAATACTGCAGCTCTCCGCTCCCAGGCCCGAACTTGAGCGGCTGCAGCATCTCGACATTCTCCATCACGTCCAGCGCGTTGAAGACATCCGCGTGCTCCTTCTTGGCCATAATCAGCGCGTCCTGCATCAGCTGCGTGAGCGTCACCGACTTAGCCACGTTGTAGAAGGAATACACCGCGTTGAGCTTCTTGTGTTTGTCGTCGCCGATGATAGTCGACGGCAGGTGGTAGAAGCTGCACACGTCCGTGACCTCATGCGTCTCCGGGTTCTCCACCACATACGCGCTGACAACGCCCACACGCGGCACCATCCAGTGTGCAACCTCCTCTTCACTGTACTCGACCGCAAGCTGAAACTTAGACAAGTATTCCCTCAACAACCTCGTCACCTGTGGAACATCCGTCCGCTCCATCGGTCGGAAGCCTGGCGTGGACGTGTGTGCTGGCAGCTTGAGCGCCTTGATGGTCTGGGCCAGCGTCATCTTCGGCGGGAGTGGGGAGAAGCCCACTTCAATGAGCTTCTTGGGCTTCAATGACCGGTGGAAATACCTGCACTGGGCCACGGGCATGGGCAGCACCACGCCCGCCGTGTAGACGGCTTGCCACACGTCGCACAAGTTCACTCTCCTCGTGACCTCCTTGATCAACACAGGGGCCAGTCGCCTATCCCTCAGTCGCTTGTGCACGCAGAGGAAGTTGATCTCGGCCATGGCCATGGACTCGGCGTAGACTCGGGCTCGCACTGGGATGCCGCTGATGAAGGCCATGAGCTTGTGGTTGTGGGTACTGCGCACGCCAATGTGCCAGTCCATGCGGTAGCCTGGGGGCGTGAGCGCCCACTGCAGGAAGTCCACCGAGTAGTCGAAGCGGAAGGTGCAGTCGTCGTCCTCCACGTAGTTGCGGGTCAGTAATTCATACACCTCGTCCGCCTGAGAAGGGTCCATCACGTCCACGACGCTCCACGCGAAGCCCGGCGGCATGTGGTACGGCTCCTGTCTCACTTGATCTGGTGTCTTTTGGGGGACGCCGATGGGTCCATGTGAACAGTCTGTAATGCTGTTGTTCTGTGGGTCACGTGGATTGGGGACTGGTTGGGTGCCCCAGAAGCGGTGCTCTCGCTGCAGCTCGTGCGCCTGCTGCACCGCCTGCGCCAGGTTCAGCTGCTTCAGTAGACGCAGGAAGTCCTCCTGCTCCTCCACTGTCACCACCTGCTCCGTCGTCTCCGAGGAGGACGCAGCGTCGTCCTGGACGTCCTCGCCATGAGCATGAGCCATTATTCTATAACCTTGACACCACTGAAATCGACAAAAATAGAAGACAATCGCAATTAATGTGCACCACACAATCTTTTCCGCCCAGTCTCCCAGGTAGTCACGTTCCTCCCCATACAAAAGATCCGTCAAGTCAAGCCACAGGACCCACTGACTGAGACGATGAGCAGCTCGCCGCCTCCCCCGCCCGCCGCGGGCGCCAAGCCCGACGACAAGCTGGAGCTCGTGACCGTGGAGGAGCAGGAGGAGTTCCTGCGCGTGCTCAAGCAGCTGAACCTGGCCACGGCGCCGCCGCCCGACCGCGCGGCCGCGGCGGCGCAGAAGGACTTCAAGTTCTGGAAGACGCAGCCCGTGCCGGCGCTGGACGAGTTCCCGCGCGAGCACGGCGCCATCGACGCGCCCAAGAGCGTGGGCGACGTGCGCGCGGAGCCCTACGCCATGCCGCCGGGCTTCGCGTGGAGCGAGATCGACCTGACGAACGCGCAGGAGGCCAAGGAGGTGTACGACCTGCTCACGCAGAACTACGTCGAGGACGACGACAACATGTTCCGTTTCGACTACTCCATTGACTTCCTTATGTGGGCGCTCACGCCCCCGGGCTTCCACAAGGACTGGCACGTGGGCGTGCGCAACCAGAAGACCGGCAAGCTCATGGCCTTCATCTCGGGCATCCCCGTCAAGACGCGCGTGTACACGACCGTCTTGAGCATGGCCGAGATCAACTTCCTCTGCGTGCACAAGAAGCTGCGCACCAAGCGCCTCGCGCCCGTGCTCATCAAGGAGATCACGCGCCGCGTGAACCTGCGCGACATCTGGCAGGCCGTCTACACGGCCGGTGTGGTGCTGCCCATGCCCGTGGCGCAGTGCCGCTACTTCCACAGGTCGCTCAACCCCAAGAAGCTCATCGAGGTGGGCTTCTCCAGGCTCGCGCCCCGGATGACCATGACGCGCACCATCAAGCAGTTCAAGCTGCCCGAGGCCACGGCCACGCCCGGCTTCCGCGCCATGCAGAAGAAGGACGTGGCCCAGGTCACGGCGCTTCTCAAGACGTACCTGGCCAAGTTCGACCTCGTGCAGCACTACGACCAGAACGACGTGGCTCACTGGATGCTGCCGCGCAACGGCGTGATCAGCGCCTACGTGGTGGAGAACCCCGAGACCAAGAAGATCACAGACTTCGCCAGCTTCTACCACCTGCCCTCCACGGTCATCGGCCACCCGACGCACAACAAGCTCAACGCTGCCTACTCGTTCTACAACGTGGCCACGTCCGTCCCGCTCACTCAGCTCATGAACGACGCGCTGATCATGGCTAAGAAGGAGGACTTTGACGTCTTCAACGCGCTGAGCCTGATGGACAACATGGAGTTCCTGCAGGAGCTCAAGTTCGGCCCCGGCGACGGCGACCTCATGTACTACCTGTACAACTGGCGCTGCCCGCGGATGGAGGGCAACAAGGTCGGCATCGTGCTGTGCTAAGCGAGCTGCCCGTAGAGTCCGGCTGAGCCAGGGCGGGCTGTGGATAGTGCGTAACGAGGCGCCTCGGGAACGTTGCAAGGAAATCGCACGCGCAGAGGAAAGGCGACTGGAAACGAACTCGCGCGATCCCCAGGCCTTGGGGGCTGGGCTGAAGAATACGTGGGACCGATGAGGGTAAGGATGCCAGTGCGACTGCTGACGCGTGCAGCGGAGGAAGCAGTTGCCGCGGCTCGTTGTTGGGTGAATGCGTAGGTCGATAGAAAGAAGACGGAGAAGGAAGGACAGGCTGCAGTTGGCGCTCAGGACCGCCGGGAATATCCGTGCAATACAAGTGAGAACTGCGCCTGTGCTGGATCTTGTTGTTCGTCTGGTGATGCCTCGAGTCGTACAGGTCGTGTCTGCAGCGATGTGCAAGCAACTCGACAACGCAGGCACCCGAGAGTTGACAGGGCAGATACCCCCAGCAAGACAATGTCCGGCACGACAACAGCGAATCGTGCCGCACGTCGAGCGGTGCAGCCGATCGACTGGTTGGCTGGCGATGAATCCTGGCTCCAAGCCATTCCGAGTGTGTGACAGCGATGCCGATCCTTGCGCCCGGTCACCAAGCCTGGCGTTCATGCCGATGCGCACGTGCATGCATCGCGCATATGCGCTGGCCGCCAGGCGCCGCTCGTCTTCTTTCGCGATACCGAAGGCCCCGGGGAATCGTCTGCGGGACCGAAAGCGACATAGAGCAGAGACGGGCCAACTTCAGAAATGATTAAGATACACGCCAACTTCAGTTTTGTTCGTCCGCATTGCGTGCGGCTGGCAATGACACACATCACGCCTTAGATTCGAGGAAGAAGGCACGACAGGCTCGTAAGATTCCGCGGAACACACGTGCGTAGTGGAGTCATGGCGAGCGGCTGCCACCACTGGGATGTCTGGGCGTGTTAAAAGCCTCCATGGATGGGGGAGAAAGCGGCCGGATCCAGCGACAACGGACGCAGCGTCTGCATCAGCGAATCTGTTAAACAGATTCGCTCGGCCGGCCGCAAAGACCACACGCTCCAGCACACCAGAGAAAAGTGCTGAACTCCGCTGACTTTTGCGCATTCGTCCATACACCCACCAGGAGAAGCGTGCCGGGTCGCGACGGGCTTATCGCAGCCAGTCACCTCGAGTTAGCAATACGAATCGCATCTGGCTGGTCGACGGGATGGCTTTTCCTCCGGTGTCCTGACAGGGTTTCGATCATGCAAAATGCGCCGCGCGTGACGCGTCCACTCCACCCAATCCATACTTGCACCTGCATGTCTTGGTCGCGCTCATTGGCGACCAGTGCGTGACGCAATGGGGGCTTTGGTGCTTGGTGAACGGACACACAGCCGGCACCGCCACACTGGGCAAAACCAGGACAAACGTTTGCCGGAGTGATCGCTGGAGCCGTGACGCGCACGCAGCGTCCAATGGCTGTTGCTTCTGTGCGCTCTTGCTGAAGGTCATTGGCAAATCATCCGGCGGGCGTCACACAGGCCTCTTCTACACATGAGCAGGACGCGCTTGACTGTCTCATGTGACCCATTGTGCTGGCCTGCACTTGTTGCCGTAGGCAATCTTTGGGTTTTTGGCTGTCGGTCTGTTGGCTGTCGGTTTTTGGGTCTGTTCTCGCTTATTTTTGTCGCTCTGCAAAATTGCAGCCTGGCTTCACTCACACCTGGTGAAAACCCGATCGAGCAGAACAATCCGCGACGGCAGCTTTCCCAGCTCCAGCCACTCGTTCATTCCGCAAATTCCCGGCTACAAGTCAAGCGACGGCCAAACCACGAGCATGAACAGCTATTTTGTACCCGAGCCCAATGCCAGCGCCCAGCAGCAGCTGGACCCGCAGATCGCCGAGTTCGAGAAGCGAGGCAACTGCAAGAACTACACGCTGAAGGCGCTGGCCGACTGCGTGCGCCAAGACCTCCCTCTCCGCGTGAGCGTTGCCTCCACTACCAAGAAGGAAGACTACGTCGTGTACAACTGCACTGTCTCCAGTGTCACCACCAAGAACGCGTGGGGCGTCGCCTACCGCTACTCGGAGTTCCTCGCCTTCCGCAACAAGGTCGAGGAGCTGTGGACATGTCCGGAGAAGGACTGCTGCGGCTCGTGCCAAGCTATTCGCGATGTCATGGCGGCCTTCTTCCCCAAGAAGCGTCCGGCGATCATGTCGACATGGTCTGGAGCCATTAACAACCGCAAAAGCAAGCTGGAGAACGTGCTGGTCTACCTGTTGCGCTGTGTGCTGCTTCCTGGCAGCGCGATGAAGTGTTTCCACGCACGGCAGAAGCTGCCTAAAAACCTCTTCGACTTCCTCGGTGTTAAGCACGACGCTGACAAGCGTTCGCTGCTGCAAGTCTACGTCGACAACCGCCAACCTGGCATGAAGAAGTCGGCCACCACCACGGACTTGTCATTGTTGGAGCACCAAAGCAACATGAAGAAGTCGTCGACTACCCCAAACTTGTCGGCGCTGGCCCCCTGCACGGACTCGGCCAATGTGGAGCAATGCATGATCTGCCTTGAGGACGTGGACCTGGACGCTTCGCGCGAACTCGGCGTCAGTGGCAACTCGCCCATTGTGCTCCAGTGCAAACACGCCTACCACCGCGAGTGCGTCTTTGAGTGGCTGTTGTTCCACCACCACTGTCCTATTTGCCGAGCCAAGGTTGGCCCTGCCGCCGTGACTAACTACTGCCGCCCAAAGAACCAAGTGCAGTGGTGGCTTGGCGAGTTTAAGGAGGACCCGCTGATGTTGGCTTCCAAGTAAGTTAATATA
Organism: Phytophthora vignae f. sp. vignae; assembly: GCA_016169955.1. Taxonomy (NCBI): domain Eukaryota; phylum Oomycota; class Peronosporomycetes; order Peronosporales; family Peronosporaceae; genus Phytophthora; species Phytophthora vignae. The sequence continues at coordinate 558,714 of JABJUM010000042.1, forward strand.
GGTTTGCTTCTAGGAGCACTGACCCGGGGCAACTAAACGTAAAGGAACCATTAAAAAATTAGTACATTCATTTATTTATTCAGAGTCATACAACCTACAAGTACTGCATAGGATACAAAAACTTGTGAACAAATTGACCTCGAAAATCCCGCAGCAAAAATTGCAAGTGCAAATTCCAGAGTCTGGAAGCGGGGCCAAAGACACGATCGGCGGAACGTTGGGATCGCCGGTATTAGCCTCTCGCCGACAGGGCAGTCAGGTAAGCCTCGCGAAATGGCAGTCAACCCGCGTGTCAGATGCTGGGAATTACACCCGGCATCCAACTCATTCGCTGGTGTGTATCTATGAGCAAGCGAGCTCCATCGACCGAAGCGACTCGGACGAGACCACTGCACCGTCATTTTGCCCACCCGGGGCTGCGACGTCGCGGTTCCCTACCTACGCTATACCTATAGCTATATCCAGATAGGCTGCAGCAATTTCATCGAGGCTGCTACGACCGCTGCAGCTGCCGACACCACTCTTGGGTAAGGGGTTTGACTCAGGGCCGCCGATTATGGCATTTTTATTTATGTAAGCCAAGCTGGCTCATAAATAATGGTAGGCCTGCCAGAAAGAAGAGAACATAAATAATGTCATGGAGAAAATGTGTCTCATAAATAATGTTGAAATATCATGATCCTGTATTACTTAAAATTTGTATTGGTCTCTCTAAATTGCAAGATTTGTTTCTGATAATTTGCCCAATTACAATTATTGCTAGGACCTCTGGACATAAATAATGTTATGGCCAAGCGAAAACGGCCAACATACAGACAATCCCCTCGCTAGTCATGGCGTCGGGAACCCACTTTTTATTCCTAGTTGAGGGTATTCCTGTCGTAGGGTGTACCATGGGGTGGTACATTGGACTGTACCACATATATGGTACGTATTGGTGCAGTCTTTTGGTTACATAGACCTAAACAGGCTGCTCAAATCGATGAGCGGACATGAATGGAATTCGTGCAGATATCGATATATACCTCGGTAACACCGAAAAGGATAAAAGTATATTTAATATAATACCGTCAGGCATGTGGGGCATGATGTAGGTAATGATACTGACGTGCAAAATAAGTTGCCACGATAGTATTGAGCCCCATTTCACTCATGTTGGCAAGCACCCAATCTCCATTCTATTCAAAGGAACGGTACTAGCAGGTCTGAAAGTCAGCTCCGAATGCTAATGCAAGCATTAAATATGAAATCCGGTACGAAAAATGGACAATAGGAGCTGGTATCCTGGTTAGACTACTGCAGACGTCATGTACAGAATGGACTTTTTCTATAGTTAAGCGCCCCAACACATTCATAATCCGTGATTTTTTATTCCTTATGACGATTGAGGGGTGAGGGGGAATATTTACTTGGCTTTGTATGGGACGGTCATTCAGAAATCGTTGGGACCCACCTTTATATTCCTGATGAGCGGGTATTCCTATGCTAGGGATTACTACCGAGGGGATCGTCTGTACATTATCCATACTTATTTATGGTCATTATTTTTATGGCCATGCTATTTTCGGTGGCCCTGGTTTGACTCGACTGGCAGGCATTCCGTCGGCGGTTCTCCGTCAAGCCTGGAGGCTCGATCTTTGATTGGTCAGAGCCGGGCCAACTTCAGTTTTGATTAATGGTCCATCTCTACGAATGGTACATGCACGCACAATTGTCACGGCGGATAGCATTGCAACCGCCGATCTCTCCAAGTTGGTGCGTGCTCCACAATTCGGCTGGCGCCATGGCGCGGATCTATCGTCACGACGGTGAGAATCCTGCTGTGCATGTAGCTGCGTGAGACTCTGCGCTTCTCTGTCTGGTCCGAGGCGCAGTGTCCATCGTCGCGGGACTGCGGTGGCGGCGCATTTTCGCAGACAAGAGCGACCGACGTACGACAGCGGCGCTCGTGGCGACAGAAGATTCACAGCCATTCCCATCGCGGCGCAGCACACGATGTCGCTGCGGAAAATCCGCCGAAGCGAGGCTTCGTTTCCTGGCCGGCGCGAGCTGACACCCGCCCGATTCGTTTGGCTCGGCGGAGCTCGAGTCGAGGCGGGGCGTTGGGTTCGGGCGCACTCGGCCCAGTCGCTGGCGTGCATGGACTTGGCATGTCGGGAGTATTCGACCCGCGCGTTCGGTGCAGAGATCAGTGATCTCGGCCGAGGAACTGACTCGAGGCGATCGATCGAGCGTGCATGAATGCGCGCGCCATCACATCCAACACGGCGTTAAACCAGACGGGACGGCGGTGGTTGGCCGATGGATGCCGAGCAGTGGATCAGAGACTGCTGCTGCCCACCCACCGCAGACATCACCGCCAGCAAATGTATCGGTCGCTGAAGCTGCTGCTGCTGCTGCCGCTTGGACATCGCCAAGCTGGTGGTCGTCACCATCGCCGCCGTACTGTAGAGCGCTGGGGGCACCATTTGAGCCGTGGCATGGCCATGCTGCCGCCGATGAGCGATCGCCGAAAATCGTTGGCGTACAGTACAGTGTATATCGCTGGAGGCGAATCTTGACGCCGCGGCCGGCGTGACGCGCATCAATGGTCCAATGGCCGTCGACATTGTGCTGCTCACTCCCTGGTGATTGGCGGAGTGCCGGCCGAGATGCGCGTCACGCGATGGTGCTTGGTGCTTGGGGCGACGATCGCAATGATCGTGATCGACTGTCTCATGTGCGGGGGTCGACTGGGCAACCAACGTGTCTGCACCGCCAGTTGCTTGCTCGGCGACGAATCTGCGCGTGGACGGGTCTCGGCGTGTCCCGAGCCCAGCAAAAAGTTTGGGCCAACCTCCGCGACCGAGTTGCCGAGTTGGCAGGTCATTCCGCAATTTGCCATCGAGCAAACACATACATACCCACCCGCACAACAACAACAAACCATGAATGCGTACTTTGTACCGCAGCCGCACGAGAAGCCGGCCCCGCGCGCGCCGGAGCGGCCCAACTCCAAAACGTACACGCTGAAGGAGCTGCGCCAGTGCGCGGGCAGCGAGCTGCCGCTGCACCTGGACGTGGGCGCCACCAAGAAGGAGGAGGGCTACGCCGTGTACGACATCACCACGTCGAGCGTGTCGACGCAGAACCGGTGGCACGCGTCGTACCGGTACTCGGAGTTCCTGGCGTTCCGCAACCAGGTGGAGGAGGTGTGGACGTGCCACGACGACAAGTGCCAGGGCTCGTGCCAGTCGCTGCGCGACCTCATCGAGGCGACGTTCCCCAAGAAGGCGGGCCTCATGTCGACGTGGTCGTTCACGGTGGAGGACCGCAAGGCCAAGTTCAAGAACGTGCTGATCCACCTGCTGCGCTCGGTGCTGCTGCCTGGCAGCACCATGAAGTGTTTCCACGCGCGCCAGCAGCTGCCACCCGCCCTGTTCGAGTTCCTGCGCATCAAGGACGACGCCGACAAGCGCTCGCTGCTGCAGGTGTACGTGGACAACCGCCAGGGCGGCATGAAAAAGTCGGCGAGTCACACGGGCCTGTCGTCGCTGGAGCACCAGGGCCTGGGCATGAAGAAGATGAGCTCCATGAAGAAGTCGGCCACGACGCCCAGCCTGGTTCAGCTGGAGCTGGAGGCGGAGGAGAAGGGCGCCGTCGCCAAGGCCGAGGACCCGCAGTGCATGGTGTGCCTTGAGGACGTGGAGGACCACGTGCACGCCGAGGGCCCGCAGGGTCTGGTGACGCTGCCGTGCAAGCACTCGTTCCACCGCGAATGCATCTTCGAGTGGCTGCTGTTCCAGTACCACTGCCCCATGTGCCGCGCGCAGGTGGGGCCTCACGCGCTGACCAACTACGCGTGCCCGAAGAAGCAGGAGCAGTGGTGGCTCGGCAACTTTAAGGAGAACCCGCTGGAGCGCGATGCCGAGTAAGTCGGCCGCCGTGTGCATGCATACACACACATCCACTATAGTATTTACAAAAAGAATAATTTATCATTGTCTTCAATCGACAGTATTTACCCGAAACCAAGCAATGTTTTTCGTGTCGAGTTCGTCTGTCTTGCTACCATTCTCGCGGTGCACTGTGGGCTTTTACCTGGTGGCATAGCGTAAGGTGGTCTGCTACCAGTGGTCCGAGTTTTGACCCCACCAAGACTACCTGTGTACAGCAACTGATCCATAGTACCTCTTTGCCGTTGCACTCTATCATCAAGTGTGCGGAGTAGTTTCCTGAATAGCATCAGCAGGGCGCTACATGTACATGCACTAGAGACAGCGAATATATTCTGTCAACGGTAAGATGCAAACCGAAAGAGTCCATCCCCTTGATTTCTGAAGTTTGCACGGGATGCGCCGTTATCAGGTTGCTTGGTGTGGGCGGATCACGCATCGTGGCACGATTCGTGCAGTGACTTGTTGGGTCACTCGTTGCATCACTGTGAACGAAGGCTACACAAATAAACTACATGCAATAACACTTCGATTGAATCCACTTGTCCAGGGGCTCCGTTGAGGGTACATACCATCCATGGTCTCGACTCAATCGCAGGTTGAGCTTTGCTGGTGGATTCTGCATTGACTTTTAAACAGCAGAACGATTACAGTCTTTTGCTTTGAATCTGCGTCATGATTATACAACACCACCTAACGTACACGACAGAGTTCGCAATCGGATACCGCCTTTTACCTGTCATAAGGGGTCGCTTTGTCTTAAGGGCCAAAGTACTTTTGACCAATCAGATGGTGTGATCGATTGTGATGTTGTGCTTTTTGTCATAAGGGCTCATAGTACCGTATATAGAGTATAAAGTACGATGTAATTCTGATTGGCTCAGCGGCATTTTTCAAAATGCCTCGGACCGATGATCATAGCGTGGGCCCGCTATCCCACCGGCCCTGGGCGCGCGTTTGCAGCGAGTGCAAAGGCCCCGACACAGCTTCCTAGCGCATGGGCGTGAAGTACACCCCTTACACTATCGTTTAACCGCAATATATTATGCTACTAGTCCGCGAGTCGTACACTAGCCGTGCCCTAACAGTCACAGCTCACCCCTGCCAGCCAAGTGCGTACAGAATATATGCTTCTAAGTACGATGTATTTTGCTTGTGGTCATCTAATCTGATAACCCTACCCCAGATGCATTTGGGTGAGCCCTTATGACAGGTAAAAGGCGGTACCCGAACTCGGGTGTACTTCTCCGGTCCGGAAAAGAATTAACAGTTAGGTTTTTCTAATAAAACCTCTCTTTATTTTATTGGATAAAAATAATAGCGACTACGATGTACGACCAGCGCTAATATGAAGGTGTCGACACAACAAAAGGAGCCAGCCCCTATCGGCACAACAAAACGAGCCAGCAACACGATAATGGGGCGGGCCAAGGGCACCGTCGACATCCCTGAGGAAACGCGGCAAGCCATCGCGCTGTTCCTCGCTGAGCGGTCTGTGGGCGGCCGCTTGAAGCGTGGGGCAGCGTCGACAGCGGCATCCAGGTTTGGTTGCTGCCGCCAGCAAGCCACCAAGATTTTCAAGCAAAAGCTGTTGAGCCTGCCAAAGCCTCGGCGAGGGCGTCCGCCCGCAAGTGCGTCGTCGGTGCTCATCGCCCAGCGAGTGGCCTGCATTGCGGCCACTCCCCACCGACGGCGGCAGACTTTGCGAGCCTTGGCATACGCCACGAACATCCCCAAGACTACCCTGCTGCGCTACATCAGCAAGAAGCTGGTGCAACGCGTCACTGTTCGCGTGAAGCCGACGCTGTCGGAAGACCACAAGCGGAAGCGCTTGGCGTAAGCACTGGCGCACGTCGAGCGGCCTATTTGGTAACAGTACTGATATGAGGAAGTGGTACGCATAATGATATTACTACTAATAATTGATTTTCCAAATTGATATAATATGTAGGTGCAAGATTGTATCGACTGCATCATATGTACGACATGATCCATATTGACGAGAAGTGGTTCAATATGTACAATGCCACAAACACATTCTACTTGACAGCTAACGAGACAGCGCCCTACACTTCGTCGCCTAACAAGCGCTACATAGGTAAGGTAAGGTTACGTTTTTAGCAGCCGTAGCGCGGCCGCGCTATGACACTCATCGAAAGTGCCAATTTGATGGCAAGATCGGCATCTGGCCGATCGTGGAAGAGTCGGTGGCGCTTCGAACATCCGTCAACCGTCCCAAGGGTACTATTATTACGAAGTGCGTAAATATGACCCGCTCAGTCTACGTGAAGATGCTCAAGACCAAGGTTCTCCCCGCTATTCGGACGAAGTGGCCAGGTATATTATTCTGCTCTGTTGACTTACTATATTATTACTAATATTTATTCGTGATTGTTACTAATATGATTAGTAGGTGGCAAGCGTCGAGCAATATTTATCCAGCAGGATAATGCGAGCCCTCACGTCCTCGAGAAAGACGAGGAGATTGCAGCCGCTGGCAAAGAGGACGGCTGGGACATCAGGATGAAGTGTCAACCAGCGCGTTCGCCCGATATGAACGTTTTAGATTTGGGCTTTTTCCATTCGATTCAATCGCTACAGTACCAAGAGGAAACGTACACAATCGACCAGCTCATCGCAGCGGTAGCGCGAGCCTACCGCACTACAACGTCCGACACGCTTGACCACTGTTTCCTGACCCTTCAAAACGTCATGGAAACAGTGATCAAGCACCACGGACACAACGACTACAAGCTCTCGCACTACAAGCAGCGGCGTGGACTCTCGTCAAGTGCATCTCCGACAGCGCTGACATGTGAACCAGCTGCGGTAGAAAGTGGGATTCACCGTCTTTTGTGTGGAGCACTTCAGTTTCTCTAATTCATAGTACATCATCTGATAAATCATAGCTCCAACATTGAGGCTTGTTCTATTGGCTGAAATCAATGGGATTCGAACACTGATTTGTCGCATATCAATCTAACCAGCAAAAAACCTCGTGGTTCCGATTGCTAAAACAGCCGAAAGGGAGGGCTATTTTAACGAAACTGTGGGGCTGTATGGAACAACTGTTTAAAGTACTTTAGAATGATTATTTTAGTTTTGCGTAATTCCAACTAGCAACGACACAGCGAAAAAAACCTAAGAGGGGTCGTGGATACCTCCATTGCGAGCGTGGTAGTTAGATACTGCGTCGTGTTAAGCGCTCGTAAAAAATATACCTGGAAAGCCCGCACTTAGAGCTTTCGAATGCAGGTTTCGCAGCATCAATACAGTCATTACTTTTTCAGATATGCATTGGTATGTGAACTGTTAATTCTTTTCCGGACCGGAGAAGTACCCGGTTCGGATATCCGATTGCGAACTCTGTCGTGTACGTTAGTCATCCAAGAAATACTACCAATTTGGTGCACGACGTACATCAGGGCAACAGCGCTTCGCCATCTCTGCGTAGTAGCAGTCCGCGCGACAGCGCTCAACTATCAACCCTCCTGGACGGACGCAATGACACTCAGATCAGCATTGGCATTGGAAATTCTGATCTACGTGTACAGTAAAACCAGCGCTGGCACCAGCAAGATGTGCGAGGCGGTGAGGCGATGGTTTGACATAGGTCTACATACCTGAGAGATCAGGCTGCTTGGACAACGGTCCGTGATTCTTGGGTGGCGGCGGGTCAGATCGACCTCCGCGTTTCCTTGAGCGATCGCCAAAATTGTCGTCCTTGCCAACCCCAGAGAGTTCTGACGCGCACCGATGCCGCAATCGCTCGGCCGCTTGGCTACTGCTTCTCGAGCTCATTGGGTCATGGCACTCGACTGCATATCGGTGTGGTAGGTGTGGTTGGTTGATTGGTTGCTGTGTTCATCGCGCGGGCCCGCTGATGGATCGCACCACCGTCTTCTCGAAAGCCCCTGTCTCATTGGGTGTCTCGCTCGCTAATAGCTTTGCACGCTCGGATCGAAGAGAGACAGGCGCACGTGTCGCGACGCCAAACTTTCATCACCGATGACCGTACATCGTTCATGCCGGCGATGTGGAGTGGAGGTTATCAAGCTCAGCCCATTCTGCATTTTACCATCAACTGGTCAAGTCAACTCCACCACCAACATCAACACCACAAACTCCAACCATGAATGGCTACTTCGTCCCGGAACCACACCAGAAGCCAGCCCACGACGACGACATGGACGGCCCCAACTGCAAGACGTACACGCTCAAGATGCCTCGGCAGTGCGCCGGCAGCGAGCTGCCTCTGCGCGTGAAGGTGTCGTCCACCAGATCGGACGGAGGCCACGCCGTCTACCACTTCGCCACCACGAGCGTGACCTCTATGAACACGTGGCGCGCGTCCTACCGATACTCGGAGTTTTTCGCGTTCCGCACCCACGTCGAGAGCAGTGGACATGCCACGACGGCAAGTGTTCGGGCTCGTGCCAGTCGCTGCGTGACCTAATCGAGGCGACCTTCCCCAAGAAGGGCCTTGGCATCCTGTCCACGTGGGCCCACACGGTCGAGGACCGCAAGCTCAAGTTCAAGAACGTGCTGATCCACTTGCTGCGGTCCGTGCTGCTGCCCGGCAGCACCATGAAGTGTTTCCACGCGCGCCAGCAGCTGCCGCCCGCCCTGTTCGAGTTCCTCGGCGTAGAAGCCGACGCGGATAAGCGCACGCTTCTTCAGGTGTACGTGGACAACCACCAGGGCGGCATCAAGAAGTCTGCGACGACCGCCGACCTGTCCAAGCTGGAGCGCAAGAGCTCCATGAAAAAGTCGGCGACGACGTCGGATCTGGCGTCCATGTCTGCGGCAGTAGTGCTTTCCAGCGAGTCGTCTCGGTGCATGGTGTGCCTCGAAGACGTAGGTCTGAATGTCGACGCGCAGAGCGGAGCCGTCGAGCTCCAGTGCAAGCACAAGTTCCACCGCGAGTGCATCTTCGAGTGGCTCACGTTTCAGTACCATTGCCCCGTGTGCCGCACGCAGGTGGGTCCTTCGGCCATGACCAACTACTGCCGCCCGAAGAACCAGGTGCAGTGGTGGCTTGGCAACTTTACGGAGGACCCGTTGAAGCCGGACAGTGAGTAGAGGCAATAGCTTCCGCGCTCGACGAAGCATAGTCTAGTGAACTAATTTAATCAATCGCACCCAGTTTACTTACGTCCAACAGCTCTGCTCTGACTTCGGTAGCTACCAGCGCAGCAATGCTCAACTTGCGGTGTGATTGAGTCAAGACCATGAATGGATCTGCCCAATAGAACCCCCGGGCATCCGATCCAAGTGTTGTAAGCTTGTCGTGTACGTGTGAGTACCCTTCGCAGCCGCAGCCGCTGTGGTGTAACGAGTGACCCAACAAGTCAATGCACCATGCGCGATCCGTCCACACCAAGCAACCTGATAACGGCGCATCCCGTGTGTCTCGTCCGCTAACGCCGACTCTCCTGGCCCAGTTGGCGTTCGTGTGAGCATTCCAAGCCTCGGGCCGAGACACCCGAAGCGCAAGAAACAGGAGCGGCAGTCAGAGATTCCTCGTGCCGCCATCGTTGAACGGCTTTCCCACTCTTTGGATTGTGCCGGGGGCATCTATGCGACCACGAGAGCCGCCGAGGATAAAGACACATGGCGCGTGACGCGTCTGCTCTGCCCAATGCCCACGAGCGATTGATCCCCTCCTGCGCGCGCATTGGGCATGGCGACCGAGCGCGTCACGGCCGTGCTGCTTGGTGCGACAACCTTCACCAGCGTGACAACCATTTTGACTCGCGTTGTCTAGCGAAAGCTGCCGGAAAAGACAGTGCGCGCGCGACTGCCGGCGCCAGCCACTCGGTCGATCTCCAGCGATCAACGGGTCGTGTCGGGCCGCTGGTCGGCACGAGAGATATGAACGGGCCCTGGCTTCGGTGTTGGTTTAGGCGCTCGCCCCCAGCCATGAGTCACTTTCCAAGTTGCGCGTTGCATGAAGCGAGCTGCCGGGTCCCAGAAGAGCGTATCTAACTAGGATTGACCAAGCATGAACATTTCGGCGTTTGTTTCGGCGCCGCAGAGCGGGCGCAGCGTTTCCAAGAAGCGCAGTAGGATCAAAACGTACTCGCTCAAGATGCTCCGCCAGTACGTTCCGCAGGAGCTGCCGCTGCTCGTCCGCGTGGCGTCAACGTCCCAGGAGACGGACTTCATCGTCTACAACTGCACCTTGTCCAGCCTGACTACCAAGAACTCGTGGGGCGTGTCGTACCGGTACTCGGAGTTCGTCGCCTTCCGGACCAAGCTGGAGCAGGAGTGGACGTGCCAGGACCGCAAGTGCTCCGGGTCGTGCCAAGCCGTGCGTGAATACGTGGCGGCGTGCTTCCCCAAGAAGCGCCTGGCCATCATGTCCACGAACCCGAGCACGATTTCCAGTCGCAAGAGCAAGTTTGAGAACGTGCTGATGCATCTGCTGCGCTGTGTGTTGCTGCCTGGTAGTGCGATGAAGTGCTTCCATGCGCGCCAGCATCTCCCCAAGAACCTGTTCGAGTTCCTTGGCGTGAAGAACGAAGTCGATCGGCGGTCGCTGCTGCAGATCTTTGTCGACAACTACCAGAGCGCGTTGACGGACGGCCACGAGGCCAGTCTGACGGAGAGCTTCCACTCCAACGCGTCGACCGTGGACTCGGCGCCTGACTCGGCTCAGTGCATGATCTGCTTGTTCGATGTGGACTTGGAGCACGACCACCAGCAGCAGCGCGAAGCCGGTTGCACTGATGCGGACAGCGCGCCGATCGTGCTCCCATGCAGGCACGCCTTCCACCGCGAGTGCATCTTCGAGTGGCTGCTGTTCGAGTTCCACTGCCCAGTGTGCCGCGTTCGCGTGTGTCCGAACGCAGTGACGAATTACTGCCGACCGAAGGACCATGTGCAGTGGTGGCTCGGAGACTTTGAAGAGGACCCGCTCCATCCGACTGCGAACTAAGGTTGTTAGTGTCAGCCAAGTGACTTTGCGTAAAATAATTAACATATTCAGCGACAAATGCTATGCGTAGTGCGATGGACCGGAGGCATACTTACACCATTCTTGCTCGGAAGCACCGACAACTTGACTCCAATGTCATTCGACCGGCAGAAGAGCACCGGCGAGCCCTGCTTGCATGCTCGCCCAACTGCATGTACTATCGCATGCGGTTGCCGGGGAAATCAAGAGCGAGCCGCCGAGAAACGCAGCAGAGGTCCAACCACGGATCGATCGGATCGCCGGCAGAAGATCCGTCAAATCGGAGGACACCGGAGGACGTTTTGCACTAGCATAATCATCGCGTTCCAGCGGTTCCGGTGCCGCCGACAATGTGCACCTGCTTGCTCGCACAGAGAAGCGAAAACTCGTCTTCAGCATAGTTTTTCTTCACTTACGGTCGTACGACTATGGTGTTGGTGCTGTCACATCAAGGCACTTTTTGGCACGCTCACTGCTGGGTGGTCGCGCGTGAAATGCTGGGTACCGCCAGCACCCACTCAGGACAAGTCTCACGATGAGACAGTGGCGTCGTTGAGGCGCGGTGCAATTGAGTACATGTAGCAGTCAGTGCGGTGCTATTGAGTACGTGTAGCAGTCAGTCACTCATCAATTCGCCTCCAAGTAACCAAGCGAAGACATGAACTCCGCGCTCTACTTCCAGCCTGCAGTGGGCCACGCCCCGCCACTCAGCATCTCGAGCATCAAGATACTCCGCCAGCCTGTCCGTCAACGACTTCCGCTGCAATTCAGCGTGACTTCGACTGCCGTCAACAAGAACTTCGCCATGTACAAGTGCGACGTGTCGAGCGTGACTACCGACCGCTGCTGGAGCGTGTGCTACCGGTACTCCGACTTCGCGGCGTTTACCAAGAGCGTGGAGGAACTGTGGACGTGCCCGAACACCAAGTGCTGCGGCTCGTGCCAGGCCATTCGCGAGTTCATCTGGGCCAGCTTCCCGCACAAGCGGCCACCGATCTTCTCGCGATCTTCGCGCATTATCGCCGACCGCAAGAGCAAGTTTGAATCCGTGGTCAACTACTTGCTCCGCTGCGTGCTGCTGCCTGGAAGCGCCATGAAGTGTCTCCACGCTAGAAGAAACCTGCCAACGAACGTGTTCAAGTTTCTCGATGGCCAACACGAAGACGACAAACGGTCGCTGCTGCAAGTGTTCATCGACAACTGCCAAGCTTCAGCGTCGAAGTGCAGCGACTCGGGACTCCGGGAGAGCTTCCATTCGGACGCGTCAACGGTGGACTCGACGGAGTCCGCGCAGTGCATGATCTGCCTGGATGATGTGGAGCTTGGAGACGCCGCCGAAGACTGTTGCCACGGTTCAGATTCATCGGTAACTCTGCCGTGCCAGCACGCATTCCACCGCGGATGCATCTTCGAGTGGCTGCTGTTCCAATATCACTGCCCCGTGTGCCGCGCCCGAGTCGGTCCCTCAGCAGTGACTACGTATTGCCAAGAGAAGAACTATATCCTCCAGTGGTGGCTCAGCGACTTTGAAGACGACCCCCTCACCGCGACAAGCCCCATCCAAATGTAATCATTCCACAGCAGAGTTAGTTTATTAACGCTTCCGCGTCGTTCTCACGTACCTATACCAATGTGGACGTCTCACTGGTGAATAATATCTATCATTCTGACGACGGAGTGAGACCTACCTCTCGCCTACGTAGCTTTCCAGGATGCGATCGATCTCATCAGCCATTTCCGCAGCGGTCGGCCGCATCTTCGGGTCTGTGTCCCAGCCTCTTACAATCAGGTCTTGCATCTGCTGGGGATAGTCACTCATGGCTTCCAACGACGGCCGAACTCCCGTCGGCACCTGCTCGTACACTTGCTCGCGCTCCAGCATCCGAAATGGCTTCTCCCGTGCGCGCATAGCCCATAGCACCATCGACAAGCTGTAGACGTCAAGCTTCTCGTTCAGAGGCTTGAATTCATATTCTTCCGGCGCGCGCCACTTTCCCTTGGCCACCGACGTCTCGAACGTGCATTTCTCGTTTGAGTGCACGCCGTTCACAATGCGGGGACCTGTGTACTTCACTCGGTTGAAGTCATTCAACTTCAACGTACCGTTGGCGTCGATCAGAAACTGGCGCGCTTGCAGATCTGCGTGCACGAACGGACCTCCTGGGGCGTTGTGCAGCTGTGCGACTCCGCGCGCAGCATCTCGAGCGAGCTTCAACGCACGTCCAACAGAAACCTGTTCGTCCGAGTCAAACAGCAGCGTGTCGAGCTGGTGCGGGATGTACTCCACCACCACCGTCGTCTTGCACCAGCCCACCAGCCCCACTATGTTTGGCGCATTGCGTATCGAAAAGATGGACGCGCACTCCTCCACATGACGTGGAATGATGTCCGGCCGAGTCAGCAGATCCTCCTTCACACGCTTTATGGCCACGTCACGACCTGCATCAACAACAACAGCAACAAGCCGACACCCGTTAATTAATTTACCAAAATAAAACAATAATTCCACATGCACAAAACTCAAAGATTGCCGCACCGTTCCACTTGGTCTTGTACACTTCTCTCCAGAAGCCTTTGCCGATGAATTCGCCCTGCTCCAATTGGTCCATGTTGCCGCAGTCGAGCTCCAGCTCCTCGGGCTTGAACAGTGCCACCGCCTTCGAGAAATCGCAGCCACTCTGCAGAATCCGCCCAATACATTTTGGATGCCTCAGGACGGATATTTATGTTATCGGATAAATTCTCGGGGAGAATGAACGCACCTCCTTGCGATACGACTCGGGTCGCAGCCACCAGGCCTCTTCGCTGTCTCTGGCCGCCAACACGTCCGCGAACGCACCGCGCAGTCCTTCGGCGACCCCGCGCGGGCTGTCGATGCGCAACGCCGGCGCCCCCGACTGCATGATCTGCGCGATGTACGACACGTTCCAGAAGAAGTAGCCGACTACGGAGCAGCCCACGAGCAGCTTGATGAAGGACGGCAGCTGCCGCCGCCACGAGGAGCGCAGGGCGTGCCAGCGAGCGCCGTGGGGCAAGCGACTCGAGCGCAACATCTTGGCGATTGACACAGCGGGATGATCGATGGCGGTCGCGGATTGGAGGAGAAGATGAGACAAAAACAAGTGATTGGACGGCTAAATTCGGCAAGTGTATCTATAGGCACTTTACGATGAACTCCATCAAATGGAGCTCGCTGTCGACGACCTCCACCTCATTCATCTTCAAGAATTTATCATTGTGCGCCCTCGTGATAGAGCTCAAACGCGCCGGCATATCCTTGAGAGTCTGATGCTTCGATTAGGATGGAGATCAGCTTCAAAGTACTGCACAAGACGCTGGCGAGCATATCGTGCGTATTCATACTCAACCAGTCACAGACGATCACTAGCGCGACATCCAGCAACGACACCCATGACACTTACACAGGATCATGCACGACGTGCGGTGGTATCGGAATGCCCGAGGATAATGCCATACAGCCCCAGGAAATCATCATCACAGTGAGCATACCCGCGTCACTGTGACGCTCCGCCGGCTACAGCTTCAATTTACAAATAGTTGGCGACCAACGATCGGAAGCATGCAACGCCCCACGCCACGTACACAACAGCAGGAGGACGCTCGAGCGTCTTGGCGTCTGAAAGATGCACAATTTTTTTTTAAAGTTGCCTTTTTTCAGGTTGAAGCTGATCCGAATGGCGATAGGTCAAAAGTGCAGCCAATCGCGTGCATCTTGAAGCCGGCCGCGTCCCATACAATCCCCCATACAAAATTCAGATCTCCGATTCATTCCGCAGAACAGCAGCTATCACTATGGAGGTGTCGCGCGTGACATCGCCGCTCCAGGCGCCGCCGCGCGCGCGGCCCGACCGCTGCTGGAAGTACAGCCACTCACCCGTGAGCCTGCCGCGGCTGCTACAGGAGCGCGAGCTGCGCGGCAACGCGCGCGTGATCGACGCGGCGTGCCAGGGCCACGGCAGCCTGGTGCGGCGGCTGCAGTGCGAGGCCGTGCTGCGCGGCCACTCGGGCTGCGTCAACACGCTGCAGTGGAACGAGAGCGGGCGCCTGCTGGCCTCGGGCTCGGACGACACGCAGGTGGTCATCTGGAGCTACGAGCAGCACAAGCAGGCGCAGGTCATCGACTCGGGCCACCACCTCAACATCTTCGCCGTGTGCTTCGTGCCCGGCACCGACGACCACGTGCTGGCCACGGGCGCCATGGACAGCGACGTGCGCGTGCACTACGCGCCGTTCCGCGCGGACTCGAGCAAGCTCTTCCGCGTGCACCGCGACCGCGTCAAGGACATCGGCACGTCCTGGGCCGTGCCAAAGGTCTTTTGGACCGCGGCGGAGGACGGCCTCGTGTTCCAGTTCGACCTGCGCGCGCTGCCCAAGAGCGGCGGCAGCTGCGACACGGTGGACGCCTCGGGCGTGCTCATCAACCTGGGCAAGGACAGGAAGGGCCGCGTGCTCCGAGGCATGGGCATGACCACGCACCCGCTGGATCCGACCAAGGTGGCGCTGGCCTGCGGGGACTTCTACACCAGACTCTACGACCGCCGCATGCTGCGAGTGCAGCAGCACATCTCAAGCGCGAGGGCGGCAGGCACGACGCTGCCCGTGGAGGTGTTCGCACCCCCGCATCTGCACTTGGACGCGTATTGCAGCAGCAAGGAGCAGCGATTCCACGATAAAAGCCACGGGACCAGCATCCAGTTCAGCAGCGACGGGTCCGAGATCCTCGCGAACTACCATAACGATCACATCTATCTGTTCAAGGTGGGCTCAAAGGAGACGGTGGTGTTCAGCAAGGACAACAAGACGGAGCCGCAGATCCAGCCTCTGTCGTGGCTCAATGGCTCGCGCATGGATGAACCAGAGTTACCCGTGGACTTGCATCTGGAAGGCGTGCAGATGCTGCATGAGCAAGGTAGAGAAGCGCTTGTGAGTGACCAGTACACGCGCGCGCTGAAGTCGCTGAATGTGGCGTGTGGTGCTCGTGGAGTTGTGGAAATGACCGCCACGCAACGCAAGGAGCTGCACCACGACTGCGCGAAGGCGTATCTAGGGAGACTGTGGAATGCAGACGGGTATCTGGCGGCTATACACTGCAAGAAAGCGCTGGAGCTGGATCCAAACGACCGCGAGGTTGAATTGACCTACATCCGTGCGCTAAGCGCAGGGAAGCGAGAGTCACAGGCGAAATGGCAGGCGCGGCGTTACAAGGACAAATACCCGGGTCACGAGGAAGACGTCGCGCCGTTCTTGAATAACACTGCATCTCCTGTGCGAGGTTCTCGGACGGCGCAACGCACCTTCCGGTTGTATCAGTCGTCTGATGAAGAAGAGGAGTCGAGCAGTAGTAGCGAGGAAGAACAGCCTACTGGAAACCAGAACGACCATGCTGGAGATGATCTGCCCGACGACGACGACGGGTTCTGGGAAGGTAAATTGGTGAACAGCACGCCAGTGAACTGTGACGTGCTCCGTCGCTACATCGGGTACTGCAACGTGCAAACCGACATCAAGGAGGCCTCATTCTTCGGCAAGAATGACGCCTACATCATCGCAGGGAGCGACGACGGACGTGCACTGGTGTGGGACAAGGCGACGGGAGAACTGGTGAACGCTATTGAGGCGGACGCTGATATCGTGAACTGCGTCCAGCCGCATCCCTTTGATGCTTGCTTGGCAACAAGTGGCATCGAAAATGTGATTCGTTTGTGGACCCCGACCTCCGAAAAGGAAACCACCCCGACCGAAGCAGAGCTGGAGGATATCTTGACAAAAAACCAGGAGCAAATGGATAACGTTGCGGAGTCGTTCGAGGGGGCCATGCACAATATGGTTCAGCTGGTGTTTCAAGCTGGAGGAGACCACCAGGCTGTTCAGGAGTGCGCGACAAGCTGAATTGCAGCGGAGGTGTGTGTGTAAAATAAGCAGGTTGGCGCTGCGTGGGTGCCCGAGTGAAGTCCCAAAAGACTGAATTTAGCAGCTCTACCTCCTTTCTAGGTGTGCATACGGTTAACCGCTCATTTGGACACCCTTGTCTGCTAAAAATAAGTTGAAGTAGGAAGCGCTCGTGGTTATGGACCGAAATGCGGTTTGCAGCTGGATTGATCCCTCAAGAAGGAATTTAAATCCTGTACCGGTATTAATACACCTTTCCCGATTTCGGACACATATTCTAAACAAAACGAAAACGGAGCCCTCCAAAATGAAGAATCGTGGACAGCGGCGGCAGTTTAGCTTGCGCCGTCCAACACGAATCATCCTCAACACTTAATAAGGGTCCTTCTGCAAAAGAGGCGTCTTGGCTGAAATACATGGTGCCAGGTTCATCAACACTTCTCCTTGAGATTAGAAGGTGGCTTCACGCAGTCATGGTTCAACTCTGAACGCTGCGTCTCCTAGTAAAGGATCGAGATATTATCTTTGTGGCTCTTGCTTCCCACAGTTTTGTGCATTTCCTCGCAGCGTTTCACGCCTTCTTGCAATGCACCGCTGCCAAATAAGCACCGCTTACTCTGCTAGGTACGCTCATTTCCGCCACTCCACGTACACCGCAGTTGGTGCGGCGATCACGAGCCACATCCAGCGACTTCCGTGAACGGTGTGTGCACTCGTTACCCGCAAATGCATGTTGTTGTCCTCCATGGCACACATATATTACTCCCAGCTTGTGGTAACATTGCGGTCTTCGTGTGGCTTTGCGTGATACCTATCAATGATATCAATGATTGTATTCTGCATGTACTCGGTGGTTCCCCGCTTGGAGCAATGCTCTTTACTGTTAGCAGCTCCCACATTTCATACTTATCAGACGATCGGATAGGACTAAAGTCGACTAGGACTACACTTCAGTGCAGTTTAATCCTCTGCCGGTAAACACTTTACATGTACCAATGTAAAATCAATTCAATTCCCATGAAGGATCAAAACCCAGACATTCGAACACGTATGCTCGTCCATCGCCAATTATAATAGCGTGCAAAATTGATTACTATGGTTTACTCTCGGACAGTGCTACAAACAACCCGCTGGCAATGATTGCGCCTTGTACGATAAACAACTTACATTTCGGGCGTCTATAGTTCAGTAACAACTATATAAATTATAGTATAATAACATAAGTAGAGCCAGTGATTGAAATATATTAGCAAGCATTGCAAGCAAGTTGCATTTTGCGTCTGCACCGTACCGTATATAGATGACAATGTCGCTGCCCAGTGCAATCGTGTCTGCCAGAGTTTCCAATCAAGCACTGCAGTAGCGTGATCATCACGCCGTAATGCAGTCAACTGTCTAACCTGCAGCATTATAGCCTCACAGACACACTGGCATGGAACGCAGATTGATCATTTTGGGACAGTCGGCTTACGGTGGAAGCTGTAAAGCGTTCCGGACGACGAGACAGCTGGACAATTTCCTTAGGTAGTATTGCAATCCTTCTTCGGTGTTCAATCGAATATTGGTGAAATATTATAAAATGCCTCACCAATACTGTCTCGCCGTACAAAACTTTATCCGCAACAAAAAAAAAACAAGATAAATGCCTCCAAAAACACTGGGTAGAGGTTCTCTTCAAGTTATACCGTATCGGTGCTGTGCCCTATCGAGAAATGTTTGCTGTCGACATGTGTACCAAACGAGAGACAGATCTTACAATACATCCCAGGTGCTTGACCGGTGTGTCCGTATAATATACGGATATTACTGGTTCTGAAAACGAGCGACCGACAACCTCGTTCGACACTTGAATACGGCAGTACGTTGACAGCACAGTACGGAATTTACCCTGAAACACACTCATAACCAACCAAGAAGCACTGATGCTGCTGCGATACGTGCTGCTAGTGGCTGCCACGCTCCTGTCACTAAGCGTACCTGCAGCAACAGCAGATACGAAGCCTAGTCCATTCACTGATGTACTTCTGGGCGACCGCAAGCGATTCCTGAGGGCAAACGGGATGAACAAGGACCACGGCGGCGAAGAGCGTATGATCGACGTTCACAAAGCCATTGACGCTGGAAAGGTTCAAAAGCTGGTTGGTCTGGAGAAATCTTCTCAAGAAGTCGCCGCCTTGGAAAAGGCTGTTCTACCGCAAAATCTTTTCAAGTTCGGCGACCGCCTCAAGATGCTAGAAGACGAGGGCTTTAGAGCCCAGAGGTTTGAGCAGTGGCACCAAGCGAAATTCTCGATCGGAAAGATTCGAGAAGAGCTCAACGTGAAGCGATATAGGATCTTCGACGAGCTGCTTCTTGACTACATCAACAACTTCAAGCCCTCAAAAGACCAAGCTCACGTGTTTGAACGGAATGTACGGGTGCACTTTGGAGCAAACACGGTCCATGAGCTACCTCCCCTACCTCCAGCGCCGCTGTCATGGAAAGAAAAGATTCGTGCCTATATAGAAAAGCTAAGGTGCCGCGACGGATGTGATACATAGCCACACGCCAGAAAGGTAATACTCTGAATATACTGATAAAGTGGGGATGCATCTTTTCGGTGTGTGCGTAAATTCTCGACTGCGATCGCTCGAATGTTCGATTTCTCCGCATAACCTGCCGCCGTTCACCTGAAATGGCACCTCAATTCGGGGTGTGCGTTTCATAGCGAGAGACTACTGCACGTTAACTGACGAGCCCTTCCTGTGTCGATTAGTCGAGCTCGTTAGGTATCAAGTGAGGGATTAATTACTGTACACCAAGAATTCTGATCGCTCTATGTAACAGTTACAGCTGTGTACCAAGTTATCGGTACATCACATTAGGATATTACTAAATACAGGGGCTCCCTCAGTCACGTGTTTGGCTGCGGGCCGTTGGTCGGGGAAGGACCAGCACCTCGCAATCTCCCCGCCAGCCCCAAGCACCTGTTCCTCCTCCTCTGCCTACTGCAAGGGCCAGTTTGTATCACTAGTAGCACTTGTTGGTCCGACGCGCAAGAACGACCACGACGCGCCAGCCGCGGGCGGAGAGAGACAAGTGGAGCCGGAAGCTCAGCTCGCACAACTGTGCGCCGAGATTATGGCCCTGCAAGCCACAAGCCGTCCGCTGCGTCCACCGCCGACGGAGCCGAAGCCTCGAGTCCCAAGTGGTCTACCCAAGTTCAAGGAGAAGCGCGACGAGGACGTACGCCAGTGGCTTTTCCAAGTGGAGACGCTGTGCCGCACCAACGGCCACAATGCGACGGACGATAACAACACGCTGCCGGCAATTACTGGTACCGCGATGGACGAGCCCGCGTCGGGATGGTTCCTGTTCTGGGCTTCTCGGACGCCAGCGGAGGAGCAGACGTGGGGACAGTTTACCACCGACGCTCTCGCACACTTTGAACCGTCGAGCTACCAAGCGGTGCTCCGACAGAAGCTTCGCCAGACCGGCAACATTAAAGAGTACAATGGGAAGTACTCATCGCTGATCTTCCACGTTGAGAACATGAGCGAAGTCGACCAAGTCAGCTACTACTGCGATGGACTCAAGTGTGCCACGCAGGCTTACGTTAAGCTGCAGAACACCACGACGTTGAGTGAAGCAATGGTCCTCCAAGAACGAGATGTCCCACTTCGGTGGCAATCGTAGGCCGGATCGCGAGAAACCAGAGCGGGAGCAACGGTTCCGTGGGCCGCTAAGATCGAATGCGTTCCAAAGCAAGAAGCCGCTCAGCAAGCGCTCGTACAAATCGGGTCACTACGCGCCTCAGGAGCAAACTAAGGATGGTCCTGTGTGTTACCACTGCAATAAACCTGGGCACTTCAAGCGCGGCGGCAGCAAGCTGAAGAGCGAGCAGTGCCACACCAGTAGAAGAGGGACCTGACGTGGCGAGCGCTAGCGAAGAAGGTTTAACCGTAAACGAAGCTACCTTGAATCTACTTTGCGAAAACCCTCTCGTCTACAATCATGCACCATTTTTCACTGTTGAAGGGATTACAGAGCAGCACAAGAGCAAGGTTGGCGCCAAGTTCTTGCTGGACTGTGGTGCTACAACGGTCTACGTATCACGAGCCTATGCGAAAAAACGTGAGCTGAAGACACACGTGTACACGGACCAAACGATCAAGGTGAAACTGGGAGACAACAACATGGGGGAAGCAGTCCTTGAGTTAACAAAGATAACCGTTTGCCTCGACACAGTCCCCAACCACCAGTGTGTCGCTGTTGTGTTCGACATTCCGGATGAGTTTGACTCTGTCCTTGGGATGCCATTTTCGTGGATGTACAACCGGAGATCGACTGGAAACGTCGATGCTTCAAGTCAGACGTATCAGATGGAACCTCAACGATAGAACCTTCGACTCCTCGTGGGAAGTGCAGTCAGGTTAATGGCTCTGGGCTTCATGATGCTGTGGACAGCGAAAGCTCCTGCGCGATAAGCCGTGATTCCTGTCGAGCCGCCGTGCCAGAAACACGATTGGAGGGTGAAGTGGAAAACGTTGAACGACCAGCTGAGGACGTGGAGATATTCTCTAAGCGAGAGAAGAAGAATGCCAAGGTTGAAGCAATGTTACTCTTGGAGTAGTCGACTCGTAAGGAGTCTAAACAAAGTACATCACGCAAAAGAAGCTGCGGAAGTTTCTACGGTTACCCGCGAAAAACCAGATTCAGCGTGACATCAGACGAAGTGACGAACCTGAAAACGTTGGATCGGAGAAGGCAAAGCGATTCCTACAAACCGATTGGGAGTCGTTCAAGAAGAACCCCGCGTACCCTGTCATCCTCGTCATCAGTACAAGGACAATGTGCTTACACCCGAGTTACCGGACGGACTGCCGATGGAGCGTGATATTGAACACCGCATCGATGTGAAGGACCCTAACACGGCAATGTATCGGCAGCAGTGGAGACTCTCACCGGAGCAGAAGGCAGAGATCGACAAATGGGTCCGGGAAATGATCGCCAAGGGATTGGTCCGGCCGAGCATCAGCCCTCATGCAGCCCCAACATTCTGCGTTCGGAAACCTGTGGGGTGGCGCATCATACATGACTACCAGTATCTAAACAGCAACACGATCCGACAGAGTGTACCGATGACGCGTTTTCGACAGTATGACAGGTGCCTACTATTTCTCGTGTATGGACCTGATGTCGGCGTACTACCAAGTGCGGGTGAAGATGGATCATGTCAAGTACACCGCTTTCCAAGCACCAAGTGTATTGTATCTGGTGTTACCAATGGGAGTAAGCAAAGCACCAGCGACGATGCATCGATTGACTTCTTCATTGTTCAAGGGCCTTCCACACACACGTTCGTTCTACGATGACATCTATGAATTCACGAAGTCGAAAGACATCAACGAACACCTGCGAGCTCTTCGTGATGTGCTGGAGATTTTGAGGAAGAACAAGTTGTACGTGAAGCTCTCCAAGTGTGTTCTCTGTGCTGAAGAGATTCCGTGTCTGGGTGATTTCATCGGACGGAATGGGGTTCGCATTGATCCAGACAAGGTGCAGACTATTCGCGACTGGCCTGTACGACGAACCCAAGAGCAGCTTCACAGTTTCCTCGGTTTAATTGGATACGTACAGCGGTTTTGTGAGCGGTACGCGGAGCTTACGGCCCCACTATTCACCTTGTTGAAGAAGAAGAATCTGCCGAATTCAATGATCGCTTTCAACGCGGTACAGCTGCAGAATTTCAAGAAATTGAAACGCCGGTTTTCAGACACTCCAGTACTGCACTTACCTGACTTCACAGAACAGATGCACCTGCGAACGGACGTAAGTCAGCATGCTGTTGGTGGTGTACTCTTCCAAGTTATCGATGGCATCGAGCGGCCGATCGCGTACACGAGCCGGAAGATGAAATCAGCCGAGCTCAAGTACCCAACCCAACAGCAGGAGCTACTCGCAATTGTCAACGCATTAGCAGCTTTTCGAATTTACTGTTTGGATCGACCAGTAATAGTGGAGACAGACCACAAGTCACTTGAAGGTATTTTCCAGCAGAAGATGGCGAATCGAGGTCTTGCACCTTGGTATGATATTCTCACTGAGTACCAACCCGTGTTTGCGTATCTCCCGGGCGCTAAGAATGGAATCGCTGACCGACGACCTGATCTCAAACCAGTGACTTTCATGATTTGCTCGTTCCTAGCTTCAACGAGACCAGCTATCAGTTACGTGTTGCGGATATCAAACCTACCGACGACCTGATCAAAGCAATCCTCGCTGGATACACAAAGGACAAGGTTATTAGTGACATTCGACGCGCGATCAAAAGACGTGGCACCACACCAACAGCACGGGAGGTATCGGAAAAGCAGTACAAACCTTACTTCGAAGAGAAAAACCTGATGTGGTACCAAGGCTCCACAGATGAGTACCCTCGTATCGTGGTCCCAAACATCATGGCACTCAAGCACCGTCTTATCACTGAAGTGCATGACTCCAACTATGGTGAGCACCCCGGTAAGGATCGCACATACCTGAAGCGTCGCGCGGATTGGTACTGGCCACGCATGGTGCGCACGATCAAGAAGTACATTGCTGATTGCGAGGACTGCCGGCGGAACAAACCGATTGACGAAGACACCTGGACTTCTGGAACCATTACAAATTCCGGATGAACGATGACGATCGATTTCAATGGACTTCATTACAGACCTGCCAGAAACCAAGCGAGAGAGTAGCTCGATTTGGGTGGTTGTCGATCGGCTCACCAAGCGGGCACACTTCATTGCAACGACGAAGAAAGTTTTAGCTCAAGAGGTCGCAACCCTGTTCATTGATAACATTTGGAAGTTACACGGTACGCCTCAAGATATCGTGTCCGACCGCGACACGAAGTCTGTCTCTGGATTTTGGAGTCAAGGGTTTGAGAACATTGGAACAAACTGAAGATGACTGTAGCATATCGTGCTCAAGGCGATGGACAGACTGAGCGCACCAATCGTACACTCGAAGAGTACCTGCGTTGTTTCGTGTCACCGCGTCAAGATGACTGGGGTGTTCATCTCGCGAACGCTGAGTTGCCATCAACGGTTAACTCCAGCATTAAGATGACACCATTCGAGGCTGACATTGGATATGTCCCTCGTCACCCACTCGCAGCTGTTGCAGCTACAAATCGATTTGGCCTGCGCAGAGGTCGACGGCAAGGCGTCAAGTTCATTGATCACCAGGAAGCAGTCCTTCGTCAATGTCAAGAGGCCCTGGAGGACGCTCAAGCCCGGATGGCAAATGTGTACAAGGTTCTAGATAAAAAGTTCAAGAAATGCAAAAATCAAGATGAAAAGGAAGTCATACAATTATCAAGTTATCCTGTAGCCTCGCTGCACCTAGACTGTCGCCTTAGCGAATCAGGACACGGCGCCCAAATCGAAGTCGAGCCAGCCACGAGAACGCATACTCGAGCAGGGGCATCTGGGCGACACTGTCATCCGAGGCGCAGCGTCCAGCCGTGGTCGCCTGAAGCATGAAAGCGTGCGACTTGCGCTGGGGGCCCGCTAGGATGCCAGCACAGAGGTACACCCCAGGCGCTAACAGCAGGTGCTCCAACCCGAGGCAAGTCTCCACACGAAACAACCGGAAATGAATCTGGTTGACGCGGATTGTGTCTTCGCAGAGCTGCAGGCGCCCAGCACCACGCGCCGACCGGCTCACCTGCCGAATGAAGGACCATAAGGTTGACCACACGACGCCCTCCGACGCGATCGCGTTCCCGGCAGCAGCGCGTGCGCGGTAAAAATGATCGACGACGTCGTCGGAGCACCATTCAGGGATCCCCAATGCATCAACAGCATGAGCGAGCGCATGGAACGCGCAGCGGCCATCTTCGGAGGCCTGAGTGAAGTCGTCCGGCCGAGAGAGAGCATACTCGCCGAACGTCATCGGGCCAGCTGCCGCTTTGTAGGCGTCGACAAGATCAAGATACTCGGCAAAATCATCTTCTTCGAGCAGCCATCGGGGCTGCCACGAGCCCTCCGTTTTGCCTACGGACATGATGTACTCGACATAGTACGTGAGTCACGAGAAATTTGAGTCCCCAGTCGATCCGAAATGTTCCAGACGTGCCACCGAGTCGTCGTTGCGGCTGCACGGCTGGAGGGCTTCCGCGCAGCTACACGGGCCAGAAAGCGTCGAGGCGTTCGGCCCCCAGTCGAGCGTGCAGCAGTTTGCTTCGTGCGTGCCATGCCAGGCTCTCGAGGGAGCGAGTGGTTGCGCAGGACTGGAACACAGGAAGCAAGCAGCTACTCAGCCTTGACGGTTGCTTCGCCTCAGGGTTGAAGGAAATTGCAGACTGAGGCAGCGAGAAGGAAGGCCCAAGATGGACAAGCGCGAAGCTGCGGTCGACGATAAGAAGGCGAGACGAGCAACGAGCAACGGCTACCCAGGACGAGCCGCAGCATAAACTCGACTTCAACTTCGATGAACTCATCAGGTCTGACAGGATGTCAATTGGTAGGGTGGTGAGTGTAACAGTTATAGCAGTGTACCAATTTATCGGTACTTCACATTAGGAAGGGTATTACTAAATACAGGAGCTCCCTCAGCCACGTGTTTGGCTGCGGGCCGTTGGTCGTGGAATGCCCAGCACTTCGCAATCTCCCCGCCAGCCCCAAGCACCTGTCCCTCCTGCTCCGCCTACTGCAAGGACCAGTTTGTACCACTCCAAGAGTAAAGTTAAAGAGACAACATTTAAAATAAAACCTCCTATCGCCCGTATTTGAACCAGTGGTGGCCTTCTAAAAATGGCCCATGCTTGCATAACCCTAAAGCCTAAAATTGTACCAAGTGCGTACCAAGCATGGACCAACTGTCGATAAGACGCAAAAACGTCTCACCAAACTTTAGTCCTTGGTCCGCCGTTGGTCCGCCGTATAGTACAGTTCTAGAGAAAACTACTGCAAACCTACGCATGCCCTCCTCATACTGAGCGATCGAAGCGTCTTAAGTGCATGGCTGTCAGCTCTTCATTCTGATGCTAACACCGGCAACAAACAATTTGATCTCGCACGCTTTATGAAAGTGCAACTACTGACTCCGCTCTAAAGGTATTTTTTGTTGCGATGGGAGCAACCGACGTAACCAACGTGCTACCAGTACTTAATTAAAGGCACTGGTAATAGACTCTTGAAATCGTACTCTTTACATGGCCTTCTAGGCGTATTTCCTTGGTTCGGGGGCTTGGACGTGATCTCGTTGCGTTCGCGGATACGACCAACTCGCCACTCTGCACAGTCGGCGCGTGCATCTCTGCAGAGAGTGCCGTGCGAGAACGAGCGAGGAGGTAGGGGGGGGGGGCATCGCTGTCCGGGTCAAGTTAGTGGTTGCAAGCAGTCGGACCGAAAATTACTGTCGGTGGAGGTTGGAAGCGGGAGGTAGAGTTAAGTACATTTTTGTCGGGCACATTAAAAAAGCTGGGTACCAAAGCCGAATTATCCATGAACCAAACTCGTACCAATCAAATCACTTGGTACCCCCTTTAGTCATTTAGGAAGGCCGCCTGTGGGCACCTTCCAAATCCCATATAAAACCGTTTGGTCAGTTTTGTCCGTAATTTATTTTAAATTATGGGAGCTGTAACGGGGTTACACACACAAGTGGCTACAGCCACTTGTAACTATAACAGACGCGATGTCTGTTATAGGTACAAACACTTCCTCGGTCTTGATGTACGTTACATCAAGGGCCACATTCATTTACGATCACCACGACGGGTGGTCCATAGACACTTAGGATTCCCATTGGTTGAAAGCAGCATCTTTTAACCAATGAGCGACATGCATAGCAGTGGAATTCTGCCAACCAGCCGTTGGCAGATTCCTAACTTAGAATATTACATTTAGAGGAAGTCAGAAAACATAAAACAAAATAGCAGTTCTCATTTTAACCCAAAAACATTATTTGGATCGTTTATTTAGATTAATCTATACTCGGAGGCCCGAGTATAATTAACTCTAGTTTAAACTAAGCTACGCTTCCTCATACACGTGCGCACACGTGTAAGCTGTTGTAGTGGGCCTGACACGAGGCGGTTTCAGGAATTTACCGACGACGAGCCGTCACTCCCACGACTTGGAGTTTGTATCGAATTGTGATTGGTGGATTACTTGGGTGCGGCGCGGCTGTACCCGTGTGACATGGATGGCGAATGTGGGAGAGAAGTGATCCCAGGGGATGAATCCAGTGCCTGACCACAGATGGGCCCAACTGGCTGGAAGTGTGAATCCTGGGGGTGCACGCCCAAGATTTCAGAAGAACACTCAGTCCAGCTGCGGACTTTCCCTTACGATGAGTGCCTAAAGTCTGGCGGAAAGTGTCTTTGGAGAATGTATCCCAGAGTACACCTCATCTTGCTGTGGTCCAGAGTACTACAAAGGACCAGAATACCCTGAAAACCCAACCCACTGCCACCGTGAACACGCGCTGGAGGCCGCTACACCCACTAAGTGCTTGGATTTATGGAGACGCCCAAGAGTCTGTGAAGATTACAACTTGGTACCCAGAGTGTCACATGGAAACCCTGAGAATCACCCCCGATGAACAGAGTACCCAGGATTTCAAGAGGTGAATCCTGAGTTTGACCATGAATCCAGACTACCCATATTGAATTTAAGTGTCTCCCAAGTCAACACCCAAGGATCTCCAAGACTCCCAGAAGACTCCCCTGAGTTCCAGTGAATTTCAGAGACTGACCCAGAGTATCATGAATCTCTGAGTTTTCGAGTCAGTCCGGAATCAGTCTGCAATCAAAGTGATGCGTGACCTTGAAGATACGACTATGGATCTGCTAACTGGATACTTTCGAGGAGTCGAGAGGGAACCGAGAACCATACAAACCCGAGTCCAAGGACCCACATTTGGCACTTTGGATGCCTTGCGACGATGGAACCGCAAGCCGATCGCAAGTCTGGACCGCTGAACCCAAGGTATACTGAAGACAAGATATTTGACCCCAAGCATAGTGAAATGAAGACATTTGCCCGTAGAAGAATGCAGAAGAGAGAAAGAAGTAAGAGAGAGAAGTAGCTGATAAAAGACAAACAGAGTTCCTTTTACCCTGTACTGCGCAAGTGACTTCGGCCAAGCCTGCCGACGGAAATCCGGAGGACCCGAGACTACGACCGCGGGACGCTAAGGGCACATCAACGGCGAAGGACAGCCGTCTGTGTGGACTCCATCAAAACTCAAGTCCAGTTAGGTGGGGACCAGCGACGGCCTTGAGCCTCCTGGAGTGATCCATCTATTTCATATCCTAGTTGGGTCACTTGCTGCGCTCGTGGTAGCCCATTTCATATTATTCCAGAGGGTATTCTGGGGTGCTAGGTAGTCGCCTCCAGGATTTTGTATTGACTGCTTGTGTGAAGGGAAAGGTAACTGATAGTGATTGTATTTTCCTCCTGTATTGGAGGTGGTGCGCGTTTGTGTGTCTCAGGGGAGCTAGGCCCCTGAATTTCAGACTCGAGTGAGCCTAGTGTGTGAGTGACCCACCGTCCAAGGGTCCAAAAGAATAAGTGACGGCTAGTTGTAGTGTTTGTATACTCTGTATTTGTTGGTTTTATCGAGCTAGGAAGGCATTTGGGTAAGGTGTCTTCTGAGTTCCTCACCCCAGAGTTGACTGAAATCCTGAATCCTGAATTCGTGATATTCTGGGTTTCGGGTGATCTGATTCTCTGGGTTTTGCCTCTAGTGTCGAGGTGCGTTCTGTATTAGACGTGCGCCTCAGCGCTTCTTCAAGGCTATATTCAAGTTTGGTGGAGTGCCGTTCCGTCAAAGACAAACGAGCCGACAGGGATTACACAAGGTACCCACGCCAACCAAGGAGAGTGATCCTCAGGGTTTAAAGCTTTGCGGCTGCGAACCTCTGGATTTACCTTCTTGCTGTTGACTCTCAAGTCGATTCTCTGGGTCTACACCCTAAGAACCTTCTTGGGCTGCGCTATACGAACCCCCCTGGGCGATAAAGGTTTCATCGGCCTCGCCTCAGGCCAAGGTAGGCCCATTACACCTGGTAGCACTTTGTAGTCCGTCCAACGACCGACTAAGTTGAGTTCGTACGTTACCGCACGAACACGGAGCCGAGAACCTTCCCATGGATACCGAGGTGCCCATGGAAAGCTCCACGACGCCTGCAACCCATGTTGCACGCGCTGACTGCCCCCACCTGTCAGACCCAGAGTGGGAGGCCCTCCAACGACTGTCAACAGTCATTGGTGAGGCGGCTATAGCTACGATGCTACGTACGCTAACGCCGACAGAGCAACACGGTGTTGCTCTGGGCTTCATCTTGAAGGAGCAGCGAGACGCTGCTGCCACTACCGCGGTGTCGTCGGGGACGACACCACGCGCGCAATCGCTGAAGCTCAACGTGAGCAACTACGTAGGAAGAGAGGGTGAGCCTCTCCTCCGTTGGCTTGTCGAACTCGACACTGCCATTGCGGCTCGACGTTGTCGAAGGTTGCGTTCGCCATGTCCTGCCTTGGCGGACGTGCGAGGAGTTGGGCGTACGGACGCCGACTCTCAGACCCTACGTGCTTCAGCACGTACGAGGTGTTCAAGGAGGAGCTCAGACAAGCGTTTGAGCCCCCGCAGAATGAGTTCCGGTCGAGGGCGGAGTTCCTCGACTTGCAGCAGGGTAAGCATGACGTCCATGCTTACGCTCAGAGAGCACGATACTTGGTCTCGAACATCGTGACCAATCCGATTGACGAGGCGACCAAGGTCGTCACGTTCATGAAGGGACTGAGAGATGGGCCTGTGAAGACCTATCTCTTCCGTGAGTACCCGAGTACTCTCGAAGCTGCAATCACTCTTGCCATGCAAGAGGAGTTTAGCCTGCGGCAGGCTAAACTACATGCACACGTACCGAGGCCACAACCGCGCCCGGTAGTGAGGACGGGAGGGCCAGAACCAATGGACCTCTCGAGCGCTGCCACTGCTGGACCCCAGCAGTCGCAGGGAAACAATGTGCGATGCTACCGTTGCGGTAGGATCGGTCACATTGCTCGAGAGTGCACGGCTCCCGTGCACCAGCAGGGTGGCTATCGCGGCGGTGCCGGGCACCGTCGCAATCAAACAAAAAACGCTGGACGCCAGTAGGCGCGGGGCGCCCTACTGGTAATGCAGTTCCGCGTGTCAACCTTGGACACGCGACACTGAGGACTGCAGCCCCCAGTGAGGTTGACTCTCACTGCAAGAACCAAGATGACAAGCATGACCTTGTCATCCTGAACGTGAAGTCGACGAGAGCAAGAGACTCTCGTCGTGCTCTGGTAGATTCCGGCGCGTCGAAGAACTTTGTTCGACTGCGAAGTCTATCAATGCTTGACTTCGAGGATTTAAAGATACCTCGAAGTATGTTGGAAGTAAGCCTGGCGACAGGTGTCGTCGTCAAGACCGAGAAGCGCATGGTACGCGTGCGCTTCACGTACAAAGGTCGAGTGTTTGTCGAAACCTTTATCGTCCTGGACCTGGACGATAAGTTCGACATGGTATTGGGCATGCCGTGGCTCGCACGGCATGATCCGGTAATCGATTGGGAGAAGCGCACTCTTGTGCGCTTCGGTCGCGAAAGCGGAACAGAGAGCGATGGCCCTGTTACCGTCCCACACGCACCAACCGGTGCGCGCGATTCCCCTGTCGAGACAGCACCTAACGCTGCTGTCCCGGAGCACCCTGGACGCGCGCGAGCGCGCGCGCAGGAACACGTAGCGTCGGCGTTGCCGCCGACGGCTAGCGAAGAAAAATTGTTGACCTCGGAGGTCGACACTCGCTTTTCAGCGAATCAAGGACAGTCTCCGGCCTCAAGCGGCGCGGATGACGAAAGCGAGTCACACGCTTCGGCCGAAGAGGCCGATACGAACCTGATTGGGCCAGACCTGGCCAATAACATTGGCCAGGGAGAGGGAACGCCGTCGACTCCGGGAGTCGATGGCATGGATGAATTTGATTCGTCGGCTCTGGGAGCCGACGCACCCTCCATATTGGGGGTCTCCGCCAATGGAAGGCGTCGAGGTGTTGAAGTCACGTCGGTTCCGGGAACCGACGCTGCGAGAAGAAATTTCGCGTCGACTCTGGGAGTCGACGCACCCTTTGTAACAAAGGGCTCCGCCAATAACAGGCGTCGAGGTGAAGATGGCGTGTCGGCTCCGGGAGCCGACGCTGCAGGCGGTGCGGACGGTTGCAAACGTCCCGCACCGGAAAAACTTGCATGCTGTCGTGCAGCCCAGCTGCACGACGAAGCGCCGGGCGACCAAGCCGGGCTTGAAGTGCGCTGGCCCGCGGGATGAACCCGCCGGCGGTATTAAAGAAGAACACCCGTCCACGGCTGGGCCTGGACGAGGTCAAGGGTCTAGCGGAGCCGGGCTCCGCAAGACGAGAAGACGGCGCATGCGAAGGTCGCTGCGCAAGTCTCGGCCAGGGGCCGAGACGCTACAAGAGATGTCTGCCGGGCAGACGGAGGCAGAGAAGCCGGACGTCGAGACGTTGAACGTCTTGACGCGTACCTGTGCCGGATTCCGGTACAGGGAGATGACTCTCGCTAATCCTCCGACACAAGCGTCGGAGTTGACTTCGCTTCCAGTCATGAGCTGGAAGCGCTTCGCGCGTGACCTGTACGATGGACGCATCGAGCAGATTTGCATTCTTTCGGACGCCGAGAGAACGAAGAGGAGAATGAAGAGCCGAGGCAGTTCTTCATGGAGAGCACCACTGAGAGCGAAGACACTCTCAGTGCGAAGACGAAGAAGGAACGCTTTGAGGAGCAGAGCTGGGACTCGCTGAAGACGAGTCTCTATTACGAGATCCTACGGGAGTACGCTGACGTACTTCCGGAAGAGATCCCTGCGGAGCTTCCGCAGAACAAGGGCATTCAGCACGAGATTGATCTCGTGCCGGGCACTAAGTATTGTGTCACGCGGCAGTGGCCACTGCAGCGAGAACAGGTCAAAGCGATCGACGACTTCTTTGAAAGTCGTCGCAAAGCTGGACAAGTGCGGGAATCGAAGTCCCCGCACAGTGCTCCGACGTTCTGTGTCAAGAAGCCACAGGGCGGCTGGCGCATCGTTCATGCCTACAACAAGCTGAACGATGCGACGATACCGGCGCAGACACCGATACCGCGAAAAGATGTTATCATCGATTCGATGGCCAGGAGCACCATCTATAGTGCTCTTGATCTGCGCGACGGGTTCCATCAGATCCTAATGCGTGAGAGCGATATCCCTCTCACGGCTGTGAGCACGCCAAGCGGCATGCTCTGGGAATGGCTAGTGATGCCGCAGGGTCTGAAGAACGCCCCTGCGACCTTCAACAGGTGCGTGACACACTTGTTGCGCTCGGTGCGCGACTTCGCACCGAGCTACTTCGACGACGTGTTCGTCCACAGCCGGGCTGCGGACGGGATGAGCGATGTTGAGATGCACAAGGTGCATCTCCGGAAGCTGCTTGCGCTGATGCGCAAGCACAAGCTCTACGCGAACCTGAAGAAGTGCATCTTCGGGGCGAGCGAGATACCCGTGCTCGGGTGTCTCGTAGGGAAGAATGGTGTCCGCCCTGACCCTGAAAAGGTCAGAGTGATCAACGAGTGGCCGACACCGTCGAACGTCAAGGAACTGCGGCAGTTCCTTGGCTTGGCCACGTACTTGTGCAAGTACGTGAAGGACTATGCGGGCACGATACACCCGCTGTCACAGCTCCTAAAGAAGGATGCCGAGTGGGTTTGGTCTGCTGAGTGTCAGCAGGCCTTCGATGCAGTCAAGCGGGGCTTGACTGAGGCGCCGATCTTGGCGGTAGCCGACCAAGATCGCCCATTCCACGTAGTGTGCGACGCATCCAATTTCGCAATCGGATGTGCGTTGATGCAGCACGATCACGAAGGCCGTGATCGCGTCGTCTACTACCAATCGCGTCAGCTGAAGCCAGCTGAACGCAACTACCCGGTGTATGACAAGGAACTCCTTGCCATGAAGTATGCACTCGCGAAGTTCCGAGTGTACTTACTCGGAAGCAAACCGTTCGTGGTCTATACGGACCACGCGTCACTGCGGACGGCTGTGACGTCGCCGCACATCTCGCAAAGGATGGCGAGATGGTTATCCTTCTTCGCGGAGTATAACTTCCGGGTCGAGTACAAACCCGGAAGACTAAATGTGGTGG
The DNA here is from genome assembly GCA_016169955.1 of Phytophthora vignae f. sp. vignae. Lineage (NCBI taxonomy): Eukaryota > Oomycota > Peronosporomycetes > Peronosporales > Peronosporaceae > Phytophthora > Phytophthora vignae. The sequence goes on from JABJUM010000042.1 coordinate 591,708, forward strand.
CCGACGCGTTATCGCGTCGACCTGACTACGCTTCAACTAATGCCGACGTCAATGCCATTGACGCCATGCGGTCGAGCACACCTACATCGTCTCTGCTCAACGACGTGAAGGCCGCGTACGCGCACGACGCGGACGCGAAGCTCCTGCTGGCCTACGGCTCAGCGCCTTCTGACAAAGCTCGTCAGAAGCTGCCGAAACATCTTCGTGCTCGTGCACACCGTTATCGGGTGCACGGCGGCTTGCTACTCTACAGTGCAGTCGACGACAACACGGACCGCGTTGTCGTGCCCAACGAGCATGACCTGCGCTTCAGGATCATGTATGAGTATCACGATGCACCGACTGCGGGGCATCCGGGCCGTGAGAAGACGTACGTCCTTCTCACGCGCGACTTCTACTGGGCCCACCAGTACAAGTGGGTGCGCAAGTACGTCCGTGCTTGCGAGGTATGCCAACGTGTGAAGCCTGCGCCGTTCGCGCAGGCTCCCTTGCAGTCACTACCGACTCCGTCGGAGTGTTGGCAGTCCATGTCTTTGGACTTCGTGTTCGGTCTTCCCCCGGACCGCCAGGGGAACACGGGAGTTGTGGTCTTTGTTGACCGCTTCAACAAGATGGTGCATCTTGCTGCGGTACCCGCTGAAGTGACTGCGAAGCAGACGGCACGTCTGTTCGTTGACATGGTGTTCGAACACCATGGCATACCAATCGACATTGTGTCGGATCGAGACCCGCGTTTCACAGCACACCTGTGGCAAGAAGTGTTCACACTTCTTGGGAGTCAGCTTTCAATGTCGACTGCGGACCATCCGCAGACGGATGGGCAGACCGAGCGCGTGAATCGCGTGCTCGTCGACATTCTCAAGAGCTACGCTCACTCGTTCCAACATTGGAGCGAGTGCCTGTCGATAGCAGAGTTCGCCATCAACAACCCGGTGCATGCCTCGACCGGGCATACACTGTTCTACGTGAATGCCATGCGGCACCCACGCCTCCCGAGCCTGCTCGGGATGGTGGCTCCTTCCTTAAGTGGGGAGGATCTACGGCCGCAACACAGCAGCCGCAGAATGCCGCTGACACTTGCACAGTGTCAGCCGCGACTGCGCGTAAGAAGAAGAAGCATGCGTCTGTGCAGGGCACAGACGCCGACAAGAACAACGTGTCTGTACGGGGCACAGACACCGCGAAGACCAACGCAGAGGCCGAGCCTACTACTACAGGCGAGCTGAACTCGTTCAGCTCGGACGCAATTGCATTCGTGCAGCGCAGACAAGCTGTCATTCGGTTTGTCCAGGACGCTATTGCAGCTTCTGTCGATCGACAGAAGCTGAACGCAGACAACATTGGCAGGGGCAACACAAATGAATTCAAGAAGGGTTCGTTGGTTTTGTTAGCTACTCAAAACCTGCCTAAACATGCAGTCTCTGACTTCGGGGCGAGTAAGCTCGCTCCGCGCTTCATCGGGCCGTTCACAGTGTTGGCATGGCATGGCAACGCTTACACACTAGGCATCCCGTCTAGCATGCGCCTCCATCCGACCTTTTTACGTCGGGCGGCTGAAGCCATACCGGCAGCACGAGTCAGCTAGCTCGGCTGACCCGAAGCGGGAGCCGAACCCTTCTCCAGCGCGCGGACGCGCTGGCCCAAACGCTCGACACGACCTCCAACGTCGACGGAGACGTCTGACGCGGTCTGCGAGGCCTGAGCGACTTGAGCCCTCAGGATTGCAATCTCCTGCCTCAGAGCAGCGACTTCGCTGCTCTGAAGCCGCTCCACGGCAGAAACTCGGTCCTCGAGAGACGGAGGCCCAAAGTCAACCCCAGGTTGACCATACCCGGGGCGTGTTCCCACCACCGCCGCCTCCGATCCGTGACGCCCACGGCTCAACACGTTGGATTGTTGAGCGTATTGTCGACCATAGTATCCCGAAAACGAACCGGCACCCGGTTCGTTATCGTATTCGTTGGAGAGGGTTTCCGCCCCACCAAGATACATGGGAGGGCTGCGGGACGTCCTGCTGCAGGACGTTCCGGAAATGGTGAGGGCGTACGAAGCCCACCACGCACTGCCGGCGCGAAGGTAGTGCGAGCGCTGTGGTCACCCGCAGCGCTCGAAGCACCACGCTCGTCGCGTTCCTCGCGTGCCGTGAACTTGGCACGGAGATCCTTGAGACTCGCAGGTACACGGATCGTCGTGTACCCGTTTAGGTCGCGGTCGCTCAAGCGCGCCGCACCCGGAAGACACAACGTGCACTGCTGGTCTTCGGGCACAGCGCAGGGAACACCTGCATCCACAGAAGATCTGTGGAGCTACTCCAGCCTCCCACGCGTCGAGAACGTCTCGAAGCGCTCACGGGCATGCTTAACCCGCTCAAGGTAAGCTGCCGGATTCTTGTTGAAGTTTTCAACAAAGGCATTCCAACTTTGACAAAGTGCCTGCCACTCAGGCACTTTGCTGCGAGAAGAGGTCTTCTTGCTAGAGTAATATCGGAGCTCATGGAAGAGTCCGATGTAGTAGTCGCGCCTTTGATCCGTCATCGGATCAAAGTGCTGTCCCTCCGCCACAGCATCATCCACAATCGCGCTGCATACGTACAGCGGGATAGTATTCGGCGGCACGGAGTTGCCCACCCGTGCCGCGATCTCCATCGCGGACGGCATCCACGGATCGCGCGCTGCATGAACAGCGCGCGGAGAACTTGAAGTCGCCACGGCACGTGGTGAACTCAACGCCCCAGCAGCAGAGAGCGGAGTCTCGCTTGCGCTACGCGAACGCTTCGAGCTCGAAGCGTCCGAGTCGTCTTCTTCACGAGGGCGTCTCGACCCGGCATGCGGGTCGAGACTATCACTGTCGATAGACTCCTTGCGCTTGGACGGAGAGCACTCGCCCTCCTCCATCTCCACGCCGCCTTCCTCATAGTCAACGGCGTCGTTGACTATGCATGAGCCTTGGAGGACAATCTCAGGCTGAGTTGTCCCCGCCGCAGACGTGGCAACAGCGGAGCCGCGCTTTCCTTGCCGGCGCTCGCGGTAGCCCACGACAGAGAGCTTACCCTCTGTCGTGTCGGCGGTCTTCTCCTTTGGCGAGCTCATTGCGGAATGAGCTCGAGATTTTCTTTCTCCCAACGTGAAGAATTGACGAATGGTCAATTGCCTGATTGACGTGCCGTGACCGGCGCGTCTAACCTTAAGGGGGGGGGATGGTGTAACGGGGTTACACACACAAGTGGCTACAGCCACTTGTAACTATAACAGACGCGATGTCTGTTATAGGTACAAACACTTCCTCGGTCTTGATGTACGTTACATCAAGGGCCACATTCATTTACGATCACCACGACGGGTGGTCCATAGACACTTAGGATTCCCATTGGTTGAAAGCAGCATCTTTTAACCAATGAGCGACATGCATAGCAGTGGAATTCTGCCAACCAGCCGTTGGCAGATTCCTAACTTAGAATATTACATTTAGGGGAAGTCAGAAAAACATAAAACAAAAATAGCAAATCTCATTTTAACCCAAAAACATTATTTGGAATCCAAATAAACGATCCAAATTTTGGATCGTTTATTTAGATTAATCTATACTCGGAGGCCCGAGTATAATTAACTCTAGTTTAAACTAAGCTACGCTTCCTCATACACGTACGCATACGTGTAAGCTGTTGTAGTGGGCCAAGGTAGGCCCATTACAGGAGCGTTTCACGCGCCCCAAAACGGTTGCTGGAACGCGACCTTCGGGTATTTTGGAAGGCGCCCACTGGGCGCCTTCCAAAACCCTCACCAAAAAATCGCGAATAAAAGTTTAATCACGGGGAGCTGTTTGGTGAGACCACATTTTGGTCTCATCAAACAATTTTAATGGGCTCTGGCAACGTGATCAAACAAGTGACTGAACTTCACTGTACCCGAAGGTCGCGTCCCAGCAACCGTTTTGGGGCGCATTAAACGCTTCCGTAATTTAAAATAGATTACGGATAAAACTGACCAAACGGTTTTATATGGTTTTGGAAGGAGCCCAGACGTAAAAATTGTCTGAGTAAACGAAGGGTTGCTGCTCGGCAACGTATTAGATTTAACTTGATTTCATTATGGGTGTCCTTTTCTAGCAGCTGACGCATATATCAGGCGACCTCTCACATATTTGGACCTCTGCACATTTGATATTTAGAGAAAAATTTACAGATTCATATCCGTTTTTGGTGGGCACCCAGTGTCGTACTGTTATGTAACCGACCGGAACGTGTCGATAAACATTAGTGCAGGAAGAGGGATTGACGACCCGAATCGTATTAGAAAGAGGCCGAACGATGAAGAAGCAGCGGGCGACTTGCGGAAGTGAAACTGTTCTGATTTGAAGCGCGTGGAATTGCTCCCGCCGCCCTTAGGGGTTGAGGGTGTCGCAGGCCTCCGAAAAATAAATATCCCGCATACGCAGGCTGCTCAAAAGTCAGTAAGGTATAGTGCAATATCAAAGCAAACAATAATCCGCAATACCGCAGTACTCAGTGTATTGTTGGTTACTTAACCAGCTTACGGAGCCAGGGTAGACGCGTTCCACAGATTGCGATAAGCCTTTAGGAACATAAGCCCCTCGAAGTTCGTACTGTGCATCGAAGCCCGATGCGGCTCGAGCACATATTTGCACTCCGAGAACAAGCGCTCGCACCTGTTCCTAGTTGGAGGGACTGCGCTGAGCAGCGGGATGTAGTCTGCAGCTGTTGCTTGGGCTTTGCGTGGCTTCTTCGCTTGGCGCAGCACCTCCGTTGCGAAATCCACTGCTGGAGCTGGCTCCTGCGTCTCTGTTGTCGGGACCCGAAGAAACGGCTCGAGCTTAGCTAGCTCAGCGCGGGACAGAGGAAGCGAGTTTGAGATCTTGACCACCGCACTTTCGAACACCGGCGAGTGCACGATGGAGGCGTCTGCATCAAGGTAGGTAGCCATGATGGGGTACTTCTTGACGCAGGCGTCAAAGAGTGCACGGACATCGCTAAACGTGCGCTGGTGGTGTTGCAGCTTCTCGTACACACTATTCAAGTCCTTCAGCTTTGCGTGCAGGGCCACAATGCGGCGGTGCGCACTCCCACACGGCAGGAGATCTTCCACAGCGGCCACGTGCTTGGCAGCATCTCGGATGGCAATGTACTTGTCCACCATCTTCCACACTGACGACCAGCGAGTTGCATTCGACTTCTCAGCGTGAAGATGCGTGTGAAGCGCGAGCTGGTTGGCATTGTTGGGGAGTCGCAGGTTCGTCATCAAGCATCGAATCTGAGATATCAGGTCGGTAGAGTCGGATAGAAACTTGCCCATCGCCAAATTGAAGCGGTGACTGGCGCACCCTACCATCGGTACGCCCAGCTTCGTAGCAAGAGACTGGTTTGTAGCGCAGTTGTCTCCAACGACGAACTTGATCATCGCCGTGTCCTTGACATAGACGGCCAGAACAGCCTCCATGAGCTCGATTTGGGTATCGGCTGTCTGGTCATCCTCCGTAGGCGAAAGCCCAATCAGACGCTCGATGGGTCCATCCGGACCGTGGTACACCGCGAACACCGAACAAAGTGCCGCGTCCCACAGGTCCAACCGTCCCACATTATGCCGAGGCACGTTCCCATCTCCGCCGCGATGACCGTGCCGACGCGGGCAGCCACCTGCTCCATGTAGGTCTTCAGTGTCGACACCGAGGTCGGCCGCATCCGCACGAGCTGCCTGGTCAGTGGGTTTCAACCTCACTCAGGGGTTGGTTCCGCTCGAAGATCCATCGCAGCCAGTCGTACATGTTGCTCGTCACCTCGTCGACGAATCCAAACACCTCCAACGTGGAGAGGTTGCGGGCTTGAAACTCGGCGTCGTGCGTAGTGTGGATAGCCTGCAGATGGGACATCAAGTTCGTGTAGCCTGTGCGCCTCGCTTGCTTGCGTGGCTGCTCGCAGATGTTGCAGCGATAGAGCCCTGGCTCCAACGGAGTGAAGATGAAGGCAGCGAGTTGGCGAGACGTCATGGCAAGCTCGAGGAATTGGAAATGAGCTCTCAGGTAGCTTGTGAGCTGGCGCGGAGCGATGTCCAAACGGTTGGTTGCTAGAAATCACTGGCTGGCAGTCTTAGCGCGAGATATTTGTATTATTGTGCCAGTATTATATTATACTGGGTTCGGCAGAAAGCAATAATCCGCAATATAATAGTAATAGTACCGCGATTGCGGTAGTGATAATATTTTTTCGGAGGCCTGGGGTGTCGTGATGACGTACTGTACTGCGGACGTTTAGAATGCTGCAGATGGGATCTGAATAGGAGTAAACTTTAGTGCAGGTTAGAAATCAATATGAAAACATATATTCGAAACTGGAATAACCAAGATGCAGACACGTAGATGCTGCCATTGAATGTTATGCTTTCTCAGTGTTGAGCAAGTGGACGCCTACCAGATATGCATTAGCTCTCTCCATAAGTAGATTTAAGAAAACTTATCTTTATCAGACGTAAATCCCGTCTCAATAAACGAAGGGTCACTTCACCCCCTCATTGTGCTGTGGTATAGCAGTACACACAAAATCGTCAGTTGTGGTAACTTGGCTACAAACACAACAACAGCCGAGCTGGTCGGCTTTGTTGGCCTGCGCCGGGTTGCCCCCGAGCGGTTCGGCCCAACCAGGACAGTAGGTGTCTCGCCTCTCGCCGAGACCTGCCAACCAAGATCACCTCTCTGGAGAACCGCAGAGTTCGACGGTCTCCGTTCACTCAACCCTGTGCCCTCCACCAAAGGATGGACGACGGCGCACAGAGCGCTTTTACAGGTCGCCGAGAGCAAAGGCTTCTCGACTCAGCAATCAGAGCCCAGGACGTACGGGAACACCGGCTCGCAGCGGTGGCGAGACTTTTCCTTCGCGTTTGGCGAGACACACGCCCAACCCGGGCCGACCTTATCTCTTGGCGCTACCAGCCGAGTACCCTACAAGCTATGCCTCTCGGGTACCGGCGGCAGACATAATCCGGCCCCGTGCAGGGACTTACCGGAACGTGTACACGTGTTGTGGGCCTAGAAAATTCCGCTCTGTTGTCTGTTATTTCTGTCGGGCGCCCTGAAGGGGCGCCTCCACTTTTCCTAAGCTCCCATACAAATACCAAGTGAAAGTGGGCGGTTTTGGATCTCGGCCGACCCTTCGATGAGCTCTACTAGTATAACAAGGAGTTTAGAGCCAAGAAGTTTGATCGATGATACCAAGCGAAACAAACTCTCCCACGGAAAGATTCGAGACGAGCTCCATCTGGAGAAATAAGATCTTCAAGCTGCTGCTTCTTGACTACATTAACGACTTGAAGCACGCGAAAGACCTAGTTTCCTGTTGGAAGTGCTGCAGGCACGTAGGTGTATCCCCGTGGTGGGGGTACACGGTTGCGACACCAGATTCGTACGTACGAAGATCTTTTGGAGGATTGTAGAAGGTTCGTAGGGGCGACCGCCCAGGATGGCACGTAGAGAGAGAGAGAGAGAGAGAGAGAGAGAGAGAGAGAGAGCTCACTTCTCGATTGGTAAAGCCACTGACGAGGCACCAGGCGGGGGGGGGGGATGCGTCTGACACGCGTTCAATAGAGAGGTTGTACATGCATGCTACATCTACTTCCAACATTCACCAGAATCAACGCGTGGACTTTAGAGAAAACACGGTGCATGGAGTACCTCCTCTGCATCCCGCGCCGCTGGCATGGAGCGAAAAGCCGCAAAGAAGATGGCGTGCCGCAACGGCTGAGATTCGTTATAAATTAGCAGAAATAGTGTACTCATAAATACTAGTATGTGAGATCGGGAAACGGCTGTGGCTGGGCGAGTTCCGGCCAAGGTCTAACTGCCTTGAGCTTGCGGATGATGGCTGACCGAGGACTCTGATTGGTCGGACACATTCCCCGCGCTTGAGTGCCATGGTGGTTGATGGAGACTACGGAGTGACAGGAGGGTCTCGGCGGGTCAAAATAAACCACCTGCCGGGGACTCTGAAGTTTCATAGTGGGTAAACTTTATGCCCAGTAGAACAGTGATGTCGAACGAACGGGCCGGCCCGTTTCTTCCATAGCCGGGCCTTGCGTTGTATCATGGTTTTTTGATCAAACGCGTTTCTCAGGTTCTTCGTTGTTTGTTCAAGAAACCAAGAAACGATGAAACCTGAAGAGTGGCCGTTTTAACACACGTCTACTCCTTTTCTCTCGTTAAATATGATATGTGTTTTGACTAACATTTACGACAGGTATATTTGTGCGTATTTATGCGACAAGATTGGGATAGAAGAAACGATGAAACAACACAAGAAACGAAAAAACGGTTCTTCGTCTGATCCGTTTGATCGATCAAACCACTTTCGGCAACACTGAGTAGAGGTTCAGTTTTAGGACGAGGTTTCGTCCGGTTGTGAGATCAGCTCGAAAGCTCGGTCCTCACTCGATATTAGTATCGACATTAGGGATTAGTTACAGAGGGGGCTTCACGGTCTCTAATCATTAAACAGAGCAGAATTTTCCCCCAAGCCACACAAGAGTCAAGTCCGTCTACGGTAAGTCGCTAAGCTTAGCGTAGGGCCTGGTTACACTCGGCTGCACGGGGTATGTCTGCCGGTGAGCATAAGGTGCATTAACCGAGTGTTGAGAGGTATAAGAGACTCCGTGCACAGTTGTACGTTTGACTGGGCGTGAGGCGAGGACCCCGGTGTATTTGACTTCTAGCCGAGGCTTCGCCCCGGCGCCCCTGTAAAAGGCTTCGATTGGCCTGTACCCTCCCTTTCTGGAGGACCACAGAGGGTTAGTGCGAAAGCACGCATGACACATTGCATCCTAGCCATAGGGATCGTCCTAAAAGCTTCGGTTGATAGGGCGAGGACTCGTAAACTCGTGTTTTCCTACACGACAGGTAACTCGATAAATCATCCTTTCGGGGGGGGGGGGGGGGGTGCGCAACCTAAATGGGTTTATCAGTCCGAAGGCAAAGAAAAATCTAGCTCAACCCGAAATTACTACACCTTTTCTCGGTCTACCTGAGCTAATTAGATAAGCAAAGGTAGTTTTGGGCGCGCAAGAAGCCCAAATTAGGAAACAGAAATCTGAGTTTGACAAACAAAGCTGCCTAACCTTCATTCAATATGAAGTAGTACAGTGTACCAAAAAAAACTACTCGCCGTACTTCATGCCCTCCATGCAGATCGCCGCGACGACAAACTTCGCTGCGTGAAGATTCATTTTATGCACCATCGCCTGGGTGATGCGCGGCATGTTCACATGCACAACACACTCGAGCAGCTGCATGCGAGCTTCGGTTTTGGAGATGCGAGGGCCGGAGCTTGTAGGCTGGGTTCGGGGACGGTTCATCTCGTCGCTCATCAGCGCCAGGTATTGCTTAATGTGCGCTTTGAGAGCGCTAAAGCAGTTTTCGTTGGGATTGCACATCGGGCTGTAAGGTCCGAGGCGCAGTAGGATGGGCTGGCACCAGCGCTTCCGTCTGGGAATGTGCTGGGGCGTTGTCGAAAACGACAACGATCTCCTTTTCGGCAATTTTGTAGACGTTTACCTCCTTGATGTCAGTGTACAGCGCCTCCACAAACGCAGCGTTTGTGTCCATCTTGATGATCCTACGGTGCGTACGGTACACAACCACGCTGAACGCAGTGGACACTGCACACTGGATCTGCAGGTTACCTCCTTTTGAAGCGGCAGCTTTTCAACAGCCCTCTTCCTCTTCTTAGCTCGTCCGCTCGTGCGCTACGTGTACAAATTGGCATTGGTTTCGTCGAAATAGACGACGAGGTAGCCATCATCTTTGTGGCGGACGAGAGCTTCGGCAAAATCCTTTCTCTTCTTCTTGTTCACCTCGCTATTGCACGTGGTGGACTCGACACAAGTCTGTATTACGATAAAAATAGCACATGTGATGAGAGCTGTAACGTTAAAATATACTCATGAGCTCACACGTTTTACCTGTTTGACCGTAAAGAACATGCCCATGAGGTGGCGAGACCTCAGAGAGAAGCACGTTAAACTCGCTCATGACCATCGTGCATAGCGTGCTGAGCGTGTAGGTGCAGCACTCGTCCAGCCACAGCTCCAAAGCCGCCTTGATCTCGGTCGTGACCTTAGTGGCCCGCGCACCCCCGCGCGGGAGGTGTTCGACGCGTCCAGTGCGCACAAGGCTCGTCCTTGGGATGCCATTGGACTGGCTACAGCATGCCAGCCACCACATGAGCTGTACGCGTCGAGGACACGGTGACGCTCTTCGGGCATGTGGGGCTTGGGGCTGGGCTTCGGGGAGACGTGCGAGAACATCTACGGGGCTGGAGGAAGATTGAAGAATGATAACTGAAGCACCCCCGCGGCCGTCGCCTCCATGATGCGTAGCTCGTTTGGCGCGGCGCGAAATCTCCGTACGCGAGAAATTGATGGTTATACGGCGAGTAGTGTTTTTGGCACACTGTAACACTTCACATTGAATAAAGCTTAGGTAGCTCTGTTTGTCGAACTCAGTTTCTTGTTTCCTAATTTGGGCTTCTTCTGCACCCCAAACTAAAACATGCCACCTTTGCTTGTCTAATTAGCTTAGGTAGACCGAGAAAAGGTGTAGTAATTGCCGGCGTGGGAAACATATAAAAAAACGTTTCTAATTGCGCCTTGATGAGTGCCCTCAGCGCACGTTGATTGGTAACGTGTGTAGGAGAATTAGTGAAGTCCACGATAAGTTGCTCGTGAAAAAGATACTCCAATCTTCCCACACGAGTTGCCACGTCCGTGCTGAATGCGAGCATTCCTACAAGAAGTGCTTTGTAGTTTCAATCGATGCGCTGTTTTGGGTAGGGTCATTGTTGTACGTCGGGAATTTGTTGCCTAAGAAACCAAAACGCGATCGCACTGGAAGAAACCGGAGCGTTATTCGCATTTGAAGGTTGTCATACATTGGCAGAAATTCTGTAGCGAGATAATGTTATTTGCCGAAACAAAATGTCAAATAATGTTATTTCAGGGAAGAATCCCTTTTTACTCTGGACTATCAATAGATCTCCTTGGAAAAAGGTACTTCGATTGTGGATTATTATTTTATTGAGATAATCTACATGTAGTCAGCAACAAGCAAACTCGTTTACCATAATAACAACTCTTAGGATTTGTTTCATCTGTAGCGCGTTGTGAAAATGACAGGCTGAGCGGAGCCCCGCTTGCGGGGCTCCGTAAACACGTTAAGTCGAGCACGTGGGTCCGAACGCATCGCTTCACTCGGCGGGGGAGGTTGCCAAATTCTTGATCTGTTGACTGTACTTGGTTCAAAATCTAAATTATATTTAATGTCACTGCCATATTGGATTGATATTGGGGATATCCGTTGCTCGGGTTGGTGTAGTAACCCTCAAGCCTGTACATATTTCGGACATGTATTTTTGCCGTTTGATTTCGAGGACGACATATATTAGCACTTCAAGTAGAAAGGAGCAAGATATTATCTTACCATCTCATCGAGATGTATTTAAAAGTATGTCTGAAGCCCACAGTATAGTGGATCTTGGCGAGGCCTATAACTACGCCAGTCTGAATTGTAACAAATTTCTAGTCATCGACAACTTACTTTTTATTAATTTTATGTAAATGGCGTTAATACTTCGATGTAGTACATCCAATAACCTTATAGCAAAACAAACAGAGGCAAATCTGGGTACACGAAAGTGATCGTCGGGTACATGCGGGTGCGGCTCGCTGCTGGCCTAAAGCCCAAGCGCTCAATTTACATGGGTGACTGACTGGTCGTCCGTGGGCCTGTCTTGGACTGCTCGTGCCGTCGACTTCGGCATCACCACACATTAAGCTTGTTGGGTGGATCATAATATGCCAACTCACCTGCTAAGTTGCCCGACATGTGCATAATCGGTGGACGTATGTGTATTCCTACATTCATATGCCCTGCAATAGAATATAAATTTATAAAAAAAGAAAACACATACTTTAGTAAGAGCATTTTGCAATAAAATCGAACGCTCCAACGCTGGAAAAATCACAGTCTCGAACATCATTTGGTAAACTCAAAAACGTCAGCACTCCAAGAGCTAACAGTACACACTACTTACATGCAACACCGATCGACTCGACCCCTCGATCGGATTGAGGGGTCGCGTAGCTGCAGCAAACGCGAAGCACGACCGCGCTGTACTCTCCGTGGCAAATCCAGCGCCGAGCAATTCAAGCAAACGACCAAAAATTACAGTAGGCTGAAGTTCCTATTGCCTTGCTTTTTTCCACGATTTACGTTGGGTCATGAATGTTAATACTCAGGAATACAGTAGAAGAAGCTCCTGGATTGGCGATGCAGCAGACCTTTGTCTTAACACCTCGACAGACTACTACATGTTTCCGCCTCACAACTGCGGTTTCAAACAGCAATAAGATTTCTACCGATAGGTAGAATATTATTGTTGTTAGAATCCTATCGATAGGTACATTAACTCACAGACACTATTAGCCCCTGAAAACATTTCTACCTATAAAATATTCGGCATGGAAGGATCTACAGTGTTTGCTGAGCGGTCAAATCCCCGTTTAATACTGTAGTTCCAGAACTGGAGTGATCCTAAAACTCCCTCTCAACTGTACTCATTTTTCAGGGCCTAGTACTATTGTGAAAACCGATTAGTTTGTCCTGCTGAATTAGCCGGTTAAACATCGCTCATAGCGATAAATCGGGGATGTCTCAATTATAATCGGAGTATAAATCGCTCATCGGTCTCGTAATTATGTGCAACCTCATGTACCCTCGGCCCGAGACTCGCCATGTGCAGCGACAACACCGCGCTTAAACGCATCGCCTGCATATTTCAGTTGCATGCATTATAGCGTGCGGATTTTTCCATCTTAGTTCTGATGTTAGTGTTGTAACCTTGACTACCTAGCCAAGAGCGACTGCACATTGTTGTTTGGCGGCTGATTTAGCCTACAAGGAGCGAATGCCGGTTGCACATCGGACATTCCATCTGAATAGCAAGCAAATCAGCCGGTCCTGGCTTAATCGGCCGATTAGCAAATGTAAATCTGACTCATATGTTCCGACTCTGTAAGTCGTCCTAGGTAGTAATCTTGAGTATATATCGAGGTACTCCAGTCTAATTAGGAGGTCGGATTTATCAAATCGAGGGTCGTCGGTCTTATTAAGCTACTAAATCGGCGGATTTACAATTCAATAAGTCATTCTAATCGGTTGTCACAATAATTCACCTGGGCCAAATTAAAAGGGGTGAATGGTATCGACGTCTGTCGGTTGCGCAACAACTCTAGCCCCATCCTTAGCTAAAATATAAAGCAATCAACTTTAGAATAAGGGCAAAGCTATTCTGTTTTGGTAAACATGGCCCATTAGAGAGCCATAACTTCGGGTTTGTACGATTAGTCTAGACGATTTATAGGCAGAAACAGAACAGAATGGTTGTTAAGCGCGATTGATTGCAATACCCATACCTATAATTTCAGCCTATCCAATAAAGTTATTACATTTTGTGGTTTAATTATAGTCGCCTTAAATATTATTAATTTTGACCGGTTCTATTAATTATTGTTACAATTAAATTATGTGACTTAGATAAAGAACTCCAACGCTATGGTTCATCTATAATTAGACTGGACAATTTTTACCCTTAAGTGGCTACTACAGTAGGTTTTCTGACAATGTTACTGCCTCCCCTCGGTGTTCGCGCTGCATAAAGCGGATGGGGGACGTGGAGCGCGCCGCGCTCAAGTTCGCCTCTGCTGCCGGAAGTCAAAACTTGGTGTGATGAGCCTTACGCCAAGCACTTTATTGAACGGCCCCGTTAGCCGCAGGTTTTTATTGCACGGGGGTCTGGGCTCGCAACCAGCGCACCGTCTACTATGCTGTCTTAAGTGGTTGCCGTTGAAGTGCACTTTATTATTATTAGGGGCAACTGATGGAGGCTTTTAGAATCCCCGGGTTTTGTGAAAAACGGAATCCAGTAACATGTAGTACCGGTAGGGTACAACCTTTTTTCGTGTCGCAACGCACGTGCTTTCGGCACCCGTCGAACAGTATACATACCGTTCACCGAATTTTAAAATCACTCTAAAAGAAATCTCAAGAAGTTGAATCATGTGAAAGCAAGTGCACGTTCACAGAAGGCCTTGTCGGTGGATGAAACGTGTTTATGGGTGAGCGCATGCGCTACATGCATCATGTAACGGGTTACACGCACAAGTGGCTACAGCCACTTGTAACTATAACAGACGCGATGTCTGTTATAGGTACAAACACTCCCTCGGGCTTGATGTACGTTACATCAAGGGCCACATTCATTTACGATCACCATGATGGGTGGTCCATAGACATTTAGGATTCCTATTGGTTGAAAGCAGCATCTTTTAACCAATGAGCGACATGCATAGCAGTGGAATTCTGCCAACCAGCCGTTGGCAGATTCCTAACTTAGAATATTACATTTAGGGGAAGTCAGAAAAACATAAAACAAAAATAGCAAATCTCATTTTAACCCAAAAACATTATTTGGAATCCAAATAAACGATCCAAATTTTGGATCGTTTATTTAGATTAATCTATACTCGGAGGCCCGAGTATAATTAACTCTAGTTTAAACTAAGCTACGCTTCCTCATACACGTACGCACACGTGTAAGCTGTTGTAGTGGGCCAAGGTAGGCCCATTACACCTGGTAGCACTTTGTAGTCCGTCCAACGACCGACTAAGTTGAGTTCGTACGTTACCGCACGAACACGGAGCCGAGAACCTTCCCATGGATACCGAGGTGCCCATGGAAAGCTCCACGACGCCTGCAACCCATGTTGCACGCGCTGACTGCCCCCACCTGTCAGACCCAGAGTGGGAGGCCCTCCAACGACTGTCAACAGTCATTGGTGAGGCGGCTATAGCTACGATGCTGCGTACGCTAACGCCGACAGAGCAACACGGTGTTGCTCTGGGCTTCATCTTGAAGGAGCAGCGAGACGCTGCTGCCACTACCGCGGTGTCGTCGGGGACGACACCACGCGCGCAATCGCTGAAGCTCAACGTGAGCAACTACGTAGGAAGAGAGGGTGAGCCTCTCCTCTATTGGCTTGTCGAACTCGACACTGCCATTGCTGCTCGACGTATCGTCGACCCGATGTCGAAGGTCGCGTTCGCCATGTCCTGTCTTGGCGGACGTGCGAGGAGTTGGGCGTACGGACGCCGACTCTCAGACCCTACGTGCTTCAGCACGTACGAGGTGTTCAAGGAGGAGCTCAGACAAGCGTTTGAGCCCCCGCAGAATGAGTTCCGGTCGAGGGCGGAGTTCCTCGACCTGCAGCAGGGCAAGCATGACGTCCATGCTTACGCTCAGAGAGCACGGTACTTGGTCTCGAACATCGTGACCAACCCGATTGACGAGGCGACCGAGGTCGTCACGTTCATGAAGGGACTGAGAGATGGGCCTGTGAAGACCTATCTCTTCCGTGAGTACCCGAGTACTCTCGAAGCTGCAATCACTCTTGCCATGCAAGAGGAGTTTAGCCTGCGGCAGGCTAAACTACATGCACACGTACCGAGGCCGCAACCGCGCCCGGTAGTGAGGACGGGAGGGCCAGAACCAATGGACCTCTCGAGCGCTGCCACTGCTGGACCCCAGCAGTCGCAGGGAAACAATGTGCGATGCTACCGTTGCGGTAGGATCGGTCACATTGCTCGAGAGTGCACGGCTCCCGTGCACCAGCAGGGTGGCTATCGCGGCGGTGCCGGGCACCGTCGCAATCAAACAAAAAACGCTGGACGCCAGTAGGCGCGGGGCGCCCTACTGGTAATGCAGTTCCGCGTGTCAACCTTGGACACGCGACACTGAGGACTGCAGCCCCCAGTGAGGTTGACTCTCACTGCAAGAACCAAGATGACAAGCATGACCTTGTCATCCTGAACGTGAAGTCGACGAGAGCAAGAGACTCTCGTCGTGCTCTGGTAGATTCCGGCGCGTCGAAGAACTTTGTTCGACTGCGAAGTCTATCAATGCTTGACTTCGAGGATTTAAAGATACCTCGAAGTATGTTGGAAGTAAGCCTGGCGACAGGTGTCGTCGTCAAGACCGAGAAGCGCATGGTACGCGTGCGCTTCACGTACAAAGGTCGAGTGTTTGTCGAAACCTTTATCGTCCTGGACCTGGACGATAAGTTCGACATGGTATTGGGCATGCCGTGGCTCGCACGGCATGATCCGGTAATCGATTGGGAGAAGCGCACTCTTGTGCGCTTCGGTCGCGAAAGCGGAACAGAGAGCGATGGCCCTGTTACCGTCCCACACGCACCAACCGGTGCGCGCGATTCCCCTGTCGAGACAGCACCTAACGCTGCTGTCCCGGAGCACCCTGGACGCGCGCGAGCGCGCGCGCAGGAACACGTAGCGTCGGCGTTGCCGCCGACGGCTAGCGAAGAAAAATTGTTGACCTCGGAGGTCGACACTCGCTTTTCAGCGAATCAAGGACAGTCTCCGGCCTCAAGCGGCGCGGATGACGAAAGCGGGTCACACGCTTCGGCCGAAGAGGCCGACGCGAACCTGATTGGGCCAGACCTGGCCAATAACATTGGCCAGGGAGAGGGAACGCCGTCGACTCCTGGAGTCGATGACATGAGTGAATTCGATTCGTCGGCTCTGGGAGCCGACGCACCCTCCGTAATGGGGGTCTCCGCCAATGGAAGGCGTCGAGGTATTGAAGTCGCGTCGGTTCCGGGAACCGACGCTGCGAGAAGAAAATTCGCGTCGACTCTGCACCCTTTGTAACGAAGGGCTCCGCCAATAACAGGCGTCGAGGTGAAGATGGCGTGTCGGCTCCGGGAGCCGACGCTGCAGGCGGTGCGGACGGTTGCAAACGTCCCGCACCGGAAAAACTTGCATGCTGTCGTGCAGCCGGGTTGCACGACGAAGCGCCGGGCGACCAAGCCGGGCTTGAAGTGCGCTGGCCCGCGGGATGAACCCGCCGGCGGTATTAAAGAAGAACACCCGTCCACGGCTGGGCCTGGACGAGGTCAAGAGTCTAGCGGAGCCGGGCTCCGCAAGACGAGAAGACGGCGCATGCGAAGGTCGCTGCGCAAGTCTCGGCTAGGGGCCGAGACGCTACAAGAGATGTCTGCCGGGCAGACGGAGGCAGAGAAGCCGGACGTCGAGACGTTGAACGTCTTGACGCGTACCTGTGCCGGATTCCGGTACAGGGAGATGACTCTCGCTAATCCTCCGACACAAGCGTCGGAGTTGACTTCGCTTCCAGTCATGAGCTGGAAGCGCTTCGCGCGTGACCTGTACGATGGACGCATCGAGCAGATTTGCATTCTTTCGGACGCCGAGAGAACGAAGAGGAGAATGAAGAGCTGAGGCAGTTCTTCATGGAGAGCACCACTGAGAGCGAAGACACTCTCAGTGCGAAGACGAAGAAGGAACGCTTTGAGGAGGAGAGCTGGGACTCGCTGAAGACGAGTCTCTATTACGAGATCCTACGGGAGTGCGCTGACGTACTTCCGGAAGAGATCCCTGCGGAGCTTCCGCAGAACAAGGGCATTCAGCACGAGATTGATCTCGTGCCGGGCACTAAGTATTGCGTCACGCGGCAGTGGCCACTGCCGCGAGAACAGGTCAAAGCGATCGACGACTTCTTTGAAAGTCGTCGCAAAGCTGGACAAGTGCGGGAATCGAAGTCCCCGCACAGTGCTCCGACGTTCTGTGTCAAGAAGCCACAGGGCGGCTGGCGCATCGTTCATGTGTACAACAAGTTGAACGATGCGACGATACCGGCGCAGACGCCTATACCGCGAAAAAATGTCATCATCGATTCGATGGCCAGGAGCACCATCTATAGTGCTCTTGATCTGCGCGATGGGTTTTATCCGATCCTAATGCGTGAGAACGACATCCCTCTCACGGCTGTGAGCACGCCAAGCGGCATGCTATGGGAGTGGCTAGTGATGCCGCAGGGTCTGAAGAACGCCCCTGCGACCTTCAACAGGTGCGTGACGCACTTGTTGCGTTCGGTGCGCGACTTCGCACCGAGCTACTTCGATGACGTGTTCGTCCACAGCCGAGCTGCGGACGGGATGAGCGACGTTGAGATGCACAAGTGCATCTCCGGAAGCTGCTTGCGCTGATGCGCAAGCACAAGCTCTACGCGAACCTGAAGAAGTGCATCTTCGTGGTGAGCGAGATACCCGTACTCGGGTGTCTCGTAGGGAAGAATAGTGTCCGCCCTGACCCTGAAAAGATCAGAGTGATCAACGAGTGGCCGACACCGTCGAACGTCAAGGAACTGCGGCAGTTCCTTGGCTTGGCCACGTACTAATGCACGTACGTGAAGGACTATGCGGGCACGATACACCCGCTGTCACAGCTCCTAAAGAAGGATGCCGAGTGGGTTTGGTCTGCTGAGTGTCAGCAGGCCTTCGATGCAGTCAAGCGGGGCTTGACTGAGGCGCCGATCTTGGCGGTGGCTGACCAAGATCGCCCATTCCACGTAGTGTGCGATGCATCCGATTTCGCAATCGGATGTGCGTTGATGCAGCACGATCACGAGGGCCATGATCGCGCCGTCTACTACCAATCGCGTCAGCTGAAGCCAGCTGAGCGCAACTACCCGGTGCATGACAAGGAACTCCTTGCCATGAAGTATGCACTCGCGAAGTTTCGAGTGTACCTACTCGGAAGCAAACCGTTCGTGGTCTATACAAACCACGCGTCACTGCGGACGGCTGTGAAGTCGCCGCACATCTCGCAAAGGATGGCGAGATGGTTGTCTTTCTTCGCGGAATACGACTTCCGGGTCGAGTAAAAACCCGGAAGACTAAATGTGGTGGCCGACGCGTTATCGCGTCGACCTGACTACGCTGCAGGCCAATCGAGCACTCCCACGTCGTCGCTACTAGACGACGTGAAGGCCGCGTACGCGCACGACGCGGACGCGAAGCTCTTGCTGGCCTACGGTTCAGCGCCTTCTGACAAAGCTCGTCAGAAGCTGCCGAAACATCTTCGTGCTCGTGCACACCGTTATCGGGTGCACGACGGCTTGTTACTCTACAGTGCAGTCGACGACAACACGGACCGCGTTGTCGTGCCCAACGAGCATGACCTGCGCTTCAGGATCATGTATGAGTATCATGATGCACCGATTGCGGGGCATCCGGGCCGTGAGAAGACGTACGTCCTTCTCACGCGCGACTTCTACTGGGCCCACCAGTACAAGTGGGTGCGCAAGTACGTCCGTGCTTGCGAAGTATGCCAACGTGTGAAGCCTGCGCCGTTCGCGCAGGCTCCCTTGCAGTCACTACCGACTCCGTCGGAGTGTTGGCAGTCCATGTCTTTGGACTTCGTGTTCGGTCTTCCCCCGGACCGCCAGGGGAACACGGGAGTTGTGGTCTTTGTTGACCGCTTCAGCAAGATGGTGCATCTTGCTGCGGTACCCGCTGAAGTGACTGCGAAGCAGACGGCACGTCTGTTCGTTGACATGGTGTTCAAACACCATGGCATGCCGATCGACATTGTGTCGGATCGAGACCCGCGTTTCACAGCACATCTGTGGCAAGAAGTGTTCACACTTCTTGGGAGTCAGCTTTCAATGTCGACTGCGGACCATCCGCAGACGGATGGGCAGACCGAGCGCGTGAATCGCGTGCTCGTCGACATTCTCAAGAGCTACGCTCACTCGTTCCAACATTGGAGCGAGTGCCTGTCGATAGCAGAGTTCGCCATCAACAACCCGGTGCATGCCTCGACCGGGCATACACTGTTCTACGTGAATGCCATGCGGCACCCACGCCTCCCGAGCCTGCTCGGGATGGTGGCTCCTTCCTTAAGTGGGGAGGATCTACGGCCGCAACACAGCAGCCGCAGAATGCCGCTGACACTTGCACAGTGTCAGCCGCGACTGCGCGTAAGAAGAAGAAGCATGCGTCTGTGCAGGGCACAGACGCCGACAAGAACAACGTGTCTGTACGGGGCACAGACACCGCGAAGACCAACGCAGAGGCCGAGCCTACTACTACAGGCGAGCTGAACTCGTTCAGCTCGGACGCAATTGCATTCGTGCAGCGCAGACAAGCTGTCATTCGGTTTGTCCAGGACGCTATTGCAGCTTCTGTCGATCGACAGAAGCTGAACGCAGACAACATTGGCAGGGGCAACACAAATGAATTCAAGAAGGGTTCGTTGGTTTTGTTAGCTACTCAAAACCTGCCTAAACATGCAGTCTCTGACTTCTGGGCGAGTAAGCTCGCTCCGCGCTTCATCGGGCCGTTCACAGTGTTGGCATGGCATGGCAACGCTTACACACTAGGCATCCCGTCTAGCATGCGCCTCCATCCGACCTTTTTACGTCGGGCGGCTGAAGCCATACCGGCAGCACGAGTCAGCTAGCTCGGCTGACCCGAAGCGGGAGCCGAACCCTTCTCCAGCGCGCGGACGCGCTGGCCCAAACGCTCGACACGACCTCCAACGTCGACGGAGACGTCTGACGCGGTCTGCGAGGCCTGAGCGACTTGAGCCCTCAGGATTGCAATCTCCTGCCTCAGAGCAGCGACTTCGCTGCTCTGAAGCCGCTCCACGGCAGAAACTCGGTCCTCGAGAGACGGAGGCCCAAAGTCAACCCCAGGTTGACCATACCCGGGGCGTGTTCCCACCACCGCCGCCTCCGATCCGTGACGCCCACGGCTCAACACGTTGGATTGTTGAGCGTATTGTCGACCATAGTATCCCGAAAACGAACCGGCACCCGGTTCGTTATATCGTATTCGTTGGAGAGGGTTTCCGCCCCACCAAGATACATGGGAGGGCTGCGGGACGTCCTGCTGCAGGACGTTCCGGAAATGGTGAGGGCGTACGAAGCCCACCACGCCCTGCCGGCGCGAAGGTAGTGCGAGCGCTGTGGTCACCCGCAGCGCTCGAAGCACCACGCTCGTCGCGTTCCTCGCGTGCCATGAACTTGGCACGGAGATCGTTGAGACTCGCAGGTACACGGATCGTCGTGTACCCGTTTAGGTCGCGGTCGCTCAAGCGCGCCGCACCCGGAAGACACAACGTGCACTGTTGGCCTTCGGGCACAGCGCACGGAACACCAGCGTCCACAGAAGATCTGTGGAGCTGCTCCAGCCTCCCACGCATCGAGAACGTCTCGAAGCGCTCAGGGGCATGCTTAACCCGCTCACGGTAAGCTGCCGGATTCTTGTTGAAGTTTTCAACAAAGGCATTCCAACTTTGCTGCGAGAAGAGGTCTTCTTGCTGGAATAATATCGGAGCTCATGGAAGAGTCCGATATAGTAGTCGCGACTTTGATCCGTCATCGGATCAAAGTGCTGCCCCTCAGCCACGGCATCATCCACAATCGCGCTGCATACGTACAGCGGGATAGTGTTCGGTGGCACTGAGTTGCCCACCCGTGCCGCGATCTCCGTCGCGGACGGCATCCACGGATCGCGCGCTGCATGAACAGCGCGCGGAGAACTTGAAGTCGCCACGACACGTGGTGAACTCAACGCCCCAGCAGCTGAGAGCGGAGACTCCCTCTCACAACGCGAACGCTTCGAGCTAGAAGCGTCCGAATCGCCTTCTTCGCGAGGACGTCTCGACCCAGCGTGAGGGTCGAGACTATCACTGTCGATAGACTCCTTGCGCATGGACGGAGAGCTCTCGCCCTCCTCCATCTCCACGTCGCCTTCCTCGTAGTCAACGACGTCGTTGACTACGGACGAGCCTTGGAGGACAATCTCAGGCTGAGTTGTCCCCGCCGCACGCTTTGCTTGCTGGCGCTCGCGGTAGCCCACGACAGAGAGCTTACCCTCTGTCGTGTCGGCGGTCTTCTCCTTTGGCGAGCTCATTGCGGAATGAGCTCGAGATTTTCTTTCTCCCAACGTGAAGAATTGACGAATGGTCAATTGCCTGATTGACGTGCCGTGACCGGCGCGTCTAACCTTAAGGGGGGGGATGGTGTAACGGGGTTACACACACAAGTGGCTACAGCCACTTGTAACTATAACAGACGTGATGTCTGTTATAGGTACAAACACTTCCTCGGTCTTGATGTACGTTACATCAAGGGCCACATTCATTTACGATCACCACGACGGGTGGTCCACAGACACTTAGGATTCCCATTGGTTGAAAGCAGCATCTTTTAACCAATGAGCGACATGCATAGCAGTGGAATTCTGCCAACCAGCCGTTGGCAGATTCCTAACTTAGAATATTACATTTAGGGGAAGTCAGAAAAACATAAAACAAAAATAGCAGTTCTCATTTTAACCCAAAAACATTATTTGGATCGTTTATTTAGATTAATCTATACTCGGAGGCCCGAGTACAATTAACTCTAGTTTAAACTAAGCTACGCTTCCTCATACACGTGTGCACACGTGTAAGCTGTTGTAGTGGACCAAGGTAGGCCCATTACACATCATATGTGCTTCAAAAGGTACGCATGCATTTTGATACGGAGTTTCACGACATCGTTTTGATAAACGGTTCCCTTAATCTTTATCCCCCAGGTGAAAATCCTACCCGTAGACTGACCCAAATTCTACCGGTAGGATGGAGCTAGATAGATTTATATAGGAGTTTGTAAAGTAAACTATATGGTGCGCATGGATAGTTTATCCTAGTGTTGCCGTCAAGTGTGCGCTGAGGTCGCTCCATTGCCGCAAATGCTGAAGAATGCGCCTCGCTCGACGTCAGAGCAGCTTTCACAGTAGTACGAAGCCTTCTTGTTGCAAACTTTGCACAAACGTTGGGCCCTCTTACCCTCGGACCGCGCTCGAGCATACTGGGGCAAGTCAATTAGAGCTTTGGTTTTGTGAGAAAGCGCGTTGGTGTACTCCACACCACTTCCTCCATGTTTGAGTGCGAGTTTCTCTATGAAAACTAAGTTAGGGCACCTTAGGCGCTTTGGCAAGCTCTGTGGTAAATCTGGAGCGGTGCAGCGCTCTCAATCACTCAGAATCTAATTTTAAAGTCATCCTACCGGTAGGATTTGAAACCTACCGGTAGACAAAATGGGGGATAAAGATTAATAAACAATAGAGCTAAGGAATGCATACTGGGTATGTGTCTCACTGCTATTCTAGAATTATGGACTTCTGGAGTACATTCCGAAATATGGCCCCAGGGTGGTGCATAGATGCCATGTGACGATTTGCACACCATACAGTTTCATAGTATTCCTGCGAAGATATAGTCTCCATTGTCCGCCCAAGACGTTAGCTGCAGT
Source organism: Phytophthora vignae f. sp. vignae (assembly GCA_016169955.1). Lineage (NCBI taxonomy): Eukaryota > Oomycota > Peronosporomycetes > Peronosporales > Peronosporaceae > Phytophthora > Phytophthora vignae. The sequence continues at coordinate 614,938 of JABJUM010000042.1, forward strand.
GGCGCAATAGCTTTTAAGCACTGGGGGGGGGGCATATTCGAATTTTCTGTCTACTCTACAAGCCCACCATGCCAAGGGCCTTAAACCGCCAAGATCGCAACCCCGCGACGCTCGATGAAGCCGACTTTCGTGCTTCGACCACCGAACTTTTCCGGCGTGATGAAGAACGCAAGGCCAAGCTCGCGCAAGTCGTCGTCTCCACCAACAGAAACGATGCCGAGGGTGAGGAAAACTCTGGTGCGGGAACCTTGCCCTCTGTCTACGAATTGTACGTACGAACTGAAGGTCCTGATGGCGTCCTTAAGTTCACCGTTTTTGCACCCGAGGAGTTCGAGCGGCTCTAGGAGACTGTGTACCCTCACGTCAAGGGAGCTTGGAACGTGGGTCGCGGTAAAAAAATGTCGCTACGCTGCGCGTGACTGTTCTTCATGACGCTCAGCTCACTCAAGCACCTCTGCAAATGGGATACTGTCGCGCGCGTCTTCAAGATTCGGCCCTCCACCTTCCAGAAGATGATCCGCAAGTTCATGGACGTCGTTTCGCCCTTCCTGTACGAGACGTATGTAGAGGAAGTGAACGATAAGTGGACTTTGGGCAAGCTTGTCCGTTCAGACCATGCATTCCGCAACTTCCCGTACGCGCGCTATGCTACGGATGTGACATTCCAGCAAGCTAACAAACCTGCTGGAACCATGGAGGAGATGATGCCGTACTACAGTGGTAAACATCACCTCTACGGCTACAAAGTGGAGGTTTCGGTACTTCCGAATGGACTCGCGATCAACTGTACGGAGCACACTGGGGGCAGCGTACACGACGCCGAGATTTTCCGTGTGAATACTGCGTTTCATGCGCGAGGCCTACGAAAACAAGCCAGCGAGACTAACTTGCCTGACGACGGGCGACTAAGCGACATCCACCCGAGAGAGTGGGTGTGGTGAAGCGCTACTCTCGGAAATGCGTGATGGCAAATGATTGGGTGAAAGATGGATCCAGACTCAGAATCAGATGGATCTGGATCTAGGATCAGATGGACCTGGATCTGTACCCATTGGATCCAGATCCGAGATGGGTTCAGTCCCGCATCCAGGTGTAATCAAGAGGCCGTGGACACAACGCGACGGGCAAGCGGCTAACGTGTAATGGAGGTAAAGGGAGACCGCAGAGTCGGTAGGTACAGATGGGAGGATAGGATCCACATGATGATAGGACTTTGGGATGGGATCGGACTTAAGCATAAATCAGAAACGAATTTGCCTTGGTCAACGCAAGTGCTTCCTCCCTCGCCTGGAAACGGGAACTACATTGGCCCTACGCGGCGTAGAGAGGTTAGCCGTAGCAGATCTAGTGTTGGTGGTAAGACTGGAGTAATACATTGGTCAGATCCAAAACCTTCCTAGTGAACTACTCTCAAGTGCGGATCCAAGATCCACCGGAGTTATCTGTTTGGCCGGTGCGTCCTTCGCTTCTCAACTGTCAACGACACCGTCATTGGAGGCGGCAAACACGACCAAGGAAGACCTGCGAAGGCAACGAAAAGGACAACAACAACCGAAAGGCAACAACCCGGCCGGATCCAGATCCAGGCCACCAGATCCAAGTACAAGAATACTGGATTTGGAGTAAACTGCGAGCAGAGTGAAGATTTCCGCGCTGCTCCGCCCACATCCCCGCGTCTCGCCCAGACTGTTCTGTCTTCAAGGCTCGGACGCTTCAGCAGACACCAGAGGAGCAGATCCAGCCCTACCGGTACACAGGGTGACCAAGTTCAGCACACAGATCACGGATCATCGGGGGACCCCCTCCGTAAGTCGGTGTTCGGGCGCAGTTGGCAAGTTGGATCGGCGATCTCGCAGATTTTGCTGATCCCGCTACGCCACATGGGCAGTATTGGTAGACAAAGGCTACCAGGGCTTGGAAGCCGAGTTCCGCGCGATTCATCCTGTAAAAAACAAGCGCCTGCAGCTGCTTTCGGACGAGGACACCCGCTTCAACGACAAGCTGGCTCATGACCGCATCATTGTCGAGAATTTCTTCGGAAGGCTGAAAACGCTCTGGGGCATTTGCTCGGACAAGTGGCGCTTCGACGAAGCATCCTACGATCTTTACTTTCGCGCCTGTGTTGCACTGACAAACGTGAACATTCGATTGAGGCCCCTTTGCGCTGACGACGGCGACAACCACAGCAAGTACGACTCCAGACTGTGCGAAATTGGTGCCAAGATTCTGGAGAAACAGAAGCGAAAGCGTAAGCGTTACCAAGCTAACCGCCAGGCAAGACTTAACGCAGCTTACCGCCGCCGAACCAGTTACTCCGAATCCGTTTTTGTGGGGTCGGAGGATGTCCACAGTGACGAAGAAACCCAACTGTGAGAGTGGCCACCAGATAAACAGGATACGGGGTAGCATACCAGAAACTAGTATAATCGTACTGAATATACTATGGCATTCACTCTGATGGGGTAGTAAAATGGTGTAATGGGGTCTAAAGTCGCTTAATATCCAGAATGCTATAGAATACCCCATCTTTAAACGAATTTACTGGCTATTCGCCAAATTGTACTGTATGAGCTCATATTCCCAGTAACTAATTTTGAGCCCTAATGATAGAAATTTGGGCAACAAAAGACGGTACCCACTTCTACATTTTTTGGCTGTAATTTCATTTACCGGGTTATCACGTGAAACAACCTTCAGCGGATTCTCACGCACGGGGCTACTGATGGATACACGCCCACCGGCCATTGGTGCTTGTGCTGAGGTTGATTCAGACGCAATTATTGCGTCACTGCAAATGCACACCTTAGCTGAAGGAGAAATGGACTCTGACGACGATATCGGTAGCGACAGTGGTGGCATTGAGGGGGGCGACAGCTCGGACGATGACACCGGTAGCGGTAGTCACAGTGGCGACAGCGATAATGTTGAGGATGAATAATAAAACGGCAGTTTCAATTTAATAATTTTTAGTTGGTAATCACCAGATGGTGATAATCCATGTCCGGAGATTGTCGCCTAGGACTACAGTACGATTATACGGTATCGGTGCTTCTAAAAGCCTCTACGTAAATTAAAACCCGGTTGCATAAATAAGATAATCGTGTATACATTCGCAGCACATTCGAACTTGGACAGTCTGTGCAGCTTTACAGACGCTAGTGCGAAATTTTTGAGCCCGCTCGGTGCGTCCGCCACAATTCTATCGACACACAATGCTCTACCGCATATACCACAGAAATTCAAACATTAGAAAGGTACGTCTCCTCCAATTGTGAAGGCCTAGTGTCCAATTATATTGCATTTTGTAGCCGGACAGCCTTTATGCAGTGCGTGCCTCAAAACTGTAGGTACCCCAATATCAGTAATTACTCTAAACTACTAATTTTGTACTGCCGAAAACATACCCCAATATCAGTAATTACTCTAAACTACTAATTTTGTACTGCCGAAAACATAATACTAATCTGAGTGGACCAAATTATAACAACGGTACATGGTACCCGAAATCTCCCGCAAACACATGTGGTGCACACATCAAATCTTGTACATGTGGTACACCCAGGGGCGTCTACTAGTATTATAGATACTTAGCACATCCCATTTTGATCCCGGTACAGAACTTATTATACTAGAGTCCATCAAATGTTTGCTGGAGAGGGGCTGTCCTCACTTTGCTTCGCAAAGCTTAGGCCTCGCCCCTTGCCTCGAATAAGATGGCGTGAACTTCGTTAAATGCAATGCGTAAAGGCCTATAGAACGCCCTTAATTAACAAAAGCGATTTAGCGCGACAACTTATCAAGATCATCTTGATACGAGTGAAAAAGCTCTATTACGTACTTACGGTTCGCAACTCGTCTGTAGATGACCCCAGCTAAAACTATATCCTAGCAACCCCTACCGGCGCCGTAGAGCTTAACGGCGTCCCTCTTTCACCTCCGCGTACGTGAAGGTTTCGGGTCTGTACATGACTTGCAGCCGCTGTGTTCTGTCACCACGCGGTTCGCCGTAATTCATCAAGCGCAACAGCCATCACACCTAGAGCGCCAAGAGGATAACATCGCGATAATCCACTCAGTTGAAAGTGCAGGAGCTAGGTCAGGTCCTTGCTGAATATGTAGTAGTACGTCAACTTTAGCATCGAGAGCTCTTCGTTGGTGTGGCCCAGGCTAATCTGCCACAGCGCAAAGAGCGCATCGAACTCTAGCATCAGTAACACGTTAGTCGTGAGCGATCGGCAAACTTGTCTTCGTACCGGGTACAACACCCGCTCCTTCGTGCCCGAGCTCGCGTGGCCACGTTCAGCACGAACGCCTCCACCTCTGGCAGCCGCATCAGCAAAAGCAGTAGCCAGCAACATAAAGTCGCCGTGGTATCGTTGAGCTCCTACTGTTCCCTCATAATTGCACCAACCAACCCACCACGCTCGCAGGATAACCTGCTCGAGGTGAAACTTGCTAAAAAAAAAGCAGTAGATGGAAGCATGGTGCGTCCGCGAGTTGAAGGGACCTCCAAACGTAAAGACTTAGTGCCGTTAGTGCGCTCGTAGACAGTGCGGGGGATATTCTCAAGAATTTTTTTCGATAAACGTATAGTGCAGTGACTTACAAGTCGCTGGCATTCGAGAAACTCGGCTGCCGCCATTATCAGCGTATCCTGTAGCTTCAATCCAAGCTAGCCCTAAATATACTTCCCATCCCAGATTGGGGGGTATTTAAGAGCAACGCGAAGTAAGGACACGTATGAAATACCGTTTTGCCAAGCCAACACCTTACTTGCGAATGTTCCTAAAGTCACCCCCATGAGGGACACCACGGCCGACACCTGTCCCAGCCCCCTCTCGTTAGCGGCCTTAAAATCTTCTGGTTGGTGGACGCGAAGAAAGTAAAGAGAGGGACGCCGAAAACTCAGTGTTGGGGCTTCGCCCAATTAATACTATTAATTGGGCGAAGCCTATTAATTTAATAGCACAAAGTGTGCCACTTTGGATGTACGGTTTGGCAGGACAGAAAAACTCCACATTCTGACAGTGAACGTACGTAGAGTCTACGTCGTAGACACAGTGGTTGAGTACTAGAAACGTATTAGTATTAAACTTCAGGGGTGAGGCAGGCAAGGAAGACCGCATTGCCTTTTCGTCTCCACGTCTGCAAGCGGATCCCGAAACACATCCCAGGTGGCAATGCGTCTTGTTTCGGAGGGATCACTGATCCCTCCGAAACGGTGATCCGATCACCGACCAATAACATGCCATAATGCTGACGTACTTCTCCGGTCCGGAAAAGAATTAACAGTTCACATACCAATGCATATCTGAAAAAGTAATGACTGTATTGATGCTGCGAAACCTGCATTCGAAAGCTCTAAGTGCGGGCTTTCCAGGTATATTTTTTTACGAGCGCTTAACACGACGCAGTATCTAACTACCACGCTCGCAATGGAGGTATCCACGACCCCTCTTAGGTTTTTTTCGCTGTGTCGTTGCTAGTTGGAATTACGCAAAACTAAAATAATCATCTAAAGTACTTTAAACAGTTGTTCCATACAGCCCCACAGTTTCGTTAAAATAGCCCTCCCTTTCGGTTGTTTTAGCAATCGGAACCACGAGGTTTTTTGCTGGTTAGATTGATATGCGACAAATCAGTGTTCGAATCCCATTGATTTCAGCCAATAGAACAAGCCTCAATGTTAGAGCTATGATTTATCAGATGATGTACTATGAATTAGAGAAACTGAAGTGCTCCACACAAAAGATGGTGAATCCCACTTTCCACCGCAGCTGGTTCACATGTCAGCGCTGTCGGAGATGCACTTGACGAGAGTCCACGCCGCTGCTTGTAGTGCGAGAGCTTGTAGTCGTTGTGTCCGTGGTGCTTGATCACTGTTTCCATGACGTTTTGAAGGGTCAGGAAACAGTGGTCAAGCGTGTCGACGCTGCCCCACGCTTCAAGCGGCCGCCCACAGACCGCTCAGCGAGGAACAGCGCGATGGCTTGCCGCGTTTCCTCAGGGATGTCGACGGTGCCCTTGGCCCGCCCCATTATCGTGTTGCTGGCTCGTTTTGTTGTGCCGATAGGGGCTGGCTCCTTTTGTTGTGTCGACACCTTCATATTAGCGCTGGTCGTACATCGTAGTCGCTATGTTGTTGTGTCGACACCTTCATATTAGCGCTGGTCGTACATCGTAGTAGTAATATTTTTATCCAATAAAATAAAGAGAGGTTTTATTAGAAAAACCTAACTGTTAATTCTTTTCCGGACCGGAGAAGTATGTGTGAGGCTGACAGTTCAGAATTTGCCATAAGAACCGCAACCCCCAACCGCCAAGGAACGATGCGCGCCAGCTTCGTAGTGCTAGCGGTGGCAACAGTCTTAGCCGCGTGTGACGCCGTAGCAGCGACAGCTAACAGTGTGAAGGTGGTCGAAACGAGCCACAAGGAGCTCCTGGACAAAAGCAAGCGAGCACTGCGAGTTCGCGGATCGACACGAGGGGCGGAGACAACTTGGGCCGACAGCGAGGACGCGGACGAGACAGACGCAAACGACGATGAAGAGCGTGGGTCCGGCATTGCAAAGGTTATTGGCCTGAAGAAGGCGTCCGAGAAGGCCCCCGTTCTGGAAAAGGCCCTTAAGAAGGTTGCGAGCTTGGAGAAGGCCCCTGTTCCTCCTACCAACCTATTCCTCTATGACGACATCAACAGGATGACGCGCGACTGGGACTTCAAGATCGACAGGTGGAAGGAGTGGTACACGAAATACACCGTGGGGGATATCCGAAAGGAACTTGATAAGTTTAATCTGAAGGAACATCCCAAGTTCAAAAAGCTCCTAGTCGACTACATCAACACGTTCAAGTCGAGGGTGGATAAACTAGGCGCCTCCACTGTGAAGAAGAAGGCTGCGGAGGAGGCTGGGAAGAAGGTCCACTTCGGAACGAACTCAGAGACGACCATAGAGAAGATCGACGCGGTGATGGCGGAGAATGCAGAGAAGATGGCCGCGATGATGAAAGAGAAACTTCTTGCGGAAAAGTTGCTGAAGAAGCAGGCGAAGAAGAAGTGGTCATGGTCGTGAGGCTGGTGCTGATGCTAGCAGTCAGAATGAATATAATGTACTGCATTTGTTCTCTAAAAAGTGTTTAGTAGAGTAGGTCGATGACGCCTGTTCCTTCAACATGCCAACTAAAAATGGCTTCCACGCGGTGGCGATACGCCAGCCAGTCTTCGGCCTGACGCTTCCAGCGCTCGTAGCAACTGTAGCCATGTCACACCAAGCAGCATTTTCCGTCCGTTACGTTTCTGGTAGCCGGCAGCCTGGCACAGTTAAACGGCCTACTCCACTGGTACGTAGTCTGGCGACGCACCGCCAACGGATACGCAGCAGCCAGCACCTTTAGCAACGAGTCGTTACTCCAGTCGAGTGCCGTCCGATTGCGGATTGCACGCCATCTTGCGGCGGTAGCTGCTCTACCTTTAGTATAACGGATCCTGCGCTAGCGGCCCGACTTGCCGCAGCTTCCCCCAGTTTGCTTTTCGCCGCGAACTGCTCAAGTCTCCGGCCCAGTCCAGACCCCCCACCACCCGACTCCGACGAGTACATATTAATACCTACTGATTGACTGACTGCACCATGCGAATCCTCTCGATCCTGGCGCTCCTAGCGTCCGTGCACGCACCAGCAGCCGTAGCGCAGCAGCATCAAGCAGCTCAGAGTCAAGGTACCCCCCCCCCCAACAACAACAACAAGTATACCCCCCGTTGACTCACTTGACCTTCTTCCTGCCATTGAACAGAATGCTATGAGATGCCCGTGGTGATCGTCTCGGCGCTGGACCGGAGCTTCCCCGACCCGACGTGCAACCAGCTCCGCTACCCGGCGGACGACTGCCTCAAGGAGCCCGTGCAGACCCGAGTTGAAGTCGTGGACAACGCCGACGGCTCGCCCAACTGCGTCAACGGCGAGCGCACCGCCGTGTTCGAGCACTCGACGTCCAACTACCGCGGCCAGACCAGCCTCTTCTTCGCCAAGCACCAGTTTAACCTCAAGTTCCCCGAAGACACGTCGTTCCTGGGCATGGTGGAGAACAAGGCCTTCGTCATGAACGGGCCCTTCCTCGACTGCACTTTGCTGCGCAACCACTTGGCTCATTGGCTCTACCGTTCTACCGGTCGCTACTCGGTGAAGACCCGTCACGCCGTCGTGTATATGCGTACTAGCCCCGACCAGGAGGCACCAAAGTACTCTGGGATCTACCTCCTGCTGGAGAAGCCGACGTACGACAAGAACCACGTCAACCTGGCGTCCATGGACGCGTCGTGCGCCGCGCGAGACCCCAAGGTGATGAACGGCGGCTGGGCGTGGTCGAACGACCCTCCCAGCTACGGCTCGTACTCGCCCAACATGGTCATCGACCAGTACCAGAACGAGTTCGGCATGGGGGAGCGCCCCTTGTTGGCGCACCCGAGCGGCTCGCAGCTCTCGCAGCAGATGCGCGACTACTTCGTCAACACCGACACGGGTTTCCTGCCCCTAATGTACCGCGCGCTCTGGAACAACATGACGGCGCCGCTAGAACTCCAGAAGCACTTGGATCTCGGTTCCTACGCCGACTACCTGCTGCACACGGAGATGTCGCTCAACGTGGACGCGTACCGCCGCAGCACCTTCTTCTTCAAGGACCGGGACCAGCCCATCAACGCCGGACCCGTGTGGGACCTCAACCTCGCGTACGGCAACGGCGCCCGACGCAACTTTAAGGACTGGATCTACCCTCAGTACACGTACTGGAAGCGCCTCATGTGCCACTCGCAGCTCGCGTCGCTCGTGATCCAGCGCTGGAAGACGCTGCGTGGCACCAACGCTCAGAAGGTGGACGACCCGGTGTTTGGAGTCTGGAGCGACGACGCCATCACCAAGTTCTTGGACGCGAGCGCGGCGCCTGTGCACCGGCAGCTCTCCAAGTGCCAAGGCGGAGACTGGCGCAGTGACGTCGTGCAGTGCGCGGTTGTCGACCTGCAGACCTGCAACGGGACGTACGCTGAACGGGTGACGGACCTGCGCGACTCAGTCTTGAACCGTGCGCGCTGGATGGACGAGCGCATCGAGCAGCTCTACAAGCCGCTGGACGCGCAGACGTGCTCGGGTGTGGGCGAGCTCCCCAAGTACAACTGCGGGCTGGACGGCAACGACGACGGCTGCCTGTCGAACGCGGAGAAGTACTATAACGCCGTGCAGTTCCCACCCGTGCGCAAGCCGTACTCTGGGCCAACGTGCGAGGAGATCGTGTCGAGCAGTGTTGCTGGTCCCAAGGGCGAAGAGACCGCGGCGGAGATGACCCCGTACCAGAAGGCATCGGTCGACTACTGCTGGAAGTCGGCGGGTAGCTACGTGTACCCGCAGCAGAAGGGCGTCAAGGACAAGACCCTCACCGCGTTCTGCAGTGGCTACGGGTCGTGTGCTCAGGGCCCCGGCGCGACGTGCAACTGTTCGGCTGCGATTGAGGTGGAGCACCCGTCCTGCCGCCGCATTGACGCTGAGAACGAGCACTACGCGCGTGAACAGCAGAAGATCGCGGCGGCTGCGACGGTGGCCAAGACGACGACGACGACGACGGTGGCTGGTACCCAGACTGCAAGTACGGAGACCAACGAGAAGGACGCAGTGCACAGCTCTCGATCTCCTCTGTCGGATGCGATGGCCGTTGTGGCAGGTGCCGCTGCTGGAATTGTGCTGTTGGCTCTGGGTACGTGGCTAGTCAAGGAGCACGGCCGTCGTCGCCGCCGCCACCGTCTGAGCGAGTACACTCCAGTGCGGTACGGTAGCGTCGAGCACGCGCGCATCTTCGCCCCGCTGCCAAACCTCTAGTGTGAGTCGGGTAGGACCAATTGGTATTAAGTGGTTAGTTGACTACGAAAAGAATGTAGTCACGTTCGCACTCCTCCTTCCTCGTCTCTTGAGTAAGTTATCTTACTGCCAGCGACGCGCGAGATCGATCACTTCTTGTGGCATCATGTTCAGCACTTGGAGAATAAATAGAATGAGCTTGTCCGGCGTGCACTTGGAGCATTCGACTTCACAGAACTCGGTCTTGTTGGACATGGCTGCCACGTCCTCTGGCACGGCAAAGACTTGAGCGTACAGTTTTCTTCCCGTTTGGGTCTTGGTTACCAATATTCGGGACGACGCATTTTCAGCGCACCCCAAACTTTTTCTCGCGTCGAATTTCCGGTCAGTACTGCCCCAAATGAAGCCAGAAGAGTACGATTCCAGCGCCGCGGAGACGCTAACGATCCCACAATTGCCCATGACTGGTACTACGAAGTACGTCTCTTGCGATAAACGCATCAGACCGACGGGAATACGCGAGTTGAATACGTCTTCTCCACAAGCCATATAAAACACCTCGACCTTCTCACGAGCCACCAAACTAAATGCCATTTGAGTCTTCCCTGTGTCGCTATAACGAGAACGAAAGGTGTCGCGAATGGGTTCTCCTCAATGTCGCCGCGACTTATCTCCTCGATGTGCTGCAATGTGATCCACTTACGTGTCGGTTTGAACCCGATCAGCAACGTCTCGATAGTGTTGGGTAATGTGCCAGTGCTCCTCGCCTTCAGACAAGAAAGCAGGTGCTAAACTTCACCAAAACATGAATGCGCTCCTTGTCCAAACTGTAGAATACGTCGCTCACCTGAGCTGGAGGATCCAGCTCCTTCTGTAGCTAGCGTGCTTCCGACGGCCAGATTTTGGTGTTCCTTCGAATCGTGCTTGATAGCCATTCCCAACTTGCACCTTTTGCATCATAAAGTTGAACACCTAGAATTTATTGGTGTCGCCAACGATCAAACACCGAAGCAACGCGGGCTTGCCGGCCACTTCACTTGCCTCGCGGATGCGCTTCCCAAGAACAGACGCAAGCTCCATCACTCGAACCAGAATGTGGATTTTACGTCTTGTGGACTGGAAATGCTGCTCAACAAGTGCACTCCCTAACGCGAACATGTTAGTTGCTATACATGTTAGCTAACTGTTTGTTAGCGTCTAGTGTTTTTAGCTAACATGTTAGTAGCGTTAGAGCAATAGCACATGTTTGAAGAAGGGTATATATACTTGCACCAAAGGCAGTCAAGAAGGTCGAACTGAACACAGATACCCCCTCATCGAATCTAGTATACTTTCAAGTATCTACTAAAATAGGGGCTATTGGCTAGGTAGGGCCCTCAGGCTGGCACACCACTTGTCAGCACGGATGATGACCGTCGAGGGCGCATGAATGTGCATATCGCGCCCTAAATAAATGTATCATGCGGCCGAAATGATACATTTATTCTTGCCGTGCCGATGTATTATTGAGGGCGCTACTACAAAAACGGTGCGGGATTCTAGAATTCCAGGCTGCATACAAGTACCAGTGGCGTACAGCAACGAGAGGCCTAAATTGATAAGAATGACGAGGATGCCATGGGGACGATACAGACAACGACGGATAAATCCGGGCGACACTAAAATCCGGAGGACAAAGTCGTGCAGTGTACAACAGTGTCGTGTCAGCCAATCATATTTGACCACTAGGCTTGGTCTTTGTATAGCATATGCTTTCGTGTACTTTATATGGACTGTTGTGTGTTTTATGAACATTGTTGTGTGTTTTATGTCGGTCAAAAGTGTTTTTACAGTGGAAACAGACGGGGATTACATTGCATTTTATTATGGGGTATGGCATTCAGTGATCCCGGATTTATCCGTCGTTGTCTGTAGGCTGGGCTTGGGCCAACAGCCAAGCCGCATGACTGCGGTGTAGTCGGCTGGTTTCGAGCGACATAGTCTGGCAAAGCCTAAACTGCGTGAGACATGCAGGACCACCCAGTATGCATTTATTCACGACCCTGCTGGAATGTATCATTTCGGCCGCATGATACATTTATTATGGGCGCGATATGCAAATTCATGCACCCTCGACGGTATGAGGTACTTCCTACCTATGTCAAAACCCACGGTGCAATTATATACACCCACCCAGACTAACTAGTAAATACGCTGTCGTACACATTACCAAGTACAATCTCCTAATGTACCCATGTACCATCCTTCCAGTTCCGGCGCTGCCTGGGAGCAGGCCATGCAGCACCGCAGTGCACGCGCGTGAACTCGCGCTAGCTCATAGCCGCAATGCGCGCGGCGCAGGAGCGTCCAGAAGATTGGCGCCGCTTGCTACGCTTCGCGCGCTGGTCGCCGTATTAACATTTAGCAAGATAAACAGAGTGAAGGTCACCAGACGTCGACAAAATGGCCCACCATTTCTCGATGTCGGCTGACCATATTTTTCTGGTGACCATTTCGGCCGAAAAATGTCGGATCGTGCTAGAGCAACAGAAAATACACAGTACAAAATTGCCGCTTAAACCGAAAATGATCCAAAATGAGCTATTTTCGGTATATTTCTTGTAAACTATACGGTTTGGGAGGTGGTCGAGGAGGGTATAAGTTATTGCAGGAGAGAGGGTGAAAGCAAGCCCGCCGAATCCAGCCAAATTGGCGGCTTCATATTTGTAGATGCTGGCGTTGCTCGGGCTTCCAGGCCAGGCAGTCAGACCTCCTCGTTCGCATCTATTCCATGAGCCCGAACACGTCTTCATAGCTGCCGTATTGGCTCAGCGAGGCGTTTTCTTCACCCAAAAAGTGGTCGTTTGGGGTTTTGAGGGCCATGACATCCATCCTCGAGAGCCGGTTTCGATTTTCGGTTGCTCCAGACAACCCCAAAAATGTCGGCGAAAAAAGCTAATTCTGATCCCCCCTAATGGAAACTAAAGGGGCATTTCGTTTATATATTACTTTCAGAGGGGGTATTTTTATTGGCTTTTTCAAAGAATCGAGTTTACATATTGTTGGTGATACGCCAGCAATGCGGCCGAAGCGTGGGGAGCTGCCGGCGCTGCTCGAGCGCCTGAACGAGAGCGTGGGCGTGTCGGCGCGCCGCCTCTTCGCGCAGCAGGCCACGCCGTCGCAGTTGCTGCAGCGCTCGCAGTCGGAGCTGCGCCGCCTGCTGCCGGAGCTCTGCGCGTTCGTGGAGTCGCTGCCGGCCGCCGCGTCAGGAATCCCGTCATCGCTGGTGCGGTGCGCGTTCCGCCACCCGGACGCGCAGTGGCTCAGCCGCAGCGCGCGACAGAGCGGAATCTCGGCGCTACTGTGCCAGCAACTGTTGCGACTGGCCAGACAACAGGACGGCGACGAGAGCAACAAGACGCTGCAGTGGTCGGTGGCGGAGCTGGCGGCGCGCGTGCTGCTGGACGCGCTGCTGTCGCCCTGCGCGCAGCGACTGGGACAGGCGCCGGACGCGTGCAGGTGGCGGCCCATGAAGGACAAGCCGCGGTTCCACGCCATGACGTGCTTTCCCGTGTGGTCCACGCTGCTGCCCTTCGCGGCGATGCTGGCGCTGCGCTACCCGGAGCTCTTCCAGCGCGTGCTGGCCGAGTACCCGCCGCCGCTGGACAAGAAGGGACATCGTTTTAACTGTGACTTTGCGCAGGTTACGGGGGTCTGGAGACTCGTGGAGGAGATCAACAGGGGCGACAAGCAGAAGCAGGAGACGGTCACGCAGGTCATGACGAGTTTGCTGCAGTTTGCAAGTGACAAGCTGCTGGTTGGATCGCAGATCGCCAAGGAGGAGGCCCCACACCTGGATGATCAGCTACTGGAGAAATTCTTCACTGGACTGCAGGGGTTCTCGTTCAATTGCTGGCGGGCGGATGCGGTGGTCAAGCCGGCGCTGTTTGGCGCAATCCGGAATGCGCTGGTGGGTCCGGAGAGTCAGCCAGTAAAGGACAATGAGGTGCCAGGCCGCGCTGCTGTTTTCACGGCAGTAGGGAGCATGCTTGTTAGGAATCTCGCGGCGGATGTGGCGTCGATGCTCATCGAACGGATTGGTGACACAAGTGGAGAGGCTCAGAGCTCTCTGGTGACGTTCCTGGTTGGATTCTGTGCTCACTTGGACCTGGTGCCCATATCGTCGGTGCTTGAGGTGCTCGACCTGCTGATGACTTCCTACAAGGCGGTGTCAGAGGACGAGACACAGCGGCAGCGGCGTCTAGAGTTGTTGTTCTACATTTTGTATGTGGCCCTGCACCGTTGCCAGGCTGTCGACAAGTTGCGGAAAGAGGTCAGCTCCCACGCCGCGGCTGTCAGAGAGGTGCTAGCTCAGTTTCAGAGGCAGTTGTGCAGCGACGTTGTGTACGAGGACTTTTACGTCGCTGCCCCCGTGCACTGGACCGCGAGGGTGTGGAAGCACTGGGTGTTCTTGACCGACGAAGACGTCCAGGCGTTTGTGTCGGATACTCATGAAAACGACAACGAGACAGAGGAAGAGTTCAAGGATCGAGTAGCAAGATGGCGAGCTTGCGAGGCCCTCGTTGCCTTCCGGCCAACTTCGATCGCGCTGTTTACGCAGATGAAAGCTCTGCTCAAGCCGCACTTGATAACATCTTCACCGCTGACCGATGTGGCGGACGAGAATGGATTTGTCCTGCAAGCACGAAAGCGCCGGCGGACTGGAGAAGCGGTGAAGAATTCTGTGGACCCGGAGAAACTCGAGCGATCGTTCGATGTGCTGTTGTTGCCGGACGTCATGGAGCGCGTGTGCTCCTTCATGAGCGCGAAGCGGCTTTGTCGGATGGCTCTGGTGTGCCGTGATTTCGCAGAGTTGAGTCATCGCGCGTCGCTGTGGCGGCCGCTGTACCTGCGCATGGGCGTCTCGGTAGTTAAGATAAAGCGAGGTGTGTTGCCTGCAGCTCCTGTCGAGTGCAGCCACGGCGATAGCTACGACCATGACTGGCGTCGGCTGTACCAGTCGCGATGGAAGGTGCTGCGGAGACTGCGGCGTACGCAGCGTCGGGCGATCGAAGCCGCGCAATCAACGGATCGAGTCAGCGACGCTGTCAGCCCGGGCAACACGAGCGCGTTCGTCCCGCAGATCTGCCCGCACTGCGGCTGCAACCAGGTGTTCAAGACCGCGAGCGACCGGGACGCCCACCTCACGCGGCACCGCGAGTTCACGTGCTCGGAGCCTTCGTGCCGCGCGTCGCTGCTTGCGGCCCACAAGTTTAAACAGCATATGCGCGCACACACAAAACCCGCCGAAGCCGGCGCTGACGCGGATGCTGCCACATCGCGGCTCCTGTGCGGCTATAAGGGCTGCAAGAAGATGTACGCGTCCGCCGCTCGGCTGGCCACGCACCGCCGGAAAGAGAAGCACGACGACAGCGGCAGCGACACAAGCGACGACGACGACTGAAATGGCGCTTGGATAGTAGAAATGACTGTATACACGGCCATGCATCAGCTTTTCTCTTATTTAACTGCCCGAGCTTTCTTTTGCTGAGGAGAAGAAGCATTTTTGATGACCACCGATATTGAAGTTGCACACGTCACAGCCGTTACGGCCCATCCCTCCCGTACTAAAACTTTCGCACTTAGTCGGAACCCTCGACCTCTACACTTTATTACGTCACTCCGCTCTCCCTCGAGCCAAAGCCCAGAGTCCAAGTGCAGCGCATCGCCCCGTCGTGACGACAATGGCCGACAGCGGCGCGAGCGGGCCCCTGCCGGCGCTGGCGTCCAAGGCCAACGAGGACAAGACGGTGGCGCTGGTGGCCACGTGCTCCTTCATGCTGTCGCTGGCGCTGGGGCTGCGGCTGCTGGGCTGGTACCTGGCCAAGACGCGGCGGCGGCGCAAGCGGCTGCAGCTGCTCCCGGGCTTCTACCTGCCGTTCCCCGTGGCGCTGCACGCGCTGGACGTGAGCGTGTTCGTCGTGCTCTGGTACGCGGTGAGCATCGGCATGACGCTCTTCAACAAGTGGTTCCTGCGCGTGTGGGCGGGCGGCGGCTACCCGTTCGCCACGACCATGACGTGTATCAACATGTTCGTCAAGTGCGCGCTCTCGCGGCTCATCGACCGCTGCAGCAGCGGCGGCCCCATGCTTGCCCTGCCCGCTAGTATCTACTGGAAGCTGGCCGTGCCCATCGGCGTCTGCACGGCGCTCGACATCATGCTGTCCAACCTGTCGCTGTTCTACATCACCGTCACCTTCTACACCATCGTCAAGTCCGGCGGCAACGTGTGGAACCTGCTCTTCTCCATCTGTCTGGGCCACCAGCGCCCGTCCTGGTCGCTCTTTGTGGTCATCGTGCTCATCTCGTCGGGCATTGGCCTGGCCAGCTACGGGTCTGCGCACTTTGTGCTCTACGGCTTCGTGCTGGTGCTGGCCGCGTCCGTGATCGGCACGCTCAGGTGGGTGCTCACTCAGTCGCTGCTGCAGGCCATGGAGGACAGCAACGGCCCGCCGCGGAACAAGGTGCTGGCGGTCGTGTACTACGTGTCGCCCGCGAGCGCCGTGGGGCTTCTCCCCATCGCGCTCTTCTCCGAGGCCAGCGACTACGCCACGTCGCGCTTCCTGCTCGACTCGCGGCTGCTGCTCATGTCCCTCGTGTTCATCTTCATCAGCGGCTGCCTGGCCTTCGTGCTCATCTTCATAGAGATCATGCTGGTCAAGAAGACGTCGGCGCTGTCGCTGGGCATCGCCGGCAGCTTCAAGGACGTCACGCAGGTGCTGCTCGCCGTCTTCATCTTCGGCGACCAGCTCATCGCCATCAACGTGTTCGGCCTGGTCGTGGCCACGTGCGGGATGCTCTTCTACACGTTCATCAAGCACACGACGGCGGAGGCGGCAAGCGACGCAAGGAGCGGCAAACTCAGGGGCTATCAACGCGTGCCCACGGCCAACTCGGACCTGGAAGACGGCAGCGACGTCCAGTGTCGGGAAGACAGCGATAGCAACAAGCACAACATTGTGCCGGAGTTCCACATGAAGGACGAGCGGGGGGTCTTGGCATCAGGAACCAAGACGCTTAGCTCCGTGTCCCGCGTGGAGCTCGTGAGACGGGAGAGCAAGGAGTACTTCAATGCGGCCAGCATGGTCTCCTCCGGCGCCTCCCACGTGTGACGAGAACAAGGACGCTTTGTAACATTAGGCCAACCATTTGCGTCGAGTTCGACCACCATAGACGCACGTCTGCCAGCTGAAAACTAGCAGCAGTTCCTGTTCTCGTGACTACCCAGTTGAATTAAATAGACCAAAAGAACCGATCTTGCTTCACTAGTGAATCACTACGTTCCGGTGTTGGCCTGAGTGGGGGGGGTGGGGTGGGGTGCACGTGGGTGCTCTTGACTTCATTACGCAACGAGATGCGGGATGTACTCGCGTAGGCGCCCGTCGCGACAGGCACTGAAGATCCGTCCAGTCTGACCGGCAAGCGCAACTCCGCGCACAGCATCGAATTGCGGGCCTGTGAGCTCCGTCGCCACACTAGGCTTCTCACCAAAGTTGCTCCAGTTGCAACAGGCACCGTCGCCATGAGCAGTCCAAACACTACTCGTCGATGTTGGGTCGTCGACGGATGGTGCCGACACGGCAATACTATGGATCGGCGACGAGCTCCGCGACAGCGCGTGCAACGGCGTTCTGCAAGAATACAAGTCATTAGAACAAGGAACTGTGCAAGCTTCAGTACAAATTGACATGTTCAATCGCACCCGGTGTGCCGTAGATCCCAGACCGTCAGCAGGCCATCTTCGCTTCCAGTGAACAGCATGGGCAAGGAAGCGCTGGCAGTAGTCGCAGCGCACGAGATGATCGAGCCCGCAAGACCGTCAACGTTCAACACCTAGTCAAGGCAACAAGATTCCTGGTCAGCATCTCGGTCTCTAACTCAAACTTTGACAAGGTCTTACCGCCCCACGCGCACGGATATCCACGCCCAATGTCTCTCCGTTGTCGAGACCAGCAAACAACACTTTGCCGTCCGTCTCCGTCTCGTTGTCACTAGCGTATGGCGGGTAGTTGCCGTTCGCCAGTAGTTGAGCAGTGTCATCCATCACCGACAGGCAGTGCACGGCGCTCTGGTCGTCGTTGGCCCACTTGGCAATGACATCCTGCGTGCCGCAGTTCCATAGCTGAATAAGTCCATCCGTTGCGCATGCTACAGCACACCAAAGACACGAGCTTTATCAGTTAGTGCACCTCCAACACAATAAAAAGTATCTTCCGCGCACTCACACAGCACATTTCTCCCTCTTCCGACGATCGCGACGTCCTCGACACCTCCACGATGTCCCTTGAGCACCGCCGCGCACCGCCCACTGATACTCCAGATTCTCAGCGTAAAGTCCAACGAGCCCGTGAGCACAACCTGCGAGCTCGGGAAGAAGCGCGCGCTGGTGACGTCGGCCACGTGCCCCTTCAACGGCAGCATCTGCGCGCGATTCTGGCTGTCCCAGAGCATGCAGACGCCGTCCGAGCCTCCGACCGCCACGAAGCGCTCGTCCGGAGACACACCCAAGCTGTGCAATTGCAGCAGCGCTGGAGGCGGCGCGCCGGGCGCGTCCGAGCCATCAACGGCCGGCACATCCATGGTCTCATTTGGGGCCTGGAAGACCGTGCGCAGCGTTTGCGTGGACGCCTCGGGAGCGTTCACGTCCACTTGGACGTCGATCCACGAGTCGTCTTTAGCCAGAATCTGCACCAAGTGCGGGGCTTCGGGCGTTGTGGGGGCCGCAGACAGCGGCAACTGGAACTGAGAGCTCGGACTGCAGTGCACCTCCGCCTTCGCGCGCTCGTCCTGAGCGATTTCCTGGTCGTTTGTCGCCGCAATTTTCACGGTGCGTTCGTAGACGTCCAGCCAACAGGATTCCGCTGCGGTCTCCCAGTCCGGCTGCACCTGCATGTACATCTGCGCGCCCATCGAGGACGTCCCGGCGGTCGAGGTGGTCTCCTTCATTTGTGTTGTGTTGATTGATTATGATTGATTAGGAGTTGGGTTCAGAAATTAAGTGCTGCATATATATGATCTGGAAATACAGATTATGTACCGGTTCCAGATTTCAGATACCGCCAAAGGGCGCGATCTTTAGCGAAAAGATCAGTTTCAGTTTAGCGTGTCAACGTGGTCAACGTCGTAATGGAGCGCACTTCCAGCAGTGGCAAGCTCCTGGCGAGCGAGAGCGACGGCGTGTCGCTGTCTTCGTCCTCCACGGCGTCTTCTTCCTCGTCTGCAGAGGGAGGCGCGCCGGCTGCGAGGCCCAAAGCGGGGCTCATGGCGACGTATCTGCTACGCACAGCGATGGACTGGCGCAGCAGCCGCGTTGACACATTAGAGCAGAAGGCTACGACGCAGAATAAAGAGGAAACAACACCGAAAGATGCAAGAAATGGTGGTGACAATAACGAGGAGGTGACGATTGAGAGGGGGGAGGAGGACCCGCTGGAGGTCGAGGCCGAGCCGGACGCTGCGTCGGTGGACGACCAGATGCCGGCGCTGGAGGAGGTCGAAGAGAAGGAAGAGGCCGCAGTGCAGAAGGAGAAGAAGCAGTTCGAGGTCACGTACCAGTGTCTGCCGGACGTGGAGACGACGACGGAGTCGGACGAAGACGCAGCTGACGGATTGGCGCGACGGCCGATGCAGTATTTGGACGTGTTGCTGCAGACGGACGAGCGTGGCGTTGGCTTGAATGTCGGGCTCAGTCGACTGGATGAAGGCGAGGAAGAGGGTCCGTGGGTGCTCGTCGTGCAGTCTTTTCGAAGAGTGAATGGGGAGGATGTAGGACCGGCTGAGGCTTGCGGGAAAATTCGAGCGGGGGATATTCTACACGCCGTTGATGGCGAGGAAGTTTATTCACTGCATCAGCTGCATGCAAAGTTGCAGGGGAGATTGGGTAAGAAGAGGAAGTTTGTGCTGCTGCGGTTCCTGAGGCCATTGACACTGGGCGAGGATCCAGAAGCGCCGACTACGTCGTTACTTGATCAGAGGCGACGGTCCGTTGGTGCAGACAAGGGTAGCTGGTCCGAGGTTGAGGACCTGCTTCAGAGCAATCCGCAGGTGGCGGCGCTTGTTCGGCAGTTGGCAACAACCAACCAATTGCTGCAAGAGCAGCTTGTTGCCAGTAAACTGAAGCAAGAAGAGCAGAACATCCAGCTCGACCAGCTCCATGCGCTGTACGCGCGGACGCAAGCAGAAGGACTGCCGCTGTTCTCCCTGTCCAAGTCCATCCGCCCGTTCTCAAGAAAGACCAGCTCCTCTCGTCTTGGTGATGCAGGGGCTGAGAAGCCGATACCTACGAAAATCCAGACAGAAGTGACGGAAGCAGTCAACGCAGAGTATTCTCGTCTACGACAGGAGTTCCAGCTGCAGCACCTACTCGAGAAACGTGAACTGGAGAAGAAGTGTGCTGAAAAGGCGCAGAAGCTGGAGGAAGCCACTGCCAAGAAAGTGGAGATGCTGGAGGCAGGCTTCCAGCAGGCGCTTGAACAGTTCATCAGCAGCCACCACTGCTCGTGTCACTGCCGGGCGGCAACTACAAACTCTTCTCAGGACCAGGACATTGATAGCTTACTGCAAAAGGGCCAGCAGTCCACAGGTGGTATTGATGACCCCAATACCGCTACTGCCGAATTCGTTGAGCCCATGAAAGTGAAGGAAGAGGCGGCGCTGCGGCAGATTCAGCATTTACTTGCAGGATATGACGAACATAGGCGTATGCGGACAACAAAGCTCATGGCAATCAGCCCCACCTCAGTAGACATGTGCAGCAACGTGAGTGTGACGAAATAACTAAACAAAATCCGATTCTACAAGGACGCTATCATACAAACCGGTTGGTATTGTTGCTTCTCAGCCGCTGCAATTATTTTCATTACTCGCTGCAGCATCGGAACAAGGAAACATTCGCAGTTGCACACATGTAGACTGAAACATCGCATAACGGTAACGCGACAACCTGAAAGCGTATCTTGGGCTCGATTGTGCACACATGTTGCTGTCGTTCAAACCTGCACTTCATCTCCGAAATGAGCACGTCGATTCCTAGCAAAGGTGGGGGCGGGACCGCCTTTCAAAGGCTTGTATTTTATCTGTTGATACTAGATCGCTGGCGCTTAACCCGGGAGGGCGTTTCTCAAGTGAAAACATGAAGTGGCTAGATGAACTTGCTCGCTATCGGTGGAAGGCTGTTCAGTTGTTATCTGAAAAATCTCAACTGGGGGCCGATAGCAGCGATTATGAAGTAAGGGAACCGGTCAATCTGAGGCCGGTCGACCAATTCAAGGCCGAGCCCATTTTAGCCAGTAACGATGCTGTTTCCTCTTTCCTGCTCAGTCATTGGTAAAAATCGTGTTAAGTACTAATCCCATACAAATTGATGCGGTTAAAATTGGCGGGAACCCGTGGCGGGAGTAGAATAAACGGTTGGACGGCAGCTAGAACGATGGCAGCCAGCTTGGGGCTCTCCCATTTCCAAACAAGCAATGGTTAGCGTCTACACGGTGGAGAGGAAGCAAGACATTATCGCTCAAGTCCGCGCAGGCACTACCGTCGTTGGTGTCGCCGCATCTACCGGTGTTCATGAGCGGACCATCCGGAAGTGGATGGCTACAGCGGCTGCGGGACAGCCCCTGACTCCTGCACGACCCGGGCCGAAGCCCTTCTTCCCACGTGACGCCGAGCGCCACATCTACGATTGGGTCGTTGGCAGACAGCTCGTGGGGCATCCCGTCGGCCGATCCGCCGTCATTCGCAAAGCCCAAGAGATTGCGCTACTCGGTTGCGGCGAAAGTGTTGGTGAGGGCTGGTATAAGCGCTTTAAAGAGCGCCATCCTGCCCTTACCGCTCGTTCAGCCCAGTCGCTGTCGTTGAAGCGCAATTGCATCGTTCCGGCGGATCTTACCACTCTCTTCAACACCCTAGCTAAGCTCGTAATTGAGTTGAAACTAGACCCGTCACGTGTTTTTAACATGGATGAGACTGCGTTCCAGAAGCAGCTCAAGAGCAAGACCGTGGTCGCCGTCCGAGGATCGAGCAACGTGTGGTGCACCGAACCTACCGTCAATTTTCACCTGACTGTCGTGGCGTGCGCAAGTGCAAGTGGCTTTGTCGTACCTCCTGCGTTCATCTTGCCCGGCAAAACAGTCTCATGCCAGTTATTGGAGGGATGCGAGGTGCCTGGGGCCGCTGTGACGACGTCACCATCAGGCTTTATGAACACCGACCTTTTTGAGGAATGGCTACACTTCTTTGCGACCTCGGTACCCAGCACCGTCCAGCGTCCGCTAGTGCTGGTCCTCGATGGCTGCGGGTCGCACTACTCTGAGAAGGTCGTCGATGCTGCTACGCATCTGAGCATTCTGCTAGTTTTCCTGCCCGCGAACGCTACCCATCTACTTCAACCGCTGGACGTTGCAGTCTTCGCCTCCCTCAAGAGCAAGATCCACAACATGATCAGCGAACTCGTTGAGGAAGACGATAATGGCTACTGCAATATCGACAAGGACGACGCAATCAAGATAGCAAGTGTAGCGTGGCGAGGGGCGAAGGTTGGACGCAATATCCAGCGAGGTTTCCAGGCCTGTGGGTTGTTTCCCCTATCGCTGGTGAAGATGAGCGCACGGCTCGACTGTTTCACGCGCAATGGAGCGCCACGTGGTGTGCATCTAGCTGCTTGGCTTCAGATGAGATCAGTAGTCGAGGAAGAGGTGTTGAAGCTGCCTCAACCTCCGCGCAAGAACCTGGGCAAGAAGAGAAGGCGTGTTACTGTTGCCGGGCGGTTGCTAACTCATGAGGTGCTGCAGCAAGTCGAAGAGGGAAGGACCAACTCACGTGCTGTGACGCGCAAGAAGCCACGGGCCCTGCTGTCTACTCCGTTGAGCGCTGACATCGTTGAGACTGCGCTAGTTTAGCAAGGTTCAGATGCGGGGTTAGTACTAGATCATAGGCGAATATGTAGTTCAGCAAAGTAAAGTGCTTACCGTACTACGATAACTAGTCTATGATGACCGCCATCGGAGAACAGTCTGCCACAAGAGAGTGAACGACTCCCACTCCATCCCATCGTCCTGAACCAAGCCACCTTGGACCCGGTAGGGCGAACTGTGCTTCCCACAGGCGCCGCGTATGGCGATATTCAATCTGGCAGCATTACGCCCGCCCTGCCGGGTCAATAAAACATCACAGGAGGCGTCTTGGGTCCAGGAGGCGCGGGAGCTTCGAGCAGGAACACGTGGGCATCGTTGTGTCGTGGCACTGGTGGCGGCGGCGGTCTTGGGGCTTCAGGAAAGCCGGCGCCCCGGGCGCCATCCTGCGCGGCGTGCGGCATCGGCGTCAGTCTCGAAATGCAGTGCTTTCGAAAGTGGCTACACTCGTTGAAAATGCATAACCTATCATATAGGTTGTAAAAGCAATTTGTGCTCGTTGATAATGAACCTACCCCCGTTATAATGAAGGTCATCCAAAGCAAGATAGTATACTGAGCACAAGTGTAATTCCGGCCTCGAACTGGTATGCGTTCCTGTCAAAGTGGTTTCATTCGCTGACGGCCCCACAAAACAATACGATTGGTTCACGATCCAGAATAACCTAAGAAAGAAGCCGAGACGTCGGGCTTTTCAGAACTGTCACATTTTGTTCTCCCCGTCATACGGATCGCAAGTAAGCTGCTTGCAAATGAACAGCTATCAAAGCGGCCCCTAATTGACCGTTCCCCTTATACATGAAACTTTGGTAACGTTTTACAGTAGAGAATGCATAGTACAGTAATACGCAATTTTATGACCCAAGATCAACTGTTTTCGAAGATCATGCCAAGTTTGTGGAACGCGCGAAAAGAGATTCATGATTCTTTGCTTATACCACGGTGTTGATAAACATATCGAGTATTACCTATGTGTAGCGTAGAGTTGGCAGTCGAGCTGGCAGTAGTATCCTACGCCTAATGACGATGATGGTTGGAAACTCGTTATGCAAACGCTCAAACTCGTCAAAGTGTCTCGCAATGAAGCCGTTCGTAGCATGGTTGAAGTGCTGAAGTCCTCCTTCATCCTCCAATATTTAAGTATTGCCACCAAAAGTTGAATTCCACAAAGTGGGGTTTGTGTTGATTGAGCAAGTGCAGAATCGGTGGGTCAATCGCCACCGTATCCTCGACATCGTCGCCGGCTAGGTCGTCAAAGTCAGCAACGCCCTCGCTCACAGACGCGAAATGTGCGGCCGACTGCTCAGGCTCTCGCATCACGAATACATGTCGCTGGCCTAGACCCGCAGCATGAAGCGCAGCTGCACGAAGCGTCCTGCCTCCGTGTAGAAGGCTGACATCTCCAGCTTCATCGCGGCCTGCGACCTAACGCACGTCGAATCCCACGGCGGGCAGTAAGTTGGTCGAAGGTTGCCTAAGGTTTCATGGGATAGTACAGCAAATGTTGCCTGTAACTCAGTCGACATTTTTTGAGCTGGTGGAGCCCTACAGGCTACTATTAATACGTAGCCCTCCCGGTATAAACATCTTAGCTTCTTATTAATAGAACTACGGGTGCTTGCGCAGATCGAGACTTTGCCGGCTCTCCTTCGTGATGAACCTCTCCAGGTGCCATTTGTGAAATATGCGGTCTCGCAAGTTGGCATCGCGCATCGTTGCCCTGCGGTATTGTGTACAGCGAAATTGTTGGGCGGAATCGGCGTTTTCCCAGCTCATGAAGGCTCGGACGTTGAACATCCGTTCCGCGTTGTCATCAGCATCTAGCGCCTCGTGTGACCTCTGTGTCGATTGACTCCTCAGAAACCGGTGGCTGATGCTCAGAGCTGTATCAATCGACGGGTTTGGGTCTATGGATGCAACGTCGACAATGGAAAGGAGCGTAGCTGCCACCAGCAGCGCGAAGTCGAAGCGCATCAGTTTTCTTGCGAGTGGCTGCACCATCCAGTCGGGTGAGAGCCCACGCAACTGGGATATACGAAGAATTGCGCTGCGCCCCAGTAGTCTCGTTCAGCGTCAGCGAACCTTCTGATGGCATCTGTATAAGGGGAACGGTCAATTA
The DNA here is from genome assembly GCA_016169955.1 of Phytophthora vignae f. sp. vignae. NCBI lineage: Eukaryota > Oomycota > Peronosporomycetes > Peronosporales > Peronosporaceae > Phytophthora > Phytophthora vignae. Next base: position 639,842 of record JABJUM010000042.1, read on the forward strand.
GGGGCCGCTTTGATAGCTGTTCATTTGCAAGCAGCTTACTTGCGATCCGTATGACGGGGAGAACAAAATGTGACAGTTCTGAAAAGCCCGACGTCTCGGCTTCTTTCTTAGGTTATTCTGGATCGTGAACCAATCGTATTGTTTTGTGGGGCCGTCAGCGAATGAAACCACTTTGACAGGAACGCATACCAGTTCGAGGCCGGAATTACACTTGTGCTCAGTATACTATCTTGCTTTGGATGACCTTCATTATAACGGGGGTAGGTTCATTATCAACGAGCACAAATTGCTTTTACAACCTATATGATAGGTTATGCATTTTCAACGAGTGTAGCCACTTTCGAAAGCACTGCATTTCGAGACTGACGCCGATGCCGCACGCCGCGCAGGATGGCGCCCGGGGCGCCGGCTTTCCTGAAGCCCCAAGACCGCCGCCGCCACCAGTGCCACGACACAACGATGCCCACGTGTTCCTGCTCGAAGCTCCCGCGCCTCCTGGACCCAAGACGCCTCCTGTGATGTTTTATTGACCCGGCAGGGCGGGCGTAATGCTGCCAGATTGAATATCGCCATACGCGGCGCCTGTGGGAAGCACAGTTCGCCCTACCGGGTCCAAGGTGGCTTGGTTCAGGACGATGGGATGGAGTGGGAGTCGTTCACTCTCTTGTGGCAGACTGTTCTCCGATGGCGGTCATCATAGACTAGTTATCGTAGTACGGTAAGCACTTTACTTTGCTGAACTACATATTCGCCTATGATCTAGTACTAACCCCGCATCTGAACCTTGCTAAACTAGCGCAGTCTCAACGATGTCAGCGCTCAACGGAGTAGACAGCAGGGCCCGTGGCTTCTTGCGCGTCACAGCACGTGAGTTGGTCCTTCCCTCTTCGACTTGCTGCAGCACCTCATGAGTTAGCAACCGCCCGGCAACAGTAACACGCCTTCTCTTCTTGCCCAGGTTCTTGCGCGGAGGTTGAGGCAGCTTCAACACCTCTTCCTCGACTACTGATCTCATCTGAAGCCAAGCAGCTAGATGCACACCACGTGGCGCTCCATTGCGCGTGAAACAGTCGAGCCGTGCGCTCATCTTCACCAGCGATAGGGGAAACAACCCACAGGCCTGGAAACCTCGCTGGATATTGCGTCCAACCTTCGCCCCTCGCCACGCTACACTTGCTATCTTGATTGCGTCGTCCTTGTCGATATTGCAGTAGCCATTATCGTCTTCCTCAACGAGTTCGCTGATCATGTTGTGGATCTTGCTCTTGAGGGAGGCGAAGACTGCAACGTCCAGCGGTTGAAGTAGATGGGTAGCGTTCGCGGGCAGGAAAACTAGCAGAATGCTCAGATGCGTAGCAGCATCGACGACCTTCTCAGAGTAGTGCGACCCGCAGCCATCGAGGACCAGCACTAGCGGACGCTGGACGGTGCTGGGTACCGAGGTCGCAAAGAAGTGTAGCCATTCCTCAAAAAGGTCGGTGTTCATAAAGCCTGATGGTGACGTCGTCACAGCGGCCCCAGGCACCTCGCATCCCTCCAATAACTGGCATGAGACTGTTTTGCCGGGCAAGATGAACGCAGGAGGTACGACAAAGCCACTTGCACTTGCGCACGCCACGACAGTCAGGTGAAAATTGACGGTAGGTTCGGTGCACCACACGTTGCTCGATCCTCGGACGGCGACCACGGTCTTGCTCTTGAGCTGCTTCTGGAACGCAGTCTCATCCATGTTAAAAACACGTGACGGGTCTAGTTTCAACTCAATTACGAGCTTAGCTAGGGTGTTGAAGTGAGTGGTAAGATCCGCCGGAACGATGCAATTGCGCTTCAACGACAGCGACTGGGCTGAACGAGCGGTAAGGGCAGGATGGCGCTCTTTAAAGCGCTTATACCAGCCCTCACCAACACTTTCGCCGCAACCGAGTAGCGCAATCTCTTGGGCTTTGCGAATGACGGCGGATCGGCCGACGGGATGCCCCACGAGCTGTCTGCCAACGACCCAATCGTAGATGTGGCGCTCGGCGTCACGTGGGAAGAAGGGCTTCGGCCCGGGTCGTGCAGGAGTCAGGGGCTGTCCCGCAGCCGCTGTAGCCATCCACTTCCGGATGGTCCGCTCATGAACACCGGTAGATGCGGCGACACCAACGACGGTAGTGCCTGCGCGGACTTGAGCGATAATGTCTTGCTTCCTCTCCACCGTGTAGACGCTAACCATTGCTTGTTTGGAAATGGGAGAGCCCCAAGCTGGCTGCCATCGTTCTAGCTGCCGTCCAACCGTTTATTCTACTCCCGCCACGGGTTCCCGCCAATTTTAACCGCATCAATTTGTATGGGATTAGTACTTAACACGATTTTTACCAATGACTGAGCAGGAAAGAGGAAACAGCATCGTTACTGGCTAAAATGGGCTCGGCCTTGAATTGGTCGACCGGCCTCAGATTGACCGGTTCCCTTAGTAGTTATTGACAGCCGCAGCTAATGCTGCGGAGAAGAAAGGGATGGAGAGAATGTGCTCGACGCACATCTTCGCCGCGCAAACGCCGAAAATCCATTTGCTGTACGTGGCCCGTCTAGCATTCCCTGTCAGTGATAAGAGGCATTAATGAGCTGGATTGACTTCAAGTGACAAAAAATATTCCGAGAAAGTAAGTACTTTTACGTACGTTGGTATTGTCGATACAGTAGTCTTCGCTTCGTAAGTCAAAGAGCAGGTCAATGTGGCCGTCTCCACGTTTCGGGACGGTGAAGGTGCTGAGAAGTGCGTCATTGTGCATTCCCTTGCTCTTCATGGCCTTGATCCGCGCTGGGACCCCTCCTTTTCCGTCTCTGAGCTGGAGAAACTTGTCGTTGTCAACCTTCAGCCAGTCACCGTGTTCATCCTTTGCGAAGGAAGAGAAACATGTCGCCATTCCCCCGGCAATGGATCGTGGCTTTGATTGCAAACACGACGTCCATCACGCTCCTACATCCTGAGACGTCCACATTGACGAGTTGTCGTGACGTTTAACGAGAAACTATAGAGTCCACATCGACGAGTTGTCCTGCAACTGGGGCAACCTCCAGTGTAGTCAATCACTGTCAAGGTTTACAGTAGGCTAAGAAAACAAGTTGCCTATCAATGTCGTGATGGTTGGTGACAAGTGCTCCATCAATGCACGCCCCATCACGTAGCTACGGAGTGCCAGGCTCAAGTGAATAGATCGTGTTTACGGCTGCGAGAGGATTTCACCTGTGATCATGTCATAAGCAACATTCTATTACTGCATGCCACCTTTATCTTACAGCTTCAGTCGCTCCAGCACCTCTTCCAACTTGTCGTCCGCTCCGATATCGCCCATGCCCTCACAAATCGCAACCCACGTAGTGAAAAGCGTCTTGGCCGCATCGTCCTCGCACTTGTAGCCCATCGAGTAGCAAAAATATTCCACGGACGACACGTAGAAAATCGCTGAAGGACCCAAGTGCGGGATCGGATTGTACACGTGCAGACTCTTCACCGTCAGCGAGCTCTTCTTCTTTCCACCCAGCTCAAACTCCCTCGCGTACGGGTATCACCCAATATTGGAGATATCCGCGTCCGAACTCACCGAGTTTCGGATGTTGAAGCTCTCTGCGTCCGACGGCTTCATCTGCGCGTTCACGAACTCATCAATCGTGAGCATCGCTGCGGTCATCTGCATCTTCTTCTCCAGATTTCGATCGATTTCGCTCTTCGCGCGCCGTGCAAGGTCCCAGAACGAGGTGCACTTCAGGTCGACTCCTTTCTCGCCAATCCACTCGAGGTCACCGAACGATATGAAGGCAGCAACATGGTCCTCTTCTGCGGGTTGAGGCACGCGTCTGCGCATATTATAGTCCAGATCTACCATCATCGAACGGCTGCGCGGGGTCGAAATCGGGCTGCGATTGCGCCGCTCTGTAGAAAGCCAGCACGACGGCGCTCACCAACGCCCCCGCAAAGGTGACGCCCTCGGCTTTGCATCTGGCTAGGGTCTTGCGCATGCAGGTAGAATCGCCCTCCGCGAACGATGCCGAGGTGGGATTCGTGACGGGCGGCATCACGAAGTCGTGCTGGTCGCTTCGAGCAGGTAGAACGGGCTTGAATGTCTGCGACATGATGCGGTAGATCGGCTTGGCGAACAATGACACGAGCCCCTTCATCAGCACTTTCGATAGCCACATGTTGGAGAGCGCGTTCTCGTAGAACGAAGCACGAAGCGGGAATTCTTCTACCGGGGTAGAGCGATTCTCTTCTCTTGAGAGCTGGGCGACTTGCTCGAAGATGCAGTTGAGCACCACCATTCCCGAGTACCCGTCCGACATGTAATGGTCGGAGAAGAGCATGAGACGCGCCTGATCCGCGCAGTCTTCGTCGATCCAAACCACCAAGTAGAACGGGAATTGCGTGTACCGATCGATGGCGATGCTGCATTCTCTGTCGGCGTACTGTTGCCACTCGCTGAAAGAGCCTTCAGTGCTTCCAGAATGCGAAAACCGCCGCGTTTGGAGGAGGTTCTTGCTGCTGATGTCGTCGACGGTCAAAGGCGCTTGGATCTCCGCCATGAAGTCGTCGCCCTTGACTTGACGCGCGCGCATACGCGGGTGCATATTGAAAGTACGCGTGAGCGCCTCGGGCAGGAATCGGACCAGAGTCTCGACGTCTCCAGCCACGAGCATCGAGTGCACGATCTTCATGGAGGCGCCTGCTGCCATGGTGACGGCGCGCTCGAAACCGCGCAGCTCAACTCGCTGTGGATACGTGGATACTTGGGCTTGTTGTTGTCGGTCATGGCGCTTGGGTGAGTTCTACTTCGAAGTAGTTAGTCGATTGAATTGTGAGAAGACCCAAAAGCTCCGAGTCAAGAGTTCGCCCAGGTACATAAAGTGTTTGTTTACTCACCACCAGCTTCCACCAATCCACCGTCGCGTAAGCCAAAGTATCCGAAATGTTTATCGGACCCCTCCCCCGTCATCCGGGCAGCGTCCGTCAGCATAGCACAGTCAGACCAACTGCAGCACTTACTAATTCTCACAATACTTCCTCATTGGTACAATTCGCACGCATTCACACAGTCTAAAAATCTTTCAGCGATCGCCTCACCACGACTCAATCCAGCAGGTCGATATACCTTACGAGGATCTGCTTGATCTTGTCCATGACGTCTGTCGGCATCACCGAGTCTTCCTCCGCCCCCGCGCCCAGCAGCGACTCCAAGACCTCCAGCAGCTCCCGTTTGCGGTACATCTGCGACTGCAGGTAGAGCGGCGAGGCCAGCGCACGCTCCAGCAGCTGCATGTAGTGCAGCCTCGTCTCGTCCTCCTGGGGCAGGTCCGTGCTCTCTCGAATCACGAGGTCGAGGAGCACCTTGAAGTCGTTCACGAACACCAACGCCGACGCCGTCTCGTCCGCCAGGATGTCACCGAACAACTGCGTACACCTCATAATTAGCATCACTCTACCTTGACTCTAACTCATTCTACAGTGCCCTCCCTACCTGTAGAGCGTTCCAGAGATGTACCAGCCTCTCGGACGGACACGGACAGCCGCACGAGTTGATGACGTGCAGCAGCGCGCCGCTCAGATGCTCGCGCCCGTCCTTCATGTCATGCAGCACTTCCCCCACCAGCACCAAGCGGCCGCACGCGCGCTCGTGCGCGTGGAAGAGGCCGAGGCACACGGTCGCGGCCGCGAAGACCTTGGTGGAGCAGCTCGACAGCAGCCGCAGCAGCTTGGTCAGCATGCCCGCGTACATGCTGCCGAGCCGGAAGACGCCCGCGCACACGTCGCTGCGCGTGGCCAGCAGCACGCGCTCCAGGAAGCCCAGCCACGCGAACAGCTGCGCCGCCTGCTTGGCGTCCGCGGCGCTGAGCTCCTCCAGCGCCTGGCACGTGGAGCTCACAACCGCGCGCAACTTGTGCGTCTCGCTGGCGGTGATCCTGACGCAGGCGTCGTCATCCAGCGCGTTGCAGCACACACCCAGCAGCTCCGCGGCGCGGATGCGCAGCCACAGAGGCGCGAAGACGACGTCGAGGACGAGACCCCAGAGCTCGCGCGCGGTCTCGCTGGACGGCGCGTCGCGGAAGGAGGGACTGCAGTCGTTGCTGTTGTTGTCAGGGTGCACGCGCAGCTGCCGCTCGACGCGCGCGAGCAGCTCCAGGTTCTCGCTCTGGTCCATGGGCGAGTCCACGAGGCCGCGCAGGCCCATTGCGGAGACCGTTATCCCGCTGTTAGCAATTATTTGGGCAGATAATATCGACTGAAAATATTGCGGCGACATTCAAGCAACATGTCAGTAACGTTACAGTGCAGGTTAGTGGTGCATCATCGGCGAGTGGAGCCACGCAGCAGGGGGGGGGAGGGGGCAACGCCAGGTCTCGCAACGCTAGCGCTTCCGGCATCCCGATCGCCTCCCTCACTGCCACTTGAACTCCGTTATGTACCGACTTAGCTACGCATTCCAGGCGAAGCAGCGGAGTACGGTACGAGCGAGCGTGGAAACAGATTTGGCGGATCCACCGTGGCTCGGCCCATCAAGGCAGCCCAGCCACGATCGAAAGTTACTGCCGGACTACGAACGACAACTACGAGCGCTAAGCGAATCGAGAACGCAAGGAGCGCATTGATTAGACTGTTTCGATGTTTTCCAGCGCACCCCAAGAGAGGCTACGTATGCTTCGTACAGCCACCGAGACCACCATCGGCTCCGGCGCTGCTAACATTCCACAGACGCATGGGTGGCGGGATTGAGACGAAGTGCTGGAACGCGCGGTAGCTCAGCTGTGAGTGAGTGTGTCGAATCGCCGAATGGTACTGAACGAGTGTCCTCTGACGGGCGACGGGAAGGAATTGCGGTGGTCTGGGATTCACTTTGGGATATGGAGCGTAGGTACGAGGTCGTTGAATTCTTGCGAGTGAAGTGCGGGCGCCCGGCACATCCGCGCTGCATGCAACACAGAATGACAAGAATAATGCCGACTTCAAGCGGCTACCATCCAAGACATACAAAATGGACCTAGGCTGCCGATCGTCGGAACACCTCGAGCAGATAGAGGGGCATGCTGGCAGTCGCGACGATCACCGTCTTGTCAAGCAGCTACGCCGTTTCAGGCGAGAGCAAGGGGCTGCAAATTCAAAGCGGCAGCAGCAGCGGCAAACGCTCTCTGCAAATACACAAGGCCACCGCCATCGCGACGGACGGAGAGGAGCGAACGTTCGACTTGAAGAAATTGATCGACTTGGGAAAAACTCCCAACGATTTCGCCAAAAAGATCCTGAGCAAAATGGCGGAGGACGAAGCGTACAAGCTCGAGATGTTTGCGAAGTGGCAGCAGCACGGACTCAGCAATGGGGAGATCGCGTTGAAGCTGAACGTGCCCTACAGCGACAAGTACCTGCCGCTGCTCTTAGAGTACTTGAACCATATTCCGCCGACTGTTTCCGGGGTGGCGAAGAAGTCGCGTGTTCGTTTCGGAGAATCCAATGGCAGCTCTGACTCGCCGGGTCGTACTTACACATCCATTGAAATACCAAGATACAACTCGGAACGATTTCGCCAAGAGTTCCTGAAGATAAAGACGAAGGAAGCTCAGCGAAGTAGCAACAGCACAGACTCAGCGAAGTAGCAACAGCACAGACTCAGCGAGAGGGAGATCTCGAAGTATCGCTACCTAGAGTGCAGACTCACCGAACAGCTTCGATCAACCGGTCCAGCGGATTTTGTTGTAAGAAAAGATTTTGATCTAACCAATGTCTCCAAACGCGCAGCATGATGCCTGCGCCCTCTCTACCGTCCAAAGTGTCATAGCCATTCTAGCATTTCATTCCAAAGGTTCGCACGATTAGGATCATCGTTACGAGGCAGCCAAAACACGAAAGCGCAAACAAAGCCGCTGGTAGCGTGATCGCCACGTCAAAGAGCTCCTGGTTGCCCTGGAACGCGAGGCTGTCACCCTTTTCGGCTGGCAACGGATCGAGTAATCTGGCATTCTGGAATAGCTGGAAGAGTGCAGCGGTGTATGTGAGTTGAAGTGGGTGTTCTTGGTAAACGTAGCTGTACCACGAGTCCACGTGGTACTTATCGATTGCTGCCGAGCAGTTCTCGTCCACTTTATAGGAGTAATTGAAGACAGGGAAATTGTATTCGCGAAGGATTTCGTATTTCACGCGCTGGCCGCTCCTACACCGTGAGACCAGTCGAGTAGGCTGAGCCGAGTTATTCACGAGACTGAAGGCTGGTATTTAAGCTGGAATCTGCGAGGCGTGCAACACTAGAAACTGCTTGGGCGTATTTTCTGGTGTGTTGAGCTCGTAGCTGATCCTTCACAGCCGTATGTGTAATTACATTGAGTACCAAACTTTGCCGAGAGGTCTTCAATCATCACTCCGAGCCGGCCCATGGTCATAACGTGAGAGTCGCGGGGGTTCCGTAAAACAGCCTTGCGGAGCTTGCCACTCTTGTCGTCAGGTAAGTACAATTCCTCCAGCGAGTCTCCTTCGATACGTCGCCCAAAGCCGAATACCAAGTGGGATAGTCTGGTCGCAGCTACAGTACAAGGGTAGTCTTCTGTGCATTCTCCAAATTTGCTAACGCGAGGTTCTGGGGCATATCCACGGTTCTGGATGCTGCAGGTTCGGGAGGCACACTCTCGGGCGACAGGAATCGCGTAAACAACGTCTCCTGATCCTGACCAGGCTGTATCCTGCTCAGCCAGTTCCCCTTTAGGATGCGGTACAATTGGCCGCGGTCCTGAGGCACAGTCACGGTCACAGACGTAAAGTTGATAAGTTAGTACTGGAAATGTTAAACAGAGCATACTTGATCTTTATCTCGGAAGAGTTGATCTTCATGACAGTCGCAATATGCTCAGTGGGGTTGGTCCCGCTTGGAGCGTTGCGAACATCGTTGGCCGAAAAAAACTCGACCGAGTCGTCCCGAATACCTTCCATCGCTGACACAAAGGCAGTGTCTCCAGCCTTGGCTGCTTCAGCGGACATTGCTTCGGCGTAAACGTAAACGTAATAGCTCCTCGAGCTGGTACGCTTCATCTGTAGTGAACGCTGTCTTGTTGAAAATCGGGCCACGTGGAACGTGCGTCTCGAGTATGTCGCTAAGTTGACCAAGGCTTGGGTTAGCAGACGGCGATTCTTGCAGTCCCTCACACCCAAGAACCGTGTTGGGCTCAAACCAGTAGGTAGCATAACCTTTGTCAGTCGTTAAGGTAGAACCTGTAAACGACGCCGATAGGCTCCATAGTCACGTTAGTGTCGTCGCAATACAGGATTGTAGGAACATAGGGGTACATTGATTGACGAAGCCTTGTAGCAGCTGAACTCGACAGCGCGTATTCCTGCGAGTAGTATTTAAGCTCGCTCTGGCTTTTCAAATTATAATCATCAATTGAGCGCTTCGAAAAATCAGCCTCGGTCATCGTCGGAATAATTCGAGAGGGCTGGCGCTGAATGCTAAGGCCGCTCAGCGCGCTGGAAATTGAGGTCACAACCAAAAGCGACACGCCGGCCTTGGACAGCAGCTTCTGCTCCAAGTATCCGTTACCAAACTGAAAGCTGGCCAAAGTCGCGAAGACGGCAGTGAGACCGCTCAACGCCGCGAGTTGTACCAACGAATCCGTTGTGGTGATGAGAAACACCCAGGAAATTCGTCCAGAAGTTGATGAAAAAAGCGATCTCCGCGTCATTCGTCTCTTGCATGTTGTACGTTTGGAGGGTAAGCCCGTAAAAAGAACGAGTAGCCGCACATTCCTACAACCAAAAGCGGGGCGACGATAGCTGCGAACATGGTAAGTCGGGGAGTGATGAACAATTGAGGTCCGGCGTAACCTCGGGGTGGTGTCAGCCTGGCTTGAGTGGGTTCGGGGTCTGTTCTCATCTTGGGCTGCGATCTCCGAGGCGTTTACTGCCTGAGTAACTTGCGCATTGTCCGTGCCATTAGCATCCGATGGCTTGGGAGAAATTCCAGAGCGAAATCGTTCGGGATCAAACTCAAGAGCAAGGGGTCAAGCGGACGGGTCTGCGCAAGTCTGCTGAATGATACTCAAAATCTCTTGAGGACGGGTGTTTCGTACGTCTACTCCACGAACGCTCGAGATAAAGTCGCTCACGAAGTAACTTACCCGCGGAGGTCACGGCGATACGGCACACCACTTGACCATAGTTGGTGTCGAGCAGTTGAAACGTCAAGTCCTCTGGCGAGGCGAGGGATGCCCGGAGACGTGCACTGGTGAACATCAGGTTCACATTTTCAGATCACAAGGCTCCAAGTCTTCATGGATCGGAGAGACTTTCTCCTGAAGCGCCATAAGCCAACCAGTGCGCACCAACTCGAATCACCTTACCTGTCGACCGAAAGCGGGAGATAACTAGTGCTTGAAGGACTTCGGCTGCAACTGCAGCGTGCAGCAATGGAGAAAACGGACGCTGCTATTGGTTTTGTGGACTATATCCCTAATGTCGCCTGATGTAAGACGGCTCAGTTCGCGCCAAACCGGCAACCGTTATACCAAACCAGCATTTATTCCCCTCCGCAAAAATAGACTCCGTTGAAGGAAGTGTCCGAAAGAAAACAAAACCTGGAGACTACGCAACACCAAAAGAATTGTTTTTGCATTGTACCGAATCCAATAAAGGGAAAGGTCTGAGATACTTATTATAATAAGTAATTCAAATTCGAATCGCACAATTCTGTATTCTAGCGACATCTCGCCATGAAAAACTCGAAAGGTTTCGTCAGTTATGTAGGAAATCCGACCTTCACGTAGTCATACGGTTGTTGAATGAAAAAAAAGTCTTTAACACCTTCGGCTAACATTGTTGGCGGCAATTTTGCATTTTTCAATGTCGACTTTTTGATCTCACACAGATTTCCACGCGATTTTTACTCGTTCCATTTACGTCGCGTAGACGGAGTCGAAAGGTTTCGTTTTTGGAACGCTATCGGTTGACGCTCTGACCAAACGGCGCGTATCCTTTTGGAGCACGCCACCAAACCCACAGCAACGCTCGTAACAGCTCCAGCAGTCTCGTTTTCACCGCGTCAAGCACAAGTGCCCTCAAAGCGTTGTCAGTAGATCACGCCACCCGCTTTGGTTCTGGGTTTGTTGCTCCATGGCACAGCAGCAGCAGGAGAAGGTCATTCCGATCCAAGAAACCTCGGAACAATGTGATACCGTGTCGACTCTATCGATTGAAGGTGTGGAGCTGGCGTTCACGCGCGCAAGCATCCGGACATGTATCGCCTCAGGAGAGGGTCTCTCCTTTCGATTGCTCGACAACAGCTATGGCGAGGTGGTTTGCCGTGTCGCTGTGATCTCAACGGGCACTAGCTTTATCAGTGACTATCTCGCGAGCATTCGTGGAGTTGACGTCAGAAGCGCCAGTCCCCACGAGATTGCGTCCATGCTTCAGCAGACTTGCGCAGATCCGTCGGCTTGGCCTCTCGCCTTGGAATTTGATCGCGAACGAGCTCGTGTGGGGATTGCATCCAAGTCATCGGATGTTAGAGATACGAACTCTGCACGAATTGCCCAGGCGGTTAACGCCACGGAATTCGAGTCAACCAAAATGGAGAACAAGATGAGAATATACAACTCAACCGCTCAAGCGAAGCCAGCGCTGCCTCAAGGTTTTGTCGGGCCTCAATTGATTGTCACTCCTCGGCTCACAATTCTCGCTGCCATCGGTGCCCCGCTTTCGGTTGTGGCCATCTGCGGGTACATGCTCTTCTTCGGTCTCACACTGCGCACTTACAACGCCCAGGAAACGACTGACACGGATGTCGCCGATTTCATCAACGGGTGGACGAATGTATTGGGTATTGCCATCACAGGTATCGATTCGGGAGTGCAGTATCTGGCTTTGAGTGGTCTCACTGCCGTCTTCGTAAGAGCCCTCCGATGCGGCCCCTGGTGCAAACTGTTTGTGTCGATCTGTGTTGTGACCTCGATCTCCAGTGCGCTAAGCGGCCTCAGCATTCAGCGCAAGCCTTCTCGAATTCTGCCTGCGATGGTTGAGGCGGATTTTCAAAAGTACCTTAGAGACGACTACGCTGTGAGGACCGATTGGTTCGTGAATAAATATGACACGCTGGAGTACGCGCCGTCCAGCTCGGGCAACACAATACTGCGACAGTCGATGTATCCCTACGTTAGTACACAGATCAACTGCCACAACACTGATGTCAAAATGGAGCCGATCGGTGTCATCTACCGATTCTACCGTAATGACTGGCAGAAGCTGATGATTCCTGACGGGCTGCGTCCACTTGACGGGCTGCGTTCACGGCAGATGAAGCCTACCAGCTCGAGGAGCTATTTATCCGAGATATTTACGTTTACGCTGAAGCTGTGTCGACAGAAGCAGCCAAAGCAGGTGACAGTGCTTTCGTCTCAGCAATGGAGAGTCTCCGGGACGACTCGGTCGACTTTCTTTTGGCACACGACGTTCGCAACGCTCCAAGCGGAACGAACCCCACTGAGCATATTCAACAGTTCATGACCGACTACTTTGATTCCGTGACCCAGTGGGCGACTGTCATGAAGATCAACTCTTCCGAGATAAGGATTGAGTACGCCCTATTCAACATTTCCAGCACCATCAACTTTACGTCCGTGACTGTGACTGTGCCTCAAGACCGCGGTCAGTTGTATCGCATCCTTGACGAGGTAGATGGAGAGCTGGTTGGCCGGGATACTGAGTGGCCAGGAGGATCAGCAGACGTTGTGTATGAAATCCCGGTCACGCGGGAGTGTGGAACCAAAACCTGCGGCATCCAGAACCGTGGATACGCCCCGGATCCTCATGTGAGCAAGTTTGGAGAATGCGTTGAGGGGTACGAATGCTCTCGAGCCGTGACCAGACAGTCCCACTTGGTGTTTGGCTTTGGGCGGCGGATCGAAGGCGACTCATTCGAGGTGTTGGACGTGCCGGACGGTGTGAGTGGCAACTTGCGAAAGGCTGTTCTACGGAACCCCCGCGACTCTCACGTTATGACCATGGGCCGCCTCACAGTCAGCTTCGAAGACATGTCGGCAAAGTTTGGCGCTCGATGTGACAACATCAACGGGTGCGATGGCATCAGCTACGAGCTCAAGACACCTGAAAATACGCCCAAGCAGTTTCTAGTATTGCATCTGTCCCTGGTTCCAAGTGAAAGACCCGGCTTCAGTCTCGTGAATAACTCGGCTCAGCCTAATCGGCTGCTCTCACGGTATACGCATGGCCAGCGCGTGGAATACGAACTTCTTCACGCGTACAATTTCCCAATATCCAATTGGTCCTTCCTCTTTGGCGAGAACTGCTCAGCAGCAATGGATAGCTACAGTGTGGACTCTTCGTACAACTACCTCTACCAGGAACACCCACTCCAAGTGACGTACACAGCAGCTCTCCTCCACCTATTCCAGAATGCCAGACTAACCTAACCGATCAGTTGCCAGCCGACAAAGGCGACAGCCTCGCGTTCCTGGGCAATCAAGAGCTCTTTGATGTAGCGATCACGCTACCCGTCTATTTGTTTGCCCTTGCGGGTCTTGGCTGCTTTTCAACCATGATCCTGGTCATAGGCATCTTCTATACGAGAGATAGAGCTGATCTACGTCTGCTGCGTCAGCCCAAGGAGGTGCTGCAAGCCCAAATGAACGACAGCGATTTCCCGCGACGATTGCTCTCATTGGGCGTCCAAGTGCATGCCGGCTATCCAGAGCTCCCATTGGATTCGCTTGAGGTGAAATTTGTCGAGCTCGTCCAACCAAAGGATTCACGCCTGAGAGTCATCTTTCGCGCAGCGTAGAGCTGTTCGACGCAGGTTGCTCATTGGCTTCTTAACGACATACCCACTGCATCTATCTATGTAGCAATTTAATAAACAGCATCAAACTCCACTTTCAGTATTCATCACCACATTTTGGTTAGGAACGTGTGGATATAGAGGCGAATTCAGAATGGAATTTTTTTCCAGTTGTGACACAAAGGAAGATCAAACACCGAGTGTTGTGTTTTGCTCCATAGTAGATGCTGAGTGTGGAGAATGGAAAACAGGAAAATATGACAGCAAAAGCAAACTTCCGCCTCTACGGACAGAAGTGATAACGCATTTGGGTTAGCTTCACTGTGGTCAACTTGTTATTATTGTTATCTCTACTTCCTTCGCATTTACTCATCCTGGCCCACAACATTTAGTTACTGAGCTTGAACGCTTCACCTACATAGCACGATTGTTGCAACCAACAATTGCAACCACCAGTCTCTACAATTACTTCGTTGTTTTGGTCGCCGGTGTCGCCGTTGGTGTCACCTTCGCTGTGGGAGTAGGTTTCGGTGGCATGGTCGAGTTGGTAGGCTTCGGAGGGGGCAGCGCCGTGGTGTTTGTTGGCTTCGGAGGGGGCAACGCCGTGGTGTTTGTTGGCTTGGGGGGAGGGGGAAGTGCAGTGCCGTTCGTGGGATTGGGGGGAGGAGGAGGTGCCGTGGAGTTGGCGGGCTTGGGTGGGGGCGCTGCCTTTGATGGTGTTGGCTTCGGAGCTACCGTCGGCGAGGGCTTCGGAGTAGTAGCTAGACGCCGACTGTCAACCGGCTCGGTCTGCTCGGGGCCTTGCCAAACCTTCTCGTCCGATTCGTCGTTGCTGTCGGGCAGCGTCTCACTGCTATCGTAGTCGTCCTCGGATTCATCCCAAGCGGCGGACTCACTGTCGTCACCTTCGTCAGGACCGCGGAGGAATGTCGTCACGCCTTCGTTGGGTGCCGGGGAGGAGTACGTCCGTTCGACCACTTGGGCCGATGCCGTCGATGTTGTCGAGGTCGCGACGAGGACTGCCACGCAGACTGCGCAGGCGAGGAGGTGGTGCAGGAGCTTCATTCTGCTCGGGTGCTCTTGGAGGCTCAAAAGCCTTGAGGCTTGCTCCGTTGCTGGGTAGTTAGATTCTTGGTGCTTTGGGAAGTGAATAGAGGGAGGAGCACGCTGCGAGTGCATGCTGCGCAGATCTCTGTTTCATAAGGGCCTTTGTCCTCAGAAAAATAGCGGCAATCCATTGGCCTTATACCTGGACACCACTGCTGTACAATACCGGTAAGGTTCGAAGGCTGCACCTTTGCTCTCGTCCTCGATATCCAGCTGGACGCTGGTGGTGGAACCCAGAACATTAATACCCCCCCCCCCCTCCTTCGAGGTACCCATGTATTTTTTTAATTCGAAGTAAGATACTGCGTTTTGTAGATCGCTAGGTGAATCTACAGCAGCAATGATGGCAAGCCAAACCATATGCTCGCGGGCCGCGAATGAGCCATCGATGGTTTTGTCAAGTTGACATCACTGTACAGTGTCTCAGGAATCAAAATCACTTCAGCGAAGGCTAGATAGAAAACTCACAGAAGTACTGTACTCATACTTATCAAACATCGACATAATCGCACCACACTCGAGACCTGACAAAAAACAACGCTACACCAAAACTCTACTCGGCAGCAGTGGTGGACGTGACCGCATCCGAAGTTGTTGTAGTCGTCGTATCAGTGGTGGCGACACCGGAGGAAGGGGCTGAAGTTGCCACATCCGCAGGATAAGCCGTCACGGTGGGCGTCACAGTTGGCGTTGGTGTCGGCGTCGGTGTGGGAGCCGGCTTCTTTGTCTTTGGATGTTCTGGGGCCTTCGCAGACTTCGTCGCTTCCGGAGTCTTGGTGGGTACTGGGGGCTTTGTCGTCGTGGCAGGCTTGGGTGTTGTGGCAGGCTTAGGCGGCGACGCCTTCGAGGTCTTTGAGGGCGTTGTTGTCGACCCCTTCAGCCGGCGGTACGGGTTTGGAGTGTCGTCCTCGGAATCCAACTCGGGTTCAAGGAGCTCGCTGCTGTCGTCATCGTCGTCTGTCTCGAGATCGAACGCGGTCTCACTGCTGTCATCGTTGTCTTCTTGTTCTGGCGCCGGCGCGGTCTCACTACTGTCGTCATCTTCCTCGTCAGGGCCTCGAAGCTGCCTCGACACACCTCCGTCGGTTGTCGGTGAGGCAAAGGTTCCACCAGCGACGAGTGCTGCCGCCGTGGGTGTTGTCGACGTCGCAACGAAGACAGACACGCACACAGCAGTGGCGAGGAGGTGGTGCAGGAGCTTCATGGTGCTCGGGGAGCGCTTGGGGGCACGCAGGCCGTTGGGCTTGCTCGGGTTGCTTGCTTGGTTCTTGGCTTTTTCGATTGTGGTAGTACAAGGGGGGGCCGCTGTCGATCGAAGAGGGCTATGCTACCTCTTCACATGCTCCAGTCAGCCTTACGCAGCACATCCTCCACTCCTGACGAGGGGGGGCGATAAGGCAATGAAGCAGGGTCAAGGCAACTTCAACATCGAGGTGGTCCACATCCATCCGTACTTTATCGAGTGATTCTGGTGGTCTCATTTCGTACTTAACCGAACGTCCCGAGATTTTGCGGCCCTGAATCGCTCGCTCTTCAGTCTCAAGAGAGGAAGGAATACCATGGCGGTTCGTGCTGCTGGTCGCCAGGCCGCGCTCGTGGGCGGACGCCTCGTGGCGCGCTCGGCCGCCCCCTCGACGCTGGCCAAGGCCTCGCAGACGCAGACGCGCTCGTTCTACACTGTCTTCGAGAAGTACATGGAGGCCAACAAGCGCTACGGCTGGAAGGGCACGCTCTGGAAGCTCTACAACCCGGGCGACGTCAAGTTCGGCCGCTTCGTGGGCGAGGACGAGAACGGCTTCAAGTACTACGAGGACCCGACGGAGGTCTACGGCCAGCACCGCTGGACCGAGTTCAAGGTGGACTCGTGGGACGAGGTGGAGGGCACGCTCATCCCGCCGCAATGGCACCTCTGGATGCACCACCTGACGGACTCGGTGCCCGGCGAGGGCGGCCAGGACCCGGCCAACTGGGAGAAGAAGGAGACGGTGGCCCACTCGGACGCGCCCTACGTCAACCACCTCGGCGAGCACGTGCCGTACTACCCCAACAAGACGCTCTACCGCTCGCGCGGCTACAACGTCGGCAGTCTGGCCACGAGCGTGGACGAACCGGACCAGTACTACCTGCAGCCGGGCCACCTGCGCCGCACGCGCAAGCGCAACCCGCGCTACTTCGCCGACGTCGACTACAACAACCCGGAGAACTCGGACGAGAGCCGCGCCGACTCGCTGCGTCCCGCCGACATCAACTAAAGTGGAGAGCAAGGTAAGGAAGGAGAGTATTCTACCTGCTATTCTACCCAAGTGTTGATGCAATGAAGTAAGCGACGGGGAATGAAACAAATGATGAAAAACAAAAGGAGAAGGAGTCACTCTGTTGAGCCTGTGGATGCTGGTCGTAGTACGTAGCTTTACAGACGTCAATAACGCAAGCTGTCGCTTCATTTATTACGCTTCGGCAGTCTCCTTGCTGTCCCCTTCCACCCCAGACTGCCGTTCATTCCTCCAAAATCATTAACTAAGTAGTCCCGAGCAGAAGCTAATGGCCACCCCCATCACCAATGCAGCCCCAACGTCCTGCTAAATACATACACCCCTCGTCGACTAGATGGCGATCTCACTGCAGCCGTCCTTGGCCTCCAGGTTGAGCGCGATGAGCGAGCCCGGGCGCGCGTTGTTGCTGTCCGACGAGCGGTCTGACGACAGGTCGTCGCCGTAGTCGCTGTCCTCGGCGCTCGAGAGCTGCTGCAGCAGGGGCATGGACGACACGTAGGCCGAGCTGCGCGCGGACGTGGCCACGCTGTCTCGCGTTGAAGTGGACGAGACCGACGACTCGGACAGGAACGACGCCGTCGACATCTCGCGCGGGTCCTCGGAGCTGCGGTACGACGCGGCCATCTTCTCGCCGGCCAGGTTCGGGATCGTGTCGTACACGGATCCTGTCCGCTTGCCGCGGCCCACGGGCGAGTCTGGGCCCATGCTCACCTCGGACGCACGTGCGTCGCTCGCCTGCATCTTGGACGAACCGGGCGCCGCGCGCGTCGGCAGAGGCGCCAGGAAGCTCTGGTTGTCTGCTGCTGTGTCGGGCCCCATGCTAATATTCATGTTGGAGCTCTGTCTGAAGTCCGCGTGCATCACCTGCAGTGGTGCCTGATCGTGCGCGCTCATGTCGACCTTGGCCTGTGCGTTCGTAGCCGTGGCCAGCTCCGCGTACTCGTCTGGGGCCGAGAGTTTGCGGCCTCCAGGCGCGCGCTTGGGCGTGGCGCCTCCGCGTCCGCTTGCTGTGCTGCCATTGCCGATCAGTCCCGTGAGGTGGAGCGTGTCGCTGCTTTTGTTGATGGCCCCGCCCTCCTCCGACTCGCGGTACTGGTACGAGTAGCTGGCCATCTTGCGGCTGCTGAACGTGGGGCTCACGCCGCCCTGCGTGTTGAACACGCTGCTGTCCGTGGAGCTGGCGACGCTGGAGTTGTACTGGTTGCTGGCGGCGCTCGAGCGCGACGACGCGTAGCTCATGTCGAGCCCCTTGCTGAAGCCCAGCTCGTTGGGCGCCAGCTCGATGGACATCTCGGGCATGCCGAGCTCGTGCTCCTGCTTGAAGCCTCGGTCCGCGGGCACCGTGAGGCACGTGGCGCCCGCCGGCGGGGACCACGTCGACTCGTCCAACTTCTGCGCGCGCTTCTTCCTCCTCGAGCGCAGGAACAGCAACGTGGCCACGACGAGCGCGAGCACGCCGACGGCGATACCGATGGAGAGCGCGGCGCCGTTGCCGCCGTCTCCTTCGTCGGTACTGGCGCTGGCCGCGCCGCCTGTGTTCGTCTCGGAGTTGGAGCCGCCCGAGGTCTGCGACTCGGTAGTTGGCGTCTCCGTGGCCTGCGTCTCGGTAGAAGGCGCCTCCGTGAAGGGGGTCGAGGCCTCCGCGTCGCTAGAGGGAGAAGAAGACGCGCTGTGAGACGCCGAGGACGGCGCGGATGCAGACGCTGACGAGGTGGCGGAGCTAGGGGCAGACGTTGCCGAGTCCGTCGAGTCATTAGTTGTCGTCGAGGTCGACGTTGAGGGGGAGCTGGTGGCGGTGGACGTTGACGGGGAGCTCGTGGTGGTCGACGTGACGGAGTTGAGCAGGCTGTTGACCAGGTCGTCCGTGGACACGTCGGCGACGGTCCTCATGGCTGCCTCCTTCCTTGCTTACCTGCTACCTGCAAGGGGGCCGTGTGTGCTCTACGATCGCTACAACCGGTCGCTACGACTCGGTGGATTGGCCTTCCTGCCCTGATCGCCAATGACGCCAAATGGCTTTAGGAAGTCAGCGCTCGACCGGAGCTTCTTGCCGATCGAGGGGGGAAACTCCGCGTCGCCACAAGCGGGGGTACACTGGGATCAAGTGCTTTCAGCCGTTATAAAGTCGATCCGTTCTGGACCGACTTTCTTTCGGACATAGCCGAGTGGACGACCGATTTACAGTACTGACGTCAACTGTTGACAATACAATATGGCGGCGCTGGTGTCTGCATGTAGCTGCCACCAAACAGGGCTAATACCAACAAGCCTACAGAGCTCTCCGCTCTTCGCCCTGGACAGCTTAAGCTCATTGTGCTCTTGCGTGCAGGTTAGTCGGCATCGGGGCCGAACCTTGCGACTGCGCGACGCGAGGAGGCGGCTGGCAAAACGACAGCGCCAAGCGAGTGGGAAGGAAACAGCGCTTCGAACACACATGGCGTTAGCGCCGCTTCTGGCCACAAATCAGCACCGGGGCGAGGCGGGATCAGCTCTGTGGTGCCGTGACCCCGAGTGCGGGTTGACGAGGGCTCCAAAGCCCAGAAACAGTCACGCGTCCTTCTTGAGTCATGACTCGGTTGACAATTGCGGCGCGGCGTGACGAACTCCCGGGGGCACCTGGCGGTGCTCGAGGCGGGGCCCTTGTATCCATCGCCCAGCGTCCGGTACAGCAAACCGAAGACTTTGCATCATGCCGTACATGTACAGTAGTAGATCGGCGGTCGTCTCAGTGCCTGTAGAATGGTGGGCGATCCTGGTGAGCTTCGGTAGAATCTGCGTCTACAGTATAATAGTGCAAAGGCTGTCCGCCCACTTCAACGTCGACCAGCGCTATTACTTGAGCATGTGGGTTCTCCATGGCCCCATGTGCAGGTGGTGTGGGCTACAGTAACTTGCCTCCACATGTGGACGGACGACCTGTTCAGTGCACGTCCACAGCACAGGTCTGCTAAGCAAATGGCGATTATATCTAACGTTTGATAAATTGGAGAAGATGGCCACCGTCCTCTGCGTGTATAGGTAGGTAGGTAGGTAGGTAGATAGATAGCATAGGTAGGATACGAGCGCTCAGATCGCCCGGAAGTCCTTGAACTTATTCTCGATGTCCTCCTTGAGCTCCGGGTCCACGGCGTTGCGCACGCCGATGAGCGCCTTCGCCACGGCCTCGGAGGCGCCGATCATGGGGCGCAGCACCGCCACAGGCACCGCGCGGATGACCGAGCGCACGTAGCCCTGCGAGCCCGTCTTCTTGTACTCGACGAGCGGCACGGCCACGATCGTCTTGGCGGCCACGTGCAGCTCGCGCGCCAACGAGTCGTACGCCTGGCCGAAGCCCTCCGCGGCGCTCGCCGGTTGCTGCGCCAAGTACTGACGCCCGCCGATGCCTCCACCCGCGTCTTGAGCATTCCGGATGCCGCCGCCTCCCATGCGTCGAGAGTTGCGCGCGATGCGACTGCCAGCCTGGCGGTACTTGAGCTGCTTGCGACGCAGCGCGGACGACGAGGACACCACGTCGTCTGCGTGCTCCAGCAGCGCCTGCGTGCCCTGGGCCACCTTGGAGGCCGTGTTCAGCGTCTCGATCGTCACCGACTTCAGGAAGCTGGACGCGCCCTTCTTGATACCACGCACAAGTCTCCTGTCCCGACCGTAGTGCTCCATGGGCAGCAGGATCAAGTCGGCCGCGCCAGCGCCAATGTTCACGAACGGGCGCAGGGGCGGCATGGACACACTCGCCACGCACTTGTGGATCTGATGCCGCGAAATGTCCTGCACCCACGACACGAGAACGTTCTCCCCCAAGGCAGCCCAGCCGTCCAGCCCGCTCATCTGCACGCGACGAAGCACCAGCTCCATTCCCTCGAGCACGAACAAGTTGATCACCTCCACGTAGTCGCCAGCCCGCAACGCCGCGTAGTCGACGTGGTTAGGACGGTAGTCGATCTTGATCTTGCACGGCTTGATGTCAATGCTCTGGAAGAACCACGCGTTCAGACTCGCAGTTGTCACCGCAGGAGCGCTCTCCCCAAGCGGCTTCATCTCCATCCCGCCCTCATGCATCGTTATTTCCACTTCATCGTCCGTGTCATCCGGGATCGGGCCAATCTGCCGTCGCGCTGGGCGCTTCTTCGGCGCTGGTGCCTCCTCGACAGGGACGAACTGTCGCAAGAACTTGACAACCTCCTGGTCCAAGTTAATGCGTAGTGGTAGTAGTCGTGCCTTGAGGCGATGCTCCTCACACAAATTGGGTCCGGGCCGCACCGTTATCAACTGCAGTCGCACCATGGAGCTTCCGCTCTCGCGCGGATGAGATGCCTCCGACTTCCAGTAGCACACGATCTTGCGGATCTGCGACGTCGAAATGTAGTCTAGTAGCTCCACATCGCCCAATGCCAGCACCGTGTGGGACGCCAGCGATTGCGTCTCGGCCTCGTTGAATATGTCCAAACGCAGCTGAATCCGGGTGACCACCAACTCGAGCATTTCCTCCGTCTTCCGTCCACTTTTCTTCAACGAACGCTTCCGAGAAGCAGGCAGGCTGTCACTTGACGCGGCTCGCGTTGTCCTTGTTGCTGGGTCACGCTTCATGAAGGACGTGGTGGGTGCACTCTTCGCGCTCGTAAACAGAGATGAGCTGCTATCATCCCCAAACAGGTCACCTCCATCCGACGGAACGTAGTTGTCCAGCAAGGCATCCAGCAGCTTCTCCTTCTTGGCAGTAGCACTGTCCGGTTGCTGCTTCCCTTGCGCACTCTCGTCCTTCGGAGGGTGGAGCCTTACAGCTTCACTCGCATCACGCGTCCAGTCGCACCCACCGAAGAACCGCATGCAAATGTTAAAGTTACGCAGGAGTACGTGCTGCACAACGATCGGTGCTGTCGCCTCTACTTTGCGTACTGCGTTTTCTCTCGCGATAGACCGAATGGCGTCTTTGCATTCCTTCTCACCAAACGAAAGCGATGTCGCCGAGCCACCAATCGGAATCTCAACATGGTGAGGGTAAATCCGCGACGGCGGGCCAGTCATTGGAGGACCACCGTCATCAGACCTCTGGTCATCGTAGAACCACCGTGCCGTCGGCTGGTCGGGCGGAGAGACCGTAGGCACCCCAAACAATGATGAGGGAGCACCCGGATGACTGCTAGTCGAGGAAAATGACGCTTGTCGGGTCGGGATCGCACGCGGGGACGACGACACGGAAGGATCCCGTCGCATTTGCTGGTACGCTTGCTGCCTCTGGTCTTCGTCGCTGATATCGCTGTCGTCGTCATCGTCGTCGTCTACCTCGTCCACGTCATGGCCACTGTTGGATTCCAAGTCCAGCAACCGGTTGAAGCGCGACTGAAGATCGTTGTCAAGAGTAAAATCCAGTTCGACCTCCTTCCCCTCGTCCTCACCAGCGTCGATAATTGACATGGACATCGCATTCGGAAACACATCGTTGCCATTCGCATCACCTACTACTTCCACGCCTGCCTCGCTCGAAGCCACGTGTGCAACGCTCCTGTCCTCCAAAAGGTCCATTCGGTGCGAAAAAGATGATGCCGTCTCCTCGGTTTGGAGGTCACTCAGCTCCACTTCATCCGGTCGGTTTTGCATGCCCCACCAGTTCTTCGATGCAGCCGGGAACGCCCCCATAGGGAAATGATTCGCGTCGAAGTTATCTTCTTCGTCGTCTTCGTCCTCAACGTCGCTGTTGTTGTAGTTTGCATCCATAGCTGGTGCGATCGTGGTTGGAGCAGACGATGGAACTGGTGCCTTCTCTTCAACAGGCTCAAACAAGGGGAGATCTTCACCAGACGCTTCACTTTCGGACGCGCTTACTCTTTCGCCTGCGTCGCTCATGGTTCCATCCGGTGCAAGCCACCGTGCTGCTTGTTCGTTGTAAAGCACTGCTGCTTTGTCAGGAGAAGATCCCATTCGCAGGGATCCCGTCGGAGACTCAGCTGCACCTGATGAAAACCAGGGGTCTTGTGATGCCGCAGCAGCATGAGTTTGGACGTGGTCTGTCGCGGGCTCCATCAGGAAAGCTCCAGCAGATTCATCTGCCTCCCCATCAAAGGACCGCGTATCCGAGTAATAGTCTTCAATTACCAGCTCATTAATACGCACAGGCTTGGCAGATTTTCGCCGTTCTTCTTGCTGATACCGCCGTCGCAATTCCGACGCCGAGAGCTGGTCGTCATGCTGGAGTCCATATACCATGCGGTCCTTCTCCTTTTGAATCGAATCCAAGCGCGTGCGCAGCAACCGGGCTTCCGTATCGGTGGCAACAGTTTTCCCGGGGAAAATCTTCTTCCCACTGCCGAAGGCGTCCTCATCGATCTGCTCAAGGATGTTAATGAAACCTCGACCGGAATCACCTCCATTGTCGCTGTCGCCTATGGAAAGCCGCTCGCTTCGGACACTGCTCGTGCTAGAAAAATCTCCTGTTCCTTGCGCACTTGACTGTTCAGACGATGCTATACCAATCGATCGCATGGCACTGGCAGGAGCCGGACTCAGATTCGTGACGACAGAAACACTGGATGGATCATTCACGCCATCCAATCCAACGTACGCAGTGGTGTCGCGCGGCTCCTGTTCGATTGCAAGCTGGTCCGTCCACACCGACAGCAACTCGATCAAGGTGTTGAAGGAATCAAAGCACGCATAAATGTTGGCTGTACCCAGATTCAATTCCACTGACAGTTCTGGTGATGCTGAGGAAGTCGACGCATTTTCTTCCAGCTGATCACGCGTTGAAGATGCCACCTCAAGCGCTGACGGCGGCACCAGCACACGCAGGAAAACATCCACAAAATCCATCGTGACAATTTGCAGGAAACCAAACTTCTCCAAGAACGTCAGCAGCGACGGATATTCCGCGTCGAGACTGCCACCGCCTCCTCGTCCAGCTGCATACGTATCCGCAAATTGAAGCACCTTCTTTTTCGACTTCTTGGAGTTGCCACGAAGGAAGAGCTCATTGCCTAGCAGAACCTCATCGATCTCTTCGCACCCAGCACGCGACTGCGTCAAAAAGAGCTCCAAGTCGCCCATCGAAATTTTGTATCCCTGCATGACGGCACCCGTGACCACATTCGAGGACACATTGACCTTGCCAAGCACGAGAATCACGCGTGATGTCAGCGTCAATGGCGCATAATCCACGAGAACATCGTAGAAGTTGACAAACAGCTTCGTGAACACAGTCTTCGGGGCTGTAGCCAGCGGCACGGCATCGTAGTCGCCTCCACCCTTGATTCTGTTGAAAAGCTGTGTACTCTCCTCATCGGACATGCTCGCCGAGTCGAGCGGGATAATCGGGACGGGATATTCCATCAGCACCATATCCAGCATCTGGAATAGCCATTTCGACCGAACGTCATACCGCAGACTGAGGTGCGAAAGGTGGAGTTCCACTTTCATCTCGCGCATCTCGTTCGTCTGATCAGCGATGTCAACGCCCATGAAAAAGATCGGAGCGCTCGACACGCCGAAAGGCGTTCTGTAGATGATGGGCACAACCGCGTTAGTGCGACCATCTTCTTCCAGCAACGTCATGTTTTGGGCTAGCACGTGAGCACGTGACACCAACTGCCCCATCCACTGAGAAACCTGGAAAACCTTCAGAGTCTGAAACGCGAAATGGTACGTGAACAGAACTTTTTCCGACTCGGAGTGTTCTGGTGTCTTCTCTTCGAGCCCGTACACATCAGTTGCAGTCGTAGTCATTGGAGCCGACGGCACTGCAGCTAACGAAACATAGTCGCAAATACGGACGGTGCCTTCACCCAATGTCAGGTTCAAGCTCATGTAGCTGGGCATCAATCGTCTTCGAAGCGCAGCTGCAGCTAGCACTTGGTTGTAGCTGTCGACGTCGATGGGATTAATCATCAAAAGTGCGTCAAAGAGCACCATCAATCGATCCAACGACGACTTAAATAAAACTGCGTTGGCACGGGGGAGCCCAATTTCAACCGAATACAGCGAGGCCGCTGCTGCCGCGCTCTCGTAGGACTCGGTGCGCCCCAGCGCATCCAGATTCCAGCCATTCAACCCCACCCTGCCACCGTCATTGTCTTCACCACTAACATCGTCAGGTGAGCTTCCAACCGAGGCACCATCGGGGCTTTGGCTGGCATCTTGAGATAGATTCTGCTTGCTCGCAATAGCATCTTTCATTTCGTCCCGTGAAGGCGCTTGAAGACGCAAACGGAGTGTACACACCTCCCCAAAACGCTCGTCGCTGGATGCAGTAATGAGAACGGCCTTCTCCAAGCGCGAATTTCGCTGGTTGCCATTTTCTGGAGTCAGCAGCGACACTTTTGCATTGTCGAACGAAGCATCAAATTCTGCAAGCCATGGCAACGAGACCCCCTTCCTGTACTGAGGAGGCATTGGCGTGCCTGCTTCGGCAGCTTCGTCGCCATCGCTGTCGGGGCGCGGGGAGTATGACACCACTTTCACGCCCTCTAAAGTCAGCAAGAGTCTATCTTCACACAAACCGCGCTTCGACGATGGACCGAAGCGAATTAGATCGCTATTGACCATGGGGAACCGTAATGTCACCTGTACGCACTCCGTTGTCATGTCAAGCGTTTTCCCAAATTCCTTCACATCAGTCGCTGCGGCCGATTTCGATCCCGCCTTCGCTTTTGCAGCTGGGTCCTCTTCCAGCAGCGCTAAAAGACGATGCGCCCTATCCAGCAGGTACATATCCCATTCGACGAGAACGGGTTGGACGTTCACTCGTACCCCAAGCGAAGAAATTGCTGCTGGAGTGCCGTCCACCGGTTTCGGTTCGAAATCGATTCGTAACTGAGCCGACAGATTTGCTGATAAACTCACTCTTCGACCCGAGACCGGGGAGGTGTCAACGAATTTCAAGACGCACGTAGACAGCATCGCTGCTTCGTCTTCCTCCGCATCAAGCGACATTCGGGGTAACGTTTTCTCCATAATCGTAAATTTCCCGATTGTGAACGCAAGCTGCGAGTACTGCGAATACGCCAAGTTTGAAAAAATGATGTCCTTGAACGAGAGCTCTAACCGCTCAAGGCCGTCTACCGAAGGCAGTGGTTTCGTTGGTCTGACAGGGGCGCGGAGGAAACGGCTGTCTGTCATGGATGCTTCGTCCTCCTGTTCACTCAATAGTGAGTCCTCGTCCCCTTCCTCGTGCTCTTCATCATCAGGAAGGTCATCGTACAGAAGAACACACTCGCACTCCAGCAGATGCACTTTCACCCGGGACTGCACACGACGTGCCGCTCGGTTTTGAGCTGCCGTCGTTGACCAGGACAACTGGCTCCGCTTGTCCTCTAACTCGTTCTCGTCGAAATCATACCGCGCCGACGCATACATCGATTGACCCATCATACTTGAGCTCTCGAGCGCCGTACCCGGCGCGATGGAGCTAGCGAGTCCCGTTTCACACTCGAAAAATCCGTCATCCTCGTCTTCCAGATCCGACAGTCCAATGCTTTCGACACTCTCCGCAGCGGATAATTTCCGACTCTTGATAAATGGGCTGCCCGCAACCATGGTATCCGCTTCAATAGAGTTCTTCCGTCGCTGTGCCTGTTGCAGTTCGTCCTGCGTCTGCCGGTACTGCAGTAGCAGCTGCTCAATGCGTTGAAACTCCCTGAACGATAAATTTAATGCCCCACCGTCTTCGTCAACCTCGCCATCATCACTGCCATTCATCCACGCAGGCCGATCGTCGCAAATCGACTTGAACATCGCTGCCGACGTATAGCGATCCTCAAAATGATGGGCGTTCAGCTCGGCCGGGTCTGCTGAGAACGCGTCAACGAGCGTCCCCAGCTCCGGGAAATACTGGGGCTGCAGTACGATCCGAATCGAGTGGAAGAACACATCCGCATCCATGGCCGGCGCCTCTAACGCCTCGTAATGAGATAATTTCACCTGGATGTAGCACTGCTTGCTCGGATCACTCGCCAGGAACGGGTGCAGCACCATGTCGCTGTATTCCGTGCGCCGCCGCTCCGTCCATCGGTCTTCTTTGCCCTCCTCCTCGCTGCTCAAGTGCAAGTCCATGCTGATGCCCTTGAACTTGATGCCCTTCTGCGAGATTCCGAACAGCGTGCTCGCCGCCATGGACTGCATGCCTCCACCCATCGTCTGCGAGCCGTACATACCCGCCGGGTGGTCCAGACTGCTCCGTCCGTAGACACTCTGCACCTCGGACGCCGACTCGTCCGTGAACTGCGCCCACTGCAGCTTGCACAGCAGCGCCACATCTCGTCCGTTGTGCTGCTCGCCCGTCTCGAGCCTCAGACAGATATTCGACAGCGTAATCTTGATCTTGGACGTGACCTGCTCGATCCAGCTGGCCACAAAGTCGAGTCCTTCCTGCGAGATCTCGTCCACGGGCTCGGGGGCCACGGGCTTCTTCTTCTGCTGCTCTTTTGGCTTGCCCTCTTCTTGTTCACCCTCTTCTGTTGCCGTCTCTCCAGCGTCAGCAGCTTCTGCACCTGTGTAGCTGCTGCGCCTGGACTGCGCCTCGTCCTGGTCCAGCGGCACGAGCACGATCTCGATGTCGTCGATCTCCACGAGGCAGCTCTCGCTCATGATGTTGGCGTACGAGATGGCCACGCGCACGGATCCCAGGTAGCCCTTCTTGACCCTGAAGGGTAGCCCCTGGGCCTCGCACAGCTCCGCGTTCAGCACGTCGGCGTCCAGCAGCAGGTCGCAGAGCTCGAGGCGCCCCGAGCGCAGGTGCACGTCCAGCTGGTCCAGGTCCAGCTCGTCCGCCGCCAGGAAGCGCCCGATCATGCGCTTGAGCACGAACTTGTAGAGCCGCTTGAGCGCCGGGTCCGTCAGCTGCTTGAAGAACTGCATCCTTCTCCTCCTTTCTTCTTGCTTCTTCTCCTTCTCCTCCTCCTTCTTCTCCTCTTTTCCTTCTTCTTGGTCTTGCTTTAACGCGGGAATAAAATATCAAATGCTGGGGTGGCTGGTTTTTAGGTTACACGGAGCCTGGCTTCAAGGTCCGGATTGGGCCACGAAATAGCGCTAAAAGGGTCGGAAATAGACGCAGGTTGAACGTGAGACCAAAGCGGGGAACGCAAGGACGCTACACTGCAGCGCGCTCACCTGTTGGCAGCGGACGCCGCTCACTCGCTGGCTGCTCGGGCGCTGGCTGCTGTGTGTGGGGGATGGATAGAGCTAGCTGCAACTTGCCGTCTGCCCTGCCGCCTGCGCCCCGCGGCCCGTTTCAGGTCTGATTGTTCTCTTTGAAGAAGAGTGCGGAGGCGGAGTTTTTGGCCAATGGGAGGGGCTATAAATTGTTTTGGCCAATCGGGGAGGGGATTGGTCTGTACCCATCGCTGGGAAGACTGAACCTTTGTCGGAGTGCAGGGCTCTCCATGGCAAATGTTGAAGTTGCCTTGCCCTATGGCATGGACATGTCGTTCTCGGAGCTTGAGCTGTGCTAGTGGTAGGGGAGAAGCCTTCCTCGGCTTTGAGTTTGAGTTGGTCAAGGCAACAAAGTTATCAGATCGACTTCAACTTGGAGTGAAGGTCTCTAGCAACGTGCTGCAGCCAACGTTTTCGCCCAAACACACCCACGCTATCCCGCACTAAATGCATGCCTGCACCAAACTTTAGCACGAGCCAAGCTACACACGTATGCGTTCGTTGGAGAGCGAGCGACGTCAGATTTGATGGAGAGGACGGTCATGATATTTCTTACGTCAACTTGTTCAACTCAACTGGAAGGAGCGGCCTTGGGGAGAGGCACCGTCTTGAATGCAATGCAAAGTTTCCCCTCCTCCTTACGAGCTGGTCTTGGTCTTGAGCCCGGAGCTGGCCAGGAACGTGTCCAGCGTGGCGTGCATCTCGTCGTGGAACGGCAGCGTCTTCATGCGCTTCATCCAGGCCGCGAACTTTGGGTACGGGGAGAAGTCGAAGATGCCCATGAGCTCGATCTGCACGAACTCGCAGTAGGCCGCAAAGTCGGCGATCGTGGGGTGGTCCGACTCGGCCACGAAGTCCTTGGCCAGGAACTTCTCCATGAGCTTCGCCAGCTTGGCGAGCAGCGCCGGCGTGTCCTTGACCATCACGGCCTCCTCGGGCGTGGCGACGTTCTGCTTGGTGTGCATGAGCGGCACCAGCACCTTGGACGTGACGTGGCGCGCGTTTGTGTGGTGCCAGTGCAGGTACTGGTTCACCTTGGCGTGCGCCTGCACGTCGGCCGGGTACAGGTCCGTCCAGTTGAACTTCTCGGCCAGGTACACCAGGATGGCGTTGCCCTCAAAGAGCGAGAAGTCCCCGTCCTGTAGCACGGGAATGAGCCCGTTCGGGTTGAGCGCCAGGAACTCGGGCGACGAGAACGTGGGGCTGCCGAAGTCCGTGGACGCAAGCTCGTGCTCCAGGTGCTTGAGCCGCATGACCCACTCGGCCGCGCGGCTCGGCTGGCTGATCAGGTTCGCGTACAGCTTGATTGTCATCGTCTTCTTCTGTCCTTAGGGCGCCGATCGGGGAATGGATGATCTTTCTCCTGAGGATCGTCCCACGGCCCCTTTTCAAGCTCACGTTGAAGCCCAGATGGCTACATTTTCCGTCTAAGTACGAGTACCCACCACCATCATGATCCGGGCTCGACGTCGACCCAACCTTGAGCTCCTCCTCCTGCGCCTCCGCTCTAGTCGCAGTCGCCTGGTCATGACGCAGTCCGCGGTGCCCACGCAGCAGCACTCGAACGCGTTCTGGTCGGAGCCGGCGAAGGTGCCGCGTCTTGCGGTGCTGCTGCTGAACGCGGCGCACGACTCGTGGCGCATCACCGCCGACGGCGTGGGGCTGCACAGCTCGGAGCTCTTCTGGAACCTCTGGAGCCACGCGCAGCTCACGGTGTGCGCGGACGGCGGCGCCAACCGCCTGTACGACCGCGGCGTGGAGATCGAGGCGCAGCACCTCGTGGCCCCGCACTACATCAAGGGCGACCTGGACTCGCTGCGCGCCGACGTGCGCGAGTACTTCAGCACCAAGGGGACGCAAGTGCTGCAGGACTCAGACCAGAACTCCAACGACCTGGACAAGTGTCTGCAGCTCATCCACCAGCTGCAGGAGGCTGACGACTCGAGCGACCGGTTCTCCGTCATGATCTTCGGCGCCATGGGCGGCCGCTTCGACCAGGAGATGCAAAGCATCAACGCGCTCTTCAGGTGGCAGGACAAGTTCGAGCAGATGGTGCTGCTCTCGAGCGAGACGACGGCCAGGCTGCTGGCGCCCAACGTGAGGCACGTGATCTCGCCCAACTTCCACTTCGAGACGAGGACGTGCGGGCTGATCCCCGTGGCGGGGACGTGCAAGGAGACGACGACGACGGGACTCAAGTGGAATCTGAGCCCCGGCATGGAGACAGGCTTTGGCGGGCTCATCAGCAGCTCGAACCACGTGGACGACGCCAGCGAGCAGGTGGAGGTCATTGCATCGCACCCGCTCATTTGGACCACAGAGCTCAAGCAGTGAACTCCTTGCTGCTACCTGTACTCTCTCGGGTGGCGCAGCTCAATCCGGCAACGTGAGGACAATGACACCATAGCCAAGGATGGAAGTGCAAGGCTCCAATATATGCTACCTATAGTATTGCTCACTATATAACGATTTCACGTGGATCCGAGGCACGTGTTGTTGCTCGAGGCGTGAAACCTGCCGTGTGCGCATTCCGACTTCATTCCCGTATTGCGCGAAGCACCGGAGTGGATGGTTGCAACTGGCAAGTGAAGCTTGTGCTTTGGTCCAGTTGCCTCGTTGACCAAGCAAGGCGATGCTGCATTCCGCCGTTACTTCCGTTTGAGCAGCAAAGATGTGATGTAAGCGTACGTGCGCATGGTTGGGCGTTTTGCGTCGGTATCCGCCACCCACCGACGACGTCTCGCTGGGGCTGAGATGACTTTCCAGACGCCTCGCGTCACCTTCAGCTACCCGGTCGGCAAGTCATGACAGCCGGCTCACTCTCCCTTTTGCAGCTTCCAGCAACAGCACGGCTATCGAATCCTGTCCATTGAAGACAGACGTCCATGGTTCACGCACTGCAAGCTCTGCACGAACCAGCAGCGTTTTACGTGGAAGATGCCCCAGGGAGGGCATTTCCGCAGATGGAAGCCCGCTTCAGCGACGTGTCCATTTCAGTTGATATCGTTGTCAAGGACGAGAAGAACACCAAGACAGAGCTCCCCACACTCCCCAACGAAGTCGCCAAAGCAATCCGAGGCTGTGGCGCCAAGAAGCACACGATCAACAAGAGGATCCTCAAGAGCGCCAGTGGTGTCTTCAAGCCGGGGACCATCACATTGGTGCTTGGTCAGCCTGGGTCGGGCAAGTCGACCCTCTTGAAGCTGCTCAGCGGTAGGTTCCCCGTCGAGAAGAACGTGACTGTGGAGGGCGAGGTGACGTACAATCGCACACCAGCCAACGAGCTACAAAGGCGACTGCCGCAGTTCGTGTCGTACGTAGCACAGCGTGATAGGCACTACCCTTCGCTCACCGTCAAGGAGACGCTCGAGTTTGCGCACACTTGCGCCGGCGAAAGTTCCTTGGCCCAAGACGCGCACTATTCTGCCAGTGAGCTTGACACCTTTAAGGGCATGTCCAAGCACCACCCCGACAACGTCATCCAGCAACTTGGCCTCGACAACTGCCAGAACACCATTGTGGGCGACGCCATGAGACGCGGAGTCTCCGGCGGTGAGCGTAAGCGCGTCACTACAGGCGAGATGGCGTTCGGCAACAAGCTCGTCCTGATGATGGACGAGATCAGCACGGGGCTCGACAGCGCCGCCACTTTCGACATCATCTCGACACAGCGTAGGATCGCCAAGGATTTCTCCAAGACGGTGGTCATTTCGCTGCTGCAACCTTCGCCTGAGGTGTTCGCGCTGTTTGACGATGTATTGATTCTGAACGAGGGCCACATAGGTTACCACGGTCCACGCCAGGAAGTATTGGGGTACTTTGAGAGCTTGGGCTTCAAGTGTCCTCCATCCCGAGATGCCGCCGATTTCCTGCTGGATCTCGGCACCGACAAACAGGCGCAGTACGAAGCAAGCCCGATTCCATCCAGCAATGTCCCGCGCTTGGGCAGCGAGTACGCGGGAGCCTTCACCCGCTCGGCCATCTATGAGCGTATGATGGAGGAGCTCCGCAGCCCCGTACACCCGAGCGCGCAACATATTGACCACGTCCCCGAATTCCACCAAACCTTCTGGGGCAGCACCTTGGCCGTCGTACTGCGGCAGATCAAGCTCACCCGACGCGATACTGCGTTCCTGGTTGGTCGCTCCATCATGGTGATCTTGATGGCTCTGCTGTACTCGAGTTTATTCTACCAGCTCGAAGCTACCAACGCCCAACTGGTCATGGGCGTCCTCTTCAACACGGTATTGTTCACGTCGGTAGGTCAGCTCACTCAGATCCCGGTGTTCATGGCGGCTCGAGAGGTTTTCTACAAGCAGCGTCGAGCCAACTTCTTCCGGACTGCGTCGTTCGTGCTGTCCAACTCAGTCAGTCAGCTCCCGTTGGCTGTCGCTGAGACTCTCGTGTTCGGCTCGATCGTGTACTGGATGTGCGGCTGTGCCTCGACCCCAGGGGTTTTCGTGCTGTTTGAGCTGGCTTTTACCTTCGGTGCGTGGTTCTTCTTCCTCTCGTGCGCTTCGCCCGACTTGAACGTGGCGAACCCGATCTCGCTCGTCTCCATCCTGCTGTTTGTCGTTTTCGGGGGCTTTGTTATAACGAAGGACCAGATCCCGGTCTACCTCCTTT
The DNA here is from genome assembly GCA_016169955.1 of Phytophthora vignae f. sp. vignae. Lineage (NCBI taxonomy): Eukaryota > Oomycota > Peronosporomycetes > Peronosporales > Peronosporaceae > Phytophthora > Phytophthora vignae. The sequence goes on from JABJUM010000042.1 coordinate 672,786, forward strand.
TTCTCTACTGGCTCAACCCCATTTTGCGGTTCGCCGGCCACCCTGGCGTTCGTCCAGAGGTCACTATGGTTTGGGCCCGGTGGCCGGCGGGGTGCGGCAGCAGGTGCATACTGGGGCCGAGTCTATTTCCTTTGTGGCAAATTCAACATTTATTTGTGTTCATCGGTGACAACACGTCTTACAGACTACAGACACGTCGTGAACAGCACGGGCTGCATGCGCTTCAGCTCCTCCTCCTCGCGTCGGATCCTCGCGATGACCATCTTGCGTGCGTAGCATTTCCTCGCCGTGGCATTGACTGCGGCTCTGCAGTCGTTGCAGGTGGAGTACAAGGTTTGGTCCTTCTTCACGGCACACGGTTGCTTCTTGCACACCTTTTGCACACGCCCGGCGTGGTTTTCTTGTACCTCTCCTTTGCGGCCGCAGTTTTCTTTAGGAGACAGGCTTGGCACCAGCATGGAGCGTCCATCCGACTTCGGCTTGCTGCACGACTGGCAATAGCCCTGGTCCTTCTTGATGTGGCGCACGACTTCCTCCTTCTTCTTGCACCACTGGCACCAGCCTCCGGCGTCTCCGTGTGGCATCTCACGCATCGCCCCGCACTCTTGTCCGCTTTGTACCTCTTCTTAGCATACTCGTTGTTGCTGGCGTTGTGCTTCACCCTCTTCAGCATGGCTCGGGCCGACTGCTCCTCCTCCTTCGTCAGACCCTCACTGGCACGGGCCGCCGCCATCTGCTGAGTCAGCGTGAGCTTGGCCTTCTCCCTAGCGATCCACTCAGCGTCCACACGGATGGCGTTCTCGGGCCGGATGCCGACGTCGAATTCATCTGCGATCGCATCGACTACAGTACACAGATATATTAGCAAAACGAAAAAATCAAGTGCGTGAGTGCTCACTTTCACTGGGATCGAAGTGGTGAGTCAGGTTCTCGATGGAGAGCTCCAGCCCCTTCAATGATGGGTTCGCGGAGCCCGTCGTTGCCATGATGTTCTCGACTGCGATCGTCTGTGCAAACAATAGTTCAGTAACGGCTTGTAGAACAGTTTAGATACACGATTTTTACCTTTTGATGGTTGGTGGTGCTCTTCTTCTTGGGTACGTAGACTTCCACGCCCGCCGCCAGAAGCTCCTCGACTTGGGGCAATTCGAACAATGACAGCGCCATCTTCCAATCTAGGAGTAGCTGGACCTGCATCGTCTTGGCTTTCTCGATCAGGATCGCCACGACAGCCGGGTCTGTCAACGAAAAGAGTGACGCGCGCAGCTTTCCCTCATGAGCGATCCGGAAGGGAAACGTATAGATGTCCCGGAAGTCGGGGTTCCCCCGCGAGAAGTAGACTTTGGAGAACGGTAGACACTGGATTTCCTTGTTGATGCCTTGGAAAGTCGCGCGTGGAATCTTCAATTCCTTCGCCAGCGCCCGCTCTGACAGGCCGGGCGTCTTAGCAAGCAGGTCCCAGACCTGGCGCTTGACACGGACAGGTTCGTGCTTCGGGTCGCGCTTGCGTTTGTACCATGGGTCTCCCTTCCATGGCTCACACTTCTTGAACTTCGTCACGACCTTCCGGACGGTAGCCTCGCCGACCGGTGGCTGGAATGCCTGGCCAGCGGCTTTGTAGTCAATAGGCTTCTTGTCACGGATGGAGGGCGCAAGCTTGAAGATGAGCTTCTTCCGCACCGCACGGGTCGTGGTCTGGTTAATCTTTTTGTTGGAGGGCGGCTTGGAGACCGCCAGGCCCGGCGAGGCCTTCTGGAGGTGCTTCCCCATCGTGGCGAGTTGGATTGTGAGCACGCAACTGGGGGGTCGCACGAAGCGATAATTTATTCCTAATGTTCGACTCAGCATGCACTTCAATACAACAAGTCATCTTCAATGTTCGACGCAAGCTGTCCACTGGCGTGGAGCGTTCGCGCGGTCGCGGTCAATCAATACACCGCTGCAAGCTTCGATACCTGCGTCTTCGACGGCGTTGACTACTGCACGAGTTACGGCATGACGATGGGCGAGTACTCGCTGACTACGTTCGAGATACCAACGGAGAAGTTCTGGTTGTCGTACGGTATCGCTTTCATGATAGCAGCGTACTTCTTCTTCATGGCGCTGTCGTACATCGCACTGGAGTACCATCGCTTCGAGTGCCCCGTGAATGTGATGCTCGCAGTAGATAAATCTACTGAGCCCACCGACGACTATGGCCTTATCCAGACCCCACGCAACGCACTAGACAAAGCTGGTATCCTGCTGTCCGTTGGCCCCGACAAGGAACAGCTCTTCATTCCTGTCACTGTGGCGTTCAAGGATCTCTGGTACTCCGTTCCAGACCCGACCAACCCTAAAGACACCATCGACTTGCTCAGAAACGTCAGCGGCTACGCGTTGCCTGGCACGATTACAGCTCTCATGGGCTCGTCGGGAGCAGGGAAGACGACGCTCATGGACGTAATCGCTGGACGCAAGACGGGAGGCAAAATTCGCGGTCAGATCCTGCTAAATGGCCATCCGGCAACAGCCTTGGCTATTCAGCGAGCCACAGGTTACTGCGAGCAAATGGACATCCACTCCGAGTCAGCGACAATTCGCGAAGCCCTGACGTTTAGTGCGTTCTTGCGCCAGGGTGTCAATGTGCCCAGCAGCTACAAGCACGACTCAGTGAACGAATGTCTGGACCTGTTGAACCTGCACCCGATCGCCGACCAGATCATCCGCGGTAGCTCCGCCGAACAAATGAAGCGACTCACAATTGGCGTCGAGCTAGCAGCGCAGCCCAGCGTTTTGTTCCTGGACGAGCCCACAAGCGGACTGGATGCAAGCTCCGCTAAGCTTATCATGGACGGCGTACGCAAAGTGGCGGACACTGGGCGCACCGTTGTGTGCACGATCCACCAGCCCTCGTCCGAGGTCTTCAGCGTCTTTGACAGCTTGCTACTGCTGAAGCGCGGGGGCGAGATGGTCTTCGCGGGCGACCTGGGCAACAATGCGAGCGAAATGATCGCGTACTTCGAGTCAATTGACGGCGTGGCCAAGCTCAAGGACAATTACAACCCAGCCACGTGGATGCTGGAGGCCATCGGGGCTGGCGTCGGTAACAGCAACGGTGACACGGCTGACTTTGTGAGAATCTTCCAGACTAGCCGGCACTTGGAGCTGCTGCAGTCGAATCTCGACCGCGAGGGCGTGTCATATCCATCGCCGTTAATGTCTCCGTTGGAATACGGCGACAAACGCGCTGCGACGGAGCTGACTCAAGCGAAGTTCCTGTTGCAGCGATTCTTCAGCATGTACTGGCGCACGGCGTCGTACAACCTGACGCGCTTCTGCCTCATGTTGATGCTAGGATTGATCTTCGGGGTCACGTACGTCAGCGCGGAGTACAGCTCGTACGCGGGGGTCAATTCGGGCATGGGGATGCTGTTCTGCACGACGGGCTTCATTGGGTTCGTAGGCTTCATCAGTGTAGTCCCCATATCGTCCACTGATCGATTGGCGTTCTACCGTGAGCGCTCGTCGCAATGCTATAATGCGCTCTGGTACTTCGTGAGCTCCACCGTCGTTGAGATCCCGTACGTCTTCTTCGGCACACTGCTGTTCATGGTGCCGTTCTACCCGATGGTCGGGTTCACGGGCGTCGCAAGCTTCTTCGCGTACTGGTTCCACCTGTCGCTGCATGTGCTCTGGCAGGCCTACTTCGGCCAGCTCATGTCGTACTTGATGCCGTCCGTGGAGGTGGCGCAGGTGAGTGGAATCCTGCTGCAGATGATCTTCCTCACCTTCAACGGCTTCAATCCGCCCGGAGGCTCGATCCCGCAGGGCTACGCGTGGCTGTACCGCATCACCCCGCACCGGTACGCGCTTGGGGTCGCGGCGTCCATCGTGTTCGGAGACTGTCCGGGCGATGACGATGGCTCCAGCATTGGCTGCCAGACGATGACGGGGCTGCCGCCTTCGCTGCCCGACAACATGACGGTGCAAGAGTATTTGGAGGTCGTCTTCAACGTGAAGCACAGCGAGATCTGGGAGAACCTCGGCTTCACTCTGGGCTTCATTGTGCTGTACCGACTACTGGGGCTACTCGCTCTGCGCTACGTCAACCACCAGAAGAGATAGCTGCAGAACATTGTTGCTGGACGAGCGCAATGCAATGAGACTGTGGACGAATTAGCTAGTCAGACGTTAAACTTAGATAAACTATTGCATACAAATAGATCGACTTGGGATACAAATCCCACATCCGACTTTGTGTTCATTCTTGTTCTTCTGACACTTGGGCAGCATGGCGTTCTTAGAGCACGAGTGCAGCGTGTCGCTCGCGGCGGCGCTGGCCTTCCTGGACGAGTCCCTGGACGCCGTGGACGTGCCCCAGCTGACGCCGCGGACGCTCAGCTCATCCTCTACGGCCGTCTTGCCGTCCCCACGCGACTCAATCCCGGACCCGGAGCTGCTTTTGGAGGCGCTGGGCGAGGACGACGAGACCATTGTGCCTCTATCCCGAATTGCCCCTACGGACGCAGCACAACCGCAACTACAGTTAGAGAGCAGCACGTCACCCGCCCAGGAGACCACCTCGGTCGTAGTACCGGCGGCTTCCAGCTCCAGCACTAGCGCCAAGAAGCAGCCCAAGACCTCCCGGACCACGAAGAAGAAGAAACTCAACTATGACCCGAACAAGGCGCGCAACGAGCGGCGCTTCGAGCTCGCGTGCTTGAGGAAGGAGGTGAAGGACCTGGAGCTGACGCTCGAACAGTTGCAGAGCATGCAGGGCAGCGAGGAGGGCGCTAAAAGTGTAAAACGACCGCGGCAGCTCGTACCGCGCACCTCCGGGGGCAGCGGCATGTCGGCCGTGTGGGAGCAGATCTGCGCCCACCAATTGGAGCGGCGACTGAGGGTCGAGAGGGAGAATATCCACCTCAAAATGATGTACAAGAGTCAGGTTCAAGTGGCCAAGAGCATCGAGAAGCTGCTGCAGAAGAGGCTGGCGCTGCAGGACTCGACGTACTCGGAGGTGAGCAAGCACACGAGTCGCATCGAGGTGCCGCAGGGCTACAACACGGAGGAGAACCAGAAGATCTTCGAGGAGCTCTCGACTGGAGTGGAGGCGTCGTACCGAGAGGTGGAGTCGGTGTTTGATGAGCATGACCTCGGTCGGACGCAACTCCCGACGAAGGAGCCGCTGCTGCGTGACAGCGTCAACGGCAAGTACATGGAGCTGTTCGATAACAAGATCATGCCGTTCGATATGAGGTCGACGGGTGAGGCGTGGTGGAGGCGGTGGCATAACTACAAGGGCCATTGCGCGCACGAGAACGGGCCAAATAATACGATTGTGGAGAAGTTTGGACTGGAGATGAAAGACGTTAAGACGCGCACGACAGCCACGTTCTACGTGCAGCAGATTCTGAAGCGGCACGTGGAGGAAGGACGCATTGTCATCGTCTGGCACGCGCACATTAAGCCGCTCGAGTTCGAGAAGAAGGCGGCCAACGGCGTTCACTATCTGGAGAAGGGCTACGTGCTGATTAAGCCCCATATCACGGAGACTCCCATGGAGAAGGATGAGGCGGCCACGCGTGTCATGACCTGCTACATGATCACACCGCACTTGTCCAACCGGAAGCTGCGGACAGACGCCAGGACCACTGCGCTGACCGATTTCGTGCTCAGCGCAACATCTGCGAATATTTCCATGAGCAACGAGATGATCGAGAATCTGCTGGTCGACCGAGCAATGATGCGAGCGAAGGTGAGTGAACAACTATGACTTCACAAGTCACTTATGCGCCGGTATACATGTACATAGCTCTGGATGTGAGCACCAAGAAGACAAAACGTTTGTGCGCCAAGTACGCGAATCGCCTTCTCCTTATGTTATTGAATCCTGGATCTCAAGTGCCCCCTCTAGCTCTGAAGCATCTTGCAAAGTCGGCGAAGCACGCGCTCTGCATCTTGATCGCGAGTCTCCCTGGCAATTGTGTCACTAGACCAGTAAATTCCGCCCGCTGTCCTTCTGAAAAACAACCAGGTGGAGAAGTCTGTAGCAATCCCGACAACGTGACGGGCAAAAGCTGCCGGGTTGTTCGTGAAGGCGATGTCGAGCATAAGGAGAGCCTGGGCCTTTCCCTGACGAAGGAGATTTCCCTCTCTCTTGACCTCAACGACCACCAAGGTGGAGTGACCTCGAGCTACCAAGTAGTCTGCTCTGCCTCGGACGGCTACTTTCTTCGACTTCAGGTGCGCCTCCGCTTTGAGGGTCAGGTCTGCTTCGTGATACGACAACAAGACGGTGCACAGCAGCACTTTGACGGACTTGCTGACACGTGCCTCGGTCAACTTCGACGAGAAAATACCCCCCAGTCCCGCGTCAAGCGCGTCTAGTGCATCAAGTGTTGGTCGGATGTGTACGTGACCAACCTCTGCCAAGGGGAACTGCGACGAATCCTCGATGAGCAGCGGCTCGTACACCGACTTGACCGCGTTCCACGACACCTTGCTGCACATAGATTTCGTCAATAGAGCCTCGTTCAGGTTGGTGAGGTGTTCCTGCCATGCTGCCTCGCGCCCCGGGACCTTTTGCGCGGAGCAGAATGGATTGGTCTGGAACGGCAGTGCTGGGAAGCAAGTAGCGCGACGCGAGCCTTGGTATCTGGTGACCTTCGTCGCGAACGCTCTTCCGCACCGAAGCGATGACATGCGCTCCCAGTGTTACCAGAGTTAGGTTACTGTCGATAGAGCGAAGTGTGCTAGCTTCAAGGCGAGCAGCATTGAGCGCTGATGATGCTGATGTGCTCGGATCATCAAGAACATGCTGGCTTGCTTCTTGGTTTCCGCTATATCACAGACGCCATTGGCGGGCGGTGGCACGAGCTTGTGCGTCTACAGTAGTAACAAGCTCCACCGAGAGCAAGTCCTCCGCACTTTCATGTTTGCAGCGTTTGTTTTCATCCTTCGGTTCAATCCTACAGAGCGAGCGATGAGGCAAGTTGACGTTGAAGCATTCGCCTTTCATGTGCGCAATTGGCTGAAAGCTGTGCGAATGATTGGCCAATGAAAGCAATCTGGCTGCTTCGATTAAGTGCGGAACAGTAACTTGCGTTCAGTATGCAGTCGCCTCGCACTTCCTTAGCTCCCATTGGCTGGCGCCGGTAGAGCTAATGACTGGAGCCGGCGGACCGACTCGTTTTGTTGAGCTTTCTAAGCTTCACTTCCACTTTGGCGCCGATTCCGACAAGAACCTTCAGGCAGAGACAGATGCAAGGGCCCTGAGCGCTTGCGCGCTTGTGTATTGATCCACCGGGAATGCAATGATGATCCAACCTTTCATTTTCAGACTAGAGTTTCTGAATCCGGGGGGTAGTAGCCCCGGTTGTTGAGAATTTTACTCTGAGCATTCCCATCCAGAGAAGTTAGCTGTTGCATTTTCCACAGAGGAGGAGAAGGAGTGATGATTCCCAATTTCTGTTAACCATCTTTCGGGGCTGATATATCCAAGTAATTGATGCATAAAAGGAATACTGACCTTTCCTCCTTCCAACACCGTTATTGCGTCCATCCATCCGTACAACTCGGTTGTAAATTGCCATTGAGATTTCAAGGTCTTGTTCCGCTTGGGCTATGACCTGGTGCAAGTACTGGTAGACAGATGCATTCGCTTGTACTACAGTAGTAGTGTGTCTTGATGACGTCTACTCTTGTGTCTACTGCAGGCGTCGTTAATGTACACGCGCGTCTTCCTCTGGACTCCTGAGACGCTCAGCACGGGAGGTCCACGGCCTTCTGCACGTTGACGCGGTCGAGGCGGCAGCAGCCGAGCACCCGCTCAGGCAGCTCCTCCTCGGTCTCGCCCTGGATCACGAAGGCCACGTCGATCACGAGCTTGGACGTCTTGTCGATGAGCGAGTGGATGCCGCGCCGGGCGATGTACGAGAAGGCGTGCACGTCTACGACGACCTCGGTGCTGCCGTCGCGGAAGTGGTAGATGCGGTGCTGCGGCCGCGTCAGCACGGGCGTCGCGTTGTGGCTCACCAGCAGCTTCTTGGCCACGCCCGTGATGCCGCACTCGTCCTGGTTCGTCACCTGCGCGATGACCTTGAAGCGATCCGTGAGCGACGTGTCGTCGCCGGCCTCTAGGAACCGCTTGAACAGCTTGAGCGTCGTCGTCGTGGGGTTCTTCAACTCCTGCATACAATGAACAAGTTAGTCTCCCACGGCCAACGAATGACTCGGCTTGACGTCGAACCAACCTCGGAGATTTCGTCTGGGATCTTCCAGTAGAGCGCCAAGCTGTAGCCTGGACCGTCGTAGGAGCCATCACCCCACATGCTCGGCCCGTATGACGGGAGCTGCAGCAGCAAGAGATAGACAACAACATTCACATGAGAACCATCCATCATGGCAAGTGAAGACGGTGTTCTCTACCTGAGCGTTGATGATGAAGAGTCGACTGCTCTCGTGCTCGGGCGGAAACTCGACGCGCTGGGAGATCAGATCCAACTTGCTGTCGGTTCGAACCAGGTCAGCCCCGAGGAACTCGAACAGCGCAGCGCTGGAGGGCTGCAGACACACAGACAAGAGCGTAAACTTAGCAATCGTACTGGCACAGTCTCCCAAGCACAAAAAGCTTCGAGTCCGTACCTCTTTCTTCCGGGACCTCTTGTACTCGGCACTTCGAACCGAAAATGTTTCAGCTCGGGTGGCCGTCCACGAATGCTCCACGTTGCTCGATCGGCCGCTAGCTTGCATCTCACACTGCGCCATGGTGCTGCCCATGGGGAACTTCGCATACCGTCGACTGCCAGCAGCGCTGGGTCGTCGGCGCGGTGAATCACTCGATCCTTCCGCGCGATTGTTGTCGTCGCAGTCTCCTCGATGATCGGGACCCGTCGGACTTGAAATCTTGTGCAAGCAGCATCTCTCTGGATCGCTGCACTGCGCGATTTCGGTACCCAGCAGAGCATTGTCGATCCCTCCGTTCACGTCTGAGTAGGCTCCGAAACTTGCTTGACGCGGACGATGTACCAGTGGCCTTGGGTTGTATACGCTAAACACAAACATGCACGTCACGGCGATGCAGACGGCCACCTTCCACAGCACGTGCTCGCTGGCGAGACATCGAATTGCCACGATGTTGAGCATGAAGCCAACAATGAGGCACTGTTTGGTCCCATCCACGTGCACGTGGAGATGCCAGCACGAATCGGTCGGCACTCCGCTGTCCGGCCCCGACGAGAACTGCGTCACGATGCGAGGCGGAATCTTGCGCTTCGGATGAGGCGGCGAGGCTGCAGCGTTCGACCCCTGGTTGGTCTCTCTATCTCCTGCGTCGCCATGATGATGAGCTGGAGAAACCCGTCCGAGCGTTGGCGGGGGCGACTCGTGCCCACTATCCGCTGCTTCTTCATTAGCTTCTCGTTCCTTGGCTGCTTGCTCCTCCATTTGCTGCTGGAGCAGACGCTGCCGGTAGAGCTGCTGATGGGAGAGTACCGGCGCGCCGCTGTTCGCCTTCCCATTCCGCGAGTCCTTCCTGTTGATCGCCTCCGCTATCGCAGACGTCCACAGATCGAAGTCCGTCTCCGTGTCCGCGCACAACTGCAGTAGATGGCAAAGAAGCATGTCACAGTGATTCCTATTAGCCGCACACACCCACAACTACAATGCAGAGAATTCCGTCGCGACCGCACCTTGTACTGGACGCCGCGTTTCGAGTCGATGTCGTGCAGTGACAGCGTTGAGACCTGAAAGAAGTAGCGCGTCGGTGCATTCCTCGCCAGCGTCTTCTCAAACAGCAGTGACACGTTGTCCATATTGAGGTCCAGCGCGCCGCGATACCATGGATGGGACTCGTTCAGATAGAGCAGAGTTTGTTGTGGGTCGTGATCTTGGTCTTGCTGCTTTCCAGTGTTGACCGGCTCCTCGATAGCTGTCGCGCTGCGGATAGCCGACTCCGCTTCCTTGGCTTCAACGGCTGACGCGCCAGCGCTCTCACTGCTTCTGGTATCGTTCTCACCCGTGGTGCTGCCCGGAGGTGACGGTACTGGAACCTGCGAGCCAAACGACGGCCTCTGCGTCTCGGTAGCTTGTCCACCGGAAGCCGCAGCCGATGTGCCTTTCCCCGCCGGGACAGGAGAGTCCGCCATGTGAACGATATTGCCGTGAGACGCTGATGAAGTCGGCATGTGGTTTGCCGGGTTGTGCCGGTAGTACGAGAGTACGCCGCGCTGGCGATCAAGCACAAACCACCTTCGGTGCCACGACCGCTTCTTGCCCCACTTGCTGTCACTGATCTTGTGCAGGTAGCCGCACACGTACTTCTTCGTACTCTGAGACTCCGACGAGAACGAATAGCCCGCAGACAGGAGTTCGACTGCTGCTGGGTCGTCATTGGGGTGGTCCCCAATGTGGTGCTGGTTGTAGCCCTGCGACTTGCCGACGTGAAGAATGCTGCGGCCAACGTTTCCGACCCTTGAAATGCCGCCGCCCACTGCTTTGCCCATGTATCTCCCCATCTTCTGGACGCCGCGTGCGCGAGAAGCCCCAGACCGCCCTTGGCCTCGCCGAGCAGAAGCTGCCGCATCGTCAGGCGGGTAAAACGGGTCGCGAGCAGATATGGGCAACGGCGCTCCATCGGCGCGTTGGCTGCTGACGCTGATATCACTCGAGCGCTCGCCGGACTCGTCCGGAACCACGGCGCCCGCCTCCTTTAAGATGCTTGAAAGTTCGTCCTGGCCGTTCAATGACGCGGAGCTATTGCGAAACGAGCTTTGAGACATCTCCATCTCCGTGATTTGGTCGGAGTCGTACAGCCCGTCCGAGTCCTCATCGCCGCTGTCTTCGCCGCCAATAAAGTCAAACGAGCGGAATGGATTCCTGTTAGGGTCGTTCCTGCAAGACGGACTGTTGTTCAAAGGATCTCTGCAAGCAGTTTATCTCAAACGTTAGTAAGAAATCTAACAGGGCACCAGCAAACGTAAAACACAACGTACGAACTGGACAAAAATTCGTCACTCATGCGAACCGATCCAACGGGACTTCCAGGTAGTGGAGACGGAGGGAGATGAATTGCAAGAAACTAAGGCAACGAAACGATGGCACACATTGCACGGTTAGATCAGCCCCAGGCACAGCAGCGTAAACTCCGCACTACCCACCTCCATGACGTCCGGATATTGGCGCACCCACGTGACAAATTGCGAGTTCGACAGCAGCCCCGCCATCGGGATCATGCACTCCTCAAACGCGGCATAGAGCTGCTTGGGCAGCGGCATGTACTCCTCCAGGTAGTTCAACAGGTAGAGATAATCCTTCTCCGCAATGAAGCCCTCGCCATTGTTGCTGCCGAAATTAACATCACCAACGTCAGCCCCCCCACCATATCTACCATGTCACACCTCTTGCAAGCCACAATAGCCAACGTACTTTTCCCCGGAGAAAATGATGTTGTACATGTTGAAGATGTAGCTGATCCGGTCCTCCGTATTGCCTCTGTGTGCCATGCACAACCCAACAACCACAAGCAAACAAATGAATCAGCATCTTACTGTAGACACCAACCCCAATTCCCCCCCCCCCTTCAAATTCAACGCGCCACTGCAGCAACAGCGTAGCCACGTACTCGTAGAAGAGCGCGAGGATGCACACGAAGGCCTCCTTGGAGATCGAGTCGCCCGGCACCTCCTCGAAGCACCGCATCGTCACATCTACACAATAATACCCCCCACACACAATTACCAACCAATGATCCGCCTTCCCTTGCTCCTCTAATAGCTCTCATTCTCACCGCCAAAGAGTCCTCGCAGCAGCTTGGACGACAGCAGTCCCTCCTTCTTGGCCACATAGCGCTGCTCCTCGTCCTCCACGGCGTCGCCCTGCACGTACAAAACAACATAAGTCAATACTCCACCCCTTACAACCTCGGATCACCCCGTTGCAGCGCTGTGTCGGACCTTGAACGTGAGCCACGCGACTGTGAACTCGGAGGCGTCGACTGCGCCGGCGGATACGCAGATGTAAGTCAATACACAGAGTTAGTTGGCGCAACCTTCTATAACAAGAGCGAGCTCCCTCCACGCGCAGAGCTGCAGACGCAGAGAGAACGCTCGCGGGGGCACGTACACGGCCGGTAGAGCCTGCGCTGCGCGGAGGCCGACGCGCCCATGACACCGACTGTTACAAACTGGGCTGAAGTGGGCTCAAATACGTTGCGCGGTTGTGTTCCGTACACAAAATGGTCTTGGGATCCCGTACAAGTATACACTATATTTCAACAAAGACTTATTCCATAAAGTACGAACGCGTTAAGTAAACATATCATGTCTTGACGTCTCTGCGACGGAGCAGCGGCACTATTTACAGCGCGACGCGGGGCAGCGAGCGGGTGTGGCCACGTACTTGAGGCTGGACGCTGGCGGACAGCAGTACGCTGCATTCGATTGCGTGGCGCAGCTTCACGCGGCAGTGCGCAAGCAGAAGCTTCACCAGCGGACAGCTCATCGCGTCAACTTTATCGTGGAGCTGCTCGTTGAAGCGGCTGCGAGCGTCCACCAGATGCCGAGGCACGGAGAACTCGTGCAGCACGATTTCCAGCTGCTGCTGCTGCGGCGGCGGCCTGCGTCAGACGACAACGATGGTCGTCAGCAGAGAGAGAGATTGAGAGAGATCGAGTTGGAGCGAGCTGTTGCTGGAGACGCAGCTGAGCGTTACTTAAGTACGTACATGCACACGATCGCCGCGGTCTGCAGCACCACGAGCGGACACAAGGCGAGGCAGTTCTCCTGCTCGCCCCACCCGTCGTCGGTGTCGGTAGCGTACGAGTCCTCGTCCGCCAGGACGTCGTACACACACGGGTAGCACAGCAGGATGCCTGCCAGTGCGGTCGCGTTGAGACACATCGGCCGCTTCCACTTCAACACCAGCACCCGACCGCTGGTTGAGCGGAGCAGCTCTCTGCAGGCTGTGACTGTCCATTCAGCGAACGCCTGCAGCCTCGAAGCTTCGGCCTCGGAGCTGAGTCTGTTGATGAGCTTTGGCTGCGCGAGGCTCGCGCTCACGTCGACGAACAGCTGACCCTGCAGCCCAGTCGCCTGCTCGACCATCTTCTCGGTCACGAACGCGTCGACGTTGACGAAGAAGACGTTCCCATCCAGCAGCACGGCGCGCACTCGGTTCGCTGCAGTCCATTGGCACTCGGAATCTTTTAGAAACCCGCTCAGTAGGAGCTCCGCCAGCTCCTTGGTCAGCGCGCAGCAGTCCACCAGACACGACGCGCGCAGACCGGACGCCACGAGCAGCAGGTCCCGGAGCAGCACGCGCACTTGAGCCACCACCAGACGCAGCTTCGTCTTCCTCCTGCCGGCACCACCAGCCCTCACCAGTCGAGCGTGCAGGCGTTGCGCCAGAGCGTTGAGCTGCTCGTCAGTCGGCCACGAGACGCTGTCGGCATCAGCGTCATCAGCTGCTCCAGCAGCGGAGTGATAGAGCCACCACGAGGCCCTGGACAAGCTGCACCGGTCCGCCGCCGACGCGAACGCGCGGATCTCGCGCTGGAAGGCCAGCAACACGCACAGCGCGCGCGAGTCCCCGGGCCAGCAGCTCATCGAGCGGAGACCACCGACACGTCTTATGACACGGATAGTACCGTAGACATCACCGACGCGTGCGTGGTGGGCCCGGCTCTGTCTGAGGGACGCACGTTGCAGTGGCACAATCATCAAGGTCTCAACGCCAGGTCCTGCGTTTCACTCGGCAATTCTCCTCGCCTCGAGCAGAGTTGATAGAGATAGAGAGAGCGACACACAGAGTCAAGATGGCGCCTCCGCCCGTGAGGACAGCTTCGAACGGCAATGTGCGCGTGCAGCTGCGCGGCTTTGAGCGCGTGTACACCGCGGTGGACAACTCGTCTACCAAGGTGGCCCACGTGATGGTGGTCAAGGGCCCAGTGTCCACGCTGGTGCAGCACCTGCCGACGGCGCTCATGCACACGTTCAACCTGCACCCGCGGATGCGCGCGCTGCAGGCGAAGGACGCGTTCCACGAGGCGGAGATCCAGCCGCCGATCTCAATGGACGACGTTGCTGCCCGCCGCCTGCTGCGAGTTCGGGCGACTAGCGCTGCCGAAGAGCAGACCGCGGAGTGGAAGCGCCACGTGCAGGAAGAATGCGAGCGCGTCGTAGACCGGTACGTGGAATTCGCTTCCTTCCTCGAGGCGTGGGTTGACGAGGACAACGGCCTCGCCAGACTCTTCCTCTTCTCGGATCACTACATGTGCGACGGCACTTCGGGCATGACGATCTTCAACGACACGTTGACGCACGCGTCACTGCTGGCCAGCCAAGCCGAGATCGAGTCCAAGCAGTACCCCGTGCGCGCGTCGCCCTACAATCTGTGGCTGGACAGCTATACGCTCTCGACGCCTCTCACCAAGATGACGGTCAAGCTGCTCGCGCCTGTGATTAAGAGCGTACTCACGTCGCACACCAAGCCGCTGCTGCCTGCGCGCTCGGACCAGGCGGATCTGGTCTACCCCTTCAAGAACAACCCGAGCTACGCGCTGTTCGAGTCGGGCTCTCCCGAGACCGTGAAGAAGGTGCTGGCACGCTGCAAGCAGGAGGGGGTCACGTACTCCGGGGCGCTCACTGCCGCCGTGATCTTGGCCTACTACCACGCCTCCCAGCTGCACCATCCATTGGCGATCACCGACAGCTTCAAGGTCACTCTCACTATGAGCACGAACCTGCGCACGCGGTTGCCGACTCCCGTGCCTGAGGACGTTGTCGGCAGCTTCGCGTCTCTAGTGCCTTTGGACAGCGTGAAGAACCCCGGCACGGTCCTCGCCGCCGCGAAGTTCTGGGACGTAGCGCGCTCCTGCAAGCAGGGCATCAAGAACGGGCTCAAGTCTCCAGTAGCGACGTTGACGGACATCTTCATGGACCAGAACTTCAACTCGGCGTGCGTGCCCACAGCGTTCTCCAAGCACGTGGTGAAGAGCTCGTGTACGGGGGACGTCAACATCTCCAACATCGGCCGCTACCCGTACCCGATGACGCACTCGCTGGGTGACGCCGGCGAACTCTCTGTCGAGTCGCTGTTCCTGTACGAATCCGTGCCCTTCTTCTCCATGGGCACGCTTCTCTACGTCTCCACGGTCAAGAGCTTCAACTACGCCATGCTACACAAGCACGAGGACAGCGATGCCGAGAGATTGTTCAAGGCGTATGTCGCCTTCGCTGAGCATATCGGGGAAGTAGACGCCGAGGCCACGATGGCCGATGTGCTGGCCCAGGTTGAGCCACTCCTGCAGTAACTACAGCGGCCTGAAAAGCACCAGAACGACTATTTTTTCACGAACAGATTGTTTGATAAATTCCTCAAACCCAGTGGAGTAGCCACGATTCCAACGACAAAGCTACGTGTAGTCGTGTCCGGTGTAGCGCAGCCCAACGCGGTTTAGAACCTCTAGCAGTGTTTCGTCCTTGCCGATGCGGTCGACGCCTTCGCAGAGCTCGACGATGGCGACGAAAAGCGCCTCCCCCACTACGTTCTCGCACTTGTGCGCCATCGAGTAGTTGAACGAGTCGACGGCAGTGATGAAGAGCGTAGCAGAGGACGCGAGATGGGGAAGCGGGTGATACACGTGCAGACTTTCGACAGTGAGCACGCCGCAGTTGACGTCGTTGGCGTCTTGAGAAAGTCGGTGCTCCTTTGGATACGGGTAGCGCCCCACATTCGAGATGTTGACGTCTGAGGTGAGCGAGTTCGGTACGGGGACGCCTTTGAGGAACGACTGCTTCATCCTCGAGTGGATCTTCTTGTCCATGAGCACTGCCGGTAACGCCATGGCCAACGTGTGCTTGGGCTTGTCACTAATCTCCCGCTTGGCTCGACGCGCGAGGTCCCAGAACGTTGTGGTTTGCATGTCCACCCCTTCGTCAGCCAGCCAGTCGAGGCCTGTGACTGCTGTGTACATCCCCACTTGCTCCTCTTCGGCGGGGCTTGGTACGCGTTGGCGCATGTTGAATCCCATGTCTGCCACCAGTTTGAAGCACTCTTGGGATGGATTGCTCTTGCGCTCCTTCATGACGTGGTAGAAGGCCAGCAGAATGACGCCAACCAGAGCTCCACCGACCGTGACGTTCTCCTCCCTGCATCTCGCCACGACCTTCTTCATACGCTCCGGATCACCCTCAGCGAACAACGCGGTACTGCTGCTCGTCACGGGGGGAGCTCTGAAATGGTGCTGGCCCGCTCGAGCTGACAGCAGCGGCTTGAAATCCCCCACACGATTCCGAAATGTCTGGCGACCAGAGACGCTCACCACGCTCTTCACGATCGGCTTGGCCCACGCGACTCTCGACAGCCACATCTTGTAGAGCGGAGCGCGCAGTGGGAGTGGGAGCTCGTGCACTTGATGCGGCGGCTGCTCGGGTTCAGGCTCGTTCTGAGACTCGCCCGAGTGCTGACTTGCAAGCATTGCGACCTGCTTAAGGATGCAGTTCAGCACTACCATTCCAGAGTACCCGTCCGACATGTAGCTGTCCGAGAAGAGCATCAAGCGCGCGGCGCCCTCCCTCTCGTCCACCCACACGGTCAGGAAGAACGGTAGCTGCTTGAACCGGTCGAAGCCGATACTGCACTCGTCGTCCGCAAAGTGCTGCCACCCGCTCATCATGTCGTCGACGTCACTGGCAACGGAGGAGACCATACGGACGCGGACGAGAGCGAACGAAGTGACGTCGTGCCGAGTCAGCGGCGGGTGGATCTCGGCCATGAAGTTGGCGTCCTTCAGCTGCAGCGCGCGCATCCGAGGGTGCATGTTGAAGGTGGTCATGACCGCCGTCGCCAAGTAGCGTAGCATAACCGACGTGGGGCCTCGAACTAGCATCGAGTGGACGATCTTCGCTGATACCCCGTCGACCATGGTGAGCGTGCGCTCATAGCCACGAAGGGGTACGCGTTCGCGAGCATCGATGCCAAGCAGTTTCATGCTGCCTTGCTGTGATGCCCGAGCAGCTTGGCGTCCTGCGATTGTGCCGAAGAATGGGAGAACGGATGTGGCGACACGCTCCAACAAGAACTCGGTGGAGCAAAGCCTCCATACCAAGCAGGAGGAGTCCGACAATATCTGAATCGATGGGTGTGCTTGGCGCATGCGATAGAAGAAATGCCGCGGCCGTCGTCTCGATCTGGATTCAACGCCAGAAGCCGAAGGACAGTGCTGCGCGGGAACATCAAGTGCACATTTGTCGATAAACTCCGACCTCCAGACATC
Source organism: Phytophthora vignae f. sp. vignae (assembly GCA_016169955.1). NCBI lineage: Eukaryota > Oomycota > Peronosporomycetes > Peronosporales > Peronosporaceae > Phytophthora > Phytophthora vignae. The sequence goes on from JABJUM010000042.1 coordinate 690,043, forward strand.
ACCCCGCGACAGTAGATTACACCGAGTTGAGTGTCAACGAAAACGCACGGGAAACATTCCGTGTCCACACAAAATAAGTGTTTATTAATAAAACCATAAATAGCATGTTGCGATCTTTATCTAAGTAGTACACTTTCAAATTCACACGTGCCACTTGGCATTCTGAGGGCAACCCGATCATATAAACGGCGAGACGAACTTGCCATCGCTAGGCGCGGAAACCGCAGTACGGGCGCTACGCTCGGTAGCCGACAGGAGGGAGACATGGAGGCCTTTCCGAGGGTTTCCGCCGGTATGGTTGGGCTCGGTGGGTGCGGTAAGACGTAACTAGAGCAGCGCAACTCGGAGTGGCGGTGTCCGAGGCGGACTTGCCATCGCTAGGCGCGGAAACCGCAGTACGGGCGCTACGCTCGGTAGCCGACAGGAGGGAGACATGGAGGCCTTTCCGAGGGTTTCCGCCGGTATGGTTGGGCTCGGTGGGTGCGGTAAGACGTAACTAGAGCAGCGCAACTCGGAGTGGCGGTGTCCGAGGCGGACTTGCCATCGCTAGGCGCGGAAACCGCAGTACGGGCGCTACGCTCGGTAGCCGACAGGAGGGAGACATGGAGGCCTTTCCGAGGGTTTCCGCCGGTATGGTTGGGCTCGGTGGGTGCGGTAAGACGTAACTAGAGCAGCGCAACTCGGAGTGGCGGTGTCCGAGGCGGACTTGCCATCGCTAGGCGCGGAAACCGCAGTACGGGCGCTACGCTCGGTAGCCGACAGGAGGGAGACATGGAGGCCTTTCCGAGGGTTTCCGCCGGTATGGTTGGGCTCGGTGGGTGCGGTAAGACGTAACTAGAGCAGCGCAACTCGGAGTGGCGGTGTCCGAGGCGGACTTGCCATCGCTAGGCGCGGAAACCGCAGTACGGGCGCTACGCTCGGTAGCCGACAGGAGGGAGACATGGAGGCCTTTCCGAGGGTTTCCGCCGGTATGGTTGGGCTCGGTGGGTGCGGTAAGACGTAACTAGAGCAGCGCAACTCGGAGTGGCGGTGTCCGAGGCGGACTTGCCATCGCTAGGCGCGGAAACCGCAGTACGGGCGCTACGCTCGGTAGCCGACAGGAGGGAGACATGGAGCCCTTTCCGAGGGTTTCCGCCGGTATGGTTGGGCTCGGTGGGTGCGGTAAGACGTAACTAGAGCAGCGCAACTCGGAGTGGCGGTGTCCGAGGCGGACTTGCCATCGCTAGGCGCGGAAACCGCAGTACGGGCGCTACGCTCGGTAGCCGACAGGAGGGAGACATGGAGGCCTTTCCGAGGGTTTCCGCCGGTATGGTTGGGCTCGGTGGGTGCGGTAAGACGTAACTAGAGCAGCGCAACTCGGAGTGGCGGTGTCCGAGGCGGACTTGCCATCGCTAGGCGCGGAAACCGCAGTACGGGCGCTACGCTCGGTAGCCGACAGGAGGGAGACATGGAGGCCTTTCCGAGGGTTTCCGCCGGTATGGTTGGGCTCGGTGGGTGCGGTAAGACGTAACTAGAGCAGCGCAACTCGGAGTGGCGGTGTCCGAGGCGGACTTGCCATCGCTAGGCGCGGAAACCGCAGTACGGGCGCTACGCTCGGTAGCCGACAGGAGGGAGACATGGAGGCCTTTCCGAGGGTTTCCGCCGGTATGATTGGGCTCGGATGGTGCGGTAAGACGTAACTAGAGCAGCGCAACTCGGAGTGGCGGTGTCCGAGGCGGACTTGCCATCGCTAGGCGCGGAAACCGCAGTACGGGCGCTACGCTCGGTAGCCGACAGGAGGGAGACATGGAGGCCTTTCCGAGGGTTTCCGCCGGTATGGTTGGGCTCGGTGGGTGCGGTAAGACGTAACTAGAGCAGCGCAACTCGGAGTGGCGGTGTCCGAGGCGGACTTGCCATCGCTAGGCGCGGAAACCGCAGTACGGGCGCTACGCTCGGTAGCCGACAGGAGGGAGACATGGAGGCCTTTCCGAGGGTTTCCGCCGGTATGGTTGGGCTCGGTGGGTGCGGTAAGACGTAACTAGAGCAGCGCAACTCGGAGTGGCGGTGTCCGAGGCGGACTTGCCATCGCTAGGCGCGGAAACCGCAGTACGGGCGCTACGCTCGGTAGCCGACAGGAGGGAGACATGGAGGCCTTTCCGAGGGTTTCCGCCGGTATGGTTGGGCTCGGTGGGTGCGGTAAGACGTAACTAGAGCAGCGCAACTCGGAGTGGCGGTGTCCGAGGCGGACTTGCCATCGCTAGGCGCGGAAACCGCAGTACGGGCGCTACGCTCGGTAGCCGACAGGAGGGAGACATGGAGGCCTTTCCGAGGGTTTCCGCCGGTATGGTTGGGCTCGATGGGTGCGGTAAGACGTAACTAGAGCAGCGCAACTCGGAGTGGCGGTGTCCGAGGCGGACTTGCCATCGCTAGGCGCGGAAACCGCAGTACGGGCGCTACGCTCGGTAGCCGACAGGAGGGAGACATGGAGGCCTTTCCGAGGGTTTCCGCCGGTATGGTTGGGCTCGGTGGGTGCGGTAAGACGTAACTAGAGCAGCGCAACTCGGAGTGGCGGTGTCCGAGGCGGACTTGCCATCGCTAGGCGCGGAAACCGCAGTACGGGCGCTACGCTCGGTAGCCGACAGGAGGGAGACATGGAGGCCTTTCCGAGGGTTTCCGCCGGTATGGTTGGGCTCGGTGGGTGCGGTAAGACGTAACTAGAGCAGCGCAACTCGGAGTGGCGGTGTCCGAGGCGGACTTGCCATCGCTAGGCGCGGAAACCGCAGTACGGGCGCTACGCTCGGTAGCCGACAGGAGGGAGACATGGAGGCCTTTCCGAGGGTTTCCGCCGGTATGGTTGGGCTCGGTGGGTGCGGTAAGACGTAACTAGAGCAGCGCAACTCGGAGTGGCGGTGTCCGAGGCGGACTTGCCATCGCTAGGCGCGGAAACCGCAGTACGGGCGCTACGCTCGGTAGCCGACAGGAGGGAGACATGGAGGCCTTTCCGAGTGTTTCCGCCGGTATGGTTGGGCTCGGTGGGTGCGGTAAGACGTAACTAGAGCAGCGCAACTCGGAGTGGCGGTGTCCGAGGCGGACTTGCCATCGCTAGGCGCGGAAACCGCAGTACGGGCGCTACGCTCGGTAGCCGACAGGAGGGAGACATGGAGGCCTTTCCGAGGGTTTCCGCCGGTATGGTTGGGCTCGGTGGGTGCGGTAAGACGTAACTAGAGCAGCGCAACTCGGAGTGGCGGTGTCCGAGGCGGACTTGCCATCGCTAGGCGCGGAAACCGCAGTACGGGCGCTACGCTCGGTAGCCGACAGGAGGGAGACATGGAGGCCTTTCCGAGGGTTTCCGCCGGTATGGTTGGGCTCGGTGGGTGCGGTAAGACGTAACTAGAGCAGCGCAACTCGGAGTGGCGGTGTCCGAGGCGGACTTGCCATCGCTAGGCGCGGAAACCGCAGTACGGGCGCTACGCTCGGTAGCCGACAGGAGGGAGACATGGAGGCCTTTCCGAGGGTTTCCGCCGGTATGGTTGGGCTCGGTGGGTGCGGTAAGACGTAACTAGAGCAGCGCAACTCGGAGTGGCGGTGTCCGAGGCGGACTTGCCATCGCTAGGCGCGGAAACCGCAGTACGGGCGCTACGCTCGGTAGCCGACAGGAGGGAGACATGGAGGCCTTTCCGAGGGTTTCCGCCGGTATGGTTGGGCTCGGTGGGTGCGGTAAGACGTAACTAGAGCAGCGCAACTCGGAGTGGCGGTGTCCGAGGCGGACTTGCCATCGCTAGGCGCGGAAACCGCAGTACGGGCGCTACGCTCGGTAGCCGACAGGAGGGAGACATGGAGGCCTTTCCGAGGGTTTCCGCCGGTATGGTTGGGCTCGGTGGGTGCGGTAAGACGTAACTAGAGCAGCGCAACTCGGAGTGGCGGTGTCCGAGGCGGACTTGCCATCGCTAGGCGCGGAAACCGCAGTACGGGCGCTACGCTCGGTAGCCGACAGGAGGGAGACATGGAGGCCTTTCCGAGGGTTTCCGCCGGTATGGTTGGGCTCGGTGGGTGCGGTAAGACGTAACTAGAGCAGCGCAACTCGGAGTGGCGGTGTCCGAGGCGGACTTGCCATCGCTAGGCGCGGAAACCGCAGTACGGGCGCTACGCTCGGTAGCCGACAGGAGGGAGACATGGAGGCCTTTCCGAGGGTTTCCGCCGGTATGGTTGGGCTCGGTGGGTGCGGTAAGACGTAACTAGAGCAGCGCAACTCGGAGTGGCGGTGTCCGAGGCGGACTTGCCATCGCTAGGCGCGGAAACCGCAGTACGGGCGCTACGCTCGGTAGCCGACAGGAGGGAGACATGGAGGCCTTTCCGAGGGTTTCCGCCGGTATGGTTGGGCTCGGTGGGTGCGGTAAGACGTAACTAGAGCAGCGCAACTCGGAGTGGCGGTGTCCGAGGCGGACTTGCCATCGCTAGGCGCGGAAACCGCAGTACGGGCGCTACGCTCGGTAGCCGACAGGAGGGAGACATGGAGGCCTTTCCGAGGGTTTCCGCCGGTATGGTTGGGCTCGGTGGGTGCGGTAAGACGTAACTAGAGCAGCGCAACTCGGAGTGGCGGTGTCCGAGGCGGACTTGCCATCGCTAGGCGCGGAAACCGCAGTACGGGCGCTACGCTCGGTAGCCGACAGGAGGGAGACATGGAGGCCTTTCCGAGGGTTTCCGCCGGTATGGTTGGGCTCGGTGGGTGCGGTAAGACGTAACTAGAGCAGCGCAACTCGGAGTGGCGGTGTCCGAGGCGGACTTGCCATCGCTAGGCGCGGAAACCGCAGTACGGGCGCTACGCTCGGTAGCCGACAGGAGGGAGACATGGAGGCCTTTCCGAGGGTTTCCGCCGGTATGGTTGGGCTCGGTGGGTGCGGTAAGACGTAACTAGAGCAGCGCAACTCGGAGTGGCGGTGTCCGAGGCGGACTTGCCATCGCTAGGCGCGGAAACCGCAGTACGGGCGCTACGCTCGGTAGCCGACAGGAGGGAGACATGGAGGCCTTTCCGAGGGTTTCCGCCGGTATGGTTGGGCTCGGTGGGTGCGGTAAGACGTAACTAGAGCAGCGCAACTCGGAGTGGCGGTGTCCGAGGCGGACTTGCCATCGCTAGGCGCGGAAACCGCAGTACGGGCGCTACGCTCGGTAGCCGACAGGAGGGAGACATGGAGGCCTTTCCGAGGGTTTCCGCCGGTATGGTTGGGCTCGGATGGTGCGGTAAGACGTAACTAGAGCAGCGCAACTCGGAGTGGCGGTGTCCGAGGCGGACTTGCCATCGCTAGGCGCGGAAACCGTAGTATGGCCGCTACGCTCGGTAGCCGACAGGAGGGAGACATGGAGGCCTTTCCGAGGGTTTCCGCCGGTATGGTTGGGCTCGGTGGGTGCGGTAAGACGTAACTAGAGCAGCGCAACTCGGAGTGGCGGTGTCCGAGGCGGACTTGCCATCGCTAGGCGCGGAAACCGCAGTACGGGCGCTACGCTCGGTAGCCGACAGGAGGGAGACATGGAGGCCTTTCCGAGGGTTTCCGCCGGTATGGTTGGGCTCGGTGGGTGCGGTAAGACGTAACTAGAGCAGCGCAACTCGGAGTGGCGGTGTCCGAGGCGGACTTGCCATCGCTAGGCGCGGAAACCGCAGTACGGGCGCTACGCTCGGTAGCCGACAGGAGGGAGACATGGAGGCCTTTCCGAGGGTTTCCGCCGGTATGGTTGGGCTCGGTGGGTGCGGTAAGACGTAACTAGAGCAGCGCAACTCGGAGTGGCGGTGTCCGAGGCGGACTTGCCATCGCTAGGCGCGGAAACCGCAGTACGGGCGCTACGCTCGGTAGCCGACAGGAGGGAGACATGGAGGCCTTTCCGAGGGTTTCCGCCGGTATGGTTGGGCTCGGTGGGTGCGGTAAGACGTAACTAGAGCAGCGCAACTCGGAGTGGCGGTGTCCGAGGCGGACTTGCCATCGCTAGGCGCGGAAACCGCAGTACGGGCGCTACGCTCGGTAGCCGACAGGAGGGAGACATGGAGGCCTTTCCGAGGGTTTCCGCCGGTATGGTTGGGCTCGGTGGGTGCGGTAAGACGTAACTAGAGCAGCGCAACTCGGAGTGGCGGTGTCCGAGGCGGACTTGCCATCGCTAGGCGCGGAAACCGCAGTACGGGCGCTACGCTCGGTAGCCGACAGGAGGGAGACATGGAGGCCTTTCCGAGGGTTTCCGCCGGTATGGTTGGGCTCGGTGGGTGCGGTAAGACGTAACTAGAGCAGCGCAACTCGGAGTGGCGGTGTCCGAGGCGGACTTGCCATCGCTAGGCGCGGAAACCGCAGTACGGGCGCTACGCTCGGTAGCCGACAGGAGGGAGACATGGAGGCCTTTCCGAGGGTTTCCGCCGGTATGGTTGGGCTCGGTGGGTGCGGTAAGACGTAACTAGAGCAGCGCAACTCGGAGTGGCGGTGTCCGAGGCGGACTTGCCATCGCTAGGCGCGGAAACCGCAGTACGGGCGCTACGCTCGGTAGCCGACAGGAGGGAGACATGGAGGCCTTTCCGAGGGTTTCCGCCGGTATGGTTGGGCTCGGTGGGTGCGGTAAGACGTAACTAGAGCAGCGCAACTCGGAGTGGCGGTGTCCGAGGCGGACTTGCCATCGCTAGGCGCGGAAACCGCAGTACGGGCGCTACGCTCGGTAGCCGACAGGAGGGAGACATGGAGGCCTTTCCGAGGGTTTCCGCCGGTATGGTTGGGCTCGGTGGGTGCGGTAAGACGTAACTAGAGCAGCGCAACTCGGAGTGGCGGTGTCCGAGGCGGACTTGCCATCGCTAGGCGCGGAAACCGCAGTACGGGCGCTACGCTCGGTAGCCGACAGGAGGGAGACATGGAGGCCTTTCCGAGGGTTTCCGCCGGTATGGTTGGGCTCGGTGGGTGCGGTAAGACGTAACTAGAGCAGCGCAACTCGGAGTGGCGGTGTCCGAGGCGGACTTGCCATCGCTAGGCGCGGAAACCGTAGTACGGGCGCTACGCTCGGTAGCCGACAGGAGGGAGACATGGAGGCCTTTCCGAGGGTTTCCGCCGGTATGGTTGGGCTCGGTGGGTGCGGTAAGACGTAACTAGAGCAGCGCAACTCGGAGTGGCGGTGTCCGAGGCGGACTTGCCATCGCTAGGCGCGGAAACCGCAGTACGGGCGCTACGCTCGGTAGCCGACAGGAGGGAGACATGGAGGCCTTTCCGAGGGTTTCCGCCGGTATGGTTGGGCTCGGTGGGTGCGGTAAGACGTAACTAGAGCAGCGCAACTCGGAGTGGCGGTGTCCGAGGCGGACTTGCCATCGCTAGGCGCGGAAACCGCAGTACGGGCGCTACGCTCGGTAGCCGACAGGAGGGAGACATGGAGGCCTTTCCGAGGGTTTCCGCCGGTATGGTTGGGCTCGGTGGGTGCGGTAAGACGTAACTAGAGCAGCGCAACTCGGAGTGGCGGTGTCCGAGGCGGACTTGCCATCGCTAGGCGCGGAAACCGCAGTACGGGCGCTACGCTCGGTAGCCGACAGGAGGGAGACATGGAGGCCTTTCCGAGGGTTTCCGCCGGTATGGTTGGGCTCGGTGGGTGCGGTAAGACGTAACTAGAGCAGCGCAACTCGGAGTGGCGGTGTCCGAGGCGGACTTGCCATCGCTAGGCGCGGAAACCGCAGTACGGGCGCTACGCTCGGTAGCCGACAGGAGGGAGACATGGAGGCCTTTCCGAGGGTTTCCGCCGGTATGGTTGGGCTCGGTGGGTGCGGTAAGACGTAACTAGAGCAGCGCAACTCGGAGTGGCGGTGTCCGAGGCGGACTTGCCATCGCTAGGCGCGGAAACCGCAGTACGGGCGCTACGCTCGGTAGCCGACAGGAGGGAGACATGGAGGCCTTTCCGAGGGTTTCCGCCGGTATGGTTGGGCTCGGTGGGTGCGGTAAGACGTAACTAGAGCAGCGCAACTCGGAGTGGCGGTGTCCGAGGCGGACTTGCCATCGCTAGGCGCGGAAACCGCAGTACGGGCGCTACGCTCGGTAGCCGACAGGAGGGAGACATGGAGGCCTTTCCGAGGGTTTCCGCCGGTATGGTTGGGCTCGGTGGGTGCGGTAAGACGTAACTAGAGCAGCGCAACTCGGAGTGGCGGTGTCCGAGGCGGACTTGCCATCGCTAGGCGCGGAAACCGCAGTACGGGCGCTACGCTCGGTAGCCGACAGGAGGGAGACATGGAGGCCTTTCCGAGGGTTTCCGCCGGTATGGTTGGGCTCGGTGGGTGCGGTAAGACGTAACTAGAGCAGCGCAACTCGGAGTGGCGGTGTCCGAGGCGGACTTGCCATCGCTAGGCGCGGAAACCGCAGTACGGGCGCTACGCTCGGTAGCCGACAGGAGGGAGACATGGAGGCCTTTCCGAGGGTTTCCGCCGGTATGGTTGGGCTCGGTGGGTGCGGTAAGACGTAACTAGAGCAGCGCAACTCGGAGTGGCGGTGTCCGAGGCGGACTTGCCATCGCTAGGCGCGGAAACCGTAGTATGGCCGCTACGCTCGGTAGCCGACAGGAGGGAGACATGGAGGCCTTTCCGAGGGTTTCCGCCGGTATGGTTGGGCTCGGTGGGTGCGGTAAGACGTAACTAGAGCAGCGCAACTCGGAGTGGCGGTGTCCGAGGCGGACTTGCCATCGCTAGGCGCGGAAACCGCAGTACGGGCGCTACGCTCGGTAGCCGACAGGAGGGAGACATGGAGGCCTTTCCGAGGGTTTCCGCCGGTATGGTTGGGCTCGGTGGGTGCGGTAAGACGTAACTAGAGCAGCGCAACTCGGAGTGGCGGTGTCCGAGGCGGACTTGCCATCGCTAGGCGCGGAAACCGCAGTACGGCCGCTACGCTCGGTAGCCGACAGGAGGGAGACATGGAGGCCTTTCCGAGGGTTTCCGCCGGTATGGTTGGGCTCGGTGGGTGCGGTAAGACGTAACTAGAGCAGCGCAACTCGGAGTGGCGGTGTCCGAGGCGGACTTGCCATCGCTAGGCGCGGAAACCGCAGTACGGGCGCTACGCTCGGTAGCCGACAGGAGGGAGACATGGAGGCCTTTCCGAGGGTTTCCGCCGGTATGGTTGGGCTCGGTGGGTGCGGTAAGACGTAACTAGAGCAGCGCAACTCGGAGTGGCGGTGTCCGAGGCGGACTTGCCATCGCTAGGCGCGGAAACCGCAGTACGGGCGCTACGCTCGGTAGCCGACAGGAGGGAGACATGGAGGCCTTTCCGAGGGTTTCCGCCGGTATGGTTGGGCTCGGTGGGTGCGGTAAGACGTAACTAGAGCAGCGCAACTCGGAGTGGCGGTGTCCGAGGCGGACTTGCCATCGCTAGGCGCGGAAACCGCAGTACGGGCGCTACGCTCGGTAGCCGACAGGAGGGAGACATGGAGGCCTTTCCGAGGGTTTCCGCCGGTATGGTTGGGCTCGGTGGGTGCGGTAAGACGTAACTAGAGCAGCGCAACTCGGAGTGGCGGTGTCCGAGGCGGACTTGCCATCGCTAGGCGCGGAAACCGCAGTACGGGCGCTACGCTCGGTAGCCGACAGGAGGGAGACATGGAGGCCTTTCCGAGGGTTTCCGCCGGTATGGTTGGGCTCGGTGGGTGCGGTAAGACGTAACTAGAGCAGCGCAACTCGGAGTGGCGGTGTCCGAGGCGGACTTGCCATCGCTAGGCGCGGAAACCGCAGTACGGGCGCTACGCTCGGTAGCCGACAGGAGGGAGACATGGAGGCCTTTCCGAGGGTTTCCGCCGGTATGGTTGGGCTCGGTGGGTGCGGTAAGACGTAACTAGAGCAGCGCAACTCGGAGTGGCGGTGTCCGAGGCGGACTTGCCATCGCTAGGCGCGGAAACCGCAGTACGGGCGCTACGCTCGGTAGCCGACAGGAGGGAGACATGGAGGCCTTTCCGAGGGTTTCCGCCGGTATGGTTGGGCTCGGTGGGTGCGGTAAGACGTAACTAGAGCAGCGCAACTCGGAGTGGCGGTGTCCGAGGCGGACTTGCCATCGCTAGGCGCGGAAACCGCAGTATGGCCGCTACGCTCGGTAGCCGACAGGAGGGAGACATGGAGGCCTTTCCGAGGGTTTCCGCCGGTATGGTTGGGCTCGGTGGGTGCGGTAAGACGTAACTAGAGCAGCGCAACTCGGAGTGGCGGTGTCCGAGGCGGACTTGCCATCGCTAGGCGCGGAAACCGCAGTACGGGCGCTACGCTCGGTAGCCGACAGGAGGGAGACATGGAGGCCTTTCCGAGGGTTTCCGCCGGTATGGTTGGGCTCGGTGGGTGCGGTAAGACGTAACTAGAGCAGCGCAACTCGGAGTGGCGGTGTCCGAGGCGGACTTGCCATCGCTAGGCGCGGAAACCGTAGTATGGCCGCTACGCTCGGTAGCCGACAGGAGGGAGACATGGAGGCCTTTCCGAGGGTTTCCGCCGGTATGGTTGGGCTCGGTGGGTGCGGTAAGACGTAACTAGAGCAGCGCAACTCGGAGTGGCGGTGTCCGAGGCGGACTTGCCATCGCTAGGCGCGGAAACCGCAGTACGGGCGCTACGCTCGGTAGCCGACAGGAGGGAGACATGGAGGCCTTTCCGAGGGTTTCCGCCGGTATGGTTGGGCTCGGTGGGTGCGGTAAGACGTAACTAGAGCAGCGCAACTCGGAGTGGCGGTGTCCGAGGCGGACTTGCCATCGCTAGGCGCGGAAACCGCAGTACGGCCGCTACGCTCGGTAGCCGACAGGAGGGAGACATGGAGGCCTTTCCGAGGGTTTCCGCCGGTATGGTTGGGCTCGGTGGGTGCGGTAAGACGTAACTAGAGCAGCGCAACTCGGAGTGGCGGTGTCCGAGGCGGACTTGCCATCGCTAGGCGCGGAAACCGCAGTACGGGCGCTACGCTCGGTAGCCGACAGGAGGGAGACATGGAGGCCTTTCCGAGGGTTTCCGCCGGTATGGTTGGGCTCGGTGGGTGCGGTAAGACGTAACTAGAGCAGCGCAACTCGGAGTGGCGGTGTCCGAGGCGGACTTGCCATCGCTAGGCGCGGAAACCGCAGTACGGGCGCTACGCTCGGTAGCCGACAGGAGGGAGACATGGAGGCCTTTCCGAGGGTTTCCGCCGGTATGGTTGGGCTCGGTGGGTGCGGTAAGACGTAACTAGAGCAGCGCAACTCGGAGTGGCGGTGTCCGAGGCGGACTTGCCATCGCTAGGCGCGGAAACCGCAGTACGGGCGCTACGCTCGGTAGCCGACAGGAGGGAGACATGGAGGCCTTTCCGAGGGTTTCCGCCGGTATGGTTGGGCTCGGTGGGTGCGGTAAGACGTAACTAGAGCAGCGCAACTCGGAGTGGCGGTGTCCGAGGCGGACTTGCCATCGCTAGGCGCGGAAACCGCAGTACGGGCGCTACGCTCGGTAGCCGACAGGAGGGAGACATGGAGGCCTTTCCGAGGGTTTCCGCCGGTATGGTTGGGCTCGGTGGGTGCGGTAAGACGTAACTAGAGCAGCGCAACTCGGAGTGGCGGTGTCCGAGGCGGACTTGCCATCGCTAGGCGCGGAAACCGCAGTACGGGCGCTACGCTCGGTAGCCGACAGGAGGGAGACATGGAGGCCTTTCCGAGGGTTTCCGCCGGTATGGTTGGGCTCGGTGGGTGCGGTAAGACGTAACTAGAGCAGCGCAACTCGGAGTGGCGGTGTCCGAGGCGGACTTGCCATCGCTAGGCGCGGAAACCGCAGTACGGGCGCTACGCTCGGTAGCCGACAGGAGGGAGACATGGAGGCCTTTCCGAGGGTTTCCGCCGGTATGGTTGGGCTCGGTGGGTGCGGTAAGACGTAACTAGAGCAGCGCAACTCGGAGTGGCGGTGTCCGAGGCGGACTTGCCATCGCTAGGCGCGGAAACCGCAGTACGGGCCGCTACGCTCGGTAGCCGACAGGAGGGAGACATGGAGGCCTTTCCGAGGGTTTCCGCCGGTATGGTTGGGCTCGGTGGGTGCGGTAAGACGTAACTAGAGCAGCGCAACTCGGAGTGGCGGTGTCCGAGGCGGACTTGCCATCGCTAGGCGCGGAAACCGCAGTACGGGCGCTACGCTCGGTAGCCGACAGGAGGGAGACATGGAGGCCTTTCCGAGGGTTTCCGCCGGTATGGTTGGGCTCGGTGGGTGCGGTAAGACGTAACTAGAGCAGCGCAACTCGGAGTGGCGGTGTCCGAGGCGGACTTGCCATCGCTAGGCGCGGAAACCGTAGTTATCCGCTACGCTCGGTAGCCGACAGGAGGGAGACATGGAGGCCTTTCCGAGGGTTTCCGCCGGTATGGTTGGGCTCGGTGGGTGCGGTAAGACGTAACTAGAGCAGCGCAACTCGGAGTGGCGGTGTCCGAGGCGGACTTGCCATCGCTAGGCGCGGAAACCGCAGTACGGGCGCTACGCTCGGTAGCCGACAGGAGGGAGACATGGAGGCCTTTCCGAGGGTTTCCGCCGGTATGGTTGGGCTCGGTGGGTGCGGTAAGACGTAACTAGAGCAGCGCAACTCGGAGTGGCGGTGTCCGAGGCGGACTTGCCATCGCTAGGCGCGGAAACCGTAGTATGGCCGCTACGCTCGGTAGCCGACAGGAGGGAGACATGGAGGCCTTTCCGAGGGTTTCCGCCGGTATGGTTGGGCTCGGTGGGTGCGGTAAGACGTAACTAGAGCAGCGCAACTCGGAGTGGCGGTGTCCGAGGCGGACTTGCCATCGCTAGGCGCGGAAACCGCAGTACGGGCGCTACGCTCGGTAGCCGACAGGAGGGAGACATGGAGGCCTTTCCGAGGGTTTCCGCCGGTATGGTTGGGCTCGGTGGGTGCGGTAAGACGTAACTAGAGCAGCGCAACTCGGAGTGGCGGTGTCCGAGGCGGACTTGCCATCGCTAGGCGCGGAAACCGCAGTACGGGCGCTACGCTCGGTAGCCGACAGGAGGGAGACATGGAGGCCTTTCCGAGGGTTTCCGCCGGTATGGTTGGGCTCGGTGGGTGCGGTAAGACGTAACTAGAGCAGCGCAACTCGGAGTGGCGGTGTCCGAGGCGGACTTGCCATCGCTAGGCGCGGAAACCGTAGTACGGCCGCTACGCTCGGTAGCCGACAGGAGGGAGACATGGAGGCCTTTCCGAGGGTTTCCGCCGGTATGGTTGGGCTCGGTGGGTGCGGTAAGACGTAACTAGAGCAGCGCAACTCGGAGTGGCGGTGTCCGAGGCGGACTTGCCATCGCTAGGCGCGGAAACCGCAGTACGGGCCGCTACGCTCGGTAGCCGACAGGAGGGAGACATGGAGGCCTTTCCGAGGGTTTCCGCCGGTATGGTTGGGCTCGGTGGGTGCGGTAAGACGTAACTAGAGCAGCGCAACTCGGAGTGGCGGTGTCCGAGGCGGACTTGCCATCGCTAGGCGCGGAAACCGCAGTACGGGCGCTACGCTCGGTAGCCGACAGGAGGGAGACATGGAGGCCTTTCCGAGGGTTTCCGCCGGTATGGTTGGGCTCGGTGGGTGCGGTAAGACGTAACTAGAGCAGCGCAACTCGGAGTGGCGGTGTCCGAGGCGGACTTGCCATCGCTAGGCGCGGAAACCGCAGTACGGGCGCTACGCTCGGTAGCCGACAGGAGGGAGACATGGAGGCCTTTCCGAGGGTTTCCGCCGGTATGGTTGGGCTCGGTGGGTGCGGTAAGACGTAACTAGAGCAGCGCAACTCGGAGTGGCGGTGTCCGAGGCGGACTTGCCATCGCTAGGCGCGGAAACCGCAGTACGGGCGCTACGCTCGGTAGCCGACAGGAGGGAGACATGGAGGCCTTTCCGAGGGTTTCCGCCGGTATGGTTGGGCTCGGTGGGTGCGGTAAGACGTAACTAGAGCAGCGCAACTCGGAGTGGCGGTGTCCGAGGCGGACTTGCCATCGCTAGGCGCGGAAACCGCAGTACGGGCGCTACGCTCGGTAGCCGACAGGAGGGAGACATGGAGGCCTTTCCGAGGGTTTCCGCCGGTATGGTTGGGCTCGGTGGGTGCGGTAAGACGTAACTAGAGCAGCGCAACTCGGAGTGGCGGTGTCCGAGGCGGACTTGCCATCGCTAGGCGCGGAAACCGCAGTACGGGCGCTACGCTCGGTAGCCGACAGGAGGGAGACATGGAGGCCTTTCCGAGGGTTTCCGCCGGTATGGTTGGGCTCGGTGGGTGCGGTAAGACGTAACTAGAGCAGCGCAACTCGGAGTGGCGGTGTCCGAGGCGGACTTGCCATCGCTAGGCGCGGAAACCGCAGTACGGGCGCTACGCTCGGTAGCCGACAGGAGGGAGACATGGAGGCCTTTCCGAGGGTTTCCGCCGGTATGGTTGGGCTCGGTGGGTGCGGTAAGACGTAACTAGAGCAGCGCAACTCGGAGTGGCGGTGTCCGAGGCGGACTTGCCATCGCTAGGCGCGGAAACCGCAGTACGGGCGCTACGCTCGGTAGCCGACAGGAGGGAGACATGGAGGCCTTTCCGAGGGTTTCCGCCGGTATGGTTGGGCTCGGTGGGTGCGGTAAGACGTAACTAGAGCAGCGCAACTCGGAGTGGCGGTGTCCGAGGCGGACTTGCCATCGCTAGGCGCGGAAACCGCAGTACGGGCGCTACGCTCGGTAGCCGACAGGAGGGAGACATGGAGGCCTTTCCGAGGGTTTCCGCCGGTATGGTTGGGCTCGGTGGGTGCGGTAAGACGTAACTAGAGCAGCGCAACTCGGAGTGGCGGTGTCCGAGGCGGACTTGCCATCGCTAGGCGCGGAAACCGCAGTACGGGCCGCTACGCTCGGTAGCCGACAGGAGGGAGACATGGAGGCCTTTCCGAGGGTTTCCGCCGGTATGGTTGGGCTCGGTGGGTGCGGTAAGACGTAACTAGAGCAGCGCAACTCGGAGTGGCGGTGTCCGAGGCGGACTTGCCATCGCTAGGCGCGGAAACCGCAGTACGGGCGCTACGCTCGGTAGCCGACAGGAGGGAGACATGGAGGCCTTTCCGAGGGTTTCCGCCGGTATGGTTGGGCTCGGTGGGTGCGGTAAGACGTAACTAGAGCAGCGCAACTCGGAGTGGCGGTGTCCGAGGCGGACTTGCCATCGCTAGGCGCGGAAACCGCAGTACGGGCGCTACGCTCGGTAGCCGACAGGAGGGAGACATGGAGGCCTTTCCGAGGGTTTCCGCCGGTATGGTTGGGCTCGGTGGGTGCGGTAAGACGTAACTAGAGCAGCGCAACTCGGAGTGGCGGTGTCCGAGGCGGACTTGCCATCGCTAGGCGCGGAAACCGCAGTACGGCCGCTACGCTCGGTAGCCGACAGGAGGGAGACATGGAGGCCTTTCCGAGGGTTTCCGCCGGTATGGTTGGGCTCGGTGGGTGCGGTAAGACGTAACTAGAGCAGCGCAACTCGGAGTGGCGGTGTCCGAGGCGGACTTGCCATCGCTAGGCGCGGAAACCGCAGTACGGGCGCTACGCTCGGTAGCCGACAGGAGGGAGACATGGAGGCCTTTCCGAGGGTTTCCGCCGGTATGGTTGGGCTCGGTGGGTGCGGTAAGACGTAACTAGAGCAGCGCAACTCGGAGTGGCGGTGTCCGAGGCGGACTTGCCATCGCTAGGCGCGGAAACCGCTAGTACGGGCGCTACGCTCGGTAGCCGACAGGAGGGAGACATGGAGGCCTTTCCGAGGGTTTCCGCCGGTATGGTTGGGCTCGGTGGGTGCGGTAAGACGTAACTAGAGCAGCGCAACTCGGAGTGGCGGTGTCCGAGGCGGACTTGCCATCGCTAGGCGCGGAAACCGCAGTACGGGCGCTACGCTCGGTAGCCGACAGGAGGGAGACATGGAGGCCTTTCCGAGGGTTTCCGCCGGTATGGTTGGGCTCGGTGGGTGCGGTAAGACGTAACTAGAGCAGCGCAACTCGGAGTGGCGGTGTCCGAGGCGGACTTGCCATCGCTAGGCGCGGAAACCGCAGTACGGGCGCTACGCTCGGTAGCCGACAGGAGGGAGACATGGAGGCCTTTCCGAGGGTTTCCGCCGGTATGGTTGGGCTCGGTGGGTGCGGTAAGACGTAACTAGAGCAGCGCAACTCGGAGTGGCGGTGTCCGAGGCGGACTTGCCATCGCTAGGCGCGGAAACCGCTAGTACGGGCGCTACGCTCGGTAGCCGACAGGAGGGAGACATGGAGGCCTTTCCGAGGGTTTCCGCCGGTATGGTTGGGCTCGGTGGGTGCGGTAAGACGTAACTAGAGCAGCGCAACTCGGAGTGGCGGTGTCCGAGGCGGACTTGCCATCGCTAGGCGCGGAAACCGCAGTACGGGCGCTACGCTCGGTAGCCGACAGGAGGGAGACATGGAGGCCTTTCCGAGGGTTTCCGCCGGTATGGTTGGGCTCGGTGGGTGCGGTAAGACGTAACTAGAGCAGCGCAACTCGGAGTGGCGGTGTCCGAGGCGGACTTGCCATCGCTAGGCGCGGAAACCGCAGTACGGGCGCTACGCTCGGTAGCCGACAGGAGGGAGACATGGAGGCCTTTCCGAGGGTTTCCGCCGGTATGGTTGGGCTCGGTGGGTGCGGTAAGACGTAACTAGAGCAGCGCAACTCGGAGTGGCGGTGTCCGAGGCGGACTTGCCATCGCTAGGCGCGGAAACCGCAGTACGGGCGCTACGCTCGGTAGCCGACAGGAGGGAGACATGGAGGCCTTTCCGAGGGTTTCCGCCGGTATGGTTGGGCTCGGTGGGTGCGGTAAGACGTAACTAGAGCAGCGCAACTCGGAGTGGCGGTGTCCGAGGCGGACTTGCCATCGCTAGGCGCGGAAACCGTAGTTATCCGCTACGCTCGGTAGCCGACAGGAGGGAGACATGGAGGCCTTTCCGAGGGTTTCCGCCGGTATGGTTGGGCTCGGTGGGTGCGGTAAGACGTAACTAGAGCAGCGCAACTCGGAGTGGCGGTGTCCGAGGCGGACTTGCCATCGCTAGGCGCGGAAACCGTAGTACGGCGCTACGCTCGGTAGCCGACAGGAGGGAGACATGGAGGCCTTTCCGAGGGTTTCCGCCGGTATGGTTGGGCTCGGTGGGTGCGGTAAGACGTAACTAGAGCAGCGCAACTCGGAGTGGCGGTGTCCGAGGCGGACTTGCCATCGCTAGGCGCGGAAACCGCAGTACGGCCGCTACGCTCGGTAGCCGACAGGAGGGAGACATGGAGGCCTTTCCGAGGGTTTCCGCCGGTATGGTTGGGCTCGGTGGGTGCGGTAAGACGTAACTAGAGCAGCGCAACTCGGAGTGGCGGTGTCCGAGGCGGACTTGCCATCGCTAGGCGCGGAAACCGCAGTACGGGCGCTACGCTCGGTAGCCGACAGGAGGGAGACATGGAGGCCTTTCCGAGGGTTTCCGCCGGTATGGTTGGGCTCGGTGGGTGCGGTAAGACGTAACTAGAGCAGCGCAACTCGGAGTGGCGGTGTCCGAGGCGGACTTGCCATCGCTAGGCGCGGAAACCGCAGTACGGGCGCTACGCTCGGTAGCCGACAGGAGGGAGACATGGAGGCCTTTCCGAGGGTTTCCGCCGGTATGGTTGGGCTCGGTGGGTGCGGTAAGACGTAACTAGAGCAGCGCAACTCGGAGTGGCGGTGTCCGAGGCGGACTTGCCATCGCTAGGCGCGGAAACCGCAGTACGGGCGCTACGCTCGGTAGCCGACAGGAGGGAGACATGGAGGCCTTTCCGAGGGTTTCCGCCGGTATGGTTGGGCTCGGTGGGTGCGGTAAGACGTAACTAGAGCAGCGCAACTCGGAGTGG